>JALMGJ010000002.1:209505053-210210053 GCA_023362775.1 Charina bottae | reverse complement strand
AGATGCTAGGCTTGTCGATTGGAAGATCATCTCAAGTTCGGAGGTTCGAATCCCTAGCCCCGCGGGACGGAATGAGCTCCGGCACTAGCCCCAGCTCTTGCCAACCTAGCAATTTGAAAGCATGCAAATGCAAGTAGATGAATAGGTACCACTTCGGTGGGAAGGTAACAGTGTTCCACGTGCGTCATGCTGGCCACATGACTGCGAAAGCATATTCGGACAATGCTGGCTCTTCGGCTAACAAACAGATGAGCACCGGCCCTTAGAGTTGGACACGACTGTGTGGGGGAACTTTTACCTTTATTTATTTATTTAAATTAGACTTTATGGAATTCCTTCCTACTCACAGAAGATGAAGTGACAGTGACAGAAAAATAGCATTAGCTGGCAAAATATATACTGCCCTGACATAATACAGATAGTCCTCACTTACTGACTGCAATTGGGACCGGCAACTCCATCGCTAAGAGCTTCGGTTCTTAAATGCAATGTCACATGACCGCACTGACTTACACCGTCAGTTCCGGCTGCAGTTGTTAAGCAAATCACCATGGGTAGTTAAGTGCAACATCACATGACCATGACTTGCAACTTCCTGCCAGCTTCCCCATTGACTTCGCTTGTTGGAGGCCAGCTGTGAAAGTTGCAAATGGCGATCACATGACCGCAGGATGTTGTGACCATCGTAAATATGTCCCAGTAGCCAAGCACCCGAATCTCAATCATGTGATTGCGGGGACACTGCGACGGCTGCAACTTTGAGGACTGGCCATAAGTCTCTTTTTCAGTGCCATTTAACTTTGAACGATCACTGAACAAGTAGTCAGTAAGTGAGGACTACCTGTATTAATTTTATACACAGCGAAGTTAAAACAGCCAAAGCTTTATCATATTTATCATCTATAATAAGCAAATTATCAACAATTCTCTGGGTTTTTGCTCTCAAGCAGCAGTATACATTTCCTTGCCTCCTGAAGAAGCCAGCACTTGATATATTCTGGTCCAGGAAGTAGATGGAATTATAGCATCACCCTGGTTTGGGTGGAGAGATGATGGTGATGATCTTGATGTGGGGGCCTTGATGTGGGGGAGAGATCAAAAGAATCAAGATGGCAGTTGCAGCAGTGGGATCCAAGCCCTGCCCCTTTGACGCCAAGTCAGTGCATGTACCTAAGGAGCGGAGCACCCATGATCACCATCTTGACTTTTTGGACTCCCCCCTGTAAACATTGTTGGCGATGATGAAGTCAAAGGTAGAACTGCCATCCAACTGTTGTAACTAAAGAGGTAATAGTCTGAGATTAATTGGTACTGTACAAAAGGCAACAATAAGAATACTTTCAAATCATGGTCTCTAGAATGGAGTTCAGATGTTTTTAAAATAGATTACATAGTTCTTATAAATTTTTACCATTTCCACGTGGGTTCAGAAAGCAGTGTCAGTCATGATCAGGGTATGTTAGAATCTGTTTTCATGGTTAGAAATAAGAGAGGCACCCAGTGAGCCATAATAGATAGCTAAAATGTCTTTATTGCGATCGGATAAAATATAATTAAGTTCAAAAGTCAAGGGATAGTGGGAGATATAGACAATGACAAAAATGTAGACTTAAGGGAGAGAACTATAGATCATATTTCTCTGATCCAGCTTTCTAGAGCATTGTTGTTAACCTCCCTGGATGAACAGCATCTAAAGCCACAGCAAAAGTACATGTCTGTTCTAAGGATTGGAATATATCCTAAGTCCACTTTCATTCATATCAGGAAGCTGGCAATGATGTTATTATGTATATTTGCATTGGCATAGAGGCATAAAATGGTATCTAGCAGTCACTAGAATTTGATGGTTTGCACCTTGTTTTTATTTCAGAACCAATATATGTACCAAGTCAAAACAGCACAAATATCAAATGGGATAAAACTTAGTTGCTAACAAGGAAAGGTGCTAAGTAATTGTTTTCAGTCTCTTAAATATGACATAAAGTAAATTACTAGCAATTTAGTCGGGACAAGCAACAGGATTTCTTTATACAAAGATAAATAACACGAGAGTTTCACAGCAACCAGTGGTAGTCATAGTGAGCCTTTGTCTGGGATTCTCATTAAAAATAATTAAGCAAATAATGAATATTAAGTTCATCAGCAATGATGTACAATTCCTCATGATTCTTTAATGTTATTTATTTGATTTATATTCTGCCTTTTCTTCAAGAGATCAAGGCAGCTTATATGAAAATCTCCCTCCATTTTATTCTAGGGCTGTGTAAAATTCATCAGTTGGTTGTGTTTCATCTGGGGCACCACCTGGAGCACCATGTCCAGAACACCTTGAGCTGCTTCCAGTTTAGAAAATTTATTTCCAAAACCTGACAAACTGCCCTACGAACCACATCATCTGGGACGAGGTTCAACATTGTCCAGAGAGAAAGGAATATTCTGAATTTCCCTGGGATGATTTATACATGGATCAATAAATTTTGCACATCTCTATAATATATCTACAACAATAACCCTGGGAGACAGGTTGGGTTGAGAAAAAATTCACCCAGTTGATTTCCATGGTAATAGGTTGATTTGAATTTAAGTTTCTCCAGTGCTACTCCAGTACCTTAACATTAAATTACGTGGACACTCAGAATAAAACAGAAGGAATTCTTCACTCTGAATTGATTTTTCACATATGCCTATTTTAAATATTTGCAACAAATATGAAGGAATATTCCTTGGATATTTCCATGGATCTTTGGCTAAGCTATATTGAACGTTGGTCTTCTACAGCATTTCTGATATTCACTTTTTATGCATAATTGAAGCTCTAAATCTCTTTCATAAAATATTTGAAATGTACATGGAAATAAAAGCTATTATTATACAATAGGGAATTAAAATATTTCCTTGATCTTCTGTAAATAGTACAATTAATCTAGCTCTAAAAAAGACATGCCCTATTTAATTTGGATTGTATAACCAAATATTGAATGGATTAGTAAATTATAGAATTTTCAAATAATTTTAACATTTTGGTAATGAATGTTTCATCATACTAATCTAACTCAGCTTACTAGAAGAACTTATATCTCTGTCATAGGAAGAAAAAAAAGAACTTTACTCCAAAGAGCTGAGTGTTAAATTATCCAAATCCTTCCCTGCCAGATGGAAATTAATTCAGCAAATAATAATAATCCATAGGGGGTGACATAAGTATGAGTCCACACATACCAGATTTGGAGACCAACTTAGTTATTCCTCAGCTTCTGTCACAGGAAACTTGAAAGAAGAAAGAGAATTAACAATATGCTTAGCTCTAAAGCAACACTGTATATTTAAATCTGAGTACTTCAAAACAGCTGTTCACATGGATGAAGTGTGTTAATCTAGCTTTAAATTTTCCATCTCATGCAATGGACTCTTTAGTATCTGTATAGTTTTATGAATAGTTGGAATATTTGGAATGAGCAACATAAAATCTGCATTTAGAAAAAAAGGAAATCAGGAGGAAAATTAGGAAATATATACATATACATATACATATTTTCTAAACCTATCCCATCTGGAAATATTTGCAGGTGTATTTGTTGGTTTGTCTTTTTCCACCAAGAATAAATAGTGTTGGTTACAGGATGCCTTTTTTCCTGTTTTTGTGGTAAGCACTGATTATGTTCTTTCACTAAATAGGCTAATATTGTGTACACTGATATGCTGAAATTAAATAGGTTTATTTCCAAAAGGGATATTTCATTTCTGCGGGCTTTATCCAATGGCTATGCAAACAGATGCTGCTCACACAGCCATTGTTTTCCATATTCCTCCCTTGCAAAAGCTTCCCTGGGACAGTGTTTCTCAACTTCAGCAACTTTAAGATATGTGGACTTCAACTCCTAGAATCCCCCAGCTCATGCTGGTCGGGGAATTCTGGGAGTTGAACTCCATAGTTTCTGAGATTGAGAAACACTGCTCTAGAGCATAAGAGTAGCTTCATGAACAGTTTGGTCTGTAGTGAGAGATGAGGAACAATCACTCAAAATCTTGCTGAAGAAGCTTGAGTAAGCAGTCCTCAAGCATGCCAATAAAATAAATAAATTAACTAAGAACCCTAGGTAACAGAACATGTGAATTGTCTTGGGAAGTTTTCCACAATCTGGTTGCCCTCTGGATACGTGTGGACTTCAACTCCCAGCATTCCTCAGCGGACATGGCCATTGCTAAGAATTCTGGGAATTGAAATCCACACTTTTGGAGAATACACATACTGGAGAAGGCATGCCTTGGGCATCAAGAGACAATGCATTAGCAAGACTAGGGAAAAGCCTATAGAGATGGCAAATACTGTAAATGCCTTGAAGGAGTAGCACTAAATGATTGCGCAAGGTTTGTTGTTGCAATCCCATTTTTTCCCATCCCTTCCTCAAGCAAATTAATAGATCAAATAATTGGCTGAATAAGATTCAACAAGCAGCACTCTTTAGACCTATGGAAATCCTAATATATAGGATAACAGGAGAAGAAGACATCTGAATGTTAATTGTGGCAAATAATGGCAAAATCTAAATTTGCTATGGAGAATGATTATGAGGATCAAGATCATATGAAGATGATTTCAGCTTTCTCTCACATAAAGATATTTTCTACATTCAGTCTCAAAGGCCCCGTCATAGCCCATGGGCATTCACAGGAGGGCTAGTGGCATCATGTGCATCAGGACAGCATAGTGCAAATGATGCTACATTATTTGCATCATTTCTTCAATGACATTTGTTAAATAATGTTATTATGGCTTATACTGGATGTCTGTGTGCAGGACCACTTGTATCAAAGGACAATTCTTTCTCCACTGTATAGCCCTAACTTTGAGATGCCTATTCCAATGAATTACCTGGAACAACTTGGGTAGCTTTGATCATATAACAAATATCTTTGTCTTTGCTTAGACCTTTCCAATGGCTTGTTTTAGTAGCAAGGAGCGAATTGATAAGGAGCGAAACGTTTCCACTGAGAAAATAGAAATCCAGTTGACATGATTCAAGCTACAGACAATTCCACCTGGATGACTGAGAACCTTCATAGACTTTTAGTAGCAAGGTTTTTTCCCTAGTTCTGCTCCTTTTTTTTTAAACATAGAATTAGTTTGGATTATTGCCATAACAATTTCTCTTAGCCATTCTCAAAGCCAATCACAAGTTACATTAACACAAGCATGAATTAAGAAACATTTCCAAACTTGAATCATGTCAACTGGATTTCTATTTTCTCAGTGGAAACGTTTTGCTCCTTATCCAAGGAGCTTCTTCAGTCTGAGCAAAGTTAGTAAGGGAATCCTTAAATATGTTTCTAGGTGGCTGTGTGACCTTGCGCCTGGGATTCCCTTACTAACTTTGCTCAGACTGAAGAAGCTCCTTGCATAAGGAGCGAAACGTTTCCACTGAGAAAATAGAAATCCAGTTGACATGATTCAAGCTACAGACAATTCCACCTGGATGACTGAGAACCTTCATAGACATTTCCAAACTTGCTCAGACATTCTGTGGCTGCTTGCATTACCAGAATGTGTAGAATCACAGTCATATCCACCAACATTATTGTTTATTAATAACCAAAATAAAGAAGCACATGAAGCAGCACATGTTCATATTCATCTATAAATAAGTCCTTTGCTTCCTATTCACGAACCAAGAAGTTGTTGTTTATTCGTTCAGTCGCTTCCAACTCTTTGTGACTTCATGGACCAGCCCACACCAGAGCTTCCTGTTGGCCGTCACCACCCCCAGCTCCCCTAAGGTCGAGTCCGTCACCTCCAGAATGTCATCCATCCATCTTGCCCTTGGTCAGCCCCTCTTCCTTTTGCCTTCCACTTTCCAAGAAGAGTAGGATAGAATCCAAATGAAAAGGCTAATCTCTTGCATGTTTTTGCCTTAAGGGTGTCCTTGCCATACCAGACCTAACAATCCCAATTGCCTGATCTATTGGAGCATAGTAAGCAGTATACCACTCAAAGTAATCTCAATAAGCCATTCACCTTTTAAGAACACTAAATAGATTGGCCTAAACTTAGCCAAAGCTTTCTTAAGATTAATTCAAGTAGAGTAAGGCAGGGAAGGAAGACTCTGTCTTCAACCATTTCTAACAGGAGATGAATGAATACTCTTGCCAAGCATCCTTGTTTTAAAACTATGCACAAGAACCCTTAGAAAAATTGTCCTTGGTGTCTTGGATGGCAATAATGTCTAGATCTACAGTTAGAGACTACAGTGTATACTGATAACAATGCTGATTTTTGATCGAAGTAATTTGTCTGCTGGGAGGAAAGGATTTTATCAAGAGAAAAAAGTCAATGGGGATGAATAAACATGCTTTTCAACTCCACAAATCAAATTTGAGGGCTAATTTCCTCTGTAGACATTTGTTTCTGAATTTATGCCATGTGGATCGGTTAATTGGTTACTTTCAGAATTGAACATTGGGATATTGCTTTCCAAGATAAACCTTCAAAATTGCTTCTTCTATCCTTCCATTCCAACCAAACTTTCACTGAATAAATGTGGCAGTGAAGAATGGCATCATGTGTGAGGACTGAAGGGGAGACTGAATCTGACATAGAAGAGGGGGTAGAGGTTGGGAAACAAGCAAGTTTCAACCAAGTGGCAACATCAAGCCCAGAGCCTCCGATTGGAGGAGAGATGGAAGGAGATTCCCCACCACCAATCAGCACATGCACCAGAAGGGTGGCAAGATGTGCGGAACAGAAGGAAAGGCAATTGTCTCCTGTCAAAAATACGCGGGAAATCAACAGTATAAAAAGGCAGCAGAACCAAGGGGAAATTGCCAGTGACAACTGTCTTGCAAGAGCCTTCGGACCCAGTGAAGATATTCCCTCAGAGTTGAAGTCCCCCTTTCCCTCAGGGCTGAAGTCCTCTTTTCCCTCAGAGCTGCATTCCAGTTTTTGAGTCCCTACGCCTGACCTGACAATTCGTCTTCATATTTCCAAGGAAGTAACCTCGCCCACAGTCAGCACCGTTCCTACCGACACCATCGCAGCCACCGGGGACACTCCTGCGCCCACTCCAGATCCTGCTGTCCCCTTAGTCTCATTAGAGACCACCACTGCTGCAAGAAGCACCACCGCCACCTTCGCCACAAACTGGCTGCCGCTGCCGCCACCGCCGCCGCTACTGCAGCGGCTGTCACTGTCACCACCGCTGCCACTGCCGCTGCAAGATGCTCCATGGTCACTGCCGTTGCCGCTGCTGCCACCACTGTCACCACCACTACCGCTGCCGCTGCCGCTGCCACCACCGCTGCAACAGGCCCTACCATTGCCGCTGCTGCCACCGCAACAGGCTGCCATCACCATTGCTGCTGCCATCACCACCGCCGCAACAGCCCCCACCATTGCCACCACCATCACTGGCACCGCCATCGCAACAGGTCTACCCATCCCCGCTGTCGCTGCAGCCATTGGCCTCCTCGCTGGCCACAATCCACCCTTCCAGACAATTCGGCTTACCTGGTTCAGCCACCTGTCCATTGCTTCCACTACCTTCTTCAGCTGAAATAGATCACCTGCCCTGTTTCAAGCTCCGAGTAGGTCCTAAAGCCTGTTGAATTCCATAGTAAGGAAAGAATAGAGTTTTAGTTAAGTGACCATTGATTGTTAAATAAAGTTGAATTGTTGCTACCTTGGGGTCTCTCCTTTGTTAGACAGGACATCATGACATCAAGAGTCCTAACATTTATCCCAGAAGATTGTTCATAAGCTTTTATATCACTGTAAATACCAGGACGTAATTGTTATGTTGTTGTTCTTTTTAAAAATAATCCAACTTAATATGCTTAGATTGCTTAATATGAAGTGGTTTGCATGCTCTCTCCTTCTAAACAATTTTGCTAACTTGATTTTGTTGGAGTCTGGAAGATTAGAAAAACACTCCAAGCAGCTAATGACAATCTTGCAGAGTAGAAGCATCCAGAAAAGACTTACACAGACAGCTTAATTAACGTTCAGAAATAAAACAGTCTTCACACATTAGTTAGTTGAAGAAAAATAAAGATAGCTTGCATTTTTATTCAGTAGATCTTGGTTACAAGCAGTTTCATGGTAGAAAGGCTTAATCATCTCCGGTCTGCGTGCAAGTGAGATATTTTGGACGAGACCCACATAGCCATGTGGCTCTCCTGTGTGCACGTGTGCTTAGGAAGAAGGGAAGATGGAGAATGTCCCTGAAAGATCCAAGAAGGAGCAGGAAACAAGAAGTCAGGTGACCCAGGCACCTCCCACAAACACAGTAGAGATACGCTTCAGTAGAAAAGTCCTCCCCTATGTTTGTGAGACAATGCTGAGTTGACTTCCAATAATCCTAACAGATTTGACACTATTTATAGCAGAGGCAAGGAATGCACAGCTTGAGGGTCATGTTTAACCTATGTGGTATCTTTGTGCAGCCTCCCCCACCACTTGGATGCAGCCTTTGGGTATAAACCAAAGCCAATGCAATCCACATCCACTAAAGGCTACCTAGCTAGATCTCTTATAAGATTGATTCACTGATTGATATATTTTGCATTTTTACATATTTTGATCTAGATTCGTTGAACTGCATTTTTTTTTTTCACTTTAGGTAGCTAAAATGTACAGGGTTCCTACAAAATATCCTCTAGACATTTACAAGATGTTCATGATTGGTAATCTCTTGGGGACTGTTTTGGGAGCTCTTCATGAGTGTTGTGTATTCTTAGAGATTGTTAAATGCAGTCTGCTATCATTAGGCCTAAATCAGAAGATCTTTATTAATAATCTGGAAAACAGGGCTATGTGGCAGGCAGGCAGGCAGGCAGGAATTCGACATTATTATTTTAACAGTGACTTCTTCAATTAGGGATTATGATGCTGCTGTTTAACTGTTTAAATAATTGGAGCCTATTTATGAGATGTATTCATCTAAACAGGAAGACAGCCTCCTACAGAACATGAACATAGTTTTCTGGGCATGAAAAATACATAGACTATTGAAGCATATTGCACCAATCATAAGAGACAATAGAAAAGCCAGAAGACCAGAACACCTCTTGGCCAGCAATCAACAACAAGATATGCAAAGATTAACAGCAAGATTAGCAGCAGAGGAGCAATCAAACAACACAATAGACCCTAATCAAGGAACTATTAACTCAGTCAATCAACCAAGCAGCACACAACAACCCAATCAAGGTACTACCAAAGAGAGTACAACACCCCCACCAACACAGGCAGGACAAGCCAAGGTATATAAACAGAGAGCAAGTTCCACTCCCTTTTCGCACTGAAGATGTTGCCTAGCCTGGCAATGAAACGTCTGCAAGAAAACTACAAGGCTCAGAGAGCACCAAGGACTCCACAAGCATATTGCAGTTTGTTAAAAGAAGTAAATTGCATTACTTGATGGAGAACATTTTTACTCAGCATTCATAGAGATTTAGCATTCTTTTGGTGGTTTATAGATTGCATGACTTTTTATACAGAGTCTGAGAATGTGCTCTGGATATTTAAGGGACTCCCGCCTCCTGAATGAACCTGTTTTATCACTGAGGACATTTTCTGAGACACTGCTTTGCATTTCACACCCAATGTAAGTATGATTGGCAGAGATGCAGGGCACACGTTTTTCAGTGGCAAAGCCCTAAATTTAGAACTTCTTTCCTAAGGTTAGATTGCTTCCTTCTTTCATGCCTTTTAGAAAGCTGAGTTTTGTTGTTTGGCCAGATTGTCAAAATGTTTAAATTTTACTTGTTATGGCAGACCTTTCCAATTTCCAGATTGTTGGAGAAATCGCAAAATAATTCCAACATACCTGGAGGTACTAGTTGGGACAGAAGCCGATTTATTATTCTGCTTATCTACTTTATTTTTAGTTTGAATGGTATTTTTATGAGACTGATTATATTTTAGTGCAAACCACCATGGGGCCCCTTTCAGATTAAAATGTGATATAGGAATGCATGAAGAAATGAAGAATGAAATTGAAGCCCTGGTCATTGATATCATTACAATGCATTCCTAAAGGGCTGGGCATGCTTCAGAAATGATTCAGAAGAAATGCTCCGATCTCATGCAAGAATGAGAAGAACATTTCTCTATTATTCATTAAAGTAGCCCATTGTTTTTCAGGCTTCCTTATGAGGCCGGGGAAAAAAGATGCCAATATTTGAAGAGTAGCATTCATTTTAAGAGTAGATTCCTGAAAGTGATGCCATCTTTTTTTCAGGTTCATGGGAAAGCCTGAAAAACAGTGGGTATCTTTAACGAATGGTAGAAAGCTCCAAAATCTATCTATCTATCTATCTATCTATCTATCTATCTATCTATCTATCTATCTATCTATCTATCTATCTATCAAATTTATCACCGCGCATCTCCCCCTCAAGGAAGGACTCTGGGTGGTTGCGAATTGCCCTACAGTCCTATATATCTCTACTGAGAGGTCTCCTTGTACTCTATAGATCATACTCACTCCCAAATAAGGGTGTATAGAATTATGATTTTATTACAATAATGTTGTTACCATCATTTTTATGTAAAATAATTTTATTTAAGATGATCCAGTTGTTCAATTTATGTTCAGTGCAGCAGATGTCTTGTTTATACATGAATGTGTTTACCTCAGCTACTGACAATTTCATCCCACTTTTTTTTAAAAAAAATTATCCCCTATTTATTATTTTTTTATAAGTAACTCAATGCAGCAAACATACCTAATACTCCTTCCTCCTCCTATTTTCCCCACAACAACAACACTGTGAGGTGAGTTGGGCTGAGAGAGAGTGACTGGCCCAAGGTCACCCAGCCGGCTTTCATGCCTAAGGTGGGAGCTAGAACTCACTGTCTCCTGGTTTCTAGCTTGGAGCCTTAACCACTAGACCAAACTGGCTCTCATTGCTTTTTATCTGGTTCCATTCATTTCTAAAAACAAGGGGTATCAACAAATGTATAGGAAAGCCTTTGTTGCTTAAACAGAAATGTTTGAAACTATTAATATACAATAACCTAATCTTAAATGCATTTTTGGTAATACCTTTATCATATTTTAGACCCAAGGCTTTTACATCTAATTTACCCATTGAAACAAACCATACATTTGTTTCAGCCCCCTTTTCTTTTCTAATAGCAGTTTAATATTTTAAAATGTCTTCTTTTTTGCCCCATAGCCAAACCATTTATCTGTTTTGAATAGAGAGGTTTAGATTGCACAAACATGTGTGCACAGGGAGACATAGCTGAAGATAACTACCCTCTTAAAAACCAAACACACAATCTAGCCCAAACCTGAGCACCTTTCATTTCTGCTGATTTCTGTTGGAGAAATATGCTTAAATTCCATTTAAAATAAGCAGGAGCTCAACGTACAAAACATTGGCTGAACTGTATCCCAAGTATTATAGGCATCGTCTTCCAAAGCAGCTACTTTACTCCCAACGTAAGAATGGAAAATGGAATATTGGTGGACAGCAAAAGAGATTCAAAGATACTCTCAAAGCTAACTTTAAAAAATGTAATATCAGCATTGAGAACTGGGAAGCCCTAACTCATGAGCGTTTCAATTGGAGGTCAGCCTTTATTAAAGGCGCTACGGACTTTGAAGAAGCATGAGTACAGGGTGAAAGGGAGAAACGAGCTAAGAGGAAGGCACGTCAAGCAAACCCTCATCATGACCGTCTTCCACCCGGAAACCTATGCCCTCATTGTGGGAGGTTGTGCGGATCCAGAATTGGCCTTTACAGCCACTTACAGATCCACTGTTAAGATTTTACCCTTGGAAGACAATCTTACTCGGCTACGAGTGATTGCCAAGAAGAAGAAGAAGAGCTAAATTCTACTAAAATGTGCCTTTTATGCATCATTTTAAAATAAATATCACCCCGCCTGCCAAAAAAAAACCACCCAGAAACATAAAAATTAAAGCAGATGTCATTGAAGCAATGTAAAGCTTAAACTCAAGTTTGAAAATAGCATCTTTGATCATCTGTCTGGAAAGAATATGTGAGACAAGGAAGAAAGAGGAAAAATAACAAGGTTTTTGTGTCAGTTTTCACAAGCTAAAACATATCATCCTTTGCCAGGTATGTCTTTAGCCTGCAGACTTTTCAGTTCTAAGAAGCTAAGGAAGGGATCTATCTGGCTGGGTTGCCTACTTGTCCAAGAAATCCAGTGCAAAGCCAGGCAGTCTTCTCATTTCAATGCACCTCCCTTCTATTGCTTGCTTCTTGGATCTGTACTCAGCCAGCATTTGCTCCTCAGAAAAAAAGAACAAAATTGCCCATTATATCTGCTGAAATTTTCAGATGACCATTAGGGAGTGGAATACAGAGCAGGGATGGGGGCTAGGAGCTGGGAGGCTCTCTTTAGGCATGGAAGTTGGCTGGGTGACTTTGGGTCAGCCATTCTCTCAATCCTAGACTAGAAAGTTTAAAAAAAAAATCTATCTGCCATCCCACTGAGGACCAGTGTGGTAGATTACGGTAGAAAACCTTCAGGCCTTCATCCTACAGTGGATAGATTCAGACTGAAGTGGGAACCTTCAGTAGCTACTTCCCAAATACCTGCAAAAAACATAATTGCATAATTCAGCATAGGCACCAAGATGAAGGCATTCCTGGGGAGTTACCCATTAGCCACCAACCTCAATTGTCGCTAATGGGATTTGTGCACCCTGCTTTGAAAGCGTAGCCCTTTAAACTGTGTTACAGTGCTGAACAGTGGCTTCCAACATCAGCAGGGGGAGGAGAAGGGGAAAGAGCAAATACACAATTAAAATGCCATGTCTTTTGGATCGATAAGAATTGATTCAAAAATAAACACCCCAGCTTAATCTATTAAGGGTGGGCCAAATAACCCTTTTGTTAAAAAGGACTGAGAAAATGACGCTGACCCCTTTTTGTTTCCTGTTGCCCAGAAAGGTACAGAAGGAGGAGGAGAAGCCGCAGGCCTCACAGCTATGAAGTGCAAATGTCCAGTAATGATTTCCCCTCCTCTTTGAAAGAGTATCACTTGCCAAAAACTCTCTAATTGTTTATTGGATTATCTGTGAATAAACTCCCTTAACATGAGTCCATTAATTAATTTTAATGAATAAGATGAATGTCTCAAGCTTTCCCCAACTATGTCTGCCCAAATCAGGAAAGTTTTGAGGCACGTCAGTTGGGGCTGTCACCAACTGGGCAAATATCAGTCTTCCTATTTTTAGGGTGTGGGGAAATTGCAAGCTTTTTTCCCTTCTTACCTAAAGAATTCTGTGCTGAGCTCAGAAAAAAACCTTACCTCTCCAAAAGGATCAGTTAAGGAAGACTGTCAAGTGGAGAAAACACTTAAAACTAGGATTAGAAGAGGTCTTCCTTTACCAGTTAAAGAAAGAGGATGTCCAATTTCACACATCATGCTAAGCCATAATGTTGTTTGCTGGCAGATGCATCCTTTCATAACCATAGGATACCAATGTGATGCTCATTGTGACACCACAATGCAAGCTCTGCCCTTTTATACCTGCATTGCATTGTCACACACAACTACATCAAATCATTACACAACATACAGTACTTCAGCACTTGCCCCCATTTGCCACCCCCACTGACACCTATGTTTGTTGTTTTAGTGCAGGGTATTGTATGGAGCAAACATAGTTTGTGGCTTTGGGTAATTAAATACTAAATCATGGCTTGGTGTGCTGTGTGAATTGAGCCATTTTTTTTCAAGATCTGCCATTCATACCATCTCCTAGAACAAGGCACCATATCAGAGTTACTATTATGAAGAATAGAGAGTTCACAATCATTCAGAATAATAAGCTAAAATACAATGGGGTTGAGGTGGGTCAAAAAAAGTCAAGAAGGCAGTCGTGACCACATGACTGAAATCCTGCCACTTTGTATATATGTGTGTTGTTGACACATGTAAAAAGGGCAAGGCATCAATTTTGTGGTCACAATTGTCACCTTGACTGTTTTGAATCCACCTCTGTGGACATCCCTGCTTTTGTAGCTTCCAACATTTCAGAGCTGAAATGAAATCCTACCCACGTTTAGCATGTATATACAAGTAATACTCTGATTCTAAGCTCTAGTAGCTCCACCTCATTCTGAAGGCTCTTGTGCTCCTAGGGCTAAGCATACAATATGTTCCTGATGCATATTGTATGTTTATAATTAGCAACCATAAGGCAATCAAAGTAGATCATGGTATATCAAAACTCTACAATCATTATTATTTTGTTAATGATGGAACCATTAGTTTTTCTCTTTTTAAGAGAGTAAAAAAATAACATCTGGAGTTAGGTAATAATTTTATACTATGGATGTTGGGCTTTTTAACTTCTTGAACCAATATGATTATCCTTTTTTGTTCTATCAAATTGTTTACCCCTATGACATAATTGCAAGATGCATTTGACACTTACTCTTCTTTGATTGAGCAGAGAATGATTCACATTTGAAATATTTCTAACTCAAAATGGTCTGTTCTGAGTTTGAAACAGGTGGGTCCAGCCATTCTGGAAGTGTTTTGAGTTCAGAACAGCTGTTTCCAACTCAAAACATCATTTCAAACTCAAAACAGGAGCATTTGGAGCTTGAGACTAAATATTTCAAGTTCAAAATGTTTCAGAATTGAAACAAGAGTAAGGGAATGGAAAGTGGACAGGTTTACATGGCATCCTAAGCCAGTTCTCTGATGATTTGTCAAAAACAAGCAAAGAGACAATATATATATAGTTTTCTATTTAGCCTGAACTCCTATCCAAACTAATCCTCTTCAGTTTGGATAGGAGTTCAGGCTAAATAGAAAACTATTGATATTTGGATTCTACTTTAATTTTTCAAATGTGCATTATTCAGCTGGTAGCCCATGATGGCTCTTTCACCAGTCTTTCATTTCAAACCTGCATGAAGAAAGAGCTCTTTAAAAATCACAGTGAATGTATATTAAGGAGGATATGGATTTCTTATGGAGTCAGAACAGTGAATAAATGAGCAGAGACATAATTTGTAGTGAAAAGGATAACTAGGCATGATGAGACACTGCTTTTCAAACACTGTTAACAGGTGTTCATTTATTTCTGGTAATCACAGACAGGCCTTAGTCATGTTATAGCCTTGTACCCATCAAGTTTTCTACTTTAAAATCAAGTTGTTTTTAAAGTTCTTGAGGAGTAAAAATGCAGCTCTATTCAAATCAAAGTTTCTATGTATAGGCTCCTGCTGGAAAACATGCAGAATTACCAGACAATGTAGGGTGTGGGTTTTTGTGTAGAAATAAATAAAGCCAGTTTGGTGTAGTGGTTAGGCTAGAAACCGGGAGACTGTGAGTTCTAGTCCTGCCTTAGGCATGAAGCCAGCTGGGTGATCTTGGGCCAGTCTCCCTCTCTCAGCCCTAGGAAGGAGGCAATGGCAAACCACTTCTGAAATCTTGCCAAGAAAACTGCAGGGACTTGTCCAGACAGTCACTAGGAGTCAACACTGACTTGAAGGCACACTAAATAAAAAATAAAATAAATACATCTGGGTCTGATAAATGTATGAGATCATATATCACCTAAGCAATTGGTTAACCCCTAAAGAACATTACCATAGTTTCTTTATCCTTGAATGATAACAAATTGCAGATTGCTGTCAGCCCATTTTATACTTGGTAAAGGTAAAGGTAAAGGTTCCCCCCGCACATTTGTGCAGTCGTGTCTGACTCTAGGGGCCGGTGCTCATCTCCGTTTGTTAGCCGAAGAGCCAGCGTTGTCCGAAGACGCTTCCACGGTCATGTGGCCGGCATGACGCAGAACGCTGTTACCTACCCACCAAAGTGGTACCTATTAATCTACTTGCATTTGCATTTAAGGCTACCAAATTTGGCTGCATAAATCTAGGTAGATGGCAGCAAAGTGATACAGAAAACTCTAATTCGATGCTGCCATCTAATGATTATCCATATTTTTGCAACCTAGCTCAGATGAACATTTGGGTCTCAACTCCTCTTTCTGCAGTCCTCGGAACCCCCTAAATCATGATTGTTGAAAACAGATAGTACAGTTTCATGCCATTTTGAAATCCATGAAAACTGAAGCATAAGCCTTTTCCTTTTAAAAGAAAACCCCCAAATTCATACCCAAATAGAGCCCTGCTTACCTGAGCGATTTGGCCCACCAACTCTGCAGCCTTCAGTCCCAACAGAAGTGTTAAATGTGGCCTATGGCCACCGAAAGGTTGCCTACCCAGGTCCTGAAGTTTTCATGTTTTTCATCTCAGCCTGTGTTAGTCCTTCCAGGTGGGCCAGATCAGGAAACAGATTCCATAGAAAGAGTAGAGCTAGATTTTATTGAGATAGGCTGTATTTCCAGAATTTTGCAAATCTGATTGTGTTTTCCCTTCCCTCCCTCTTATATCCCAGGAAGTCATAAATAAATAAATAAGTCAGGGAGGAGCCAGCCTGAGTCTTTTACTAATACTTTCTCCTTTCCTAGGGCTCAAGACATGCTTCTGCGCCTTTTGTTTTTCAGAATATTTCCCTCAAACTCATCTCCATGGCTCCCTGTGGTATGGGAAACCATATTACCAGGGGTTTCCACAGGGGAGAAGTCAAAATGGTGGTCGTGACTATGCAACTGAAACTCTGTCTCTTTTTTTATGCAAGCACAACACACGTAAAAAAAGAGATAGGGCTTCCATCATGTGGTGTGACCACCATCTTGCCCTTCTTGGCCACTATTGCACATTACTAAAATTCAGCAGTGCGGTTGATGCACTCTGAAGGCCACAAGAAGAGGGGACAGGGGGTTCCAAGGATACCGAGATGCCATACTTTCTGTAGGATACCTAGACGATTCAAGGAAACTGATGATTAAGGTAGCCATGCAGGCTGAATCACATTCAGGAATTGCTATATTTAACAAAAAGAGATGGCTTGATCAGCACAGAGATTCATTTGCCCTACCATGTTCTCTTCTTATTTGAGATTTGGCCAGATTTAATCCACAGCCCTGAAAAATAATGACAGGATGCTCATATATAGAGAACTTTGATTAAAGTTGTGCAAGGCATTGAATGATCCAAAGAACTGATTCCCATGGAGCTGTTCACACTCAGTAACTTACTCTACAACATGATTCAGCTCATTATGACCCAGGTTGCTACCCGTTTGCAACTGTGTGGGAATCTGCTTCATAAAGCTGTGTACCATATATAACTAAATTCACATACTACCTACCAAATGTCAGTGAATGATTTAAAAACAAGTATTCATTATTTATTTCATTTAGTCTCTGGTCTCACTTTCTCCAGTGGATCTATGGCAGGCTACAAATTCAGGAAAACAACAGAAATAGCAGCTTCAAAGAGGCATGCCTGTCAATTGCATAATATTAATACATCCTTGCTATGTATAAACTTGTGTACCTCTGCACAAGTCACACCACTCATTTATTTATTTATTTGCTTGCTTGCTTGCTTGCACTAGCTCCTTCATAGTAAATTGTGCTTTCTTTCATATCTGATTCTGTGACACTAGAAAGCCAACCAAAGAACTTTAATTCCTGCCAACATTACATCCTCAAGTAGTTGTCCAACAGAGCTTTTGTACAGTTTGGGAATTTCCAGCAGCTATTCCAACAAATATGCCCCTGGACCCAGAGACACTTACTGGTTTTGCATTAATCTTCTTTAAGGAGGCCCACAATGGTAGGTGCAGTGGACATTTCTTTTTATGGAAATAAATCAGACGATTCATTTCCACAAAACAGAAATGATGGTCAGAAGGATACAAGAAAGGGTGTCCCCCCCCCTCTCCCACTATTAGCACGTGCCATTTGGAAGTTAGTGGCAGAGAGGACCTTAGCTGATCTTGTCATATGCATTCATGAGACATGGAGACAGGGGCTTCTGCAGGAGGAGACACGAAAGTCAAGAGAGCAGCCAGAGCAGCACAGCATTTTTGAATGCCCCTCCCCCACCCCCACCCCGTGGACACCCCAGAATGGAGAACTGACTTGCATTCCTAACTGACTTTTATAATTGATACGTTTAATTAATCCAAATATTGTGTGTGAGTGGGCGTTGGGTTTAAACTCTGCCTTTCTTTTAGGGAGTTCAAGGTGGCATGCATAGCACTCCCTGCTTCATTTTCCCCCAGAAAAACAACAACAAATAATAATAATAATTTATTAAATTTATATGCCGCCCGACTCCCAGCGACTCTGGGTGGTTTACAAATTGTTAAAAACAGGAAAACAACACAGAAACAAACAAACAACACAACAGAACCAAAGAAACAATCCTGTGAGGTAGATTGGGGTGAGAGAGAGAGAGAGAGAGAGAGAGATGGCTGAAGGTGGCCCTGAAGCTAGGGGTCTCCAGCCCTAGTCCAGAGCCTTAATCACTACACCACACTGGAATTTGAAATGTAGTCTCTTGTTAAATTTCTCTTCAAAATCTCAGTGAGCAAAGTGACTATTTAATCAGGCTTGGCAGAGGGAACAGGGTACCAGCAACACTTAGTGGTTAATAACGCTTCATCTGTGGGCTACTGAGATTTCTTCTTTTATTGTAGACATAAGCCAGGAATTAATTTGGCTTGTTTATTTCCACAGTAAATAGGCAAACATATGTATTTAAAAATAATGAACATATGTGTTCAGAATGAAATGGGAGTGGGAGGATAAAGCAAGAGTATATAAAATGGCAATTACAGTGAGAGATTTACCTCATTATGTTTGCCAACCTTCAAAGCCTGGGAGAGTTTCCCATTCCTACACCCCCTGGATATATTCCAAACTAGTCTATTTCAGGACAAATTCACCAGAGGAAAGCATGATTTTTATAAACTGGGAGCAAGGGATTGGGGATGTTACACTAATATGATAATGGGATGCAACCAATAACACAATATCCATGTATTGGCAATAAGCGGGATCAGTGGCAGCTTCTCTGACACTACCACCCTGCTTCACGAAGCATATCTGACTATGCACAGAGGGCTTGTAAGCCAGCAGCAGTGCTTGGTTGCAAGAATATTATGTCTAAACCTGACATGTAATTTATTTTCTTTCTTTCTTTCTTTCTTTCTTTCTTTCTTTCTTTCTTTCTTTCTTTCTTTCTTTCTTTCTTTCTTTCTTTCTTTCTTTCTTTTTCTTCTCTCCTCCTACATCTGTTGCCAGCTACATTTTCATTTCTAAAATAATGAAGAATAAAAAGGGGAAGTTTAATGGAGATGGATGGATGGATGGATGGATGGATGGATGGAAGGAAGGAAGGAAGGAAGGAAGGAAGGAAGGAAGGAAGGAAGGAAGGAAGGAAGGAAGGAAGGAAGGCATTTAGTCTTAAATTCCTTAGAACTTATTAATGACATGGTGGTGGTGGTAATGAATTGAAAAGGACTCCCAGTAGGTTTTCTGCCGTTGTTTGTGAATGCAGGCTTAATTAGCCATGCCTAAAGTGTTGAAATG
This sequence comes from Charina bottae, assembly GCA_023362775.1. Lineage (NCBI taxonomy): Eukaryota > Metazoa > Chordata > Lepidosauria > Squamata > Charinaidae > Charina > Charina bottae. The sequence continues at coordinate 210,190,608 of JALMGJ010000002.1, read as the reverse complement.
GAGGCCTCTATAGATTTGTGGTTTTGTGCTGGTTACTGGTGTGCAGTGTAGTATGTATGAACAGCACGGGCCACCGAGGACCTCCTGGAAGCTCCGGCCTGGGAACACCTGAGGGAACCTTGGAGCTCTTCTGAAATTCCTGTCAGGATACTTCATGTGTTAACAGAAGCTTGTGGGCACACTGAAGCCTAGCAAAGAATCCGCCTGGGGTGGGCACCGAAAGTGCTCTGCTTCACCGTTGAATGCCAGAGTGGAGCACTATAATTTTATTCCAATTATACTCTTAGTGCCATGATGTCACGGCATAAATTTGTACTTGTGCATGCAGCTCATGCTGGTGTGATGACAGCTCTTAAAATATTGAGTGATTGTGGGCCCGTCAGCATAAAATTATTCTAACATGGTGCCTTTATTACTGCTTCAATAAATGCCATTCGTTTTGTGTTCCAAGGTGGCATTTGCAAATGAGCTAATTCCCCCACAGTAAAATAATTATGTTGCACTTATTTTACAGGAATGAAGAAGGGAAGCGGGGGGGGGGGAGCGCAATTACCTAAAAGAGGCTATTTTGCCATCAAACTACCTTAGCTGTAGTTAGGCAAGCTTTTGGGGTGGGGGAAGAGCTTCCTAGCTAAACAACTGTACAGTTCTTCAAATCTGTTGGCTGCTTTATAAAGCTGTGGAGGGGGAATAAACACTTTTAAAAAGTGGAGAGGGGGGAAAACTCCAAATAAAGGTGACGGGCTGTTCACCGAAAAATGTTCTTTTGCAAGTCAAATGCAAACTGTTTGCTGATGGATGACAGATATTTTGAGGCATGTAGTTCATCCCTGTAAGCATGCTGCTAACTGCTAGCCTGATGGCTTAAGAGGAAAGCGTTTATTTCATTTGGACATGCTGTGTTAATTTTTTCATTTCCCTCTGACAAAATAATGCAACATTTTAAAAAATGAGAATGATCCTTGCAGCATCGGTGCAAAGCATCAGTGCAAAGCGTATTCTTTTCGCAGATGCCACACAGGGGCTTTTGTTGCAAAGCTGTTTCTGACCTTTTGGGGGAGGGAGGGATTGAGTTATTCCTTACATGTAAAGTCCATTTTGGGGAGCCACTATGCTAAGGAAACAACCCATACTCAAGGCTCATACCTTGTGCTATACCAAACTTTGCTTAATTGTGGCTTGTCAAATAAGCAACGATTGACTAGTTCACATATCACGCTAAGCCATAAATGATGGCATCACACAACAGCTAAATCAAAACCAGCAAAGCATGCTATGGCTTAGCATAATGTGAGAATCTATGGAATTAGATGAGAAGTCAGACAAATTTGGAAAATCTCAAAACCTAAGCAGGGTTGGGCTTGGTTAGCATTTGAATGGGAGACCACTAGGAAATTTCAGAGCTATGGGCTAAACTGGGAACTGTAAAATAAAAATCCTAGAAGGCAACAGCATACCACTTTAGTACTAAGTGATGGTTCTGTGCTTACTGTAAGTTGCACTTAAATTCTCACTGTAATTAGTAAGTCCTAACATAGCTATGATTTACTAAAATCCTATTCATTTCAGTGTGAATTGAGAGTGATATTGTCTAGATAGCAGGATTATTATATGCAGGAATAATGTTCTACTCATGCCAGCCAAAGGATTTATCTATGAAAACCATGAACACTAATTTGGCTCATGTTGTATGCAAATTTAGTGGGATCACACTTCTCAACCCTGACTGCAAACTTGAAAAGTTTGACACAATAAAATCTACATTTCCAAGAATTTGAGGCTACAACTCACAATTTGAAAGTTGCACTAAAAATGATCACATTAGAGAATGATGGGCACATTATATTAGGGGAAAGGCATTGTATTAAGGAAAATGTATATATGAACACAAATGTGCATAAATTTTGAACAATTTTTTTTGCCCAGATTTACTTCAACAAATATGATGCAGAAACAAAATGACATAAATTTAAAGTCAGGAAAATCAGAAGACCAATGGAAAAAAACTTGAGAGATACACCTATCTAGATCTAATATCATGTTGTACTATAGGACTAACCCTATTATTATTGAAGTTGGGAGGTATAAACCCTGGTTGTTGTTGTTGTTTATTTGTTCAGTCGCTTCCGACTCTTCGTGACTTCATGGACCAGCCCACACCAGAGCTTCCTGTCGGCCGTCACCATCCCCAGCTCCCCCATGGTTGAGTCTGTCACCTCCAGAATATCATCCATCCATCTTGCCCTTGGTCGGCCCCTCTTCCTTTTGCCTTCCACTTTCCCTAGCATCAGCTTAGTTGCTTGGGATCGCTTAACTAACTGAATTGCAAACAAATTATGCTGGTTATGTTTGCATAACACGCTGAACCACAAAGTAGTCATTCCCAGTTCAGCCTTGTGTGTTGTTTGAATCAAGTCATTGCTTTATCCTTGCTTTTAATTTAGCCTTCTGGTGGCTCAGCGGGTAAGACGCCAGGCTTGTCGATGGGAAGATCGCAAGTTCGGAGGTTCGAATCCCTAGCCCCGTGTGACGGAGTGAGCTCCCGCACTCGCCCCAGCTCTTGCCAACCTAGCAATTCGAAAGCATGCAAATACAAGTAGATGAATAGGTACCACTTTGGTGGGTAGGTAACAGCGTTCCGCACGTGTCATGCAGCCACATGACCACGGAAGCGTCTTCGGACAGTGCTGGCTCTTCGGCTTACAAACGGAGATGAGCACCGGCCCCTAGAGTCGAACATGACTGCACAAATCTGCAGGGGGAGCCTTTACCTTTTTTATTGCCCTATAGGAAGGGATGGTGGGACTGAGCAACCCCTCAGTTCCAACTTCAAAATGAAGTTTCAACTTCATTTTCTGGCAGTGGAACAAAGGATTTCAAGGGGTTTTGTTCCCCTTAGCCTCCCATCTGTCACGTGAAGTGTTATGAGATCTCATAAGAGTCCTTGACATCTCAGGGGACTTCTCACCGTGGCAACAGGGCTGGAAAAGGTCCTGCCATTATCTCTAGAGGATTAAAGACCTTCTTGGCTTCCCTTGGTAAGCAGCTGGAATAAGAAATGGTGTTCAGCGCAGTTCACAAAGGGAGGTCATGGTGCCCCCACATTCTTCTACTTCATGTATATGTGTATGTGTTTCCATATATTGCAGCAGTTCTCTGGGTGATACAGAGTTAAAATTAATGTTGTACAAAAAAAAAAAAAAAAAACCCCACACAAACCAAAAAAAAAAAACAACTCCTGTGGCTTTTCCTGCCAATTCTCATTTTATTTGATGAAAAAGAAATTGCTTTTGAAATTTCTTTCAAAGAAAAGTATTTCAGTGAAATTCTCAAAGGTGGTGTCTTGGATGTCCTATCTTTTTTTAAAAAAAGTTTTATTAAATTTTAAATATACAAAGTTAAAAGTTAAAAGTGAAACAGAAAAAAACATTTCTGTTTTGGATGTCCTATCTTTAATTCTACACTTGTCTCTCCAGCAGTCTGTAGCCTGTCTGAGTTCCCATCCTTCAATTAAATCACACAGGAGCTCCTCATGAGGGAACTACTATCATTCCGCTGTTTAAAGCATGCTCAGCCAATGTCACTGCAATGGAGACATGAATGCAAAACAACAACAATGGCATCTTTCACAGGGAGGTGCTCTACTTCAGAACCAAAGATGAAAAGGCATGGGCGCATTCAGTACAACTTCTTAAAGCCACACATTCCCAGGAAAATGCAGGTCAGATTTAAGAAGGTGCAAACAGCATACCCAAACCCTTTCTGAAGACCTTGTCATTGCCTCTTTAACTGAAATGCATATTCTCCTGAGATTACAGGGCTATATGTGAGCTCAGGAAAAGACACAGCTTTTTTAAGGAGGCACTAAGAGGTGTGGGGTGCATGCACATTCCTGCTTGGATCTAACATTTTGCCTTCAGATCCAAAATACAGCTTATACCCATTCTACACAACTTCCAATAATAAAATCCACCACCGAGATTAATTTGAAATAAATTCACAAGCACCCTGCCAAATAAGATTGAAAACACAGAAGTCTTTTTCACGGGGGAATTTTTTTTTTTTTTGAGAAACTGCAAGGCAGATTTTGACACAGCAGAGTTGAATCAAAATAAAACAAGACAAAACAACCCAAAGCAGCGATTAAAACCACGTAAAAAGACAACATAGAGAACAGCCTGACAATCAGCAATAGCAATGATGCTAACTAAATCATAAACTCCCAACAAAAAAGTAGCAACACAACACTAATGTTGGACTGTGAAGGTTCCATATGTTGGGGAGTTTCTTGAGATTGAATGGAGCCAGGAGGCCATTGCAACTCCCCCATTTCTCAATAGTTGAAAAACTGTATGTACAAAATGGGTGTCTTCTGGTTTCCACCAAGGTGTCTAGAATTTTGGGGAGAATATTCCCTCAAAATTAATGTTATACACTCACTGCAGCCAGCTCTGGATCAAAGAAGTATTTTGTTGTATTAATGCCAAACATCCATTTAAAAAAAGATTTCATATACTATACTGCACATAGTAGTTATAGAACATTGTGTCATGAATGTGGAACGTGGCCTCCCTTTCGTGAATGTTGGCAGAAAATAGTTCAATGATCTCTGGTGGATGAGGCTCAGAAACTGGTTTCCTATACTGTAGCGTCCACATTCTTTTTACATTGATCTTGGCTGGGGTCTGATCACTGCTTAATTTTTGCAACCCATGCTCCTTACCAGCAAGACCAATTCCTCTGATAGTAATGGAAGCAGAAACCATGAGATGTGAACACAAGAAGGTGATGAGTTCCTGAATTGTTCCCTGGCATGCAAAATTAATATATAACTTTCAGCTTTCAACAGGAATCTAATCATATGACCAGAGACGTGGATCTATTTTAATTTCATCCTTTAGGTTAAAATTTTGAATCGTGTGCTTTCTATTGTGTAATCTAGCGGCTGTTTTGGTCTACCAATAAAGTAGAGATATCTGAACACATCATGCAGTCCTGACCAAAAAAAAAGCATATTCTAGCATAACGTTTCCAGTCATAGAGACAGGAGCTTTGGTGAGAGGAGCTGTTACATTAGATGAAAACAATTTCGAGTGGTATCTTCATTTGTCCATTATAGTAAAACTTATTATCAAGACACAAAACTGTGTCTTGAAGATTCATAAAAGTTAAAAATACAGTATATTATGGCATTAGCTTTAGTGAATTCATTATGACCTCAGCTGCAATGACAATATGTACATGGATTTATTATTGTCAATGTAAAGATGTACTCTCAAGAAGCCCTAACACTTTAAATTACAATATCAGAAATGTCTGATTAATTTGACTTTCAAACAGTAACAAGAACCATCCCTTTGTGGCAGATTGCATGATCTTAAAATCACTTCAGGAGCTAATTTACAACCTGTGCTGCCAATTTCATCAATATGCATTTGAAAGAGGCCAAAATGAAAGTCATCTGGGTGGTATGGTAAATTGGGAATATATTTCACAGAAGAGAAGCTAATCAATTCCCACCCAAATCATCCCAAATAGGTTCAATTAATTTGAACCTCTTCCTCAGATCACCCCAAATTAGTAGCTCCTCTTCAATTAATTTACCCTCATTAATTTCCTTCATAGACCCTGTTCTAAATCAAATTATCCTTCAATTAATTATGCCACTATCATAATCCCTCAAATCAATTTTAGTTTTAGGCTGGAGGAAAGTATGACATATTTCCTTTGGTTGCTAGGGTCAGTGCAATTAAATAGTCTTCCAAAGTTTTTTTTAAAAAAAGAGGGAAAATATATGTACTGTATGTATGCTAGGGATGCTTCCAAATCACCCCATTATATTGGGAGCAGATTTCATCCATAGCAGACATGACAGTATTAAACAGAGACCAATAGCATTAAATAATAGCCAATACGCCACAGACTAACACTTGGTAGAGCAGCCATGAAGGCCTTCAGAAAGATATTCAAATGCCACGATGCCTACAAAGATCACAATTGTGCAAACCATGGTATTCCCTGTGGCACTCTATGGAAGCAAAAGTTGGACTTTCAAGAATCAGGATAGGAAGTGTATTGATGCCTTTGAACTCCAACTATTTAGGAGTTGGAGAAGACTCCTGAGAATACCATAGAAGCCAAGAAAACAAACCGTTGGGACATTGAACAAATCAATTCAGAGTTCTCACTTGAGGCACAAATGACCAGGCTCAAACTATCCTACTTTGGACACATTATGCAGAGACCCAGCTCTCTGGAAAAGGCTCTACTGCTGAGAAAGGTGGAAGGAAAGAGAGGGAGAGGACAACTAGCAGCAAGGTGCATGGATTCAGTTACATTGTACCATTGGGAGACTTGAAAGAAGGGGTTAGGGACAGATTGTCATGGAGAAAATCTATCTATGTGGTTGCTAGGATGTCTACTTTTGCTGTTCATTAATATACATGAGAATACAAGATTGAAGGTCAGGTGCAGTAATCAAGGACATGTCATGAAGGAAATACCAGTAAGGAGGGGAGTTAGATAGGGATGTGTATTGGTGTCAGTTTTATTTAATTACTATATAAACTCATTAGTTCTTCACTTGAGTAACTCTACTTTTCATCCTTCTATATTAGCCCATAGACATATCAATTTATTACTGTATGTCAATGATGCAGTAATTCTTTCATTGACTTCCATTGGCCTTAAAAGAGCCTTGAGATCACTTACACACGATTGTACTGAGGAAGAACTAATAATAACTCACTCCAAGACTAAGATTCTTACTTTCTCCAAATGCCCCAAAGAGAGAAGCTGGAACTTAGGTGGGCAGTCCATTGAGCAGGTTAAGATCGTTAGATATTTAGGGATAGTTTTTCAAGCTTCAGGAAGCAGAAGTGCCCACCTGGATTATGTATCTCGCAATGCACAGAGATCTGCATCAGCTATTCAAACTTATTGTTTTTCCAGAGGAGCACACTTTATCCCTGCCTGAGCACAACTGCTATAGAGGGCTAAATTAGGACCATACAACAGCATGACTACCTTAGCAAAAATGCCAACAAAAATTTTGAGAAGCATCTTCCAGGTTACCCGCTGTGTTCCAAATGCAGTACTTTGACGGGAAGCAGGAGTCAGTAAACTTGAATCCAATCTCCGGATAAACATCTTTACCTACTGGCTAAAACTACACCACAATCCTAGTGGACTGACCCATCCAATATTGGCAGACAACTTCAAATCTTCTTGGGCAACAGCTATCCAAAAGAAACTGAGCCACTATGGCTTTTCCAGTGATGCCATCTTAAATTTAGGGCCAGAGCAAGCTAGATCAATATTAAGGCAAAGGATCTTAGATATAGAAGGCCAAACAGAAATTGCTGCTTTTTCTCACAACATAATTGCAAACAACCAAACTTTAGTGGCTAAACCGGCTTCATATTAATATCACATCACAGTTCCCAAATTCAGGGGAGCCTTATCTTTAGCCTGATTTAACGTTCTCCCCACAGCTGTTTTGGAAGGGAAATACAGGAAAACCCCTTATAAAACTCAATACTGCCTCTGTGACATGGGTGCCATAGAAACCACAGCCCATGTTCTTTTGTATTGTCAGTTCTGCAGGGACATTCACCACCAGTTGATCACCCCTCTTTTATCTAAATTCCCAGGGCACTCCGATAATTTTTATTTGTATTATTTGTTAGACAATCAGGACAAATCTATATCTCTGAAAGCAGCAAAAGTCTGCTACATTATGTGCAAGCTTTGCCCACAAATGGTTGCCAACAGTAATTGATGTTAGGGGTTAATTTTGTTTTGTTTGTTTTACCGAATGTATTTTCATTGGTCAATGACCGAAATAAAGTTTTTGTCTGTCTGTCTATGTGGTTGCTAGGAGTCAAAAACGACTTGATGGCACATAGTCAATCAATCAACAGAATGTATATCTAAAGCGGCATATGTGCAGTTTAAGAAAAATACATTCTGAAAGTTGCATATAAATAGGGATAGTATGCTGCCAAGATAGTGGATACCATGGGCATGATGCCTTCTGGAGTATCCCCACATACCCCATTCGCTGCCTCTCATTTTTACAGCACCACCACCACCACCACCGATTTCCCCTGCCCCTGGTTCTCCTCTCTCCTGTCTTAGTTCTTGGATTCATTCCTCTCTCCATAACCTCTTTTCAAAATCTTCCTATGTTTGCAAAAGCTGGATTTATACAGATCTGCACATCTTTTATGTAGAAAAGATAAAGATAAATAAATATAAGGGGTATTATTAATTGTTAAAAGAGATGTATTTTGGATTAATTTAGGAGGAAAGCATAGCCTGGATAAAATATACTGTACAATCCACATGCAGAGTGATATGGACCAATAAATTATCTTCTGAAACAGTGACTGTCTAATATTTGATTCTTTTGAGGCTTTTGAAATCAGGAATGATTTCAAGGATACTCCTCTACCCATTCAACCATTTTCAGGTAAAAATCTCATCTCATAGTGAAGTTTCACTTCAAGAACCATGCGCTAGCACAATCCTGTAAATGGAGTGCTTTCAATGAATAAAATGGCAATATCACCTTATATGGAGCTTTTTGCTATGACTGCCAACATTTCAGAATCAGAAGGAAAGTAGGGATAGAGTTTTCATGAATAGTGAGGAACAAAACACGTCATTGTTTTCCACTCCCTGCATGCATTCTTCATGCCTTAAAGAGAAAGATCCAAAAAACAAGACATTGGTATCTGGGAGTCGAGCATTATTACTGTAGCACAGTGGAAGTAATCTTTCTTAAGTCTAAGAATTATATCTACATAATGAATGACAGTTTCAAGCTTGAAACTGCTTGGCATTGTGGGAACAATCTATCCTAAAGCTAAACCAAGAATATGTCTAAATTCTTGACTAAGTTTTCAGGAGTTTGAAGGAGTTTTGCAATCAGTATGCTGATGACACCCAGCTCTGATTCAGATACCATCTGAATCAGGATGTAATATTTAGCTGGAAGAGGGCCAATAAATTGAGGCTGAATCTGAACAAAACAGAGAATTGGTGAATTGGTGATTCTCAGGTACAGGAACTGGAGACGTTGCTTATTAGAAATAAAATTACATCCTGTCAGAAAAAATAGATATCTAGTTTTGGAGACACATCTAGAAGCATTATTACTCCTAGAAGCCCAACTGACTTCTATGACTAGGTAGGCCTATTACCAGCTTTGCCTTTCCTATTACAAATTACAAATCTGCTTTATCACTAAGATCATCCATAGAGATTTTACGGTAGGTGACAAGAATGATACACTACCATATTTTGGTCAAGTGTGGATGCAAGTGATGGGGCTGTATGTTACTGGCAATTAAGTTATCTTCAACCCCCTGAATACTTAAGAAACTTCTTTCCTTCCCACCAAGTTTATCTATGTAGCAGATTTTACTTTGTGGATTAGTTCAGTGGCCAGTGACCATTGAGTATAGCTGTATTTTTAAAATATTTTGATATTGATAATGGATCCCATCACCACACAGTAAATATTTCTACCATACCACACAGAAAAAAATATGTATTTTTAAAATATATTCTGGCTAGAAAACGTTCTTCTGTTCAATTCCCTAAGGAAATTCTGTTCTTGGTTGTATTTTTTCTAACCATACTAAAAGGTATCATCACTAATACATTACTGTATGGGATGAGTAAAACACATTTTCTCAAAATAAGAAATAGCTGGCCACTATGGTTTCTTGCAGCTTAGCTAGCTGATACAAAGCTAATAAATTCTTACTTCCTCAAGGCACATAGTGGAGAGATCTGTGAAACATGGGTATCACAAAAGTGCCATACTACTACTATTTTGTCTGCTCTGTGGTAATACATCAGGAAGTTGTTCCAGAAAAGGTCTTACCAATGAGTAGCTTAAACATTCTCTTCCTACAGGAACAAGCACATCTGCAGCCTTTGGTAAGGGATCACTGGATGAGAATTTTTGCTTCCCATAGAGCAGGATATCCCAATAAAATCTTACTTGAATTGATCCATCACAATCCAACTTCCATCAAACTCTAACTTCCACCAAGATCCAACTTTGGATCTAGAAAAAAAAATTAATCTTGGTCTCACCATAGAAATCTTCCTTGAAATTATATCATCCTTATTCCAGTATGACTGGTGATTTAACAAAGCATCCTAATAGGTCCACATCTAGTTTCATCATAGCAGGATACATTCTGTAAATATAGATTCATCACACTAAAACAATATATTAAAGACCTCAAACTGAGGTATTACTGCCTGCAGAAACATAACTATACATGGAATCCTTCTCTATATTTGCTGGTCTACTCTTTCTACTATATGTTTATCCTGTTTTGTGATACTTTGGTTGAATAGTCTCATTGTCATCACCATAGTGCAATATGAAGTTGCATTTAAAATGTGTGAGACATGCTTATATTTACATGCTTATATTTGCTGGTCTACTCTTTCTACTATATGTTTCTCCTGTTTTGTGATACTTTGGTTGAATAGTCTCATTGTCATCACCATAGTGCAATATGAAGTTGCATTTAAAATGTGTGAGACATGCTTAAGCATTAAACAGTGTGTGTGTGTATACAGTGTGTGTGTGTATACACACACATACTCACATGAGATTCACTAGAATATTATGTGGATCAAGGAAAGAGCTTTCATCCCATAATTTGTTACTAGTTGTACCACATGCTCAAACAAAGTAAATTAACCACTATTCAAATTTTTCTGTAAATGTGTCAGAACTCCATTGCGCACTCCGGTTATGACAGCAACGTTGCCACACAATTTTCTAGATTAAGCCTTTAATCAGAGGCATATTTTTAATGTGGTTTACTGTGGTCATATCCAGAAAGAAAAACCTAACAGTCTTCAAAGATGAAAAATGCTGGGAAGAAGTTGTGATCTTTGTCAGAACTGCCATCTATAATCAGTGAAATGTGTGCATGTGTGTGCATGTGTTTAATCACTAGAACCTTGTGATAATTGCTTTTAGAGGACATCTAATATTCTCTTTTCCAACATACTGGATAAAATGACTGGCTTTGGCATGTTCCCTCAGATAGTTGTTTGTTGTTTCACTGTCTCGAAACATTTTCTTTCCAGTTTACCGAAACTGTCATTTACAGCAAATCACAAATTGTACTGAAGAAAAAAATCTGGAAAAAAATAATAATTCTGCATTTATAGTTCTCAGTTGCACTGGGTTGTGTGAACCTGTACTATACTGGACAATACCTACAGTATATGCCCCTTGACATCATGAGTCTTACCATGATATATTGAGAAGTCATAATAAGAATGTTTCACTAACATTATTTAGTATTTCCTTTTCCGTGTGGCTTTCTAAATTCCCTGCCCTCTCAGATTAAGAGGAAGTAAAGGTAGTTCCATAAAGTCTTTGCCTGACTTTCGGTTTTGTCATAGTGGAATTTGGACACTTTTTAAAACAGGGGTGGGGAACCTTTTTTCTGCCAAGGGCCATCTGGATATTTATAACCGGGGACCGTGGGGGCGGGGTTTCTGGGATTTCTGTGGACCGGGGGCCAGAGTTTGCGGGTGGGAGCCAATCACAAGCACTGGGGGGTGGGGTTTGCGGGCAGGAGCCAATTGCATGGAAGGGGCGGGCTTTGCGAGCGGGAGCCCCGCGGGCCTTATATGGCCCGTGGGCCTGATGTTGCCCACCCCTGTTTTAAAATATAGCACTGGTTTGGATGAGCAAGAACTTCAGCATCAAAGCTGTTTTAGACAATAAAATGTTGCTTTGCATAAGAAAAAAAGCTTCATTTCACTACTTTGGATAAAACAAGGCTGTTCACTCCTCTAAGCTGCTTTTGAAAATGAAATGGTTTTATAAGTAAAAGGCCTTTATCATTTATTAAAATAAAACAATGATAGATTTTGAAAAAACCACCTGGCTTCACTGCCCACCCAAAGCTTTTTCTGCTTATGAAGAGTCACTCAAACTACTGTGCATTGTACATTCCTACACTTCTTAGAAAGCTATTTTTCTCCTATAGTGTGGCTAATCCCCCTCCTCTCCTTTTGATAATTGTCATGTGATGAGGGATCTCCAGTAGAAGTCAGCATCCAGCCAACTGGGAAGAATTCTCATGCACATAATTCCACAGCAAGTTGAAAGATACATGGCCTAGCTCACATGCTAGCTTCTTTCACTACTATTGAGACATTTGAAGGAATAAATAAGAAAAAAAAGAAAAAGCTAAAATTTCCTAAGGTTGATTTTCTGAACCTGGCCTTGCTTACACATTTTCTTTAGAGCTACCAAGACGGGCACTTAAATCAGTCAATGAAATGCTGATATGTTTCATTATGTAATAATTGTGTTGCTATTTATTAAGGCACGGAAGCTGTATTTGAAAGCGTGATTTGGCCGTTTCAGACAGAATTAAATCTGGGAAAGCCTAAATACATTGTATGTTCATTCTATATGAGGTGGCACAGTTTGGCATCAACAAGGCACTTCATAATATGGAGATGATAGATTTCTCCTTGCCAAGACAGTGAGGAGACCTGAGTCACAACAAAGCTTAGATCACCAGTTCCAACATCTAGGAGAATCTATCTGTCTATCTGTCTATCTGTCTATCTGTCTATCTGTCATCTATCATCTATCATCTATCATCATCTATCATCTATCATCTATCATCTATCATCTATCATCTATCATCTATCATCTATCATCTATCATCTATCATCTATCATCTATCATCTATCATCTATCATCTGTCCATCTGTCCATCTGTCTGTCTATCTGTCTATCTCTTTCCATCAATCCATCCATCCATCCATCCATCCATCCATCCATCCATCCACATGCCACCTCAACACATGCAAAGAAGTTCTTCCAGCTATTGGAACTGCTGAAAAAGGCCCCAGAAGAGTGATAAAGAGAAGCAATATGGCTATATTGTTTTATTCTTTGACATGAAGACAGCACTTTGCTTTACGAAGCACTTTCAACAGAGTGCCTCATTCAACCTTTCATCAAAGCAAAACTCCCTTTGGAGATCTGCACAACTCTTCTGTAGATAATTTATTTCACCTGTCCAATCCCAAACAATCTGCCTCCATTCTCAATATGCCCCAATAATAAAAAGTGCAGGAGCATGTCTTTTAAAAGTTCAAGTATTGAGTTTAAAGATACTGTACATTTTATGGAAAAGGAAGGACCTTCTCCATTAGTTCCAAAGAGACACAAACCTCAATCAAGAGTTCTGCTAGGTTACCACTAATGTTAGGTTAGGCTGTCTAGTTGAGATGCATCTCTTCAGCCAAGCCTTTAAATCAGAGCTTTCCAAACTTTTCATGTTGGTGACACACTTTTTAGACATGCATCATTTCGCGACACACTCTTACAGCAAGGCATCATTTCGCGACACACTCTTACAGCAGGGCACATAGCAGGCACTAGGACCTGCGCGGAATCACAGCAGGTTTGGAGGCAGCAAGGCACAAGGCAGGCACTAGGACCTGCGCGGAATCCTGGCAGGGCAGGTTTGGAGGCAGCAAGGCACAAGGCAGGCACTAGGACCTGCGTGGAATCCTGGCAGGGCAGGTTTGGAGGCAGCAAGGCACAAGGCAGGCACTAGGACCTGCGTGGAATCCTGGCAGGGCTCGCAGCCGCGACACACCCAGGCACTGCAGCCGACACACTAACGTGTCCCGACACAGTTTGGAAAGCTATGCTTTAAATATTAGGTTAGTTAAGAGAACATTAAAACTTTTTTTTCAATGTAGATTCTATATTTTTTGTATTGTGAACTGCCTCAGTAATCCTCTGGATGGAAAAGTAGAATATTAAATACATATATACATAAATGCTTATATATTTCCATCTTTTGGTGGGAAGGATTCTGAAGCAGATCCTCTTATATCACGGAATTAATAAATAGTTTGAACACTTATTTGATTCCATTAAAAATACATTTTGATGCTTTAAATGGACTTAATAGAAGTTGAGGAGCTTTGTAACTTTGTTGTATCCCCAAAACAGTTGGAATTCAATGTTGTATTCATTTAATTTACATCTATAAGCCTTCTGGGTTTATTATAACAGTCCACCTTCTCCAGTAACTTGCATGAGGCGGGGTAGGTGTGAGAAAGACCTTTGTACAATAAGCAACTGTTTCAGTGTGAGACCACTAGCTGCAGAAAAACGCAACTGGCATTGAGGATATTGGAAAAGCCACAGGCTAGTAGCTAGCCCTGTCTGAAGCATTTTCGAGTACTATTCTAGGCCTTCAGGAATAGATTTAATGGAAACGAGGATGGAAATGGGGTTTATGAGAAACAGAATAATCACCTTACTCAATGACTGCATTAGCTTAATAATGAGGAATAGAGAAATAAACCATTTTGGAGAGGCTGTCCCATTTTCTAAGTTCAGCATTATAGGTCAGTTTATGTAAATCTGTGTGTACTTCCAGAGGGGGATAATATCCAGTAGTTTAGGATTTTTAAAAAATATAATCTTTATTATTTTTAACAAAACAGTCATTAATCTTAAGGAAAAAAAATTAAAAATTAAAAGTATAAACTAAAAATACAAAGTAATATGTGGGGGAGGGAAAAAAATCCAGATATCAAGAAAGGGCTGTCAGAAATCTGTGATTTATCTGTTTTGAAAAAGGCATTCTTCTGTACTAATCAAAAGAAGCAGCAATATTTCTTACTATGGCAGAGATTCTGTGATATTTTACAATAATATCTTGTATTTTTCATATATAGTAGTGAATTCGTTGGTAAATCAGTGACTATTGATAAATATAAAATATAAAATAGTTTTTTTTTTTAATTCAGTAGTTTAGGATGACTGTATCTGGGCTGCAAAAGTCTAGGCAACCACCAGATGGCAGTAGAGAGATACAGAAAACTCTAAATCTTTGCTACCATCTACTGGTTAACTGCACTTTTGCATATCAGGTATTATTAGGCTGACCATATTTCAGGATAGCAAAACGGGACGGGGTCTTATGTAATATTCTGTATTCATGAAAAAGACAGGGGTCCCCACCCCCCAGTCCGCGTGATTGGCTCCTGCCTGCAAACCCCACCCCCAGTCTGCATGATTGGCTCTCGCCTGCAAACCCTGCCCACCGGTCCGTGCTCCGACTCAGATCCTCCTTCCGCGCCATTCCCACCAGGTTTGAAAAATGGGACAAAATTGAGATTTTTATGAAAATGATGGGATGGTTGAAAAATGCTTAAAAATGGGACTGTCCCATTCAAAATGGGACATATGGTCAACCTAGGTATGATAGTCCTATTGCCACAGAAAAAGTCGTATTTTTGGCTTTAATCTCAGCTCATTTTTATTTCTTCTCACTCTGCTAATAGTTTGCTCTTTGGATTAATCAAGTATCCACCAATTGACCTGTTTTTTGTGTTACATAGAGCATATACTGTAAGCTTAGAACAAATGTAAGATCGCTAAAGTTTTGCTTCTGAAACACAACACCCACTCAAAAAAAGCTCTTTTATTCAGAGCTGTAAAAATCTTCTTCCCTTAAAGCCATTCTGCTAATTTAGGTATGGGAAGCAAGAATGAGGATTCAAATGTGTAATCAATTGATTGGTGGTGTTACCTGTTGTAAATCAGGCAAAATCCCAAAGTCGTGGGCAGGGAGGAAGGTCAGGAAGACTGAAGAGATGGGGGTTATTTCCCAGTACAGGCCATTGTTTTATACACAAAAATCTATTCAGGTCTAACATAAATGCCAATCTGGATGACACAGAGGGAAAAAAAGGCATGACTCTAGTACAAGAAACAGAGGATTAGTTGTAGTCCATAGTGTGAACAAATGCATTTTTATATTGCTGCTTCTGCTTTTCCATATCTTGGTATTGCTTGATTTACTACTGTTTCTATAGCTAACAGCACAATCCTGTCCATGTTTATACAGAAATAAATCCCATTGAATTTAATGAGGACAGAGTCCCAAGTTATGTATATAGGATGACAACGAAAGGCTATAATTCTATGCTTGCTTATTTGGGAGTAAGCCTTTTGGAACACAATGATGCATTTCCAAGAGAATGGGTTAAGGGTTTTGCAATCAAGTTTTGTATATCAGTTGGAAGATAATGGGCTGAGATTTCACGATGTTTCTTTTTTGAACCTGTGAATTCCGAAATAATTTTTCAAGGAAAGGTAGGATGGTGATTTAACCAGGAAAACAAATGACAGACTTTCCTTTGATTTCATGTCCCAAAAAGAGTAAGGATATCTTTGTTTGGCCAAATCCTCAGAAAAGAAGATATGGGTGGCAGCTCAAGCCAATCAAAACGCTTTTCCTAATAAAGATAAAGGGTCAGATTCCAACAGTTTCAAGTCGAAGCATATATTTCTTAGGACAATTTGGTACAAATTAACTTTCTTAGTCCCCTTGGGAACAGTGGGGTAATTCTTAGGTAAGTGGGGTATGGGTATATCTTTTGGACATAAAAAAAAGGTAAAGGTTCCCCCCGCACATTTGTGCAGTCATGTCTGACTCTAGGGGCCAGTGCTCATCTCCATTTGTTAGCCGAAGAGCCAGGATTGTCCGAAGACGCTTCCAAGGTCATGTGGCTGGCATGACGCACGCGGAATGCTGTTACCTACCCACTGAAGTGGTACCTATTCATCTACTTGCATTTGCATGCTTTCGAATTGCTAGGTTGGCAAGAGCTGGAGCTAGTGCGGGAGCTCACTCCGCAGGCAGGGCTAGGGATTTGAACCTCCGAACTTGCGATCTTCCGATCGACAAGCCTGGCATCTTACCCGCTGAGCCACCATGCCCCTTACTCTTTTGGACATGACCAGGGTCAAATGCAGTTCAAATCCCCCTGCAGTCCTATCTAAGCCAAAGAATTGAAGGTTCCTCACCAGCTCACAGTACAGCCCACGGGCAGCCCTAATAAGGGAGCTGAAGCATAGTAACAAGGTAAGAAACCCCAAAGTTCCATCCCCAATCAGCATCAATGACCTCAACATTCCACCTCCTTTAACAATGGATTTCTCAACTCCACTGCCCTCCTGAAAGGCCCGTTTTGCCTAACAATAGAACTAACCCCAGGTACACTGACAAGACCTGCCCAGCTTCCCCAAACTGGCCAGCAAATCAGATCCCTAGTATTTCCTGCCTTGTAGCCCTCAACTTATGTAAAAATCTTTACTTTTTTTTTTTTTTTGCAGATATAATTTTTTATTATTACATTCAACATTCAACATAAACAAAACATATAACACATAACAATGATCATATATAACACATAACAATGGTTACATTTATGTATATATATTTACATTTGATTTTATATAATTATTTTTATTATATTTAATACAATGTATCCTTCTTTTTTTGTCTCTAATCTTTTCTCTCCTTTATCTTTCAATCTCTTCTAACCTATTCTCTCTCTATCTATTCCTTTCCCTTTCCTTTCCTTTTGATTCTTCCTTTAACTCCTTTTCTCTTTCATCCATTTCCTTCTTCTTTTTTAACCCTTTCTCTCTCTCTCTCTAATCTCTTCTCTCACTTACCTTACTCACTCTTTCTAACCCTCCCATCTCTCTCTTTTCCTTTCCTTTATCTTTCATTTTTATTCTTCCTTTTATCCTTTCATCCATTCCTTTCTTCTTCTTCTTCTTCTTTTTTTTATTTTTATTTGACCTTCTCATTCTCTCTAATATCTTCTCTCATACTCCCTCTTTCTCTCTCTAACCTCTTCTCTCTCTTCTCTTCTGCTCTATCTTCTTTTCCTATCTTTCTTTCCCTTTTCACCCTTTCTATCCTCTTTTTCTTTCTAACCTAATCCTTTCTTTTTCTTCTTACTTTATATATATTTATCATTCTTTTTCTCCCTTTCCTTACATTATATTATTTATTTATTTATATATTTGTAAATCTTTACTTTCTCATTGCTTTCTCTTTCTTGTAAAGCAGGCACCCAATGATCATTGCAATAAAGCTTGGCTCTTCTCAATGTTGTGCTCCTTCTTCAGACTGAATCCATGACATAATAATTGAAACTTCACTAAGCCTTCTGAGAACTGGATGAGAATATTTAGCCCTGTGTAAGCATTTGGGGACCAGGTAATTCCAGCCCTCTCTGCACTAAGGAACTCTCTTCTGGTATGGCTCCTCGTTGGTGTCCATAGAGCTAAAGTTTCCATTCAGATCTTTGCTCTGCTCTTTTTAAACACTGGATATCTCTGTTTCAGGGATACAGAGGTGCGACTTCCATTGCACTCCCTTCTCTGTGGTGGTGCCAACTAATTCAGTATTTTTCAAGAGTAGGCAAACCTTACATAGATCTCAAATAAGCCAGGCAATTACTAGTATTAACAATATATTGAAACCTCAGTTTCTGTTTTATTGAACAGAGAACAGTGAGGGGCTTTTGAGACAGAGGCTGTATTTAAGTTCCTGTCAACACACACAGGACGCAACCCTTAAAACTGTGGCTAAGGAAATAACCGCAGAGTCCCCTTTTGGGGAGTTGGCGCGGTGATAAAAGTTGAAATATATATATATATTTATTTCTGTTAATGGGAGTTGTGTGAGGACTAGCCATTTGCTCTTAGTCCTTACATAACATTCTTTTGTGTGATTTATTTCCATATCCAGAAGACCACAGAACAAACCAACTCCTTTTAAAATATACCCATCTGGGAGCACAGATGTCTTTTGACCATTTCCATGTGGGAAGCCTTTTGTACTTACGATTTTAAAAGGTGAAGTTTTCTTTCACTCGAACTTCTTTCCTCCTCCTCTCACAGGAACTATGTAAGTACAACCTTATGTGGCCTATGTAGCCTAGTTTAAAAGTGACTTTTTAACGTTAAAGCAACCCAGAGCACATTCAGCAACAGAACATCCTCTGAACCATGGATTTTTTTTCAAAGTGAATTTATCTATCTATCTATCTATCTATCTATCTATCTATCTATCTATCTATCTATCTGTCACATTTATATGGCCACCCATCTCGCAAAAGGTGACTTTGGCCGGCGTACAACTGCCCATATTGTTTCACACCTTTATTGGCACATTCAGAACAGGAAAATGTAGGCCATGATTCCAGTGACTGGCGAACTGAACACATGCCATAGTCCCATTCAGGCCTGTCTAAGAGATGGGTCAAAAAAGTCAAGAAGCTGGCTACAAGTGTGTACGTGAAGCCCTGCCCCTTTTTCATGTGTGTTGCTCAAATAAAATGGGTTGGAACTTCAATCACGTGATTGCAGATGCCATCTTGATTTTTTTTACACCATGCCTCCCCACCCCCACCCCCCAGATGCTCACACTTCCGTTCATATAGTATAAGTAGTCCTCGCTTAATGACCACAATGGGGACCGGCAACTCTGTTGCTAAGCGCCACGGTCGCTAAGTGAAAAATCATGTGACCACAATGGGCTTATGACCTTACTTCCCCTTAGATCATTAAGCGAAACATCATTGACTGTGCCTTACAATTTTACTTCTTCCTTCTCTATTTAACTCTGCTTGTCATCTCAAGCCAGTTGCGAAGCACACAAATGGCAATCACGTGATCGGGATGCTTTGACAGTCCTAAATGTGAGGATCAATTGCAAAGCTATCTTTATTACACTGTTGTAACTTCAAATGGTTGCTAAACGAGGCAATTGGTAAGTGAAGACTACCTGTATAGCTTGCTCACAAGCAGCAAGTGTCTAATGGCATTATTTGTTTCCAAATGGTGCAAGCCTTGATTTAAAATATGCAGAGGGAAAATCCAAATGGGTATCCATAGTCTGCCAGCATTCTTTAAAGTAGTTAAACTCACAAATAAGAAGTGGGCTGGGTCAATTGTCTCTCTCTCCCCCCAACTCCCATTCCAGTTATATCACTAATTCCATCTATTGATTCCTGCAGAGAGAAAGAGATGGGGTGGGGGGTGGGGGAGAGACCTTGTAGAAGCTCCCTGTATGAGCAAGAACATTATACTGTCTGGGTTCCAGCTCATATGGGAGCTTCTGCAGTTGTACAAAGTGGAGGCTGCCTCTGATCTGCATTGTACGTCTAAGCAGGGCTGGCTTTAGGCTAAGGCTAAAAGCCATGTAGGCACTGCCCTAGGGTGTCAAAGCTTATGGGTGCCAATGCCACCCCTCCTTCTGAATCATTCTAAAAATACAGATCATTGCATTGGCAGGATGTGGTGCTATCAGTCATCGCGGCCAAGGGGCACCATATACAGTATCCTTGAACCAGCAGAGTGTTACAGGAAGTTCATGATACTTAATGCTGCTCTGCTTCTTCCTCAGATGTCAATAATATTGGAATGAAATCTGCAGCAATAGCAAACGGTATGATGGGTTATTCACCGGTCCTAAATAGATATGTGGAGCGATTTTTGTGCAAAAAAGGAGGAGGTGTTCATAAAAACTGATAAGTTATTATAAGGCATAAGTTTTCATAAGCCCATTGTTAGCCTTAAACAGTGCTACCAGACTCTGATTTTTGGTTACCATAGAGCAACACAGCTCTCCTTCTACAATTCCAACTACTGTATAGTAAAGGTGATGGTTGGAGGGTACAGTGTAACTGTAATATGTATGTTCTACTACTCCTAGCCACTGGTGCATATACTTTATATATATTTAATCTTTTTATTGCTTTATGTGTTTATTGATTTTTTAAAAAAATGAAATAAAGTATATACATTTTACATTGGCAGGTGACAAAGAATTAGAAATCTAGCATTGCTTCCTATTGTCCATGCTAGATGGGGCTACTGGTTCTTGGGGTTCAGCAACATCTGGAGGACTGTGCATATACTCTACACCTATAGTATAAAGATTTAATGTACAAATTTCAAAAATCGGCCACTGAGCCAAGTCATTCAGTTAATACAGAACAAGAAAGACTGTCATATAATTACTTAGAATAAGAAAGAGAGAGAGAAAAAATAAATAAGGAAAATTGAACTTGAATATTTTATAATTCAGCTAGCAATGAGACTATTTCACAAAAAGTGAAATTGGTGTATATACAATTCATGCCATTTTTACATCATTTTATATTATTCAATTTCATTCATTTATGTATTAACCTGCAGTTTTTAAGAAACGAAATCCTCTCAAAACACTATTCACTTGTGTACTTCTGTATTAAATTAAAGGTGCATTATCTTTACAGATTTAGTAAAGGCATTGTGTGATCTCCATAACTTCCACTAGTTAGCAGCCTAAGTGCCACATTTTACACCAGTGCAACCTTCAGAGACTTCTCAGTGATAGCCCACATCGAGCATGTTATACAGTGGCATCCATGCGAGGGGGATGCAAGAGGGTCAGAGTGATGTAAGAGAGTTGTGCCATCGCAACACAAATCCCATCCCTTTTTTACATAGATCGCAACATTGCATGCATGCTCCACCATTGCATGTGTAAGGAATATCACATGTACAAAGAACCTGCAGACACTGTTAATTCTATAACACTGAAGACGAGATGGAACCAAGGCGTGGAAAATTGTCATCAATCTGACCAGCTCAAGAATTGCAAATTTGTTCCTTGACTGAACCTCCAAACCCAAGCACCCCTGTGTTGTCTAGATTTCATTTCAACATACAGATTATGCTAAAAATCAGACTGAATGTATTCCTTGTTTTCACAGGAATATGGGGTTGGGGGTTATAGTCAAATCAAAGTCAAGGGGTCTTTTAAAAAAATACTGTTTTAATTTATTTTTATGGACATTCTAGCTGCAGTCAATAAAAATACCACTAATTCTTTGAGTAGACCCTAAAAGTCAAGGGGTCTTATTAACCCATGTGAACTGATTCTTGTGACTTTTACAAGTAATATGGCAGAAACTAAGCCTGAAAAGAGGAGAAAGCAAAATTGCCAAGATCAGCATCTGGATTTGTGACAGATATTTATGGACATATATATATATAGTTTGGGGGCGTGGTGGCTCAGCGGGTAAGACGCCAGGCTTGTCGATCGGAAGATCGCAAGTTCGGAGGTTCGAATCCCTAGTCCCATGTGATGGAGTGAGCTCCCGCACTCGCCCCAGCTCTTGCCAACCTAGCAATTCGAAAGCATGCAGATGCAAGTAGATGAATAGGTACCACTTCGGTGGGTAGGTAACAGCGTTCCGCGTGCGTCATGCGGCCACATGACCGTGGAAGTGTCTTCAGACAACGCTGGCTCTTCGGCTAACAAACGGAGATGAGCACCGGCCCCTAGAGTCGGACACGACTGCACAAAAGTGTGGGGGGAACCTTTACCTATATATATATATATATATATATATATATTAACCACACACAAACCCATTTAAAAGGTAAGACTTCAAGGAAAGCTGTTTTGTCTCTTTCAAAGAAAAGAATGTTGACCTTTTTTCAACAGATGCAACAACATTCCCTTTTGTTCCAAAGGTATTTCCACTGATGCTGGAACAAAAGCTTTTTTTAAATATTCATAAGATCAGATGTCCTGATTCTTGTAATTTCTTCTGACTCATCTTGCTAAAGGAACTCATGCATATACATCTGGTGTGGCACAGCAAGCCTACTGATATCAGCCAGAGTATCAAAGTTATGCCTCCAAAATTCACAATATAGGCTTTCATACTTCGCCCTCATTGGCTTGTGACAAGCACAAGAATCAAGTTAGTGCAAGTTTCAAATGGAGGGACATGAGCTTGTTGTAATTAAGTTGGATGTAGTGCTTTTTCAATGTACAGAGTGGAATCTAGTTCCTATTCCAGAGCTTTCCAAACTGTGTGTCGCGACACATTTCTCACACATCCTCACGCATACTCCGCCACAATATGGCAGCAATAACAGGCAGGGCCTGAAAGAGAAGGAAAGCCCCAAGAAAGAGTGGGGATCCTGCACTTTCCAATCTCCAGAAGAGCGTCCCGCACTTGGATCCATTTCTGCCAGAGCCTTCGCGGCAGGTGGTGGTCTCTGTGGTTGTTATTGCTGCCATATTGTGGGGGGAGGGGGGAGGATGCATGAGGATGTCTCAGGCAACAGGGACCCGTCTTCCCCCAGCCCCTCGGCCAGCCCTGCCCCCGGGCCTGATCGATCCTTGATCGATGGCTGAACAGCTGGACTTGGAGCGCCCACTGGAAGGAGCGATGCCGAGTCGCCCACCGCTCCCTCCGGCCCCAGCAGATCCGGGAAGGATGGTTGGATGAGCCCACTGCAGGCAACCCCCTGCCCGCCCGCCTGCCTCTCAGCCGCCCACCCGCCCGCCGGCGTGGTGTCTTACCTTCTCCGACGAAGCACGGTGGAAGCCGGGCAGGCGCCGGTGAGGCGCTCCTCATGCCACGCTCCCACCAGCGGCTCCTCTCCTTCTGCCTCTGCCCCATCCCCGCCACCCACGCTGGGTCTCCCCGGAGCGCCGGGAGCCCTCTCGTTGGGCCGGAGCCGCCGGCAGGCTCCCTCGTCTCGGCCCCAGCTCAGCTCTCGCGGGCCGCACTGTCTGTCCGCCCAGTCCTGCCTCTGCTTAGCTGGGGCCACCGCCAAGGGGAAGGGGACCCGGGGACGCGGACGGCGCGGGGGCCTTGCAAGGCAGGCAGCGGAGCCGCCTCCCCATCCCTTTCTCAGCTGCCAGGCTGCTGGCACTTCTCAGGAAGGAAAAGCCATGTCTCCGGCCACCGCGCTTCATGGTCCCTGCACCCCCACCCCCCCCAGCATGGCGGCCTAGTGGCGTCCCTGCACCCTCCCCCCCAGTTGCAGCCCTACAGGGCTGCTAACTTACCTGGCTTCTGCGGCGAGAGCTGAAGAGCTGGGTTCAGAGCAGGGACCTGTTGGCGCGGCAAGGGATGGGTGAGGCTCCACGTGGTGCATGGCCTCCTCTTCCGGGTTCCCCTGCGACACACCTGGGCCCTTGCCGTGACACAAAAATGTGTCGCGACACAGAGTTTGGAAAGCTCTGATCTACAATTACATACAATACAATACATACAGTACAAGACTGGGGGGCCGGGGGCCGGGATTTGGAGCCGTGAGCCAATCACGTGGGCCGGGGGGCGGGGTTTGGAGCCTGCTGCCAATCACGTGGGCCGGGGGCAGGGTTTGGAGCCGGGAGCCAGTCATGTGTGCCGGGGGCGGGGCTTGGAGCTGGCAGCCAATCACGTGGGCCGGGGGGCGGGGACTCCTCATTAGTGTGTCACAAAATTATGCATGGCTAAAAGGCGTGTCACCAACATGAAAAGTTTGGAAAGCCCTGTCCTATTCATATTTTGAAAACAAATTGACAAATTCTGTCAAGCTATGAATTTAAAGGGGTCTGTATAAACACTATTAAGCCTTTACATAATGATCCTATAATAATGTTCTTTCTCATTCTTACTTATGGGAAGTTGGTAGTTATTTTCCTAAATGTATGTCCTGCTTTTCCTCCAAGGAATTCAAGGCAGCATTTATGTGGTCAGGTTCCTATGAGGTCATGAGGTGATTCTGAGAGAACTTCATTTAGTGAGCTTTGTGCCCTGAGGTAAGTCTTTCTGGTCCTGCCTAACTAAATGGGAGCACCTGGTCAACGTGGATGATTTTAAAAAGTTAAAAGAGTTAAATCTGGTTATTATTTGGATGGAACATCACCAGGTAATGCTGTTGTAGGCTAGGAAGTCAAAAAATAAATCCCAGGAGGCAACAATAGCAAACCATTTCTATTTTAATTGTTGCCAAGAAACTTACATGAATGTGTCCATAGAGTCACAGAAGTAAAGCTTGACTTTAAAAAGTCATTATGTTTATATTATTGGTCCTAACCCAACACTCCAACCATGATTTCATATTTATCCCTCATCAAGAAGGATAAAACTCTTCCCTAGCCACACATTTAACCATCTTTGTAGAATCATTATCCCCCCTTTGTTGTGCTACCTTTAATTTTTTAAAATTTATTTATCTTCTCTGAAGCAAAATATTTGATTGGCTATGAGTTCTATCTGAGAAGCATTGGTTTGTGTTCTACAGTTTTTGCAAGTGACTTGGTTTCTTAAAAAAGAATATGATACCTAAATTAGAGCAGGAAACCAGATTGCCCTGATCACTGGGTGTTCCAGGCTATCAGAATGGCCTGTTCTGAAGATGCCGTATCCAAGATTGCCTGGCTTCCAGATATAATAAAAGATCAGTGGGTGGTGGCAGTTAAGATATGATTGGCTTGGGTGATGCTTTTACTCCCATACATATACAGCCAGGCTTTTGAGGAAAGTAAAATGGTGAGAAAAACTGTAAAGTAAATTCCTGTTTAGCCAAATGACACATTACTTAGAGCCCGAAAACTGCTTACAGTATATCAGTTTTAAAAAGTTTGGCCATAACTACACAGAATTGTCACAGTGCCCTGTCTTTAGCATTGATAAATATTTACTTGTTTTTAGAATGTAGGAAGTTGCTTTCTACAGAGTCAGAATTACTAATTCATGAAACTATATATTATCCACATACTATATACTTCCATATACTTGTACCCTCATTTGTCACACTCAGAGTTGTCTTCAGGGATGGGTCAAAAAGTCAAGATGGCAGCTGCAACTGCATAATTTTACATACATTGCATGTGCACACACGCACACGCACACACAAATGGGTGGGGCTTCTATTACATCGCCATAGCCACTATCCTGACTTTTTGACACCTACCCCACAGGTGTCTGATGCTGATGTAGCTATATTATTTATTTTTATTTATACAATTTTATTTGTAAGCCTCCCAGAGTCACTTGCATAGTGAGATGGGTGGTGTATAAATTTGATAAAACAAACAAACAAACAGACAAATAAATGTTAAGACCACCCTAGTCTTAAAAAAACTGTAGGCAGTGTAAAAGGAGCAACAAGCCAAGAACAGTAAATAAATACAATAAATCCTACACATCTTGCATATTTAGCATTGAAGAGTCCTTAGCAATCAGATCCTAAAAGCCTTCCGAAACAATCAAGTTAGGGGCCAGGAGGCCATAAGCATGGGAGCCACCCTCACCTCAGGGGGTGTAAAGGTGGGGAGCTCCCAAAGAGAATACCTGTTTTTAAGCCCCCTCCTGCCATACTTCTCAATAGGTGAGACATTCTCTCTTCACTCGGGGCATGTTCTCTTCATTTGGGTTGGGTAGGCAGCATCTATCTGAAGTAAGCATCTATGGAGATGCAAAGTGTTATTATCACAAAACACACATACTGTATGCATCCAAGAAAAGTATTATCCAGTACTGCATCCTTTGGTCCCACCCCAAAACCTTTCACCAGCACTTCCTTATATTCTTGGCACAGCTAATCTGAATTTCTCCATCTTTATTGCAATTCCTAGTTTGGGATGGAACATGAAAGCCAAGGAGAGTGGTGGGATTGTACTTCCCTCTCTGAAGGATGCCAGTGGAGAAGGTTTGTTGAGGGAGCTACAGGATGAATGGGTTAGCCCCACAGTATCATCTCC
The DNA here is from genome assembly GCA_023362775.1 of Charina bottae. NCBI lineage: Eukaryota > Metazoa > Chordata > Lepidosauria > Squamata > Charinaidae > Charina > Charina bottae. The sequence goes on along the minus strand of JALMGJ010000002.1, from coordinate 210,164,161 downwards.
TCAAGTAATGTGTGCTCTGCTGGAGTACTTCTCTAAACCTTCTTAATTACTGAAGCTTGCATTTTGATCCTTTATAAATACTGCCTCGAATCAATTTGTTGTCAGGCAACAGCTGCAGCATTCATCACAACTTGTTTCCTAGATAAAAAAAAAAGTTAAATCTAAAATATGTTAATAGCCTCAGTTTTTCAGTAGGGAGGTTTAATCGTGTGCGTGTCTCCACACATAAGTACATCTCCATTTAAGATTGGCTAGCCTGACAAAAGCATCACTTTTGATCCAGCTGAAGAAGGCAAGAAGATTGTATATCCCTGCTAATTCCATAATTGGCATCTAGAATCTGTTCCAACCCTCCCCCCTTCCCTCCCCAAATCCGATTTATTTTGTAGCAGAGGATTAAACTTACATTGAAGGTTCTTTATGGCCTGCAGGAGCTTGTGAAATTCAAATGTAAAAATTGTTAAGGGAACATTTTCATGGCAATTCCTACCTTAGGGTAATCCCACAGAAACATGGAGCAAGTGTAAGAGGAGATGAACACCCACAATATATTTTGCTGGCTAACCACTTGTGGGAACATTCAAGTTCTTGGGCAAGGCCAGTGGGGGGCTTCCAACATAAGTTAGGAGTGATCAGGATTCACTTTTGAAGAGAGTTCTAATGCAGTTTTTTTTAAAAAAAAATCTGGGTGTTGGATTAATGAAATATTAATGCTGCCTTCCTTCCTTCCTTGGCTTTGGTGTGCATGCTCAGCTGAGTAATTCAGCGAAATGATAGAGATATGAATAGAGATGCTAACTAGCATAAAGGCTAACCTTTAAAGTTTTTTAAAGCTGCCAGAGAGCTTTCACTGTTTTTTTTTAATCTGAGATGGAATATATAAATACTTTTTGTAAATCTGGCACCAGGGGAGGTAGCAGGCAAATCTCAAGAAATCGGCTTCTAAGATTTAACACTTTTTTTTTATGGCAAAGAATAAGCTTAGGATGGGTGTCAGTTTCACAGTGTTGCATTCACAGTGCTTGTCATCACAATATATTCATGTTGTGCCCGATTCTCATTACAGTCACTGTCATCCAAACATGGTGATGGAATTTAAATATCTCACACTGGTTCTTCAGACAATGCACTGCAATCTGAAAGCAAATAAATAGGTAAGAGAAAAGAGGGGAGAAAAGGACTGCATTAGTGTGTGGTTTGTTTGTTTATTTATTAGATTTATCACCGCCCATCTCCCCCGAGGGGGACTCTGGGTGGTTTACAGAGTACAACTCATTAAAATACAATTATAAATAGACTAAAATACATCATAATTAACAATTTATTAATATAATAAATATAGTAAAATCCAAATGGCAGAATCTTCTTAAGTCCATGGGAAGGGCACTCCATGGCCACCCTAGGGCACTAGCCATCCCCAAGAGCATACTTTCTCCGTCCTGACCCAAGCATATTGACACAACCAGGTTTTAAGCTTTTTCCAAAAGTCCAGGAGCGAGGGGGACTGTCTTATCTCCGGGGGAAGGATGTTCCATAGGGCAGGGGCTACAGCAGAGAAGGCATGCTTCCATGACCCCGCTAGATGGAATTCTTTAACTGATGGGGTCCGTAGCATGCCCTCTCTGCATGTCCGGGTGGGACGGGATGATGTGATGGAGATGAGACGATCCCTTAGGTAACCTGGTCCCATGCCATGTAGAGCTTTAAAGGTGATAACCAACACCTTGAATTGGACCCGGAAGCAGACTGGAACCTGAAAGGTTGCCGAAAGGTTGACAATCATCTCAAATTTAGCCTAAAGATGGAAATTAAGATTCATCAACACATTTTTGAACTATTACCAAAATATGAACAGTGCTTATGATATTTGCTGGTCCCTTCATTTTAGTACTAAGGTTGTTTCATTTGATTGTAAGGGGGAAAAATACAGCCAGGAGAGTCCACAGGGTCTGGTAAAATAAATCAAGATGCTTGTGACAGTGCAATCGAAGCTCCAACTGCTCAATCACACCGTTGCAGCCGCCATCTTGACTTTTTCAACCAGATCCTGGGGGCACCACTGAATGCAATGGTGTAAATCGGAGATTAGAATATGTAAGTAAGATCTGCACCAAAATACACTGTGGAGTGCTGCTATTGAGGAATCTAGCCATTCTCTTACCAACAGGTTCTTTCTCAATTCACATTTAGTTGCCCCTTGTACACTCCATTGGATATTCTACTGATACCTTCAACTCAATAATCCTTTTAGGAGGGAAGAGGAATAGAATAGCAGCTCAGCCACAGGCTTGGGAAGCTGTTATAAACAAGAATAATTCCAATGAGTGCAGGGGAGTAACAGCTAATCTATTAAAGTTTCCACTCCATTAATTAATTTAAGAAGATACATGTACCTCTTCCACCATTTAGATTAAAATTAATTTCCTCCAGGATTCTGCTAACACGAGGACCTGATTCATAGATATTGTTAGACCATCATTTGTGTAACCATGACTTTTTAAAATAAATCACAGTTGATTGGGTTTACACAACATGTAGCGGCATAAAACAGAGATTTAGACCTCCTGCACAGCCACATCCCATTTTTATCACTCTTAGAGTATCTTATGATCATGACAGCTGAAAACGGATAGCACAGTTTCTTGCCATTTTGAGGTAAGGAACCAAATTTTATAAACAATACATCTCCTCCCCCAACTTCCTCCAAATCCCTGCCCCACCTATTTTGTAGTTCTTTGCTCTCTGACAGCATTACATATGGACTTTGCCAACCTCTGGATAGTTGACAAATCATAATGACTAGGTCAGACAGCACTCTAAGCCAAGAACAAACAAACCATATTAGATAAACATTGTGCATGAACCAGGCCAAGAAAACATCAAGTTGATTTCTAAGCTGCTACTCAGGCAAGTAGCCCATAAAGGTATCTGTTGAATGGTTGAATGATTATATTTTTAATCATCTAAGAACAAGGGTTCTTTGGCTGATTACGGACCCAAGGGAAAACTATATATTTAAATATTTACTCTAGCATAAGAGTCTGCGAAAAATCACAATGACACAAGTTTGATGATGTCATCATGCAAATCCTGCTGTTATATACATTATTGCATACTTACAATACAAACATGTGACATAAGTATGTAAGCCATGGTATCTGCATGATGATGTCATCAGTCACATGTTGTTATTCGGCCCCATTTTCATCCTCTGTAGATACCCATGCTTACAAGGGAAAAGCAGCATACAGTAACTGTCCCAAATGGAGGAGTTTTATTTTAGCATACTGTTGCCTATTCATACACTCAACCATCTAGATCCTAAATATATGTATGTATGTATGTATGTATGTATGTATGTATGTATGTATGTATGTTATTTATGCCCCATGTTTCTGGGTGGTTTACAAACAGTTAAAAATCAAAAATTAAAATATCAATAGAATAAATACAATATAAATATAAATTTGTTGTTTATTCGTTCGGTCGCTTCCGACTCTTCGTGACTTCATGGACCAGCCCACGCCAGAGCTTCCTGTCGGCCGTCACCATCCCCAGCTCCCCCATGGTTGAGTCCGTCACCTCCAGAATATCATCCATCCATCTTGCCCTTGGTCGGCCCCTCTTCCTTTTGCCTTTCACTTTCCCTAGCATCAGCTTCTTCTCCAGGGTATCCTGTCTTCTCATTATGTGGCCAAAGTACTTCAGTTTTGCCTTTAATATCATTCCCTCAAGTGAGCAGTCTGACTTTATTTCCTGGAGTATGGACTGGTTTGATCTTCTTGCAGTCCAAGGCACTCTCAGAATTTTCCTCCAACACCACAGTTCAAAAGCATCTATCTTCCTTCCCTCAGTCTTCCTTATGGTCCAGCTCTCATAGCCATAGGTTACTAAAGGGAATACCATTGCTTTAACTATGCGGACCTTTGTTGTCAGTGTGATGTCTCTGCTCTTAACTATTTTATCAAGATTTGCAATTGCTCTCCTCCCAAGAAGTAGACGTCTTCTGATTTCCTGGCTGCAGTCAGCATCTGCAGTAATCTTTGCGCCTAGAAATACAAAGTCTGTCACTGCCTCCACTTTTTCTCCCTCTATTTGCCAGTTATCAATCAAGCTGGTTGCCATAATCTTGGTTTTTTTGAGGTTTAACTGCAACCCAGCTTTTGCACTTTCTTCTTTCACCTTTGTCATAAGGCTCCTCAACTCCTCCTCGCTTTCAGCCATCAAAGTGGTATCATCTGCATATCTGAGATTGTTAATGTTTCTTCCAGCGATTTTAACTCCAGCCTTGGATTCCTCAAGCCCAGCACGTCGCATGATGTGTTCTGCGTACAGGTTGAATAGGTAGGGTGAGAGTATACAGCCCTGCCGTACTCCTTTCCCAATCTTAAACCAGTCCGTTGTTCCGTGCTCTGTTCTTACCGTTGCTACTTGGTCGTTATACAGATTCCTCAGGAGGCAGACAAGATGACTTGGTATACCCATACCACCAAGAACTTGCCACAATTTGTTATGATCCACACAGTCAAAGGCTTTAGAATAGTCAATAAAACAAAAATAGATGTTTTTCTGAAACTCCCTGGCTTTCTCCATTATCCAGCGGATATTGGCAATTTGGTCTCTAGTTCCTCTGCCTTTTCTAAACCCAGCTTGTACATCTGGCAATTCTCGCTCCATGAATTGCTGGAGTCTACCTTGCAAGATCTTGAGCATTACCTTACTGGCATGTGAAATAAGTGCCACTGTTCGATAGTTTGAACATTCTTTAGTGCTTCCCTTTTTTGGTATGGGGATATAAGTTGATTTTTTCCAATCTGATGGCCATTCTTGTGTTTTCCAAATTTGCTGGCATATGGCATGCATCACCTTGACTGCATCATCTTGCAAGATTTTAAACAGTTCAGCTGGGATACCGTCATCTCCTGCTGCCTTGTTATTAGCAATGCTTCTTAAGGCCCATTCAACCTCACTCTTCAGGATGTCTGGCTCTAACTCACTGACCACACCATCAAAGCTATTCCTGATATTATTATTCTTCCTATACAGATCTTCCGTATATTCTTGCCACCTTTTTTTGATCTCTTCTGCTTCTGTTAGGTCCTTACCATCTTTGTTTTTGATCATACCCATTTTTGCCTGGAATTTACCTCCAATGTTTCTAATTTTCTGGAAGAGGTCTCTTATCCTTCCTATTCTATTGTCTTCTTCCACTTCCACACATTGCTTGTTTAAAAATAATTCCTTATCTCTTCTGGCTAACCTCTGGAATTTTGCATTTAATTGGGCATATCTTCCCCTATCACTGTTGCCTTTTGCTTTCCTTCTTTCTTGGGCTACTCCCAGTGTCTCAGCAGACAGCCATCTTGCCTTCTTGGTTTTCTTTTTCTTTGGGACGTTTTTTGTTGCCGCCTCCTGAACAATGTTGCGAACTTCTGTCCATAGTTCTTCCGGGACCCTATCTACTAAATCTAGTCCCTTAAATCTATTCTTCACCTCCACTGCATATTCCTTAGGAATATTAGTGAGCTCATATCTAACTGATCTGTGGGTCTTCCCTATTCTCTTTAGTCTGATTCTAAATTTTGCAATAAGAAGTTCGTGATCTGAACTACAGTCAGCTCCAGGTCTTGTTTTTACCGACTGTATAGATGTCTGCCACCTTTGGCTGCAAAGGATAAAGTCAATCTGATTTCGGTGTCGACCATCTGGTGAAGTCCATGTATAAAGTCGTCTTTTAGGTTGTTGGAAGAGAGTGTTTGTTATGCACAGTGAGTTGTCTTGGCATAATTCTATCAGCCTTTATCCCGCTTCATGTTGTTCTCCCAGACCATGTTTACCTGTAATTCCAGGTGTCGTCTGACTACCCACCTTAGCATTCCAGTCTCCTGTAATGAAAATAACATCTCTTTTTGGTGTATTATCCAGTAGGTGCTGCAGATCCTCATAGAACTGATCTACTTCTGCTTCTTCATCATCTGTGGTTGGGGCATATATTTGGATCACTGTGATGTTAAATGGCTTACCCTGAATTCGAATTGAGATCATTCTATCTATATAGAGATACACACCACTGTCTAAATCCTCCTTGCCAATCTTCTGATGGAACCCCTCAGCACTACATGGTCTTCTAGAGCTTTGCAGTGCATATATGGTAGCCCTAATATACAAGCACTTGTGTACTATAGAATCAAATTTTGATTCAGCTTTTTTTAAAAACATTTATAGCAATAGGTACATATATTTCTTATAAATGTACACATTACAAAAACGTTTTAAACCTTTTAACAAATGAGCTCAGGTAGTATCTCTTTAAGCAGCTCAATATATCAATAGGCACTGTCTTATATACCAGCAAATTCTACCAAACAGCAGGAGTACGGTAAAAGATTTCAGCAATTTATACAGTTTTCAATTTGTACATTGGCTTTTTCACACTCATTTTGCATAAACACCCAGGAATGGAAAGAACAGAGATTAGTTTAGGTAACAATTACCACAATTCACAATTGCATTAGCACCTATTAAGCTTCATTGTTCTGTGGAAATTTTAATGATATATTCTAGAGTTAATAAAAGCAGAAGATGATTAGAAGTAAAATTGTTTCCATGTAAGCTGACAGGACTGCTGAGCATAATAATATATTTCTAAGACGACCTGTTTGGAGTTTACTCCATAATTTAATGTAAATTCTGAAGAACTTTTTTTTTCCTTCTTCTGGTTAAATGTTAATGTGTTACCTTTTAATACACAAAGACTTCTAATGGATGTAAAGATCCATTGATGCAGTTACTAATAATTTAGAATCCTGACTATCTCAAAATAATGTGTATTTTGCTTTTATGTTTTTTTCCCTGTTGCTTAATATTTTAGTCTTTAAACAGCTGCAAAGGTAACATTTTCAACAGATGCAATTATAATATGGACCTAATCCTACACAATACAAAAATTATTGTTGTTTTCTTTTTTTTTTAAATAATAAATATAAGCTTTTATGCTTGCAGAACAGTTTGTAACAGCTTGCTGCATGTATGAGTTTCTTACATGGTTATCTTACCTTTCCTCTCATTTTATTCTCACAGATACCTTGTGAGGCCGAGAGCAAGGCTAGAGAAGGGTTAGCAAGATGGTGAAAGGCCTGAAAACCAAGACCTATGAAGAATGATTAAAATACCTAGGTATGTTTAGCTTGCAGAAGAGAAGGTCAAGAGGGAACGTAATAGCTGTCCTCAAATATCTGAAGGGCAGTCACATCATAGAGGGTTTAGACTTATTCTGACTTGCTGCAGAGACTAACATTAGAACTAATGAAATGAAACTTCAAGGATGTAGATACTGATTACATATAAGGAAGAACTTCTTGACCAGTATTTCTCAACCTTGGCAAAATTAAGATGTGTAGACTTCAACTCCCAGAATTCCCCAGCCAGCCATGCTGGCTAGGGAATTCTAGGAGTTGAAGTCCACACATCTTACAGTTGCCAAGGTTGAGAAACACTGTTCTTGACAGTAAGAGCTCTCAATCGGTGGGATAGATTGCATGGAGTGGTTTCTTCTCCTTCACTGGAGGTTTTCAAATATAGGCTGGATAGTCATCTATCAAGGATGGTGTAGTGAATCTTGCAGTGTGCAGGGGGTTGGACCTGATGACCTCTGAGATCCCTTCCAACTCTATGATTCTATGATGGCTTCATCTCAGAGTATGGACCTGAACTATCTTGCCTAGAACCTGAGCACAGTCACACATTCTTAAAATGGCTAAGATGCTCCCATCACTGAAATCTCACACAGGACTATCAACATCTCACAAGATTCAGCGAAATATGAGGCTTTAGTATTCTTGTGAGTCACCACATGACATTTCTGAAATCTCGTGATATTCTGGAGATTTTAAAACTTGCTTAATTTTATTGGAGGAGATTGGACACTTTCTGGAGAATTGACAGGTATCATTAACCCTTACAGAATAACAATGGCTTTGCATTGGTCAAAAATTATAAAGGAAAGTTTCAGGCACCAATAATGGAAACATATGGGAATAGAAAGGAATGAAATAATATGTAATGTACTGTATACTCGGTGATTAGGATTCTTCTGAATATTGCTATCCATTTCAGTCTTAGGTAAATGCAGTTGCTGTTGCAGGATGCACAGTAGGAGCCTTTCCAAGACCTTCTTTCATATCAGGTTCCTTCAGGGTTCCCACAGCTGCCTGTGCCCCCGTCATGTTTGCCTTTCATTTTATTTTTACCCATCTCACCAAAGTGACTCTAGGCAGTGTACAAGGTTAAAACCAAACACACACACACACACACACACACAAACAAACACAATTTATAAAACAAAATACCAAAAAAAAAAAAACATATTCCTACCCCCCCCCAAAAAAAAATCATTCCACTGCAATCACTGAAACAGTAACTAAACGACCAGCCAATGGGGCTTGCTTAACTTCGCAGCCCAAATTCCTGTAGGAACATCCAGGTCTTTAACATCTTGTGAAAGGCCAATAATGTCAGGGCCATCTAGATCTCCAGAGGAATGCTGTTCCACAGAGCAAGTGTAATGGTAGAGAAGGTAGAACTCCTGGAACATGCTGACTCTGCTGGTTCTGGTGGGGTGAAGAGATAATCGGAGACAGTAATAATAATCTGGTCTTGTGCCATGTAGGCTTTATAGGTGATAACCAGCATCTTGAATTTTGACCAGAGGTTCACTGGGAGCCAATGCAGGTCATGGAGCAGAGTTGTCACATGGAACACCGAATAACGTCTGTGCTGCTGGATCAGCTATAGCATAGCTTTCCAAACTGTGTGTCGCAACACAGTACTGTGTCGCCTGCGGTGTGCAGGTGTGTCGCGTGAAAACCCAGAAGTGCTGATGGTGCACCGCCATGTGTGGCAGCGCTCGTGGCGGCGCGCCTTCAGCGCTTCCGGGTTTCGCGCGACACACCTGCACACCGCCGCCGTTGGTGTGTGTCACCAACAGGAAAAGTTTGGAAAGCTCTGAGCTATAGCTTTCAAATGTTCAAGGGCAGCCCCATTTACAGTATTCCAACTGGGAGGTGACTAGAGCATAACTCACCATGAATAAGGCCTCCTGATCCAGAAATAGGTGCAATTGGTGCACAAAATGAACCTGTGCAAACGTCCTCCTAGCCATGGCTACCACCTGCTTGTCAAGCAGGAGCTGCAAGTCCAGGATGACCTTCTACTGTCCTACAGTTCTGCTATCCTCTCATTTGTACACTCTGTGTTCCTTCTCCTTGTTTCATTCCTCTTTGATCTCCCACCTCTCTTTTTTTTAAAAACTTTTTTGCTTTTCCACTCTTCTATCTCATATGCGTGGTGGCTCAGCAGGTAAGATGCCAGGCTTGTCGATCGGAAGATCGCAAGTTCAGATGTTCGAATCCCTAGTCCCGTGTGACGGAGTGAGCTCCTGCACTAGCCCCACCTCTTGCCAACCTAGCAATTCAAAAGCATGCAAATGCAAGTAGATTAATGGGTACCACTTCAGTGGGTAAGTAACAGCATTCCGCGTGCATCATACTGGCCACATAACCATGGAAGCATCTTCGGACAACACTGGCTCTTTGGCTAACAAACGGAGATGAGCACTGGCCCTTAGAGTCGGACACGACTGCACAAATGTGCGGGGGGAACCTTTACCTTTACCTTTATCTCATATGCATACACACAAACAGACACACATGATTCACGGGAGGCTCCAAAACTATCCAAAAGTTAGAATATTATAGGAGGCCTTTGACAAATATGCATGTGGGTATGGATATTTTTAAATGCCCAATGTGTTTTAAAGTATGTCTTCCTTCAGAGGCAACATGTAAATTCATCAAATGTTTTTACAATTAACATTCTTATTCAAATTGTAAAAAGTTTTTAAGGAAACAGTCACTGTATAAACTGTGAAATTGTACTTCAGAGCTCTACATAGTTGGCAACAATCTGCTTTTGCAGGAGTAACACATGAACTTACATTTGGTGAGGATGTCTCCTGATGGCTGAAAGTCCTTGATATGAATTCTGTTGCCCAAATAAGTTTCTGTCTTAATAGAATCTTCCTTGCATAGGTTGATACTCTTGAAATACACTACAATGCCTTGCAACACATCAACAGCCTTCTCAAATCTGAAACCCTTCAGATCTATTGATGATCCTGGCTGGGGATTGTAAGATTTGAAGTCCAACATGTATGGAAGGCTCCAGGTTGCAGGAGGCTGATTACCATCATCATTCTTCTTTCTCCCAGTTAGAAAGGAGAAATATATAGAAGTCAATAAAAATGACATATATTGGAAGTAAAAAGCTCCCTGTTCTACCATACCTCTCCCACCCCCATTCATTTTATTCCATGAGTTCACATTAGGCAGAAATAGGAAGGAAGCCACAGGAAAAGAACTAAGATAAATTAAAATAAAAGGGACTCCAAATGCCTGATCTGATTGCTGCAGAAAGCAGCTGAAATGGTAGAAAGAAACAATTAACTAAGTTTTTGGAATTGTATTCCAAACAATCATCATAGCAAGAAAGCAGTAGCACAACTGGAGCAGCATAAATTGGTCACTGCATGTCTAAAACCCAGGGAAAATTCCGGTTGATCCTCTTTTAGAGAGCATTCAAGAAATTGCTGAACCTGGATATTCATATTTTTCTCTCCAAGCTACTACAAAGGCTCAGTTTCAGGGGGTCTCAAATATTTTGAAGTAAAATTAAGCTGCAATATAATGTCCTTTAGAAGAATGTCCCAGGCCCATAAATTGATTGCATTTCTCCCAGTGAGTTTGGAGGGGTAACTCTGACTCTGGAAAGCAAAATCCAAGAGCAATTCTCTCATTCCAGATGTGGTGGAATCATCCATTCTCTTTCATCTCCCTAATATTGGAGCTCTGATATTAGAAGAAGGGAAAAGACGAAGGATCAGAGATATGGCATGCGTGGAGAAAAAAATGTTGGATTCAAATAACCCCAAACCTTCCATTATGTCACATTCCAGGGGAAAATTTAGGCTTGAGTTAGGAAATCGATATTTTTACAGCCAAATAGGGAGGAAGAGATGCAAATGACTCCAGCAGGTCATGGAAATGTCAGAGGTTCCTTCTACCAACATGCAGCACTACAAAGAGAAAGTAATGTGTAGTTGGGGAATAATAATACCTCTGTCTTTAATGTTAAATTCACTACTTATCCACTGGCTTTGAAAAGAGCACTGCCTTTGCTATCTCTTCTTTCTTCTGTAGTCTGCAGGCAGGAAGGAACAGGTATAACACTATTTCAAGTCTGCATATAATTTTCACATGATGATTTCACAGATGTCCATCCCACCAACAGAAGAGGGCTGGAAAAACCAGGAGGACAAGAGAAAGCTACTGGGGTTTCCCATCACTGGTTGGAATGAAAAATTTCAGGGATGTGGTGACAAACTCAAGGCAATGGAATGGCATGCCAGGAACCCATGCAAATCTCAAATCCTGACTCCAAATCTGGCTGAATCATTGGTTTGCTTAAAGTGGTTATAAATACTAGCGGGACTCACCCACAGTGAGTGGTTAGAAGTAGATACTTTCCTCAGCTCAAACTAACCCTTTCCCCCGTTTTCACCACTAGAAAACCAGCCAAAATAGAAAGACAGCTCTGTGGGGAAAAATCATTACAGGAGTCTTGTAGTACATGTTTTAAACAAATATATAACTCTCCTCAGACATTTCTCATTTGCAGATTGAAAATAATGCAGAATAAAACATAATATTCTGATGATTTCTGCTACCTTCCTTCCCAAACCCAAGAGAATGAGCCAAGAGTGTTTATAATGCAAACATTTTACAGGCAGCTGGCTCTTTTAATATGGGATAAATACTTCCCTATGTTTTTTATATTTCTTTTAAAAATAGATGTTCTGAAATTGCCTACAAGCAGAATTCAAATTAGCAGAGAAAGGTTTGTTGAACTTGAAGTACCTATGAGAAAGTCTATCAGGGCCTCATGGTTTTTAGGATTTGACAAAACAAGGCATACTAAACAGTAGAATTACTTAACCTTTTATGCAGACTTACAGATTAAATTGATGCAGCATGCTTAACTATGGTTTGTTTCACCATGGCTTACTGAATAAACTACATTTGGCTGTATTCATGCATCACACAAAACCAAAGTCAAATGAAACCTATCACTTTATGACTTATTGAATTTGTCAGGGATACAAATGGAACAACTGGGACAAACTGAGGTGTCAAGAGAAGATGTTCTAGGACAACTTGAGAGACTACAGTAGGTGGTCTTTACCATATTTTTCAGGCAAATTAGTAGAAATGGTAATCAAAGAAAAATTACCAAGCACATGGAAGCTTTGGTAAAGCTGAATGCTATTAAGGTAAATCCTGTGTAGCCAACCTTTAAGAGGATTTTTTAGAGGGTCAACACACACACACACAGATGGAGGCAAGTCTATTGACATTGTATGCTTAGACTATCAAAAGGTCTATAGTACATGGGCAGACAAGCCCACAACCCACTTTCACTGACAGCCAGCCACAACTGGCTGATGGAGGCATGACTTGAGATCATGTAAGTGGGGAGGTTATACCCAAACCTTCTCTTTCTGTTGGATAGATAAAATGTTTTGTCTTTTTTAAAAAAGAGGACAGAAGACTCAGAAGAAAATCTCATCTCTCTCCATCTCCTCATCAGGCTCACAATTAAATGACAACTCAAGCAATTTGGGGGAGGGGGGGAATCCAGGAATAATTGAAAGAGAGGGAAACTGTTTCAGCAAACAGCAATCTCTGAAAAGACAGAGAAAATAATGTTCAGCGAGAAATACTGAATATGTAGTAGTTTTATTTTTTGTTTTATTTTTAGATTTTTTATTTTTATTTTATACATATGTGTTTAAGCCTACTATTCCTCCCTCCCTCTCTCCCTCCCTCCCTCTCTCTCTTTCTTTTTGCTCTGTACAAGATAAATAACTATACGTGTTATGCAGCCTGGATCCTCTTTACAATGCAGTTGTCTCTAAATTAGGAGCAGACTGGCATCATCTTCCAGCCTGCCCAGAGCCTTATATTTTCCTTTTTATTTTTCTATAGAAAATCATCTGATGTCATGATCTGGAATTTGAACAGCTCTATATTTTTATATTTATATTTTTATATTTTTATGGCATGCTATGGTCCATGAGGTCACGAAGAGTCGGACACGACTAAACGACTGAACAACAACAACAACAACAAAATATTTTTATCTCCACTCCTACCGAATATTTATGCATATGACTACTGAAAGCTGAAACGGTATGTTTTTATGAGGATTGAATGAAAAGTAATGCCTCCAATATTATAAATTGCCAATAGATGGCAGCACTGATGTCCTAGAAGCTCTTACATGTTCTTAGCATCTGTTCTTTCACTTCAGTCAGCAGGAAGATGCTGTGAGTAAAGGTTGTGTTGGTATTGTTTGTGAAATGCAACCTGCACTGAATACTCATCAGTGCCCTTTAGCAATGTACTATGATCAATTTTTTTTACTGCTGAAGGAGTCCTTCCAATTGAAATTCACTACCAAGTATAGGTTGTTTATGGTGATGACTGTGTTGATGTGACTATTGCGTGTTGTTGGGGCAGTATATATATACATACATACATATATATACTGTATAGAGAGAGAGAGAGAGAGAGAGACACAGTGAACCGTAAAGAATTGATTTGTGTGATCAAGAATGAAATGGATAATCTGTGATAGCAACCAATGAGTTTCACATGAGAAGATTTGATGAACTGTAAGGACAATCGGTGGATCTCTCAAAGAGATATTGCTCTCATGCTTGGCATTTCACAGGAACGTGTGGGTCACATTATTGATGTTCTTCAATATGAGAAGGATTGTGCAAGATGGGTTTCTTGTACGCTGATGGCAGAGATGAAAGTTTTAGGAGTTGAAATTTGCCAGCAATTGTCACACTACAAGAATGAAGGTAATTTCTTTACAGCATCGTGACAACTGATGAAACATGGGTTCATTTATGACCCAGAAATGAAGCATCAGTTCATGAAATATCATCACAAAGCTTTACCTGGGAGTGGGGGAATCAGGAAAATTCATTGTCACAGTTTTTGGGGGATGCAGTTGGTGTTATTCACATGGATTTCTTTGAACTTGGCACCACTATCAACTCCACTGCAATAGTCCAAACTTTGAAACAACTATTAAGCAGAGTTCAGAAGCACAAGAAGGCAATTTTACTGCTAAAATGTTTAAACATTTTACCATGCTTGGTGAACATTCAAAAAAGCTAGAAACTTTTGGACCCAATTTGTTTTTGTTGTTGTTGTTTATTCGTTCAGTCGTTTCCGACTCTTCGTGACTTCATGGACCAGTCCACGCCAGAGCTTTCTGTCGGATGTCACCATCCCCAGCTCCCCAATGGTTGAGTCCGTAACCTCCAGAATACCATCCATCCATCTTGCCCATGGTCGGCCCCTCTTCCTTTGGCCTTCCACTTTCCCTAGCATCAGCTTCTTCTCCAGGGTATCCTGTCTTCTCATTATGTGGCCAAAGTACTTCAGTTTTGCCTTTAATATCATTCCCTCAAGTGAGCAGTCTGACTTTATTTCCTGGAGTATGGACTGGTTTGATCTTCTTGCAGTCCAAGGCACTCTCAAAATTTTCCTCCAACACCACAGTTCAAAAGCATCTATCTTCCTTCGCTCAGCCTTCCTTATGGTCCAGCTCTCGCAGCCATAGGTTACTACAGGGAATACCATTGCTTTAACTATGCGGACCTTTGTTGTCAGTGTGATGTCTCTGCTCTTAACTATTTTATCAAGATTTGCCATTGCTCTCCTCCCAAGAAGTAGACGTCTTCTGATTTCCTGGCTGCAGTCAGCGTCTGCAGTAATCTTTGCGCCTAGAAATACAAAGTCTGTCACTGCCTCCACTTTTTCTCCCTCTATTTGCCATTCATCAATCAAGCTCATTGCCATAATCTTGGTTTTTTTGAGGTTTAACTGCAACCCAGCTTTTGCACTTTCTTCTTTCACCTTCGTCATAAGGTTCCTCAACTCCTCCTCGCTTTCAGCATCAAAGTGGTATCATCTGCATATCTGAGATTGTTAATGTTTCTTCCAGCGATTTTAACTCCAGCCTTGGATTCATCAAGCCCAGCATGTCGCATGATGTGTTCTGCGTACAGGTTGAATAGGTAGGGTGAGAGTATACAACCCTGCCGTACTCCTTTCCCAATCTTAAACCAGTCCGTTGTTCCGTGCTCTGTTCTTACCGTTGCTACTTGGTCGTTATACAGATTCCTCAGGAGGCAGACAAGATGACTTGGTATCCCCATACCACCAAGAACTTGCCACAATTTGTTATGATCCACACAGTCAAAGGCTTTAGAATAGTCAATAAAACAGAAATAGATGTTTTTCTGAAATTCCCTGGCTTTCTCCATTATCCAGCGGATATTGGCAATTTGGTCTCTAGTTCCTCTGCCTTTTCTAAACCCAGCTTGTACATCTGGCAATTCTCGCTCCATGAATTGCTGGAGTCTACCTTGCAAGATCTTGAGCATTACCTTACTGGCATGTGAAATAAGTGCCACTGTTCGATAGTTTGAACATTCTTTAGTGCTTCCCTTTTTTGGTATGGGGATATAAGTTGATTTTTTCCAATCTGATGGCCATTCTTGTGTTTTCCAAATTTGCTGGCATATGGCATGCATCACCTTGACAGCATCATCTTGCAAGATTTTAAACAGTTCAGCTGGGATACCATCGTCTCCTGCTGCCTTGTTATTAGCAATGCTTCTTAAGGCCCATTCAACCTCACTCTTCAGGATGTCTGGCTCTAACTCACTGACCACACCGTCAAAGCTATCTCCAATATTATTATCCTTCCTATACAGATCTTCCGTATATTCTTGCCACCTTTTCTTGATCTCTTCTGCTTCTGTTAGGTCCTTACCATCTTTGTTTTTGATCATACCCATTTTTGCCTGGAATTTACCTCCGATGTTTCTAATTTTCTGGAAGAGGTCTCTTGTCCTTCCTATTCTATTGTCTTCTTCCACTTCTGCACATTGCTTGTTTAAAAATAATTCCTTATCTCTTCTGGCTAACCTCTGGAATTTTGCATTTAATTGGGCATATCTCCCCCTATCTCTGTTGCCTTTTGCTTTCCTTCTTTCTTGGGCTACTTCCAGTGTCTCAGCAGACAGCCAACTTGCCTTCTTGGTTTTCTTTTTCTTTGGGACGTTTTTTGTTGCCGCCTCCTGAACAATGTTGCGAACTTCTGTCCATAGTTCTTCTGGGACCCTATCTACTAAATCTAGTCCCTTAAATCTATTCTTCACCTCCACTGCATATTCCTTAGGAATATTAGTGAGCTCATATCTAACTGATCTGTGGGTCTTCCCTATTCTCTTTAGTCTGATTCTAAATTTTGCAATAAGAAGTTCGTGATCTGAACTACAGTCAGCTCCAGGTCTTGTTTTTACCGACTGTATAGATGTCCGCCACCTTTGGCTGCAAAGGATGTAGTCAATCTGATTTCAGTGTTGACCATCTGGTGAAGTCCATGTATAAAGTCGTCTTTTAGGTTGTTGGAAGAGAGTGTTTGTTATGCACAGTGAGTTGTCTTGGCAAAATTCTATCAGCCTATGTCCTGCTTCATTTTGTTCTCCCAGACCATGCTTGCCTGTAATTCCAGGTGTCGTCTGACTACCCACCTTAGCATTCCAGTCTCCTGTAATGAAAATAACATCTCTTTTTGGTGTATTATCTAGTAGGTGCTGCAGATCCTCATAGAACTGATCTACTTCTGCTTCTTCAGCATCTGTGGTTGGGGCGTATATTTGGATCACTGTGATGTTAAATGGCTTACCCTGAATTCGAATTGAGATCATTCTATCGTTTTTTGGATTGTATCCAAGCACTGCTTTAGCCACTTTATTATTAATTATGAAGGCTACTCCATTTCTTCTGTGGTCCTCTTGTCCACAGTAGTAGATCTGGTGGTCATCTGATGTGAAGTGGCCCATCCCAGTCCATTTCAGTTCACTGACACCTAAAATGTCTATATTTAATCTTGACATCTCACCAATAACCACATCCAATTTGCCCTGGCTCATAGATCTTACATTCCAGGTTCCTATGGTGTGTTGATCTTTAGAACATCGGATTCGTCGTTCACCACCAGCACCGTCGGCCGCTAGCCGTCCTTTCGGCTTTGAGCTAGCTGCGTCATCACATCTGGGGCTAGTTGAACGTATCCTCTGTTCCTCCCCAGTAGCATTTTGACCATCTTCCGACCTGGGAGTCCCATCTACCGATGGTATACCGACATATCTTTGGTTGTACTGATCCATTTAGTTTTCATGGCAAGAATACTGGGGTGGGTTGCCATTACCTTCCCCAGGGATCATATTTAGTCTGACCTCTCTGCCACGACTTTCCCGTCTTGGGTGTCGCTTCACGGTTTAGCTCATGGTTTCATTAAGGTGCTCAAGCTCCAGCACCACGACAAGGTATCGATCTCCTTTGCTGGAGTTGGACCCAATTACATATATTAATTCAGAAGATTTTAAAGATTAATATACAACTGAAACCAGAGGCTTTCCTTTTGGGACTGTTTGATAAACAGTGGGAAAAAAGTCATGAAACTTTGTTTTTATACATGATAACTGCAGCGAGACTACAATATGCACAAAGGTGGAAAGATTCAACATTACCCACAATGGAGGAATGGATGGTGAAGATGATGGAACTTGCTGAGTTGGCCAAATTGGCAGCTTTGATCAGAGAAAAGACATTAAGTTTAATGCTGACTAGAAACCCCTTATAGACTTTTTGCGTGAAACAGAAAAAAAATGAAATTATGACATATGGTTTTGATGATTAGAAAAAAATAGATTATAGAAAAAATGTAAGTCATTTTGCAAACATAGAGTAAGAGGTTAATTTACATTTATATCTATAACTACTGTAAAGAAAATCAGAAGCTAGTTCTTTATATTTTCTTCCTTTCTTTTTTTTCCTGCACTTTTGACTTTGTCTTTTTTTCTTTCTGTTCTTCTCTCTTTTCCTTATTCTAAATATTACTTCTTGTTAGTTCTTATCTTCCTTTTTTAAAAATGTTAATAAAGGAAATTGTACTGCAACATGACAATGCTAAGCCTCACCAGCAATCCAAGAGGCAAACCATCCAGAGTCACTGGGAGCCAGGCAGCATATAAATTTAATAAGTTGTTGTTGTTGTTGTTTCAGAGTTACAGTAGATCACATCATCTCACCCCATCTGCCATATAGTCCAGATTTGGCACCATGTAGTTTCCATCTTTTCCGAAAATTGAAAAAATAACTTCATGGGCATCCGTTTGACTCAAATGAAAAGGTAAAAAAGACTGTCAGGATCTGGTTGAACTGACAAAGTATGGGGGTCTTTTGTGACGGCTTTAAGAAGCTTCTCCATCATTGGCAGGATTATATATGGTGGTGATTATGTGGAAAAGTAAATACAGGTAACAAATGCTCATTTCAAGGTTTATTTTCCAGTTTCATTTATTAAAATATCTCTATTTAAACAAAAGTTATGGCAGTGGAGGAATTACTTCACTTGTAGAAGGGATTGAGACTAAGGCTGTTGTTGTTCTTGTTTAATTAAATCTGAGAATCTGAAGCAGGGCTTTCCAAACTTTTCATGTTGGTGACACACTTTTTAGACATGCATAATTTCGCGACACACTCTTACAGCAGGGCACAAGGCAGGCACTAGGACCTGCACGGAATCACAGCAGGTTTGGAGGCAGCAAGGCACAAGGCAAGCACTAGGACCTGCGCGGAATCCTGGCAGGGCTCGGAGGCAGCAGCAGCCATGACACACCCAGACACTGCAGCTGACACACTAACGTGTCCCGACACACAGTTTGGAAAGCTCTGATCTAAAGATTAGGGCTCATGTGAAAGGAACATTGGTGTGAACCCTGGATTTGTATAGTTTGTGGCTACATCTTGGTTTAATTTTTTTATTTTTTTAATCAGTGAGCCACAGAATTATGGGAAAGTCATAATCTGGATATAGTGTTCCCTGAAGGAAGGCTTCTCTCTTTAATTGCCAGATGAGGTGTCTCTAACAAGGTAAGATTTCATCAACATGATGAAACATGCGTTGTGATGTCAGAATGCAAGTTTTACCCCTTATGTACCAATGTGCAACAAAATGGAGTGGAGTGGTGTTGTGACTTCACAACACCTATTTTTTATTCCCCCCCCCCCCGGCTTCCCATGGAGATACTCATGATTGCTTATTATTTTCCATCTAACAACTGCTTTTCCAACACAGTTTGGAGCTTTACGGAAAAAGTTTCCATTGACATCAACAGGAACAATTTTCCTAATATTCCATGCTTAAAGATTTTCACTTGAGAAGCAGAAAGATAAGCCTGCCAGGACTGTACTTTACATTTGAAGTAAGAATAATCTCCTTTAATGTGCCTTTCATCATTTAAAGAAAAAGGATATCCTCACACAGGATTGTTCTATAGAGTTAAATAGCATTGAATGCATGGGGATTTACGTCTAAGTAAAAATACTTTTACGTAAGAGTCAGCAACCCTTATTTAAGTATTTTTACTTAGATATAAATCCTGCATTCTTTCAGACTCTGGTTGCTTACCCCCTTCTCATCAAATCTGAGAAGATGTCAGCATTCTCAGCTGTCAGAGTTCACTCTGACTCTGACTCTGAGCTAGAGGGAAATGAAACTTACCTCAGAAACAAAACTGATACTGAGCAGCAACCGGTGTAGGGTCAAAAGTGCAACACTCGTGATCCAACTCATGATAGGGGTCAAAAGTACGATACATCTCGTGATGAACAGGTGCAGGAGTCTGGACCCGGGGATGACCCAGCAGCGCGGGAGAATCCTGAGAAGCCGATTGGCACTCCTGACTTACTTCCTAGTTCAGCTCCAATCAGCACCAGAGAGAGGTGGGTGGATAAGTGTGCCAAACAGAGGGAGTCCTGATTGGCTCCCGAGGAGAGAAGGCGTGCCGAAAACAGGAAAAAAGGGCGCCAGCACAAACATCAGGCTGCCGGTGACATTCTACTCAGCTACCAGCTTCTTCATGAGAAGTCCAGCCAGAACCTACTTTGGAAGCCTGTCCTGTAGCCACTGCAGAACCCGAGTCAGAGCCTCAACTTATTTCTGAATTCACCCCAGCTGCATCAGAAGCCCAGATCGCTTCAGCATCAAGTGGGAATGGACTTTTAGCTCGTAGTTCTTCAGCAAGCCCTACCAGGAGAGCTTCAGTCATTTCGGGTATTCATCAGCTGGCATCTACAGCTTCACAGCGTTCATCAGCCTTGACAAGGCAATGCCTCTATGCTTCAGCTAAATACTTTGCTCACCCCTGTGCGCCTTGTTGCGTCAATTTCAGGTCGCCGCGTTCTGTCATTAGGGGGCTTTCTAGTTTATCGTATCCTGTCCTGCCTGGTTTACAGGCAGCATTGCCTAGTGATAGTAGCCTAGTCTGCCTTGCAGCTCCCATTCCATTCCTCATGGTTCCAGTCCAGTCTGCCTTGCAGTCTCAGTCCAGTGTCCTAAAGATTCCACTCCAGTCTTCCGTGCAGTCACAGTCCAGTGTCCCAGAGGTTCCAGTCCAGTCTTCCTTGCAGTCCCAGTCCAGTGTCCTAGAGGAACCAGTCCAGTCTGCCTTGCAGTTCCAGTCCAGTGCTCCAGAGGAACCAGTCCAGTCTGCCTTGCAGTTCCAGTCCAGTGTCCCAGAGGAACCAGTTCAGTCTGCTTGCAGTTCCAGTCCAGTGTCCCAGAGGAACCAGTCCAGTCTGCCTTGTAGTTCCAGTCCAGTATCCCAGAGGAACCAGTCCAGTCTGCTTGCAGTTCCAGTCCAGTGTCCCAGAGGAACCAGTCCAGTCTGCCTTGCAGTTCCAGTCCAGTGTCCCAGAGGAACCAGTTCAGTCTGCTTGCAGTTCCAGTCCAGTGTCCCAGAGGAACCAGTCCAGTCTGCCTTGTAGTTCCAGTCCAGTATCCCAGAGGAACCAGTCCAGTCTGCCTTGCAGTTCCAGTCCAGTGTCCCAGAGGAACCAGTTCAGTCTGCTTGCAGTTCCAGTCCAGTGTCCCAGAGGAACCAGTCCAGTCTGCCTTGTAGTTCCAGTCCAGTGTTCCAGAAGAACCAGTCCAGTCTGCCTTGCAGTTCCACTCCAGTGTCCCAGAGGAACCAGTCCAGTCTGCTTGCAGTTCCAGTCCAGTGTCCCAGAGGAACCAGTCCAGTCTGCCTTGCAGTTCCAGTCCAGTGTCCCAGAGGAACCAGTCCAGTCTGCTTGCAGTTCCAGTCCAGTGTCCCAGAGGAACCAGTCCAGCCTGCCTTGCAGTTCCAGTCCAGTGTCCCAGAGGAACCAGTCCAGTCTGCCTTGCAGTTCCAGTCCAGTGTCCCAGAGGAACCAGTCCAGTCTGCTTGCAGTTCCAGTCCAGTGTCCCAGAGGAACCAGTCCAGCCTGCCTTGCAGTTCCAGTCCAGTGTCCCAGAGGAACCAGTCCAGCCTGCCTTGCAGTTCCAGTCCAGTGTCCCAGAGGAACCAGTCCAGTCTGCCTTGCAGTTCCAGTCCAGTGTCCCAGAGGAACCAGTCCAGTCTGCTTGCAGTTCCAGTCCAGTGTCCCAGAGGAACCAGTCCAGTCTGCTTGCAGTTCCAGTCCAGTGTCCCAGAGGAACCAGTCCAGTCTGCCTTGCAGTTCCAGTCCAGTGTCCCAGAGGAACCAGTTCAGTCTGCTTGCAGTTCCAGTCCAGTGTCCCAGAGGAACCAGTCCAGTCTGCCTTGTAGTTCCAGTCCAGTGTCCCAGAGGAACCAGTCCAGTCTGCCTTGTAGTTCCAGTCCAGTGTTCCAGAGGAACCAGTCCAGTCTGCCTTGCAGTTCCAGTCCAGTGTTCCAGAAGAACCAGTCCAGTCTGCTTGCAGTTCCAGTCCAGTGTTCCAGAAGAACCAGTCCAGTCTGCTTGCAGTTCCAGTCCAGTGTCCCAGAGGAACCAGTCCAGTCTGCTTGCAGTTCCAGTCCAGTGTCCCAGAGGAACCAGTCCAGTCTGCTTGCAGTTCCAGTCCAGTGTCCCAGAGGAACCAGTCCAGTCTGCTTGCAGTTCCAGTCCAGTGTCCCAGAGGAACCAGTCCAGTCTGCCTTGCAGTTCCAGTCCAGTGTCCCAGAGGAACCAGTCCAGTCTGCTTGCAGTTCCAGTCCAGTGTCCCAGAGGAACCAGTCCAGCCTGCCTTGCAGTTCCAGTCCAGTGTCCCAGAGGAACCAGTCCAGTCTGCCTTGCAGTTCCAGTCCAGTGTTCCAGAAGAACCAGTCCAGTCTGCCTTGCAGTTCCAGTCCAGTGTTCCAGAAGAACCAGTCCAGTCTGCCTTGCAGTTCCAGTCCAGTGTCCCAGAAGAACCAGTCCAGTCTGCCTTGCAGTTCCAGTCCAGTGTCCCAGAGGAACCAGTCCAGTCTGCCTTGCAGTTCCAGTCCAGTGTTCCAGAAGAACCAGTCCAGTCTGCCTTGCAGTTCCAGTCCAGTGTTCCAGAAGAACCAGTCCAGTCTGCCTTGCAGTTCCAGTCCAGTGTTCCAGAAGAACCAGTCCAGTCTGCCTTGCAGTTCCAGTCCAGTGTCCCAGAGGAACCAGTCCAGTCTGCTTGCAGTTCCACTCCAGTGTCCCAGAGGAACCAGTCCAGTCTGCCTTGCAGTTCCAGTCCAGTGTCCCAGAGGAACCAGTCCAGTCTGCTTGCAGTTCCAGTCCAGTGTCCCAGAGGAACCAGTCCAGCCTGCCTTGCAGTTCCAGTCCAGTGTCCCAGAGGAACCAGTCCAGTCTGCCTTGCAGTTCCAGTCCAGTGTCCCAGAGGAACCAATCCAGTCTGCCTTGCAGTTCCAGTCCAGTGTCCCAGAGGAACCAGTCCAGTCTGCCTTGCAGTTCCAGTCCAGTGTCCCAGAGGAACCAGTCCAGCCTGCCTTGCAGTTCCAGTCCAGTCCTTTAGAGCGTCCAGCTTGCCCAGAGAATCCAGTCCAGTTATCCTGAGAATTCAGAAGAACCTCATCCCATCTATCCTGCAATCCTAGTCCAGAGACTTAAGTCCAGCCTTGTCAGCCTCACTCCCAGTAATTCAGAAGAACTTATCCTGAGTTTCCTAGTTTGAACGTACCTACCTAGCATCTTGATCCAGGACTGTGGTTCTACTTGTTGCTGAACTCTAGCTCGTGCTACTGCATATCTGCCTACCTCCAAGTGCATCCAGATGATCCAGTATTCTTCAGTTGTATTATGGACTTATAATTGTAAATAGTTTTTATATAATAAAAATATTTCTATAAAGTTCTGGTGGTCATACTCCGAAAAAGAACATCAGCTAAGATCTTACAAGATCTAAGTGTCCTGGAATGCAGATCTTATGAGGGACTTCAGCATTCTTGTGTGATATCTTGTGAAATTCTACTTATTTTGCTTAAAAATACAGCAATGGAGAGCAGGGTGTCTTTATAGCAGTGTTTTTCAACCTTGGCAACTTTAAGATGTGTGGACTTCAACTCCCAGAATTCCCCAGCCAGCATACTTAAAGTCTTAAAGTTGCCAAGTCTTAAAGTTGCCAAGGTTGAGAAACTCGGCTTTATAGGTTTAGTTCAAACATGCATCTCTACACCCTGACTTCTTGAATATGTCAACTCTTGAATTCCCTTAATTTCAGAATTACTATGGATTGGGCAGGAGAGTTGTTCAAAGGAGCAAATGGTGAATACCATAGGTTCACACACCAGGAAATAAATAGATAGATAGATAGATAGATAGATAGATAGATAGATAGATAGATAGATAGATAGATAGATAGACAGACAGACAGACAGACAGACAGACAGACAGACAGATAGATAGATTAGATAGACAGGCAGACAGACAGACAGACAGACAGACAGACAGACATTTCATTTAACAATTCTTATTCCTAAGCCCCAAACCTTTTTGGAACATTTGAAAAATCAACTTTTAAAGTGCTCACAGGCACTCCTAATTCCTCTAGGCCTTATGTTGCAAATACAGTGGGACCAATAACAACGCAGTATGAATTTCTGTTAAGCTCTCTCTCTCTCTCTCACACTGTTTGTTTATTTATGTATTTATTTTGCCAGTAGGGGGTCAGAATTCTGTAAAATTCTTCCTAGATCATACTTCCTACTTTCCCATATGTGCAAATATGATGTCTTCGTTCTGTTGTGCCCTGAGCAATCAAGGCTGGTGTCTTTGCAGTGCCACACTGGTTCTCTTGCAGCGGCCACATCCTGTATCCCAGCATAACTAGGGATTCAGGTACCACCTGAAGTTGCCCGTGAATGTCTATGGGTTTAAACCAGATCAATTGTGCTAAATAATCTGGCAAGTTATAGTTTGCTTGATTTTACTCATTCTTCACTACAGCCTGCTTTCAGGAAATAACAGCGAAGGCCAAGAGCTGGCAGAACCTTCCACAGTGCTTGACACATCTCCAAGAGTACCCTTTGCCAGTGAAATAATAATAATAATAATAATAATAATAATAATAATAATAATAATTTGCATGTACCTAGGCTAAGCCACAAACAAAGAAACCACACTATGAACCCAAACATATACATACAACAACACTTCCAGGCCTGAGTACAACATATTCTCACTAATCTGGCTGCACCTACAGAACGAGGCTGCAGGAGCCTTAGCTGTTTGAGGCTTATACCACAAATGCCATCATCCCCATCCATCACCCCACCCCACCCGGTTTACTTTGTTATGGACAAGGTGGGGGCAGAGGGAAGACAGGAGAGACAGTTAATTGCATTAAGAAGCAGCTATGTTCTTGGGTTGTCCACTTCCCCTTCATATTGAATTGTAGGATTTTGATAGTATTAGGAAGGGCCTTATAAAGTTCAAATAAATTAAGCAAAAGATCCAAGTTGTTGAAGGAAGTAACTAAATGAAGACAAAGAGATGAAGGACAAGCACTTAGCTGCAGGCATCCTTTCTGTACAGAGTGTAAACCACAGTGAGAATATAAACAAAAGCTCTCTTCCAGTTCTTCTCCCTGTATGCGATGACAGATAGGCTTTGAGGAATGCAGTTCAATGAATACATGGAAAGAGAGGTTTTTCAAGACCCACCTTTCTCAAATGGTGCTACTGACTGTTTGCTGAAGGATTATGTTACTTTCATCTTAACCTCATGCAGATGAAAAGTAACAAATTCATCATCTTCACACAGGGTTTGCAGCTGGAGGTATGCTGTAGTTGAAATCAGCTTCACCTATCTCAGACTTGAAAGGCACCTGCAAAATATAGAAGGCATCCACCATCTGAATAAAAAAAGGTGTTGTGACTGATTCTGTTCTCTTTGAGAATGCTTTGTTTTTTATTAAAAAAAAATCAAACGTCCTGGTGGCTATCATTCCCCCATCTACCCTGGCTTACTTCTTAATCAGCTCATTCTCAAATATCATCCAAATGTGTATTGCAAGAACTCTACAAGAAAATGTGGACAAACCAAAATCAGAGGAGGTTACATTCAAGCTTTCTCTGCTAGAGTCCTCTCTTTTTCTTTCTCAAGGAAGGTCTCTATAATAGAAAGTGCTTCCATTCTCATTCTTAATCCCTAAAGCTGAATAAAATTTGTGCAGCTTTTCAAGCCCACCTAGTCTCACTGGAAGGCCTTCTGCAGCCCATCAGTATGGAACTTTATATGATCAAACCATAATTTCCAGATTATATGGAGCAGTACTTCCATTTCACTGAGCACTAGGCAGAATTCCTCAGAACACTACCCCACTTCGCATATTGCGCTTGAAGTAGTATGTATACAAATTGCAACAATCCACAGAGATTGACAAAAATGGTCAGAAGTATGAAAGAAAGTCTGTGAGAAAAAGTTGAAGACACTGGATATGTTCAGCCTGGAGAAGATAAAAGTGAGATATAATAGCATTCTTCAAATACCTGGAGAATGTCTGCAAAGGACAAAGTCTTCTTCTCTACTCTCCAGTAGGCAGGACAAAGTCTTAAGGGCTTAATTTATTGGAGTGTGGATCTCAGTTGAACTTTATGGGAAATGTAATGATAAGAGGACTTTGACAATGGAACCAATTACCTAGAAGTGTGGTGATCTCTCCTCTTTTGGATGTCTTTAAGCAAGGCTTAGTTGTTGCCTGTTAGGGATGTTCTCAGGTCAGAAGGTGTCCAATATGCTACTGGGGAAGAGCGGAGGGCAATTCCGAGTAACTCCAGAAAGAGTTAAGCGGCTGGGCCAAAGCCGAAAGGATGCTCAGTTGTGGATGTGTCTGGAAGTGGAAGGAAAGTCCGATGCTGTAAAGACAGTGGAGGACAGGAAGGCCTGGTGTGCTATGGTCCATGAGGTCATGAAGAGTCGGAACGACTAAACGACTGAAGAACAGCAACAACAAATAGGGATGTTCTAGCTATGATTTCCTGTACTGAGTGGGGTTTAGATTTGTGGGCTTACTTTTTTAAAGTTTTATTTTATTATTTAATCTACAAAACAAAAATACAACTACAGGTAGTCCTTGTTTAATTATCACAATTGGGACTGGCAACTCAGTTGTTAATTGAAGCAGTTACTAAGTGGAACCGCAACTGTGCTTATCATCTTACTTCAGCTTTCCTTTGCTTTACAGATCTGCAAAGGTTGTAAATGTGAGGATTGGTCACAAAGTTACTTTTCCATCACTGTCGTAACTGCAAATGGTCACAATACAAGGCAGTCACTAAACGAGGACTACCTGTATATACAATGGCATTAAAGGATCGACAAAACCTCAAAGTGGGGGGAGGGAAGGCCTAGAAATTAACTCCAAAAACTTTGACCATATTCCTAAAAAGTCTTCTTTCTTGCCTCTTGTTCCCCCCTCAGCAGAGTTTCAAATGTAAATCATTTCTCCTTCCATTGCTGTATAATCATTCATTTAGCCAAAACCCATCCCTGAATAACTTACATTTCATGATATACTGATAGATTCCAATTATTAAGAATATAGCCAAGAAGAATATATGTGTCTTTAAGAGCAGTAGATCTTGAGTCATGCTAACAATCCTGTTGATTCCAATCCAGAATTAAATAATAATGAAACAAGACCAAACCATATGAGTTAAAGTTCCAACTGCTGGATTATGTCTTCAACTGCAGGGTGACTATAAACAAACTTTAGTGAATGTTCTCTGAGACATCCAATATACTTTTGTTGTATTAACTTTAAATTCACAGAAAAGTAATTTCACATTTGTTTACCAGGACAGGACATTTAATCTCATTATTCCAAAGGTCATAAAATTGCTAATATCAATTTCATCAGCCTGCTATAAAAAAGGATTAATGACTTAAAAGCCATAGATATTTCCTCCAAAATATCTAATTTCAAACTTCAAAAGCAGCAATTGCATATGGGTCAGATAAACCAAATAATAAATATTAAGCTGAACATACTGCCAAGAGGTACACTGAGTTAAATCAGTCATTTTTAAATTTGGCTAAAAAAAGCAACCTCAGAACTGAGTTAATGCTGTGAGTGGCCCAGTTTACCCAAAAAGCAGAATTACATGCTATTTTTTAAATTCCCAATTAGCATTACCTTTTTTGGGTAAATGGAAATACTTATGCCCAAGATAATGAAGGAGTCAAAAACTAATCTTAAACATCAGTTATTATCCTTTTTTAAATTATTGCTGTGATCCAGTTGCAACAGGTCTGATTCATTCCTGTTTGTAGAGTAACCAGACAAGATCACCAACTATTTCATTAAATGAAATAAGATTAGCAATAGAGATTTTTGTTATCTATCTATAAAGCATAAAATACCATCAGCATGTAATAATATTTTATGCTCTTTCCCCATCCCCTACTCCCTTTATAATTCCAAGGATGTTTTCAAAATTTCTACATATTCAGACAGCCAAATTAAAAATAAGAGAAAGACAGTATTCTTCATGTGTAACTGAACCAAGCAGAAGACATATCACTTATAATCACTAATGATTTAGGAACTGAAGTCAAGACACAAAACTGAGGAAAACCGCAAGAAATCAAAATCTGCTTTTAAAAAATGCTAGGAAGCCAAATCAAAGGCATCCAAAAAATTACAAAAAATTACTTGTCTATTTTGAGTTAAAGCAAGGACAACAGTTACAAATCTAATATTGTCAGGAACCTAATGACTATATATAAAACCAGGCTGAACTGGCTATGAGGAAGAATAGCCTATGATCTGGTTGAAATATTCACATATACATATCATATTTATCAAGGAAATAGGCCTATAATTAGAACATGTAGCAGATTCCTTGCCTGACTTCGGAAGTATCATGAAGTTTGCCTCATTAAAACTAAAAGAGATTTATTGGGAAAAGCTTTATTAATGAAAATAGGAATATATATCTATATCTATATCTATATCTATATCTATATCTATATCTATATCTATATCTATATCTATATCTATATCTATATCTATATCTATATCTATATCTATATATCTATATATATCAATATCTATATATCTATATATATCAATATCTATATCTATATCTATATATACAGTATATGATATATATATAGATATAGATATAGATATTGATATATATCCATCAATAAAATGGAATAGAATAAGGAGGACATGGAGGCTGCTGGTGTGAAGACCCGGAAGCTCCTCACAATGTACGGAGGCTTTCACCCCAAGTCCAACACCCAGAGACTGTACACCAGCTGGAAAGAGGGCGGGCGGGGCCTGGTGAGTGTCAAAGCCACTGCCCTGGATGAGACCCAGAGCATCCAGGAGTACACCAGTAAGATGGCACCTAAAGATGAGCTGCTGAGAGAATGCTTGAAGCAGCAGCAGACATGGAAGAAAGATCAAGCAGAGGAAGTGCCATGGCAAGACAAGACCCTGCATGGGATGTACCATCGACAGATAGCTGAAGTGGCTGACCTTGGGAAATCCTACCAGTGGCTGGAAAGGGCTGGACTAAAAGACAGCACTGAGGCACTGATCATAGCAGCACAAGAACAGGCACTAAGCACCTGATCCATAGAAGCAGGGGTCTACCACACTAGACAGGACTCAAGGTGCAGACTGTACAGAGAGGCCTCAGAGACAGTCCAACACATAGTGGCAGGGAGTAAGATGCAGGTAGGAACAGCATACACTGAATGGCACAACCAAGTAGCTGGCATTGTGTACAGGAACATTTGCACAGTGTATGGGCTAGACCCTCCAAAGTCCAGATAGGAGATTCCACAGAAGGTCATGGAGAATGACAGGGCTAAGATCCTGTGGGACTTCCAGATCCAGACAGACAGGCAGATACTGGCCAATCAACCAGACATTGTGGTAGTAGACAAGGACCAGAAGATGGTGGTGCTGATAGATGTAGCGGTGCCAAGTGACAGCAACATCAGGAAGAAGGAGTAAGAGAAACTGGAGAAGTACCAGCACTTGAAGGAGGAACTAGAGAGGATGTGGAAAGTGAAGGCCAAAGTGGTCCCAGTGGTGGTAGGAACACTTGGGTCTGTGACTCCTAAGCTGGAAGAGTGGCTCCAACAGATCCCAGGAGCAACATCAGAGCTCTCTGTCCAGAAGAGTGCAATGCTAGGAACTGCTAAGATACTGCGCATCTTCAAAGGAATAACATTCACAAGGGAAGAAGAAAACAACACTACCCATCTTGGACATCCTCATCAGTAGAGGAAATGATGGCATTCTAGAAACACAAGTCTACCGGAAATCGACCCACACTATGTTAAAGTTTTTTGTTAAAGTTATTCTATGTAAGATTCAAACGAATGGATTTTCTTCACTATGAATCTCTAGCCTGGAAAGTGGAATTTTCCAAGTTCCTCTGCTATAAACGTTTCCCATAACAAAAAAGCAGTAAACAACAGATGTGCTTTTTGTCTAGTCAAAACAAATGTGATAACAATCCTTTTCACATGAGAACAGCATCCTGAGGGAAAACCAATATGCAACACCGCCATCCCATGGCGGTTTATAGTAAGTACAACTGTTACTAAAATGTTAAGCTGAAAAGTGGCCTAGCCAATCAGAATGTTGAACCATGGGTATAATTCAACTATGAACTATGGGTACTCATCTCACTCATGCATTTTCTATGCTTCTTTTGACTGCTATCTACATGTACTTTGTATCTGAACTGTAACTACGCCTGGTCTTTGCACAGACCATGATTTTTCCTTTCCTCACTTCTGGTGATGGAACTCTGCGTATGCTTTGTTTTTTCCTTTTTGCAATAATGCACCATACATCCATTATTGCCTTATGCTATCAATAAAGATATTGTTAGCCTTATAACACGTTGTTTGGATTAATCTGCACCTGGAACCCCAAAAGCCAGCACCATCCCACACACTAACCAAGTGCTCCACTACCAAAGCAATAACCCAACCTCCCACAAGAGGAGCTGTGTAAGAACACTATTCAGATGAGCACAAACGCACTGCAGCAACCCAGAACACCAGAAAAAGGAAACAGACCACTTATATAGCATCTTCCAGCAAAATGGATACCCATGCAACTTTATCAAAAAGTGCCTGACCACTCAACCCACCACAGCAAAACCAACAGAAGCTATGAAAAGGATTACACTGCCATACATCAGAAACATCTCAGAAACTACTAATAGACTGTTACAACCACATGGCATCACCGTAGCACATAAACCAACCAAAACCCTTCAGAACATCGTAAGTAACCCAAAAGACCCAGTAGCCCAAGAAGAAAAAACTGGAGTTATCTACAACATACAGTGTAAGGACTGTAGCAGCCGCTATGTAGGACAGACCGGCAGAAGACTAGCAGAACGCATCCATGAACACCAACTAGTAGTCAGAAGACATGATGAAAACTCCTTAATCTCACAACACATGGACAGACTTAACCATACTTTCAACTGGGAAACTGTGAGCATCTTAAACCAAGCCAAATCCAAAAATGCTAGAGAATTCCTGGAAGCTTGGCACTCAGACAAAACAGCCATCAACAGACACATAGAGGTAAATAACATTTACATACCAATCATAAGAGACAACAGAAAAGCCAGAAGACCAGAACACCTCCTTGCCTGCAATCATCACCCAGATATGCAAAGATTAACACCAAGATTAGCACCAGAGGAGCAATCAAACAGCACAATATACCCTAATCAAGGAACTATTAACTCAGTCAATCAACCAAACAGCAAACAACAGCCCAACCAAGGAACTACCAAGGAGAGTACAACACCCCCACCAACACAAGCAGGACAAGCCATGGTATATAAACAGAAAGCAAGTCCCACTCCCTTTTCGCACTGAAGATGTTGCCTAGCCTGGCAATGAAACATCTGCAAGAAAACAACAAGGCTCCGAGAGCACCAAGGACTCCACATTACATAATATGTCATGTCAGGCAGAATCTACTATCCTTTTCCCCCTTAGCCTTGCTGCCTTAACTGCAAAGATAGCAACTCACTGTGTCACAAACTGATTGGTACCTTGTAGGAAGAAATTCAGTTTTATTTTCATAGTAGTATGAATTGGTAATTCCATCATTTCCAGCCAAACTTGGGATAATGGGGTTTGGACACCAAAATATCTAGAGATCGCTGGATTTATAAAGCTCACCTGTTCTCTTGCTCACTCACTCAAATTATAAGCACTGCACTAACAATTTTCCTATGCTTGGCTTGTTATATTGTATATGTAAATACTTCTTGTATGAGAGCCAGTTTGGTGTAGTGGTTAAGGAACCAGGTTAGAAACTGGGAGACCATGAGTTCTAGTCCCGCCTTAGGCACAAAGCCAGCTGAGTGACCTTGGGCCAGTCACTGTCTCTCAGCCCTAGGAAAGAGGTAATGGCAAACACAGTCAACACTGACTTGAAACGCACACACACACACACACACAAACCTTCTTGTACTTATAGAACATAAATTAAGAACTACAATGAAAATATATAGGTACTGTAGTCCTTCACTTTTGACTACAATAGGAACCAGAAAATTTGCCGTTAAGCAGTGCAGTCGTTAAGCAAGGCATCACGTGACCACACTCAATTTTATGACCTTTTTTGCCACAGTCATTAAGCGAGTCACACAGTTCCCCATTGATTTTGCTTGTCAGAAGCCAGCTGGGAAGGTCGCAAATAGTGATCATGTGACCCCAGGACGCTGCAACTGTCATTAATACATGCTGATTGCCAAGCGCCCAAATTTTGATCACCTGACTGTGGGGATGCTGTGACAATCATAAGTGCAAGGAAGTCACATTTTTCAGCACCATTGTAACTTCGAATGGTCGCTAAACAAATGGTCGTAAGTCGAGGACTACCTGTACTACAATTAAAATGTCTCAAAACTACAATTGTCATATCAAGAGAAATCAGTTTAGACATAAAGAAGAAGAAAATAAAATACCACTGTACCACAGCCACTAAAAAAGGGAAGAACAAGGTAAAAAAGAGATGCAGTAAATGATATTGTACAACGCACTTCAAACTATTAAAGGCCTGGAAACTTTTTAAAATAGACTTTGGCTGATTCCATAAAGGAATTACAGCAGGTAACCAATGTGTCCTTGGGAGGGAGACATCCTACAGCTGTGATTGTTGTTGTTGTTGTTGTTCAGTCGTTTAGTCGTGTCCGACTCTTCGTGACCTCATGGACCATAGCACGCCAGGCCTTCCTGTCCTCCACTGTCTCTCGGAGTTTACTCAAATTCATGTTCATTACATCGGTGACGCTATCTAACCATCTCATCCTCTGCCGTCCCCTTCTCCTTTTGCCTTCAGTCTTTCCAAGCATCAGGGTCTTTTCCAGTGAGTCCTCTCTTCGCATAAGGTGGCCAAAGTATTTGAGCTTCAGCTTCAGCATCTGTCCTTCCAATGAGCAGTCAGGGTTGATTTCCTTTAGGATTGACTGATTTGACCTCCTTGCAGTCCAAGGGACTCTCAAGAGTCTTCTCCAGCACCACAGTTCGAAAGCATCAATTCTTCGGCACTCAGCCTTCCTTATGGTCCAACTCTCACAGCCATACATTACTACTGGGAAAACCATAGCTTTAACTATACGGACCTTTGTCGGCAAGGTGATGTCTCTGCTTTTTAATATGCTGTCTAGGTTTGCCATAGCTTTCCTCCCAAGGAGCAAGCGTCTTTTAATTTCATGGCTGCAGTCACCGTCTGCGGTGATCTTGGAGCCCAAGAAAATAAAATCTGTCACTGCTTCCATTTCTTCCCCTTCTATTTGCCAGGAAGTGATGGGACCAGATGCCATGATCTGAGATTTTTTAATGTTGAATTTCAAGCCAGCTTTTGCACTCTCCTCTTTCACCCTCATCAAGAGGCTCTTTAGTTCCTCTTCACTTTCTGCCATTAGGGTGGTATCATCTGCATATCTGAGGTTGTTGATATTTCTCCCGGCAATCTTAACTCCGGCTTGTGATTCATCCAGCCCGGCATTTCTCATGATGTACTCTGCATATAAGTTAAATAAGCAGGGTGATAATATACAGCCTTGTCGTACTCCTTTCCCAATTTTGAACCAGTCTGTTGTTCCATGTCCGGTTCTAACTGTTGCTTCTTGACCCGCATACAGGTTTCTCAGGAGACAGGTAAGGTGGTCTGGTACTCCCATCTCTTTAAGACTTTGCCATAGTTTGTTGTGATCCACACAATCAAAGGCTTTGGCGTAGTCAATGAAGCAGAAGTAGATGTTTTTCTGGAACTCTCTTGCTTTTTCCATGATCCAGCGAATCACAGCTGTGATACCACCACTAAAAAATCCCTTTATCCCACAGCCACTCACCATAACTGATTTGGTGGGAAATAAGCCTCAGCTGATTAATTCACAGCTTGGCTCGGGATTTGGGAGGAAATGTCATGGTTCCATTCAGTATTGGTGAGAGAAGGTGATTTGAAGCCCAAAGCTTAAATCTGTGCAGGCAATTTAGAAACAATCTATGTTTTTATTTGTTTACATTCTGGACTGAATTTAATCACCAGCATGCACTACAAGGATATACAGTATCGCCATTGTGAACAGATTGAAAGGCTGTTATTAGAAGAAAATGACAGTATTCATGGGAGAAGAATTAGTTGGAGGAAAGATCAATAGATTATGCTGTCCTGGATTGAAAACAATCTCAATTTAGAGTTGGGCAAGTCAGCCTCATGTTGGAGTGGTAATGATATATTATTGTCAGGGTAGTACCTACTACTGTAGAATGTACAAAAAGCCATCAGAGCCATCAGAAATTATCATTACTGCTTAGACTAACCTGACAAAAAGAGGGGGAAATAGCAATCAGCGTAAGAGCTAACAAAGTAGTAGAATATTGTGGTGAAGCCACAGGGCTTCTTCAGAAGGCTGAAAAACAAATCCTGCATTCAACCTCTCCGATTCACAGTTTATAGTTACATTGTTCCGTGAGATAAAAGGAATATGCATTGTGCCAGCAGGAGCTGCACTAATTCAGCTCTCAGCTATCCTAAATAAAATGCTTAAAAACCAAACTTGCTTCAACCCCTTTTCTCCTATGGGAAAAAAAAAACTATTATCACACATCTTTCACAAGGTGAACCAACATCTTTTCAGAAAGGGGTGGGCTGGGGTCTTGGAGTCAGTTTGTTCTGGAGGCCTTGGGGAGCCCCCCCTTTCCCCCCCAATAAATAAAATAAATAAATAAATCAGGCAGATGATTCCAGCTTTCTCAATCTGTCAGAGGCTGGAGAGCAGAAAATTCATCACCTAGATAGTTTGAAATATGATAATAAAGAAATAAGCAGAAAAGGGATAAATTCATCAAAGTGCAAGAACTATTTGAAGGGAGAAAAAAGAATTTCCTGAGGTAACTGTCCTTGACCTGGCTCTTTAATCGAGTGAAATTTCATCACTTTATCTAATATCATGCTTCATGCTTCAGGCTCCTGGCAATTCTATTTTAGTGTGGTCTAATGGGCAGCTGACACATCCACTCAGCACCAGACTGCATAATATCTGCTGACACACTGTGTGGTAAGCACCCTATTGAGAGTGTTTATTTGTGCCTGGCAAGGGAAAAAAATCATCCAGTAAAAGTTCTTCATAACCATTTCAATCTCAGATTTCAGAACCTCTGTAGGCTTCCTATTTCAAGAGGTTCCATGCGGGCTGGCTGGGGGACAGGGTGGAGGTGAGGTGGCAAAGAGGCTGTTGGCTTACATGGGTAGCTGTTCTATTGCCTGGCTGTAGGTGAGAGTTGTGAAAACACTGGTTCTGGTTGTCTGAAACCTGGATCTAGATAGGGTAATAAAGAGTGTCATTGTACCTGCTTTGCAGGCAGCTTTCTTCTGCACCCCTGGTTCCATCTGACATTCATAGGTTAACACGCTGCTTTGGGACCAAAGCTAGCTATGCACATGAAACTCTGTTATAGTTACTCAGTTCAGTAAGCATGGCAAGCTCATCAACAGCTATTTCATTCTGGGACTTCCGGGGAAGAAATGGCGAATTGAAGACGGCTCCTCTGAAAGCAGAGCCGACGACTGTGGCGTGATGAACAGCTATTGAGTAGACCGGCTCTTCATGATTCCTCTCCAGACAAGGAGAGGACTTGAGATCGCCCACAAGTGATCCATACAGTTGCTCCTCGCAAGGAGGCCACCGGTTTAGAGCTCTGGGAGATGAGGGAATAGCCATCTTGCTCAAACCACAGTTGGTGCCTTTAAAGATACTGGGTTCGCATACTTCCTCTTCTAACCACTTTTGGATATTGCTTGTTAACTGCTTTTCAGCTATTAGGAACCTTATGATCAACAGGTTTTACAGCACCACCTGAGTTTCTTTCAGTCCTTAGCGAAAGATGTTTTAAATACAAGTTTAAGATTTCAAAATTCTTTTGAAATAAATAGCAAAAGGGTGATTAGAACTTTGATTTTGGAAAGTTATAAATGGACTAAGGGCCCAAATGGATTTGAAACAAGATTTTGGAATTAATTATAAGAATCCTTCCCATGGCAAAATGCTTCTGTTTTGAATTCTCTTTGAAAAACATGATAGGATGAGATTTTGAAGGTTGGACACAAGAGAGAACCAGAAGGAAATAAAGATTGCAATTAAAGAACACTTAAATTTGACTTACTAAAACAGAATGAAGCAAAATATCTTAACATTGGACCCATAAATTTGGATAAATTTAGATAATTTAAGAGTGTCTGCCTCTATAGATAGATTGTGCTTCAAAGATGTTATGAAAAAGTTACAAGCCTTATCTGACAAGATTGAGATTAATCTGAAAGTAGATTTGAAAATGAAGGGCTACAAGAATGATCTACAGCAAAGGAGATTGTTACCTTGTCATGGTGCTGGAGCTTGGGCACCTCAGTGATGCCATGAGCTAAACCATGAAGGGACACCCAAGACGGGAAGGTTGTGGCAGAGAGGTCAAACTAAATACGATCCCTGGGGAAGGTAACGGCAACCCACCCCAGCATTCTTGCCGTGAAAACTAAATGGATCAGTACAACCAGACATATGTCGGTATACCATCGGAAGATGGGACTCCCAGGTCGGAAGATGGTCAAAATGCTACTGGGGAGTAATACAGGATAAGTTCAACTAGCCCCAGATGTGATGACGCAGCTAGCTCAAAGCCGAAAGGACAGCTAGCGGCCAACGGTGCTGGTGGTGAACGACGAATCCGATGTTCTAAAGATCAACACACCATAGGAACCTGGAATGTAGGATCTATGAGCCAGGGCAAATTGGATGTGGTTATTGGTGAGATGTCAAGATTAAATATAGACATTTTGGGTGTCAGTGAACTGAAATGGACTGGAATGGGCCACTTCATATCAGATGACCACCAGATCAACTACTGTGGACAAGAGGATGACAGAAGAAATGGAGTAGCCTTCATAATAATAAAGTGACTAAAGCAGTGCTTCGATACAATCCAAAAAACCGACAGAATGATCTCAATTTGAATTCAGGGTAAGCCATTTAACATGACAGTGATCCAAAAATACGCCCCAACCACAGATGCTGAAGAAGCAGAAGTAGACCAATTCTATGAAGATCTGCAGCACCTACTGGATAATATGCCAAAAAGAGTTGTTATTTTCATTATAGGAGACTGGAATGCTAAGGTGGGTAGTCAAACGACACCTGGAATTACAGGTAAGCATGGTTTGGGAGAACAAAATGAAGCGGGACATAGACTGATAGAATTTTGCCAAGACAACTCACTGTGCATATCAAGCACTCTCTTCTAGCAACCTAAAAGACGACTTTATACATGGACTTCACCAGATGGTCAACACTGAAATAAGATTGACTACATCCTTTGTAGCCAAAGGTGGCGGACATCTATACAGTAGGTAAAAACAAGACCTGGAGCTGACTGTAGTTCAGAACATGAACTTCTTATTGCACAATTTAGAATCAGACTAAAGAGAATAATAATAATAATAATAATAATAATAATAATAATAATAATGATAATAATAATAATAATAAAGATAATAGAATAGGAAGGACAGGAGACCTCTTCTAGAAAATTAGAAACATCGGAGGTAAATTCCAGGCTAAAACAAAGATGAGAAGGACCTAACAGAAGCAGAAGAGATCAAGAAAAGGTGGCAAGAATATACGGAAGATCTGTATAGGAAGAATAATAATATCAGGAATAGCTTTGATGGTGTGGTCAGTGAGTTAGAGCCAGACATCCTGAAGAGTGAGGTTGAATGGGCCTTAAGAAGCATTGCTAATAACAAGGCAGCAGGAGATGACGGTATCCCAGCTGAACTGTTTAAAATCTTGCAAGATGATGCAGTCAAGGTGATGCATGCCATATGCCAGCAAATTTGGAAAACACAAGAATGGCCATCAGATTGGAAAAAATCAACTTATATCCCCATACCAAAAAAGGGAAGCACTAAAGAATGTTCAAACTATCGAACAGTGGCACTTATTTCACATGCCAGTAAGGTAATGCTCAAGATCTTGCAAGGTAGACTCCAGCAATTCATGGAGCGAGAATTGCCAGATGTACAAGCTGGGTTTAGAAAAGGCAGAGGAACTAGAGACCAAATTGCCAATATCCGCTGGATAATGGAGAAAGCCAGGGAGTTTCAGAAAAACATCTATTTTTGTTTTATTGACTATTCTAAAGCCTTTGACTGTGTGGATC
Source organism: Charina bottae (assembly GCA_023362775.1). NCBI lineage: Eukaryota > Metazoa > Chordata > Lepidosauria > Squamata > Charinaidae > Charina > Charina bottae. Next base: position 210,125,933 of record JALMGJ010000002.1, on the reverse strand, counting down.
ATAACAAATTGTGGCAAGTTCTTGGTGGTATGGGTATACCAAGTCATCTTGTCTGCCTCCTGAGGAATCTGTATAACGACCAAGTAGCAACGGTAAGAACAGAGCACGGAACAACGGACTGGTTTAAGATTGGGAAAGGAGTACGGCAGGGCTGTATACTCTCACCCTACCTATTCAACCTGTACGCAGAACACATCATGCGACGTGCTGGGCTTGATGAATCCAAGGCTGGAGTTAAAATCGCTGGAAGAAACATTAACAATCTCAGATATGCAGATGATACCACTTTGATGGCTGAAAGCGAGGAGGAGTTGAGGAGCCTTATGACGAAGGTGAAAGAAGAAAGTGCAAAAGCTGGGTTGCAGTTAAACCTCAAAAAAACCAAGATTATGGCAACCAGCTTGATTGATAACTGGCAAATAGAGGGAGAAAAAGTGGAGGCAGTGACAGACTTTGTATTTCTAGGCGCAAAGATTACTGCAGATGCTGACTGCAGCCAGGAAATCAGAAGACGTCTACTTCTTGGGTGGAGAGCAATGACAAATCTTGATAAAATTTTTAAGAGCAGAGACATCACACTGACAACAAAGGTCCGCATAATTAAAGCAATGGTATTCCCCATAGTAACCTATGGCTGCAAGAGCTGGACCATAAACAAACAAACAATTATTTGTATTGTCGAAGGCTTTCACGGACGGAGTTCGATGGCTGTTGTGGGTCTTCCGGGCTGTGTGGCCGTGTTCTGTAAGTTGTGGTTCCTAACGTTTCGCCAGCATCTGTGGCCAGCATCTTCAGATGCAGCCAGGAAGACCCACAACAGCCAAACAATTTTTTATTACGGTCATAGACCAGCATAAGGAGGATAGAACGTACAAATGAGTTTTAAAATATAACGCTAAAACACAGGTCTAGAGGGGGAGAAAAAAGGGGGGTGAAGGCATTAGGTAAATATAGAGGAGCATAGGATTAGTGTAACTGGAAATGCATTACTCTAGTAAATTAAAATTGAAGGCTAGTTTTAAGTGCTGCCGCACAGAATCTGGCAACATTGTATGTTGTGGTAGGGTTGATGTCTGACAGCAGCAGGGAGGTATAGAATTGTCCTGAGCGCCCCGGATATTTGTACAACAATGGTGTAATGAGACTAGTTCGAATGTCTCTATAAAACAGGCACTGAAGGAGCACATGCTCTGTTGTTTCTATGTGGCCAGAGTCACAGGGGCACTGTCTCTCCTGATAAGGGATCTTTCGATATCGGCCTTCGAGGACAGCAGATGGGAGGGCATGACATTGTGCCAATGTAAAAGCTCTCAGATGGTTGGGTACCTCTAGTTTAGATAGGTATAACATGGGGAGGCACAATACCTACTGGATTCATTGGCAATAAAGGTTGGGGAGCTGGCTAGATCCAATTGGCGTTCTGTGTCTATTTCCCATTGTTTGATGAGTGCTTTTGCCTGATCGTAACCCATGCTGAGTAGCAGCCCTGGAGAGAAGCCCAGGGATGAGATTTTGTTTGTCACTGCTTGTTTCCATTTGGATTGGAAGTCATCGCTCAAAGTTAATGGGACAAGGCCAAGGGGAAAAGGGATAGTCTGAGCTGGACCATAAGGAAGGCTGAGCGAAGGAAGATAGATGCTTTTGAACTGTGGTGTTGGAGGAAAATTCTGAGAGTGCCTTGAACTGCAAGAAGATCAAACCAGTCCATACTCCAGGAAATATAGCCAGACTGCTCACTTGAGGGAATGATATTAAAAGCAAAACTGAAGTACTTTGGCCACATAATGAGAAGACAGGATACCCTGGAGAAGATGCTGATGCTAGGGAAAATGGAAGGCAAAAGGAAGAGGGGCCGACCAAGGGCAAGGTGGATGGATGATATTCTGGAGGTGACGGACTTCACCGTGGGGGAGCTGGGGATGGCGACAGCCAACAGGAAGCTCTGGTGTGGGCTGGTCCATGAAGTCACATAGAGTCGGAAGCAACTGAATGAATAAACAACAAAAAAAGGAATGATATGGAAAAAGATGCTACACTGGACATACAAAAGAAACCGGCTGATGTCTTAATAATGAAAAGGGATATACAAATAAGAAACCAAGAGAGTGACCTGGATAATTTTCCTATGTTGGATTTACAAAAGAGGCTTGTTAAAGCTTTGAAGGATTTTGTGAGAAGGGACCAAGAAAAAATGAAAAGAAATCAAGTTCTAGGGCATTATTTGAAGGGACTAAAGATCAAGATTGTTAAAAGTAAAAGGAAGGAATATAAAGATGGTTATAGAGACATTCAAACTAGTCTCATTACACCATTGTTGTACAAATATCCGGGGCGCTCAGGACAATTCTATACCTCCCTGCTGCTGTCAGACATCAACCCTACCACAACATACAATGTTGCCAGATTTTGTGCGGCAGCACTTAAAACTAGCCTTCAATTTTAATTTACTAGAGTAATGCATTTCCATTTTGTGAGAAGGGACCAAGAAAAAATGAAAAGAAATCAAGTTCTAGGGCATTATTTGAAGGGACTAAAGATCAAGATTGTTAAAAGTAAAAGGAAGGAATATAAATATGGTTTATTTGATCAAGGTTATAGATATGTTGTTATCTCTGGTATCCCTTAATGGACTTTTGCTGATCAGGACTGAACGACGAGGCTTTAAGGATTTGTTTATAGATAAGAGATGGGATATGGGAAGAAGAGAAGAGATTATTTGTATTTTAAGAGAAGAGCCAGTTTGGTCTAGTGGTTAAGGCACCAGGCTAGAAATCAGGAGACTGTGAATTCTAGTCCTACGTTAGGCATGAAAGCCGGCTGGGTGACCTTGGGCCAGTCACTCTCTCTCAGCCCATCTCACTTCACAGGGTGTTGTAGTGGGGAAAATAAGAGGATGAAGGAGTATTAGGTATGTTCCCCGCCTCGAGTTATTTATAAAAAATACTGAAGGCGAGATAAAAACTCTAAAAAAAAGAGAGAAAGAGAAGGTGATAAGTTACTAAAATTGTTTATACTTGTTCTGATGAAGGGGGAAGTCATTTCTTTATATACTTCTTTTCTTTTTCTTTACTATATTCTAATTTTTTCTTTATTTTATTTTTTATTTTTTTATGCTACACTTTCTATATTTTCTTTTCTTTTCTTTTTTAAATTTGTATTAGTTTTACCTTTTTAATTGTAACTTTTAATAAAATTACTATTTAAAAAACAGGTATTTGTACTGTAGGCATGGTAGGACTTTGATGTACTGATTTATGCTTGCTATTTTCTTCCTGCAGTATTAGGTTCTTGTAGAGACACCTTTTTTAAAAAAGCAACCAAAGAATCAGTGTTGGGAGGAGGCGAATATGGTGGGGGTGTGGAACCAAGGCTTTCAGCCTAATCAAGAACATTATGATCGACAAAACAACCTCAGAACAAAACAGCATGAGACAATAAATGATGAATGATTCACTCCTCCCAGCTTAGGCAACAATTAACATTTTCTTTAAAGGGAAATACATTATTTCTTGCCCATGTATGCCCACAATTCAAATGGATTAAAACAGAAGAAACATGTCTATCATGAACTGACCCAACAGACATTAAAAACTTAATCTGTTTTAAATTACACTTATGGAATCTATAGATCAGTGTTTCTCAACCTTGGCAACATGGCTGGCTGGGAAATTCTGGGAGTTGAAGTCCACACATCTGAAAGTTTCCAAGGTTGAGAAACACTGCTATAAAGAGATCCTTCACACCATAGCTATCAGATCCTTAGAGTGCTATTTCCTTAATTTCCAAGAGCTCCTAAATTAAGGTAAAGGTTCCCCCTGCACATTTGTGCAGTCGTGTCCGACTCTAGGGGCCGGTGCTCATCTCTGTTTGTTAGCCGAAGAGCAAGTGTTGTTCAAAGACACTTCCATGGTCATGTGGCTGGCATGACACACGCGGAACGCTGTTACCTACCCACTGAAGTGATACCTATTAATCTACTTGCATTTGCATGCTTTCGAATTGCTAGGTTGGCAAGAGCTGGGGCGAGTGCGGGAGCTCACTTCGTCACGCGGGGCTAGGGATTCGAACCTCTGAACTTGCAATCTTCCGATCGACAAGCCTGACGTCTTACCCGCTGAGCCACCACGCTCCTAAATTACTGAGCTGAAAATACCCAATGAATGAACCTGTGAGAAAAGATGCTGGTAAATTCTCTTAATTTGAGTATATTCCAGAGTATCTGAGAGGGAGCTTAAAGAGTCTTTTCAAATACCAGCACAATTTGTTTTTCACCTAATAATACATTCTGGGTGATAAATAGTCTGCAGATAAATAGGCCCATGGGGAAAACTATTTCACTACCCATTATATATCTTCCTGAGGAGCTGCCTGTAGGAAGCTCCTATTCCACTCCCAGGGCCAGCTAGGTGGGCAAAGCTGCAGCATACCAATGAATGAATAGGATGGCAGAGTCAGATTACGAGGACTGTAGAGAAACCAGATGAACCAGGATGAAAGAGAGACACTCCACCTAAAGTATACCTGGACCCAATTGGTGACCTTTAAAATCAGAAAAGGTAGGAAACCAGCAGTGATCAGACCAAAAGGCTGGCTAGGTTTGCATTCCCTTCTCCCAATGGCTAACCAACACTAACAAGCAGAATATGATTGTAAACAGCAACCCTCCTGCTTTGATAATGTATACTGGAGGTAATATATCTAATCATAATGATCTGTAGCATAAGTATGTTTCCTTATCATATTGCTATCCTTCATCATAAAAAAAACCAACTCCAAAGCTTAACAAGGCCTACTTTCAGAATGAATCATAATAATGGGAAGTACATATCTGTTTGGAGCAATTCATTGCTTTGGAAATGTCCTTTGTTTTCAAATCAGTATTGACTGCTTTTAAACGCTTGAGTGAAGTTAGAATAAAGCAACAAGCATGTGACAATTATCAAATTCCAACTAACTGGCAAAAGAAAACTTATAACCAAAAAAGACATTTGAAGGAAACATCTTTATATGAAAGAAAGCTCAAGTGGCAGAAATTTTTCTACAGGATTGCTGTGTCGGGATGGTTGGGTTCCTGCCCCACGCTAAGCTATAAGGTGATTTATTTAGGCTGGTTGATTGTGTGAACTCAAATATTATGTTTTGTTTTGGGAACCTTAACCTAGAAAATTATGACCTATTCAACAAACAATAGTTAAATAAACAACACCTTAGTGCAATTTGTAAACTAAGTCTTCTCTTTCTCTGTCAATAATATTTAAAAGTATTGGGTTTATTTTATTCAACTGGTTTAGACTGTAGCTAAACAATTAATTAATTAAGTCAACATCTGAATTTTATGTGCTGATTTGTATATGTACTTAAGAAAAAATAGGGAGAAATGTGCCTTACATCTGAAGCAGGGAAACCTTTCTTAGAACATGGGCCCTTGCATGATCAAGGATTCAATGCTTGTGGAAATTATTCAAATAGAAGTTTACATGCCGAGAGCTCCCCAGCTAATATATGCAACACATAATGCTGCACATAAATTGCCTTCATAAAGTTATCTTGCTATCTGGGGTATAAAATGATAGAAAAGACAAAGTGAGATGTATTGAATCTTGATTTTACTCTCAGCAATTCTCAGGAATTGGTCCATGAGCAGAAAATTGCCCAGAAATTTGACAGGTTCATATATAAGCTTAAATAGGGAATTCCTAGGGATTGGATGAAGGATCAGTTAAAAAAAAAAGCTGGAAACTATTTAAAGTGATGCTTTACTGTCCCAAATACAATTACTATAGAGCTAAACTTAATTCTTAATTAGGGATTCAATATTTGTACATTCAAACTTAAATCAACTTATTAGCTAATTGGTCTAAAAGATACAATAAGTGTTCAATAGAACATTGATAAATGGCTTTGGTGTCATGATCTGAGGCCAATTAAATAATTAATTTAAATTTTTGAAAGGGTTTTGTTGACTTAATAAATACGAAATGAACATTAAATAATTCTATGGTATAAGAGATTAATTGTGATGTGTGGAACATCTGTTTGGCAGTTTTTAATTCTCTCTGCCTAATTAGAGATATTGAATATAACATGTAGCAGTTGTCACTACCCCAACCATTATGCTTTCACATATAATAGTTTCCATTTGTTTATTTATTTATTCATTAAATGAATATGAATTAGTATCATTTTTAAAGAACTTTCTAGCCATCTGGTATGAATGCTGAAAGACAGGCAGTTTTCAGCAGACCTCCCAAGATCACACAAGAACATTTAATTTTGGATCCTGTTTTCCATGCAGACACTTTGGGATTATCTTCCATCTGGTCATTTTTAATACTTGGTAATACTGGCATGATTGGCTATAGAAAATAGAGTTCTTCCAAACATTTCTGCTTAACCTTATTCCACCCCTGCCCTGAATGGTCCTTATAGCAGAAGCCACTCAGAAGTTAGACACTGCAGCAGCTGAGGTCCGACAGTGATAGATTTGTTGACATCAGGACATTTGAGAGACTGTCCCTGGCCAAGGTAAGAATCTAAGGGGAAAAAAATGCCAGGCAGTTCCCTGAATTCCTCATGTAAACTTTCCAATATTAGCCTTCCTTCATAAGTCATCCTCTGCAAAAGAAGAGTCAGTCCCCAACTTTATGCATTTCCGTTCACATGGCTCCTGAAATGGAATGTGATATCATGAAATCTAAAAGTTAAGATTGTATTTCTAGTTAGCATAACTGAGATAAGGATTCATGTGGACATAACTTACTTTATATATTTTAAGGGTACTAAAAAAGATGGTACTCAAACCAAAGTAACTGAAAGATTAAGTACAGAATTTCAAATCAACCGGCATGCACTGTACATAGCGTACTTTGGGATGAAATTCTTAAAGATAGAAGAAATCTTCTTACATTTGAGTTTGTAATGTGCCAGTATTTCTATTTTTCATTGCAATGAGTTTGTAAAACTATTTTTCTTTTCTAAGAGAAAGATCCATTTACAATTATCACACTGTATCCAGTTATCCTTGATGGATCTAGGGGACCCAAAGAATGCCCTTTTTACTGCCAACTACAAATGAAAATGCAATCCATTTTCCACACTATCAGCAATATTGTGGGCTTGTTTCTAAATGTAATATATCCCATTATTTTGACCCATGTCAGCATGTGTGACAGTAGCTGTAATACATGGGGACATTTGAAGTTCAACAGTTATCTTTATAACCTTGGCAATGATTATCATTTTTTAAAACTCGTTTTTTTTAAAAAAAAAAAAATCAGACTTAATTATCACTAAAACTTTTCTTTTTGGCAAAATGATTAAAAATAAAAATAGGGACATGGTATTGTAACACATTAATGGCCTATTAATATTTAAAACAATAACAACAACATTCTGGCAACTTGCCTTAAATGCAGAATTTCCTAATTTTAGGAGATCACTACAAGTGAGGTTCATGAAATCTCTTTCTATTCAGTCCAACATGAGGTTAGGGGAAGGGGGGGTCTCAATTCTCATATATTATCACACCCTACATTTATTTATTTATTTATTTATTTAGATATTTTATTGATTTAGTCTTTTGGCTATATCAAGTATGAAAGAAGATAAAATAAAAAGGCATTATAAACATACAAGTAATACGAGTAGATACAGATAAAACTGTAATACAAATCAAACCATCACCCCTACAGTCAACTCCAATCTGGTCTATGTAATCTGTCCTCTTTAGGATTGCCTTTGATATGAAGAGTGCAGTCTTGCTAGTAATGAGATGGTTCTTACCCTGTAAAAAATAAGAAAGTTTCTGCTGGCTGCTCCAGTATTTTTTGTTTTTTAAATATAAATCTAAGTGGTCAGTCCTTTGTACAGAATATAATTTGCAATCAAATAAGATGTGTGCAGTATCTTCAACAGCTGGGGCACCACAAATACATAATCTGTCTTCATATGGAACTCCTTGGAACCTCCCATATCTTACCATAGAGTCTAACTGATCGAAACGAGCTCTAGTAAAAGCTCTTCTGAGATATTGGGGCAAGAAAATTGTTTGTTTGTTTATTTATTTATTTATACTTCAAATTCAGTCACCGCCCATCTCACTCAGGGAGCGACTCTGGGCAGTTTAAAACAAAAACAAGAATAAATAATAATTAAAACACAATAAAAATATTCTTACATAAAAGTACAATCCAAGACAGAGGTATTAAAAAGATCTTAATTTACGGGAGCATCTTCAGGGTACTAACCACCCCTAGGGTTGCTTACTCCTCCTCCCACCCCACACGAGCTGGCAGAGCCAGGTCTTCACTCCTTTCCGGAAGGCCGGGAGAGTGGGGGCTTGTCTCACCTCTGGGGGGAGAATGTTCTGGGGGGGGGGCAACAGCAGAGAAGACTGTCTTCCTGGCCCCCGCCAAATGACATTCTTTCATGTACAGGGTCCGTAACATGCCTTCTCTGCCTGACCGGGTGAGATGGGTCGATGTAATGGGGATGAGACGGTTCCTCAGGTAACCTGGACCCATGCTATGTAGAGCTTTAAAGGTAATAACCAACACCTTGAATTGGACCCAGAAGCAAACTGGCACCCAATGCAGCTCCCGCAGCAAAGGTGTCACATGTGCCATCCTTGTGGCACCCAAGATTGCTCACACGGCTGCATTTTGAACCAGCTGTAGCTTCCGGATACTCTTCAAGGGTAGCCCCATGTAGAGCACATTGCAGTAGTCTATACGGGAGATGACTAGGGCATGGGTGACTGACTGGAGGGCCTCCCGATCCAGGAATGGCCATAACTGGCGCACAACATGAAGGTGAGCAAAGGCCCTCCTGGCCACAATTGCCACCTGCTCCTCTAGTAGGAGTCATGAGTCTAGGAGGACCCCCAGATTCTGCACCAGGTCTGTCTGGGGCAGTGCAGCCCCATCCAGAACCAAAGATGGTAAACTCCTGGATACAGAGAGGCCCCTAACCCACAGCCACTCCATCTTACTAGGGTTCAGCTAAAGCCTGTTGTTCCCCATCCGGACCCCTACAGCCTCCAGGCACCAAGAAAGGGTGGTCACAGCATCACTTAATTTATAAGAACTCGACTCTTAGCAGGGAGTTCTAATACATTCACAATTTTTCGACAATCTAAATGATATAGGATGGAAATGGTATTGTATATTGCTGAAGTGGTCAGAACTTTAAAGTGCAATATTTCCCTTTCTTTAGATTCTACAGAAATAACTGCCCTGATTGACACTGACATTTCTTTAATGAACAAAAACTCAATATAAAATAGATTGACTATATAGATTTTAATGGGAGCCCTCAGATCTATTAAGCAGTATAGGGTCCATTATTTGCAAAGGGCAACTAAACAAAATTGAGAGTAAGTCATAATGGTCCAGAAAAGCAAATCTAAAACAAAAGAGAAAGAGACCAGAGTTGTCATTTAATGCATGATATCACTATTGTCCCACTATCCTAATTCAAATAAGAGTAATTTTGAGGAACATTTACTAATGATTACATATTAACAGAATCAGGATGATGTAGCTGATTTGGCAGCCACAAGAGATGAATAATTTTAAAATATGGGAAGTGGATTGATGAAACAGTCTTGAGCGGCTGAAGCAGGCGGACAAGTGGTTATGCGTTTTAGACAACACAAGAATTAAGCTGCCGATATCTAGGGTGCATTTAACTTTTGTCCTCTGCAAAATTGATTACTAAAGATGTGGAAGCAATTTGTGTTGAATGAAACAATTTGGACATGGGTCATGGAACTGACTGTCCTAGTCAAGTAGCTATTTCCAGAATGTCCATAATGGGATTTCTCAACCTTCTTTGTTGAAGCACTGAAAACCAAGCTGATAAATTACAAGAGATTCCTGGGAACCAGATAAATTAATCCTATGTAACAACTCTTGACTGCTTGTATTGGCTTCCTTTCAGCTGAGCTATTCATCGAGCCTCTGTATATTACATGTATGTGTACAAACACTCATAAATGAAAAGTAGAAATTATATTAAGGAGGCTCTGGCTCAGCCCACCACTTTGAGGCCTTTTCCTCATGTGTTGAGTGCCATTTAAATTTGCCTTCCTTATGGTCCACAGATGTTGCCTACTTGTTTTCTGATACGGCAGCAGGGGTTGGCAGCATATGACCCTCAAGATGTTGTTTTGCCCTAATTCCATTATCTGTCACTGGCAACTATGCTGGAAAGGACCATTCATCAACAGCCACAAACCACATGATATCCATTAGGCCTGAATAACAACTGATGCATAATTACAAAGTTTACATTTAACTCAATAAGTTTAATATTTGGTTCTTCTGGTCCAATGGGACTGCTCTGGGAAACTGATGAGTGTGTATTCTTGGAAAATTTCATGTTCCTTCTCCAAGGCACCATATTCCATCTATAATAATTTATAATAAAATAATAAAGGCAGGATAAAAACTAAATAACTAAAATAAATATATACTGAAAAGTTGTAGTAAAAGTTTACAGTAAAAATGTATTCCATAAAAATGCTGCAAAAGGTCCTGATGTCATTGGGTGTCAGCAGCAGCTGCCTTGTCCCTCTCATTTTACACTTCATGAAGCCAGAGAGAAATAGAAAATACTAAATTTAGTACAGATGCTTTAACTGTTTCAGTCCTTCTGAAATCCTCCATCCATTCACTTTAACCATGGGTGTGCTACCTTTAGTGATTCAAGGGTCACATGTTGGTCATGTCAAATATGTTGGGGGCAAGGGAAATCCGATGCGATCCAACCACATTCTACTTCAATTCCATCTACTCTTTCTCTTGAGTTACTCCATTTACCCTTTCCTGCCTTATCCAGTCTTGCAGTTCAGTTTAATTTATAAGACTCAAAAAAAAAAAAAAAGAAATCAGATGAAGTGGAACTGGGGTTCTACAAAAAGCTTTTGGGTAGCTACATTATTTGAAGGACTGCCTTTTCCCAGTTACATCTACCCGACCCACCAGATCAGGGAGGCGGGGAATGTTATGAGTTCCCCCCCTCATTAAGGAGGTCCTTCTAATGGGACCAAGAAGAAGGGCCTTATCTGTGGTGGCTCCCTCCCTGTGGAACATCACCCTGCAGAGATAAGATTGACCCCCACCTCAATACTCTTCCGAAAGGCCTTGAAGACATGGTTTTGCCAGTGGGCCTGGGGATCCCAGGTTGATGTGGAGCCCATCAAGTGGTTTGTTTTGTAAGGGTTAGCTTAACCAACGCCATTCTGCTTTTGGAAACTGCTTGCAAAAGGGAACTAGGTAAAAGGAGACGCAGAGACCTTGCTGCTGTCTTTAGGAGAGAGTTCGTTTAGATAACGCATGGCGAGGTTGTTTAACATACCAGGCGACAGAAATCCGGCTAGAAACGCAGATACAGAAAGCCTTGCCCTCTTACCAGGAGAGAGTTCATGCATGCTTCTTTACTAGCTTTGCAAACCCTATATAATCATTGAGCTTGTAATGTGTGTGTGTGTGGTTTTCTCACTGGACGCTCATTGTTTCAGCGTCCGGAGAGAATCGCCCAGCCTTTTGTCTTGGCCAAAATAAATGCTTTTTACTTTGAATCCAAGCCTCGACTCAAGCTTCTCTTTGGGATTCTGAAACTTGAGTGAAATCTGAACCTTACATCTCAAATTGTACTGTTGCTGCCAGGGGAGCGGGGTTGTAGTGGGTTTTGTATTTGGGGTTTTATTTTTGTAAGCCTCCCGGAGTCACTGTGAGTGAGTTGGGCGGCCATATAAATTTCTTAAATAAATAAATGCACCTGTTGGACTGCAGATTGTGCATACACAATCTAAACATGAGGACCACTTGAGGCCCTGGGGGACAATCACCAGCCAAAAGTCTTCACTGTGACCCCCAGAGCCTTTCCAAAACTTGACACTGAATTTTGTACAGATTGTGAATACCTGGGCAGTAATCCCATTAACTCTTTTAAAGTAAATTCAATGAAACCAAATGAAACAGATTTTTTGTCTTGGTTTTGTCATATACTTCCTGCTTTTGGGAGGGTGGCAGCCAGCATGCCACTCAAACCTACATATGAATATTAGCTCCAACTTTTTTTTCAGCTTCTAGCAGGCATACCAAAAACTGACTTAACCTTAAAAAGCTCCTGGAAAAATATGAATCCTCTAGTGAATGAGAAATTGCACATTTTTCCTTCAATAAAGCAGTGGTAAAGTTGAAATGAAAATATGCACCCTGAAGAATAAGATTTTGAAAAGCTACAAAACAATTTAAGTGTTCAGCTCTAATGCGGCTTTGAAAGGCACTATGTCAAATTAGACATATTGCAAATCCTATGCTACATATTGCTGTGTTGGATTGTTAAAAGGACTGTGGCAAACTGCCTTCTTCCAGGAGACTTCATGGCTTAATTAATGGATGCTTACAAAGCACAGCAGGAACCTTTAATAAAAATGCTAGGCAAGTACAAAGAATTATTACTTTCCATTTGTATCATAAATGAATACAAATGCTTTTGTGGAACTGACATTTTCACTGATACCTGATATCTCATGTTGCATTTAATATTTAAATGCCTCTTCCTCCTCCAGTACAAATATGAAAAAAAAATCAGATTCTTGGGTAGATTTTATTCATTTGTGTCAGGCCTTTATCACACAGCAGGAAAACAAGCTGCAATGTGCAGTAGTGAGATCTACTAATCTTTATTCTTCACTGAAGGTGATCCCTACTTTACAGTCACATATTGGTTTCTTTGAGAAAGTTATACACTAAATGTATAGCCCTGAACTGACATCAGCATTCTGGAAATTGTTATTCAGTTGCCCCCAAAAGAGAAAGAGCATGTTTGAGAAAGAGATCTCTCTCTAGACCAGGGGATAACTAGAGCCTAGGTGGTGAGTGTTTTCTTACATAGATGGCATGCAGAATCCAGACTGCTTTCCTCCGTGTTGTTGACATTCAGTAGTGTGGTGTAAGAAAGTTTAACATGAATAATGTCAAGCATGAAATTTCAGTTAAATTTCAGTTTCATGTTGCCAAACCTAGCTACTGCAATCAGAATAATTTTGTAAAAGAACTTTTTCTTTAGCTTCTGTCCCTGCCTGCTTCTAAATTCTGTTCCCAATTATTTATTTGAGCATCAGCATATCACAGGAAGTATGGCACGTGTCTAAAACTGGCCCTAGGCCAGTGGTTCCCAACCAGTGGTATGTGTACCACATGTGGGTTTCAAAAGTTTCAAGGTGGGACACAGGGATGTCAATGAAACTTCAATTAAGTCTTTAAAACTCAGCCTAATTTTTTTTAAAAAAAATGTTTATAAACATGAAACAGCTATCATGATAGGACCCAGGTTCCTTGATAGAGTGATCATGGCACTCAAGATACAAAACTCTTACAGTACTCTGGACAGTGGCTCCTTTCAGCTTCTTGTTTATTTACCACTCTCATTATCTGTAGTTTTAAATTAATTAATTAATTAATTAATTAATTAATTAGCTAGCTAGCTAGCTAGCTAGCTAGCTAGCCGGCTGGGTGACCTTGGGCCAGTCACTCTCTCTCAGCCCAACTCACCTCACAGGGTTGTTGCTGTGGGGAGAACAGGAGGAGGAAGGAGTATTAGGTATGTTCGCCGCCTTGAGTTATTTATAAAAATAATAAAGGCGGGATATAAAATAAATAAAATAAATACATCCTGCAACGATACCTTGAACACCATCAAAAAACAACATCTGCCGATCCTAGGTCCTTGGGAAGGGTTCAATAGCTGGATAAAAATGTCAAATCCAGTCTAAGCACCTGGCTGACTGTGCAACCAACCATAATATATTAAACGTATATGCTACCCGACTCCCAGCAACTCTGGATGGCTTACAATTGTTAAAACATTTAAAAACAAAGAACAGTACAAAAAATACGAAAACAGCACAAGACAAAAGAACAACGATGGCAAAGAAAAGAAACCCAGAAGGGAAAAGGAAGGAAGGAAGGAAGGAAGGAAGGAAGGAAGGAAGGAAGGAAGGAAGGAAGGAAGGAAGGAAGGAAGGAAGGAAGGAAGGAGTGTCAGTCATTCTCTCCAAAGGCCTGGGCGAATGTATGCATACAACTCCAAATAACTCACAAAAAGAGATCATATCAATGAAAATGGATTGCAAAAATATACATTATTCAAAATTACATTAAAACATTTGTACATTTTTTAAAAATACACAAAAATGTATTTTTCTGCAAGAAAAAATTGATGCAGAACAGGATGAAATGAATCTCAGATTTGAAAGCAAGAGAAACTGACATTGATAGAGTCATCTGTCATTGAGAGAGTCTTACTAAATATGACAAGCATGTCTAAAAGCATGACCACTTGAGGAGTAATATCTAGGGAGGGCTAAAGTAACAGACATTGGGACCTTTTCAATAATGCCTGTCTCGCGGGAACCATTATGCCATTATCAGCTCCAATGTGGCTGGGGAAACTTTTACATGATCTAACCATATGGAGGAGGGCTGATCAGATGGATTCTATCCTGAGAAATCAGAACTGTGTCAGGAATCACATGTCGGTAGTATGAGAAAGTCCATGTGCTCATGAGCTATAATTTTAACTTTGCCAAGCCAATCAAAGCTACTCAAAGCCACAAAGAAGCGGCACATGTATGACCCTGAGAGGCCAGCTTCCCAGGTAAACATATACACTCAGCAAGCATTGTTGCATTTCTTCTACAGATGATCTTTACAGCATATTAAAGGAGACTGCAAGTCAGTCACAGTTGGCTTCCTCAATGTTCATAAAGCAAATTCTGCCTCTTCCACCCTAGGGAAGGAATTATTACCGTAATCTACCATCTGAGCAAGAACATCTTTCTCAAGCCAATTAACCTCAGATCATTCCATTATTAATTTCCAGGCCTTCATACTTTCTCTTTTGCTGCTAGATTTAGATAAGACTCATGTCTAAGTCTCTGTGATCCCATCTGTGGCAAATATTCCCTGAAGGAATATTTTGCAAACTACTTATGTTTTAATTTTATTTCTGATTGTCACAAAGATAATCTTAATTCTTGCCAATTCATTAACAACCACTTTGAACTATTTCCTCTGATTTTATAACCTAATCATAGCCAAATGTGCTGGAGTTGAATTTGAAACTCACCCTGGCATGCATATTGGTACAAAAGATTCTTTGTCTTTCTTACAAAATAAGAGCAAACATATATGAAAATGAAGAAGAGAAGGACAGATTATGCTACCCTGGTCCTGTACTCTAGGACAACAGAGAATAATTTTAGCCTTTTTTCTGTGTGAAACCCAGTCAAGTACTTGAAAATAACATATGATACCCACCTGCCTCAGTCATTTTATTCAGAACTAAACATAGACAGTTCCCCTACTCACTCCTTTTAAGATTTAGTTTCCAATCTCCTGATCATTCTCATTACCCTTCTCTGTACCTGTTACAGATTATCTGACTCTTAAAATGTGCTGCCCAGAACTAGACACAATTCTCAAGATGGAGTCTGATCAATGCAGTCTTCAGTGCCCCCCCAAAAAAAATCTCAATGCTGAATTCTCATTTTAATGAGTCACAAGGGGATAATTATTCTAAAACCAGAAATATTTGATACTGATAATCTCACCTCACATACCTCTCTATGAAAGAGCCCCCTTGTATTTACTGAGTAATATCCTAGTTAGAGTGAAGATAATTTGGACAGTTAATATATCCATTCCTACATTATGCTAAGCCTGGATTCTTTTAGCACAATTTGTTAAATAAGTCAGAGTGGCCTGCTTTGCACTAATTAAATGAAAACAGTTCTGTTCACGTATCATGCTCAGTCATAAACAAACAAGCTGTGTTAAAACGTATGTGTTATGTGTGAATCAGCCCAATTTATGATTTGTGGAGACAATTCTTTCCTGGAAGAATTCTGTGCAACCAGGAAAGGATGATGGAAACTGTTCTTACACAATACTTCAGAATCTGCTACTAGTTTCCCAACTGAGTTATAAACTTTCTGGAGAAATTTTAAGCAAACAGTTGTTTTCTGTAACAATTAAATATTAGCACCATTGGCATTTATATTTTACATCAATTTATACTTCAGTATGCACCTCTCTGCATAGAGATTATGGGCTGTGTTCTTCCTTGAAATATATGTTGTTGAAAACACACCTCCATGTATATGCCTCTCCTATTTGAAGCACTTTAAGAAAAGGTTACAACTGGTTTGTAAACTTTTTCTTCCTTTCTAGATTTATGTAATAGCAGGAAATAGTCCACAGGACCAATAGTCCAACCTTCCTTTTTTAAAAAAAAACTAAACAGTGGAATTATGGTTCCTGCTGGAGTGACATAATGAAGAATGCTGGGTTCCATCCCAGAAGAGGATATACAAAGAAAATGTCACATCTGGCCATAGGCAAACTATGGAGAAATAGGTTAAGATGTGAGTATTCTCCTCTACCTCATAAAAAAGCATAGTGAGAGCATTAATTTGAAGGCCTCATTTTACCTTTTGTTCTCAGTATGCCTCTTCAGTTCTTCAGATACATAATACTGCACGGGTTGGTAGTAAAAAATCTGAGTCTGAGAGAAGAACCATTTACATCTCTATAGAAGTGATGTGTATCTCTGACTACATTCTGAAGTAGGCAGTAGATGGAATCCAACAGTCACTGCACACTGGGATTCCCGTCTCTTACCTGCATACCTCAAAATCTGCTTGAGAGTGTCCTACTAATCTCCAGAGTGGCTTTTGAGGGTATGTTAGGATGGAAGGAGAAGAAGCTCAGTCCCACCACACGAGTGGACATTCGCTCATGCAATATTGGATTCTACCCTCTTTGTTTAAATACAGTAAAGTCCACAATAAAGTAAATATATAAAAACCAATGCAAGGTTGCATGATTTAGAAGAGTAGCATTGAAACAGTAAGAGTCTTTTTACATTAAGGGATTATTCCACCCTGTGTAAACACTCAAGCCTCATTTAAACCTTTCCATTGTAATATACCAAGAATAAACACCTAGTGCAATCAGCAGCAGTGGCATTTCATACCGCCCATTAGTTAAGAGGCTTGAAAGAGGAAGCGCTGGTTTTCCAAATTGCAAATGTTTGGATGGGCTGTCAAAAAACCATTCAGTAAATGTGTTCCCCTCCAACAAAAACAAACCCTGTGCAAACAAATCAAGTGGTGCAGAAATCCTTTGCACAAGATGATAGGCAAGGCCTCCATGCTGACACTGTACGCAAGCCAAGTTTTCATGTACTTTGATGGCTGACCTCCAACTCCTGACATATTCATTATATTCCATCATGTTGGGTGCAGATTGCATTGAAGTGATGACAGTTACAAGACAGCCAACAAGAACATGGGCATTCTGGCAACAGGTGGCCTTTCTCTTGCACTGGGGAAAGTTAATCTAGTTTATCATCAAAGTATATTACATTTGAGGAGTGCCATATTTTGAAATGTTTTGTGACAGATCGGATGGAAGAAGCATTCTTCCACAGAATGAAAGTTTCTCACCTATATTCCAATCTTTCCAGCTAGTCTACTTGTTCTTCTTGGTTTAGGTGATTTAAGAAATTATTGTGGTGCTCTCAGTAGTAGACTTGCCATTCCGATCTGTGTCCTTTGTCAATGACTGAGAGAAGTAGGTTGATAAGAAGATCAAGATGTAGAATGTTTGTCCAAGTATCCAGCAAGACAGGTGTGGTATCTCACATACTTTGAATGCTTAGATCCTTAAACCCACCCCTCATTTTCTAAATTGAACTTTTTCAAGGTTGTAAAGATTGGACAGGTTTTTAGTTAGAGTAAGGCAACTGCCATATGCATCCCCCACGGTGATATTTTGAAATCCTTTCCCACAATTGGCAGCAATATTCTGGTGACTTTAATGACACTTAACACTTTCAAAGTATTCAATTTCAGTTAAATTTAAAATAAATATTGCTAAAGTTAACCAGACTTAATTTTAAATATATATATATATATATATATATATATATATATATATATATGGCCATATATATCAAGGGCCATTCTCAAAAAAGTGGGTAGGGCCAGGGCAACACTGGAAAGGCCAGGACAATATATATATATATATATATATATTGTCCTGGCCTTTCCAGTGTTGCCCTGGCCCTACCCACTTTTTTGAGAACGGTTGAGAATGGCCCTTGATGCACCACACAAAGCGCTTCCGGGTGCTGAAGACGCCGGTGCGTTGAACCGAGCGCTCCTGGCTCGGCTCAGCTGTTTGCCTGTTTGCAGCGGTTTTTAAAGAAATAAAACTGCTGAAACCTCCCCTTTGAAGAGAAGGGGATCAGAAGATAAACCACAAGGGTCGCTGGGATCGTCGCTCTTTCCCAATTCCCGTTTTTCCACCACGGGAAAAAGGAAATTGAAGCGACGAAAGCGACTGGAAGGACCATCGTTATTGCTCTACAGGAAACAGCGAAATCTTTTCAGATGAGTAGCACCTAAATTCAGCACTTTTAGTCACTGTTTTATATTTGTGTTTATTTTAACTTTACATATTATCTGCTAAGATCCTTCTATGGACATGACCGATGCTGCTGGTGATTGTGTAACTTTCTTGCTAAAGACGACTTGAGAAACGGTGGGAGCTTAAAGAACAATGACTTTACTTGGAAGTTAAATGGAGTGACATTGACTATTAACGAATGGCTTATTTACTGAAGTGGGGCTAATCCATTTTCCTCTCTGGATTTTGAATTCAAATGGGTTAATGTCTGCCTTTTATCTTATTTCATTGCCTTTCTGCTTTTCATCTTGAAATGGTTTTTTTTTTCCTTCTTTTTTCTGTAATGCGCTTGGAAATTATTTGGATTATAATGGGTATTTTTGGAATATTTTTGTTTTAAACAGTTTTGGGAATTTTCTTATTATTTGGGATTTTAGTGGACTTCCTTGTTGCTTTTTGTCTTGGAGAGTGAAGACATTTGGAGTTGGGGCTTTTTCCTATTCCCCCCCCCTTCTCTTTTTTTTTTCCTCTCTCTCTCCTCTTTGGGACTTGTGATTATAAGCTTGCCTGAGAACTGGATTGTTATTACATTTTCAAGGATATTTTGACTACAGCTAAAGGACTTACCCGTTGTACTTTTATCTTTTATTTTTCTTTTATGTGAGAATTGTTGATTTTACCAAAGTACATTTTGCCCTTTTTTTTAATGCAATATCTATTAAGAAAAAGCAGTATTACTTTTATTTTTTAATTTTTTATTGTATTTGGATTTTTTTTTCTCCTCTCTTCCCTCCTTTTTTCTTTTGAATCCCTAATAATTTTTTATCCCTCCTTTTCCCTTTTTTTTATTGTTTATAGTGGTTCTCCTTTGTCTTTTGTTATTTTTCTTTTCTCTTTACAGGAATAATATATACAACCTGGTTACTGCGGTTGCAAGAGTGAAGAGGGATAGATATAAGGAAATGGAGTCCATGGCTGCACCTTCAGAAGTACCAACATCAGATATGGGAAAAATATTGGATGCGATTACAGCACTGATTCCAAAAATAGATGATTTAACTACTGCCTTGGAGGAAAAGATGGATATTTTAAATGTTACCTGGATGGATGACTTAATTACTTCTTTTGATATAAAAATAGATAAAAAGATGGACAATATTTTAGATCAACAAGTAGAAGTGAAAATGGAAGTGATGAAGGAAGACTCAGAAAAAGAATTTAGAAATGAAATACAGACTGTCAAAGAAATTGCAAATATTCTTCCAGGGGATTTTAAAGAGACACAAGGCCAGGTTAAGAAATTGGAGATTAAATCAGATTCTATTACTATGGAATATAATTTAGATGCTATTGTATTACCAGAAATGAGAGAAGAAGAATGTATTTTGAGTTTGATAGGAACTCTGGAAAAAAGGGGGCATGGTGGCTCAGTGGGTAAGACGCCAGGCTTGTCGATCGGAAGATCACAAGTTCGGAGGTTCGAATCCCTAGCCCTGCGTGCGGAGTGAGCTCCCGCACTAGCTCCAGCTCTTGCCAACCTAGCAATTCGAAAGCATGCAAATGCAAGTAGATGAATAGGTACCACTTCGGTGGGTAGGTAACAGCGTTCCGCGCATGTCATGCGGCCACATGACCGTGGAAGTGTCTTCGGACAACGCTGGCTCTTTGGCTAACAAACGGAGATGAGCACCGGCCCCTAGAGTCGGACACGACTGCACAAATGTGCGGGGGGTACCTTTACCTTTACCTTACTGGAAAAATTAGATGAGAATATGAGAAAATATATAGTTGATACTTTAGTTCAACATTTAGAGACAGAAGAAGAAGATATGGACTCTGAGATAGATAAAATTTTTAGAGTTGAATCACGTTACGTTAGAGATAAGAAACTGTCAAGATATTTTGTGAGAAAAGTTATAAAAGAACAAAATCTGAAGAAATATTATAGTGAGAGATCAAAAATAGTAGGGTTGGGTATAACTTAAAAGAATTAAATTAGAATTTTTTTTCTTTCTTTTTGTTTGGAATCTGGGTTGTATAAATAGAAAAATCCTTTTCTTTTTATTTCTATATGCATAGTATAATAGTATAGTTGGGTATATCTATATATGTATAGTTTTGGGGAAATTAAAGTGTACCAACAATACAGGAATGGATGTTGAAACTACTAGAAATGGCAGAAAATGACAAATTGATTTGCCTACTAAAAGAAAATTTTAATTATTATTCTTTAATGAGTGGAAATCTTTGATGGACTATTTGCAAAAAGCAGGAGGAGTAAAGCTAAATATGGAGTTTTTGTTGATTAGATTATAGATAAATAGTACATAATAGACAAGGAAAAATATATGAATGTTATATGAATAGCCAGCATGTTAAAACAAACTATCTATTTTATTCTTATGACCATAGACGGATCGGAGGTCATCTAATTTCTATGTATGTCTTTTTCTTTATTCTTTTTTTCTTTTTCTTTACTGCACTTTTCTTTTAATTTGTATTTCTTTTTCCATTTCATCTTTATCTTTTAGCTTTGTATACCTAAAAACCTAATAAAACTTAATAAAAAAAAAAATTCAGTTAAATTTAAAATAAATATTGCTAAAGTTAACCAGACTTAATTTTAAATAAATAAATAAATAAATAAATAAATAAATATATATATATATATATATATATATATATATATATATATATGGCCATATATATCAAGGGCCATTCTCAACCGTTCTCAAAAAAGTAGGTAGGGCCAGGGCAACACTATATATATATTTTGTCCTGGCCTTTCCAGTGTTGCCCTGGCCCTACCCACTTTTTTGAGAACGGTTGAGAATGGCCCTTGATGCACCACACAAACACCAAATGCCCTCAGACTGAAAAAGGCTGTTCTTCCCTGGTCTAAGGCAGAAGGCTGGACAAGAACTCTGTCCATGGGCACCTGCAGAAGGACGGAGGGAAAAAATGCTGAAAAATATGTTGCCACATAAACGTTTCCCCCTATGTTTTAGGTGTGGAATCACAGTGCAAGTACTGTACATAAGGTGTGGGTCTGCATTGTGATATCATAATGTTTGTTTGTTTGTTTGTTTGTTTTCCTCACCTTTATTTTTGATCACCTCAAGGTGGAATACCTACCTAATGCCCTGCCTTGTGTTTTCCCCACAACAACCACCACCATGTGAGGAGGGTGGGGCTGAAAGAGAACGTGACTGGCATCACTCACAATGACTGGCTGAGGATGTCTCTGCCTCTGCCTTTTATAAAACTTCAGCCAGATAAGGCTGAGTATTAGGCAAATCAGTTTCTTATTTGTACCATTGTATTGGTCTTCGGTTTGCTTTAGCAGATAGAAATATGAACATGTTTCGTGGAATAGATTAACAATGGCATTCACAAGGCACAGCCCTTCGAACTGCCTGATCTGGAAATCCAGGAGGAACACACAGACAAGCTTTAAGTTTAGCATGACAACTGAACCCGTAACATTCCTTGAGAAGACAACCTGAGGCTATGCCTGTGCAACTGGACCTGGAGAAAAAATGCATAAATTTGAAATGGAAGGGCCTTGAAATAACTTAACACATCCATTTTCTTCTTAGAAAGGCACTGTGGAAGGTTTTCTGTTTGTTGTTCTGCCAATAGGAAGAGTCCCCAAAACAGAAAATCTTCTGCAGTGCCTCTCCGAAAAGGAATGGATTGCAAGGTAAAATGTTGGAAGGGATTTTTAAAAAATTATACATAATAAGTACAAAATATCTACAAAAGTTCCTAATTATTACTAAAGCTGATATAAGTTGGAATGATTTTGGAACCTCATTTGCATCCTATTCAGCATCTTCCTATATAATACAAAAATTGCTTTTGTGCAGAACTGCATCATTCTCATAACTTTTCAGTACATTAGAATGGCTATGAAGAAGTCTGACACATTTTACATTCTCTACTGCTATCTAGGTAGCCAAGAATAAATAATATAGTTAATGCAATAAATTAAATCAATCTCAATCCAAGATGTATATCTGGGTTGGAGAAGTTTAGTCGATCCGCATAATAATTTCAAAAGCGGTATAATAGCAGTTACCAATTCAACAAAGAAATCTAGTTGCCACAGCAATGGCAACAACATTGCATTTTGAATTTTAATAGTTTACTTTATCTGGTCTTTCTTCAACTGATGCAGTGGGAGAATGCAACTCATTACAAAGACTCCATTAATGAAGAAACAGTAGGAAGCTATGACTTGGCTTAGATTCGAAGACATTATCAGTGTCTTGCTATTTAAAAAACACTGATGATGAATCACCAGAAGGGAAAGGAGCATTTGTCATCCAGCTTTGAGCTTTCCAAGGAACAATTTTACTGCCATATGTCTGAAGTTAAAATATAAAAAATGAATCTCTCTAGCAAGGAAACCTTTAAGGCATTTTCAGAGAACTGGAAGTTCTGTGGAACACCTGAATAAGGCTTGTTAGTTCAGCCAGAAAATTCTCTTTAAAATAGCTTTCTACTTCAATTACACTTTTTGGTTAAAAAATAAAAATGAAGAGGAGGAGGAGCGGGGGGGGGGAGGGAGACTTCCAATCTTAAAATTAAAATATTTTGATCTAATAAACAAAAGATACATTTCAGACTTTGCAACACTGAACACCAGCAAGTATCTTCAAAACCAGAATTGTGATACTGTAACAAACATTAAGCAGGAAGAGTTGGAGTCAAGGACTGCAGCTAGTTTTCGTTTGGTATGTGTAAGTAAAATAGCATACAAGATTTTCTGGAAACCACAAAAATAATAATAAAGATACATGCACTATCAAGAAGAGGAAAAAAAATTAAAAAGTTTTAATTAAAAATTAAAATTACAAAAAAGTGAAAAAATACGACAAAAAAACCAGTATAGTATAGCGTTATAACAGTAAATAGTCTTTATTATTTTTATTATTTTTGTGTTGTGTTTTTCTTTTTCATGTTATTAATTAAAAAGCAATAAAAATTATGAACAAAAGATTTTCTGGAAACCAAGCTAAATTCTAGAACTAACATCTTCAAAAGGCACTTAGATCCTGTTATATGCCCCTGGCCAATGTACATACACTTCTAGTTTGTAAAATGATTTACAGTTTTATTACATGATGATCTAACAACTTTCCCAGGAGATAGTGTACCATTATATTCTGTGTTGGGGGGTAGGCAGTTATAATGATACCAAAGGCTGCAACATGGAGATAACAGGACAGAATTGCAGGACTTATCAAATAATCATATACAGATGATTGACAAAAAATTATCCTAAAATAGCAACAATTTCTAGAATCGTAACTTCAACCAATTTTCTTCATTCACAGTTTTCCTTCATGCAAGCCATATAATTTATGGCTTGCATGAAGGAAAACTCCAAATAACGTTATGGTTGCCTTTTGGGAGCTTTTGAGACTGCCAATTTTAGAGAATGGCAGATCTCCATGAAGTTCCAGCCTATTTGACTTCTGGTGGGGACATGGTGGACTGAACAGCTGTGCCCGTGGGTTTAGCGGGCAGAACTGACAACACGGCAGTTTTTTCAGGCTCAGGCAGTTTTTTCCTGAAGCCCAGGAGTGTTTTTCCGGAAAAAGGAAAACACTCGGAATCACCCCATCTGTTCTCTGGATGGCTGCTTACAGCCAGAAGATCGCAAACAGCATTCACGCTCGACTGGTAAGAGCAGCCGGGAGGCTGGGGCATCACCATTTTCCAAGCTGCGCTATAGTCTTAAGGGGACACTAAGACTGACCACCCCATTTCTAAATATCTATCTATCTATCTATCTATCTATCTATCTATCTATCTATCTATCTATCATCTAAAGTATGCGTACCCTAAGAGAGGCTTTCTACAGCAAGAAGAACCGGGCTCTCTTGGTGCTTATCATTATTTTTGGGATTAATTTTTTTTAAAAAACATTCTTTTTAAGTTTTTGACTTTAATTTCCATCCAAATATTAAGTAGGATTGAGAGTAAATAATTGTCGTCCTGTTATTATTTTTGTACTAAATTTGAAGATATTAGCATTTTCCTACACCTTGAATCAGCTGTTTTGAACTTTCAGCTTTCTGCTTCTACTTTCCCTGGGGGACTGTCTGCATATTTCACTTTTGCTTGTGTAAACACATTCCATATCTTTGACTTTCGCTGGTTAAGCTTCTAGGGGGTGCCATAATCTACTGGTGAGACATGGAAGATTATAAACAGACTTTCTCTGACTTCCACCAAGATTTTAAACAGATTCTTTCTGATTCTTACCAAGTTTTTATGCAAGGCATTCAGGATATTGTGGAAAATATGAGGTCTAAAATGTGTCATCTGGTTGGAGATGTTGTGGATGAAACTGAGGAATTTAACAGCGACATAAACGCCTCTTTTAAGAGTGAGATCGGGTCTTCTGTTGAAATGCTGGATGAAGTTTGGATAGTCGATTTGAAGAAATTAAAGGGAGAGATCGAGTTGCAAGCCATAAGTGAAATTGATCTTCTGATGGAATGCCATGGAAAAGAAGGGGTTATTATGTATGGGAGGTCTTCTGAAGAGAAGTCGGAGGTTTTGAGGGGGCAGTTGGGCCGTTCGACTTTTTAAAGAAAAAAGCTCTGTGCACATTGTGGGGATATGTAAATGCTCTGGTTTATTTTGAAGTGGGATAAGGGTTTAAGAATATTTATCTGGAATGCTTTTAGGGTTTGGCTGAATTCATTTATCTTTAACGATTTGGATTAAGATTATTATGGTATAATAAAAAAATAATAAATGTTTGGTTTTGGGTGTAATATGACTAAGATTATTAAAATTGTTCTATTATCAAGTATAATGGCAGACAATTTATATGTTTTTTAGTTTGAACTTTTATTATAGTAGACAGGAATGTATAGAATAGTAGTAGGAAGGAAATAATTAAATAAATGTTATCTTTGAGGGGGGAATTCATTAGGAGGTTTATATACTTTTTTTTCTTTTAATATAAGGGGAGGGAGCAATTGTATTTAGTGATTTTTATAATGTGCCAATGGAATGATTTATAGAAATAATGTGATTTTGGTTTAATATAGAGTAAGGGATTGATTATGGAAATTTTTGTATGCTGTTAAAAGTTGGAAGTCACTTCTTTTTGTAATCTTTAAAACATTTTCTCTTGTGAAGTTCCAGCCTATTTGACTGAAAGCAACAGGTGAATTGTGCTAAAAAGGTAGGCAGCATCTTGGAGCTGTAGAAAACTTTTCTGATCATCCTCTGGCTGTTTTACTCCCAACAAATCTCCGAGCTTTTTAAATTTAGACCTAACAAGTCTTCAAAGCACCATATTTGCCTTGTCCAGTGTCCTGTTTTAGATCACCTACATAGCCCTCTGGGCTGGATCAGGTATTAAATGGGACGTTTCATGTTTTTCCACATATTCTTGTTAGTAACTCGTAGGCCTATGCAAAGTTTCATCTTAAGGCATTGTCTCAGTCTGGACATTGCTGCAATTCAACTAAGGTGGTACCTCAACTTGAAAATTAGATGGCTATTTCAGTCCATACCAGAGCAGGCCAGTCATTCTGATCTGGTGCTTGGAAGGGAAAGATCACTTTGATTTACAGTTTGGTACTTTGCTTCAAAGGCTGTTTCAATCAAAGCATTGTTGATCTGAATCTTCCCTCCACGCAATCTTAGTCACTTTTTCTGAAGGTCCCATAGCAGGAAGCAGTCAACTGCAGGCCAGGTATCAAGCTGTTTATTTTAGTAAGTAGCAGTCTGCACAATAATGTAAACTGTAGAATTAGTCATACACACACACACACACACACACACACACACACACACACACAAACACCATTCTTAGAACTGCCCAGGAAAATAGATAACAGTTTGGGTATAAGTATTTTTAAAAATACACCCACACAAAATATGTTATTTTTGTTTGTAAGGATATTAGGAAGGTGTAAAAGAGTAATTTTATGACATCACTACAACCCCAATACTGATGATAGACAGTTATCATAGCAAGACCACTGAAATAAACTAGCACTGTTATGTGGTAGAAAGTCAAAAAATTAAATCTAGATTTTTATAGAGACCAGTGCTGTGCTTTACTCAAGAGGCAATTTACTTGATGTTGAGGAATTTCAGGCAATGGAAGAATATATCTAATTATTTTGTAATGGCCGCTGGTTTTAAATAAGCTGAACTATACTGTAGTACGTCAAATAATTGCAGTATCTTCTTACACCTTTTTCAGAAGGTGTATGAACCAGAGAACTGGTGCACAATAACTCATTAGATCCAGGATGTCTCTGCTTAATTTACTCCTGCTGGTAATTATTTATTTATTTATTTATTTATTTAATTTATATAACCGCCCATCTCCCCCAACGGGGAACTCTGGGCGGTTTACAATAAATAAAATTAGATAAAAGCATAAAATATAAAATATAAAAACCAACAATTATCCATCTAGTGAGATTTAAATGATGCCATATGTAATAATAATCCTTTCTCTCTCTATGTAAAGGCATATTTGCATACAGATGGAAGATGTTAGCATGTTGAGACAACTCAATATTGTAAACTAGAATGGATTTTTTTCACAAAATATAACATGAGCATGCTTAATTACAAATATTGGATGAACTCATGAGGCTCATATACAATTGCCAACGGCATGAAATACAAGAAAGCTCACCTACTACCTGAGATATTTTGAACAGATTGAGGAAACCCTGTAAAGTTGGTCTCAAACACAGTGGATCCAAACATTCTGATCTAGTTCAGGAGGTGTATAACATCGTCCTTCAGATGTAGTTAAACTTTACATCCTATAACCACTATTCAGCATGGCCAACAATGAGAGATTATGAGAACTGTAGCCTCACAGTAGCTGGAGGGCCACACATTGCTACCAAGGACAAGCAGCCTGAGTTAGCATGGGAAAGCTTCATAGGCTCATATACTTGCAAGGAATGTCCTAGTTTACTAATGTTCTTGGCAAATAGTTGTTCTTGCTGTTTTATGTACTGTATTTGTTTTGATATGGAGGAGCATTCTAGCATATAGTTTTCTATCTGCAGAGTGGTGGCAAAGTGGTGTCCTTAGTTTAGTTTTTAACACTAAACCCACCTTAATACTGTAACACAAACTGAAGTTGGTGACTAATGGATTGCCAAAAAGATGTAATAGAACCAACTATTTTCTCAATTCATCAACAAAACAAATGATTGGATCTCATAGCTCCCTTTCTTAGAAGAGTCTAATGTCTCAACCAGGAAGGTTACCTGCTTCTGAGAGATGTCATTCCAAATTAAGTGTGACAGAATTTAGACACTGCTTCTGAATGACTCTGTTCCTCTTGGGTTCATATAAGCTAGCAGCAGTGACCTATGCCTATAAGTTTAGAATAGGGATAAGCACCCTATGTCAATCCAGATGTTGATGAACTTCAACCTGATGTCTATTTTCTTCTTCTTCTAGAAGAAGGAAAGCAGCTTGTACATATATCAGTATGGAGTCAAGACACAGCAGAAGGATCTTGTCAATGGCAGAATCATGTGCCTGGTGGCTCAGAATTCAACGGTTGGCAACCATGACTAATAAAGAGCATAGTTGTGACTCTTACTGTATCAGCATCTCGTCCATTCATCTTTCCTCAGCAGACAGAGATCCTGAAGGAATACATTTGTGCATTAGCTATCAGTCTGAATATTTTCAGACCCTAGCATTTTAAAAAATGGGAAAAGCATTTTGGTGGGGAGAATTCCACCTGGGGGAAAAAGTGGCACTGACTCACGGGACATTGAAATGGAAGAGGATCCTCAAATGAACATTCAGGCAACCCTATAGGCTTTCGAAGTCTTCAAGGGTATTGTGGAGGTCCTTGAAGCCTTCAGCTGATGCAGACTATAGACAACAATGATTCATTACAAGCACATTACACTAGTGACTGATATCTCTGTATTTATTCCAAGCACAATTCAGGGCTCCATTTCTTAATGTATAAACTCTAAATGACTTGACTTAGAAAAGTGCCCTAGAGAGCGCTTTTTCCTATGTGCTCCTGAAATCCAACAAATGAATCCTCTTAATGATGCCATCTGTGTATCAGATTCAAACACACAGGTATTATGCATGAGTACACAACTTGTAGCCCAGGGATTACACACAATCCCTCAAAGCTTTTTGTGCCTGTCTAGTTGTTGCTGATTTTTGGTGAGTTAAAATTATACTTAGTGATCTTAAAATTTAATGGATTGGAGCAGGGCAAAATCAATGTGAGAAAAAGAAGATGAGTTTCAGACATACAATATGTGATTTTTATCCTGGACATGCCCATTTTCTACTTTGTCCAGTTCTACTTCCCCCCTGCCCAGCTCAAGACATTCCACAAGATTCATATGCAGCCTTTGATCTCAAAAAAGGTTATGTACCTATGGTAAAGAGGTATTGGTTTTGGTGCCAGAGCCACAGCATATAGGAATATTGTTCCAAAGAAGATATGACATGAGATGTGACCTATTAAGTGATTGCATGAATGTCTTTGCAAAGCAAATAGTAGGCCAGGGAGGTGCAATCCAAATTGTGACATTGGTTTGAAGGTTAAGGGCATTAACTCTCTCTCCTCTCACTTTGATCCCACTCTAGATACAGGCCTTGCATTTGCTCTTTGAAGATCAACTTTATCTCCCTCTCCCATCAAGGAGAGATTCAACATTGTTAAAGCCTAAACGTGTTTGTTTGTTTGCTTTTATCCATTCAATCTTGTCCAATTCCCGGAGAGTGCCTGGAAAAGTCCCTGCAGTTTTCTTGGCAAGGTTTTCCAGATGTGGTTTGCCATTGCCTCCTTCCTAGGGTTGAGAGAGAGGGACTGGCCCAGAGTCACCCAGCTGGCTTTGTGCCTATGGCAGGACTAGAGCTCACAATCTCATGGGTTCTAGCCTGATGCCTTAACCACTACACCAAATTGGTTCTTCAAACATGTTTTACAATTGTCAAAAAAAAAATTATATAGGTCTGATATCAAGTCCTCAGAGTGTGGCTGAAAGATATAAAGCTTTGACATTTTGTTCTTTCTTTCTTTCCTTTTTTCTTTTTTGGTCAGGCCATGAAGGATCTGTGTTTTTGTAACGTACACCTTGCCACTTGGGTGGAATAAGCTATATATTTCTATGTAAGTAGATAAATCAATAAAATTTGGATATCTCTTGGATACACCATACGGGTAGACAGTGTTAATAACTCCTGCTGTTATTTACCCCTTTTATCAGTAACACTAAAAATATTTAGGGTGTAACATTTTAAGCATCTGACACACTGGCTAACAACAAAAATATTCATGAACAAGCATATGTTTTTTGCTTTCAGAATTATAAAATGGTACTTCCTAATACTAACACCGATAATACTATTTCTTAAAATTTGCATGAAAATATATTGTAAAAGTATTGGGCCAAACTTCAGCCTTGTGTAAAAAAAATTTATTACAAACTTTCATATCATGAAGAGCAGTAGTAAATATCGCAGGAATGCTGCCAAACCCTTAACTGCGTTGGTGTTAGCTACAATACATGCTCTGGCAATTAGCATTAGACCAGAAAGATTAATACTTGGGGCTCTTTTCCCACCTTTACAGGATGTAAATTAACTCTCTTATTGATCGTGTATAAGCAAGGTAATGTGTTAACTGTTAAAAATACTGCAGGGTATAAGAAATTTATTAGGGAGCTAGTCTCAGGAGTCATGCTAAATAAGTTTTTCCCCAAGTGAAACCTGTTTACAGATGTTTCTACCTCCAGCCATAAAAGAGTGCTACTAATAAAACCAAACATTGAAATAATAAGAAAGAAGGGAAATCCTAGAACTGAAAAGGTTTTCTTAAAAAAAGAAAAAGAAAGAAAGTTAAGCTAGAGGGAAATAAGAATATGTAATTGCTTCCAAGTGTTGGCTTAGGGTTTTTCATTAAATGTACAGAATGAAAGCAAGTCAGTGGGAAATAGCAATGAAGGAGAAAGTAGCCATTATTGGGGAAATAGCATTCAATCAGGAAATGGCATTTACAGTACTGAGGGATAGTAATGATGGGGGTCTACTGATGTGTCAGTACATACCCAACAGTTTTTAGGAAGAGAGAGATGGTCTGTAAAAAACCCTGCCTACAGAGAGTGTTGGATGAGCAGGGAGAATAAATTCAATTTGAGGGCCATGAGTTAGAGAGAGAAGGAGGAAAAAGACATGGGAGACTGAAAAGGCAGGTTGCATATAACAGATCAGAAGCAGGAGAGAGAAAATGTCCAGGTAGAAAAAGAGAAAGGAAATTGAGAAGCCAGCCTGAATGTAAAGATGGATAATAGATGGGTGGGGAAAGGAGGGAGGGACGGAGGCCGGTATATCTTATAGTCCCAATTCTCAAGGACTGGTGGAACACTGAGCTTCTAGAAGTTCATAGAAGGAGGAGAAGCAAGGTGGGGGTTCCTCACAATAGCTGCTTTGCTAGTGCTTTTAACTGGGTCAGCTCAGCATGCTTCTTGGCTTCCTGAGCATAAGTCAGAACCAGTTCAGAGGACTAACATTGATATATCGCTCTTTTATCTGATCTGTACACAACTACTTTACAGCTAAATCTTCCTGGCTATGTCACAACTCAGTAGGGATACCAAAAAGCTGGGCATCTGAGGTGTAAGGAGGCATCATAATGGAGGTGCTACATTCAACTCCTAGAAAGCTCAGCAGCATCCTTGGGGCTGTAACTACAATTCTGGTTCAAGAGAGGCCCTCTACAGACTTCTGCCTGCTTTATAATTGCACTGCCTGGGCTCAGATCCAGTCTGTTAAGAAGACTTGGTCTCAGTTGGCTCAGAGAGATTTCCTGGGCTAAGCAAAGGCTTTCAAGGACAGGGAAAGCTCCGAGCTGCCTGCCCAACTGCTCAGCTTCCCTTTGAGTGGTTTTAGATAGAAATGGAAAGTTCTTAAAATATGGTTTCTCTCCAGGATAATCAAAGGCTTGCAAAGAGGGGGAGAGCTCAGAGTTGGTTTTGCAGCTCTGCAATTTTCCCATAAGTGATTTTAGACATTGATGGAGAGATTATCTCAAAATAAGATTTTTTTCCCTCTCTGGCCAAAACATCAGTTTTTCTATTGTGTTTGCTCAATGTGGGTTGTTCAGAGGGGTTCTGAGTCATCCATTCACTCAAGAGCAGCTTCTCAAAAGACTTCCCAGTTCTTCCTGTCTCACAAATATGCTACCCTTCCTCTTGCATTCAAGGTGGTCTGCATTAATGAGATTTGTAATCCAGTTAACCTTTCATCAGGATGCCTACATGCCTCCTTATCCCTATAAAACATTATAGGGTGTACTCTTCTAGACTATTAATCAACCAAATATCATGTCAAAATGACACACAAGCAGTGACATCATGATGCAAATCCCACCCTTGCATACTTGGGTCCTGACATCTGACACAAGTTGGTAAATTGCAGGTTTTGCATCATGATGTAATAACACACGTTGTCACTTTTGCCTCTCCACTCCCTGTGGACACCCTTGTATTAAACTTGAGCAAAAGTTCACCATCTCAATTGGAGCAGATAATAAAGGAAGGAAAATTCATCGTAAGTGTTTCCCTATTGTAATCCCATATCTCCACCCAAACCTGCCATGCTATCCACCTTTATAAACCTAAAATGGTTCAGTATTCAAATTTCAGGGGTGAAAGTCTTTTAGGAGAACCCCTATGGGAGAGAGTTTCTGATGAAACTGTGGGCTTCAGTTCAATGAATAGAGTTGGAAGGCAGGACCACAATTAGGGTCTGTGTCACCCGGGGCAAACATGGATTCTGTGCCCCTCCCCCATGGGTTGGTGAGGGAGGTGTTGTCATTTTGGTGCCCCCCCCCAAGCGTGGCGCCCGGGGCACATGCCCCGGTTGCCCCCCCCCCCATAGTTGCAGCCCTGTTGGAAGGGGCCATTTAGGCTGTTGAGTCCAATGTCCTACTTAGTGCAGGAAAACAAAGTAGGACATCCCAGATGCCCAGACTCCACTTGAACACATCCAATGAAAGGAAGTCCACAACCTTTTATGAATAATTGGTTCCACCATTAAACTGCTCTTACTTTTAGAAAGTTTTTCTAACATTCAATTAGAATGTGATTCAAATCCATTAACCTGTGTTCTGCACTCTGGAATGAGAGAGAATAGCACCTGACCAGCTTCTATGTGGCCTATTTGAAGGGTACTATCATACCCCTACCTCAATCATCTTTTCTCAAGGCTTAACATACTTAGATTTCTCTGCAGGACTTAATTTCTAGTTCCCTGACCATCTGTGTTGCCCTTCTCTGAACCTGTTCCAATATCTGTAGGGGTTCGTTCTCAAGTCCCTCTAACTGTGGGACAAAAAAATCAGGTCCTGTTTTTAACTGGCATGTCCCCATTATTTTTCCTTCAACGTATCTCTAGCAACCCATAGCAGAGGTCACTTCTCTGTCTTCTCCCAACTTGATTTTCATCATGGACACCATCTAGGATGTTTTATTGATGATATGATTGACAATGCATTCTGAGAGTGGGATTTGCCCAATACTTATTGGCCAATTTTCTCTTTAAGTTTAATTCAGGTACTTTCTGTCCATTTTTCCAACCTATCAAGATTGTTTTATTTGTGCCTTCTATCCCACCCAATTTTGTACCATTTGCACATTTGATAAGCATTCCTTCCACCACTTCATCCGAATTATTAATTAAACTATTAAAGAGTACACTAGACTGTTCCTTGGGGCCCTTCACTTGATATGCCTTTCCAATTGGATGAGCACTGTTTGAGTACAGTTTTTGAGCCAGCTAGGTATACATTTAATTGTCATGACATCAACTAGCTTGTTAATCAGCATGTCTTGGGATACTCTGTCAAATATTTTACTGAAGTCAAGGTATGTCTGTATGCCTACAGCATTCCGATAATCCATTAAGGGTAATACCTGACTAAAAACAAAACAAAACGGATCAGTCTGTCAAGATTTGTTTTTGACAAATCTATGCTGACTTCCGCTATTATAGCATTGTTCTCAAGGTGCTTCCAGATTGATATCTTTATGAGCTGCTCTACAATTTTCAGTATCTCTAGGATCTAGTCCTAGAGACTTAAACTCATTCCAAGTAAAGTGACATTCTCTGACCATGTTTCTATTGATCATAAACTTCATTCCTGCCCCTTCAAATTCCCCTTCAAAATTTTTACTGGAGAAAATAAAATCAAATAGAAACCTTTTTTCTTTCTTATCTGATAACATTTGCCTTCTTTATTAGGCAGCTGATATACAAATCCTTTCTTTTTCTTTTCATTTGAACATATCTAAAGAAGCCTGTTTTTTCACTCTTGGCATCCTTCGATAATTTCAGCTCAGTTTAAGCTTTCACTTTCCTGACTCCAGCAATACACTTCCAGGCTATCTGTCGATTCCATTTCCCTTCTGTATATCCTTTCTTATTTTAAGATACTTTTTGTATCTACATTGACTTCTTTTGCAGTTCTCAACTGGAATTGTTGCAATTCAAGGTCTTTTGGTGAATAGAGAAAGAATGAGAAGGAGGAGAAGACACCATATCCCATGAGTCTCTAAGAAAGCTAATTGCTAAAAGGATTATAACATTAGCAATTATTTCTTCTTTCCACACTGGAATTCTGACAGATCACATCATGGAAGTGCTTACCTATAAACATTATGTGGTTTTTCAAATGAAAGGCTTATGTTAATAATACTGATGAATATTTGTGATGAAATATCATCCTTCACCTCAGCAGTAGAGGTGACCAATGAAAGAGGATTAGTAACTATTTCCTACTGAACTTTCATGCAAGGTCCTAGCTTGTCCAAAATGATTGTCTTATAAGCAATGTAGTTACAATATAGTAAAAATTATGGGTAGTCCTCGTTTAGTGACCATAATTGGGACCAGCAACTCAGTCATTAAGAGAAGCAGTCGTTAAGTGAAACCGTGACAGGGCTTATGATCTTTCTTCAGCTTTCCTTTGTTTACAGACCTGCAAAGGTCACAAATACGACGATTGCTTGCAAAGTAACTTTTTCAAAACCATCATAACTGAATGGTCACTAAATGAGGCAGTCGCTAAATGAGGACTACCTGTATTAACTATTGTCAATTCAGAGCACTGCTGCTAATGTAATACAGTAGCATATCTAGAAAGTAGCTGGTGTATTTACCTGTTCATCATCATTTTAAACAGGTAATATGGTTCTACCCATTTTCACAAGAATATGTTGTTGTTTATTTGTTCAGTTGCTTCCGACTCTTCGTGACTTCATGGACCAGCTTATGCCAGAGCTTCCTGTCAGCCGTCGCCACCCCCAGCTCCCCCAAGGTTGAGTCCATCACCTCCAGAATATCATCCATCCATCTTGCCCTTGGTCGGGCTCTTCCTTTTGCCTTCCACTTTCTCTAGCATCAGCATCTTCTCCAGGGTATCCTGTCTTCTCATGTGGCCAAAGTACTTCAGTTTTGCCTTTAATATCATTCCCTCAAGTGAGCAGTCTGGCTTTATTTCCTGGAGTATGGACTGGTTTGATCTTCTTGCAGTTCAAGGCACTCTCAGAATTTTCCTCCAGCACCACTATCTTCCTTCGCTCAGCCTTCCTTATGGTCCAGCTCTTGCAGCCATAGGTTACTACGGGGAATACCATTGCTTTAACTATGTGGACCTTTGTTGTCAGTGTGATGTCTCTGCTCTTAACTATTTTATCAAGATTTGTCATTGCTCTCCTCCCAAGAAGTAGACGCCTTCTATTTCCTGGCTGCAGTCAGCGTCTGCAGTAGTCTTTGAGCCTAGAAATGTCTATATTTAATCTTGACATCTCACCAATAACCACATCCAATTTGCCCTGGCTCATAGATCTTACATTCCAGGTTCCTATGGTGTGTTGATCTTTAGAACATCGGATTTGTCGTTCACTACCAGCACCATCGGCCGCTAGCTGTCCTTTCGGCTTTGAGCTAGCTGCGTCATCACATCTGGGGCTAGTTGAACTTATCCTCTGTTCTTCCCCAGTAGCATTTTGAACATCTTCCGACCTGGGAGTCCTATGTTCCTTTTTCTTTTCTTTCATAAATTTTATTAAAGTTTTGAATATACAAAGTTAAAAGTTGAAAATGAAACAGAAATAGAAAAATCAAATTAAGAAAAGATAGAGAAAAAAAAGTGTAGAAAAGTAAAAGAAAAAAAAGAAAAGGAAAACAGCATAGTAATAAGCTAACTTCCTATCTATCTCTGGTCATAAAAGTAAAAAAAAATTATCTTACATACTAGCTTTATATAATATTCATAAACATTTCTTACCTGATATTTTCTATTTTTATATAATCTAGTCTTCAGAACCTCATGTAAGCTTTGCCCCTCCTGCTTTTTGCAAATATTCCATCAATGGTTTCCATTCTTTAAGATAATAGCAATTTGCGTTTTCTTTTAGTAAACATGTCAATTTGTCATTTTCTGCCATGTCCATCAGTTTTAACATCCAGTCTTGTAGAGTTTGATTTTTCCAATTTTGTGCATAAAGAAGTCTTGCCGCTGTGATCATGTATTGTATAATTCTAGTAAAGTGTTTTTCTACTTGTTCTTCTGATATTCCCAACAAAAACAATTCCGGTTTAAATGGGATTCTAATTTGTAATATATTTTGCATCAATGAATGTATTTACCATTTTCCAATGGTATACCGACATATCTCTGGTTGTACTGATCCATTTAGTTTTCACGGCAAGAATACTGGGGTGGGTTGCTGTTACCTTGCCCAGGGTTCGTATTTAGTCTGACCTCTCTGCCACGACCTTCCCGTCTTGGGTGTCCCTTCACGGTTTAGCTCATGGCGTCATTGAGGTGCTCAAGCTCCAGCACCACGGCAAGGTAACGATCTCCTTTGCTGGAGTCACAAGAATATATAGGAGTATAAAAGTAACTTAGCATTTGCATTATCTCATATTTGCCAGATGAGATAGAATGTTACAGTAGTTGTGGGGCTGCTGCTAAATATGGCATTGCCATTTCATGAACTTCTCACAACATTTGATTTCTGGTGATATGACAGTATAAATTTTCCAACCCTCTCCACTACCCATGAGGTGTATGAATTTGGTGGGAATTGCATAGTGTGAAAAAAGAGGAAAGAGCACACAATCCCTTAAAATGCTGGTAAAATTTATACTATATCTTAAACAACTTTGCCATGCTTTCTAAAATAGGGTGATATATGTGGTTTGCTTCTTTTTTTAAACAAAGATTAATCCTGTTTTTATCTTCTTTTTAAAAATTGTCAGGGTAAATTAGCACATAAGGAGATATATTTGCTTTTAGAAGAACAGAAGAAAAGCATAGTTTATTATTTTTGCTTACTGTTTGTTTCCATTTGAAGACAATATATTTGGGGTAAGGAAAGCACCCCCTGGGAGCATGTTGGGGTCTGAGGTTAGCCACCAGGAGACAAAGAGCAGGAGAGTGCATACAGTATGTAGGCGGGCCAAAGAGTGCGAGGTAAGGAAACAGGAACAGAGTTACAGGGAGGGACACTGTGGGACGTGCACCTGCATGCTGAGTTTGTCAAAAGCCAAGGAAGGGACGTAAAGCCAAGTCAAATGGCCTGTGGTTGGAAACATAACAAAGCCTAGTAATGCTGACTGGAGGGCCAGAGATATGGTCAGAACAGGCCATGGATGGGAGCATAGCTGGAGTCAGAGACATGGAGCATGAAGCATGAAGCACAGGGCCTGGATACCAAAGTTGCTCCCAAGAGTTAAAAAGCAGCAGCAACAGCAGCATTGCTTAAATCCCCGCCCACCAGCTCATGCAGCTGGTGCCAGTGATGAGGCAGCTAGCTTGGGAGAGCTTCTGGGAGAGGCTTGCCATTTGCCTGTGAGTTGGTCATTCATACAAAGTGCAGGGGCATCGCTCCATGGCCTGGGTAGTCTGTCAGGCTCCTGAGTTAGTTGGGGAGGTCCCTGTGCAAGTAGAGGAGGGACCTGTCAGTCTGCATCTAGGGAAGTGGAGGGCTCCTCAGTACCTGGTATGCCCTGATCCACAGGCATCTCCAAGTCTGCTCTTTGGGCTATGACATTATCCACCCATTACAACCAACCTTCTCCCACAGTTGCTAGGACTGGTTTCTCTGGGCATTGGAAATGGAACTGGGTTACCAGGTGAGGGGCATCCTCCCAGAAGCCTTCCTCTAGGCCAGGGGTCCCCAACCCCTGGACCACGGACCGGTACCGGTCCATGGCCTGTTAGGAACTGGGCCACCATGCTGGTCTCCAAACCCTGCCCCTGGTCTGCGTGATTGGCTCCTGCCTGCAAACCCCACCCCCCCCTGGTCTGCACGATTGGCTCCAACCTGCAAACCCCACCCCCCGGTCCACACGATTGGCTCCTGCCTGCAAACCCTGCCCCCCCAGTGTGTGGAAAAATTGTTTTCCACGAAACCGGTCCCTCATGCCAAAAAGGTTGGGTACCCCTACTTTAGGCCATATTTTTCAAATCAATGAGGTATTGTAGGCAGCCTCCATGACTCCAGAAGTCCAGGGTCTCTCCAACCTCATTCCTTGGTTGGTAATTGTTTACCACTATTGTTGGAGGCAGTGCAGGTGTGTCATGAGCTGGCAGCCAAGACCAGAAGAAAGTGATAGAAGCTAAATGGTAGGTGTGTGGAAGCTGGCACTGGTAGGTAACAGGATTTATCTGTGCCAGAATGGGAAAGGGCCAGATGTATTTGGCCACCAGTTTCCATGTGTGATCTCTCAAGGCAGGTGTTTTGGTAAGAGCCAGATCTAGTCACCATCTTTCAGGGCAGTCTGACTTAGCAGTGAAGGACTGTGAAATATCTGCACTGCTCTTTGGCCACTTATATCTGCATCTCTGATAACAAGGAATAAATGACAGGGAATGAGGATGAAGAACTGGATGCAGGAAAAACCCAAGGGTGACAAACCAAGTTAGAGAAAAATAGAGTCTATTGAGTGGAGATGTCCAGGGACTTGTAGGCAAGCTCAGTGAGAGATAGTAGTTGGACCCCATTGTCTTGTTGGTAGTTGGCATAACAATTGAGGTACTGCTCCTGTATTCTATTGGTCTGTTCTGATTATTCATCCAAGTCTGGATAATAAGCAGTGTATAAGTGAAGATCTAATTCCAGGAGCCCGAATAGGATCTATTTTAAGGATCTAAGCCTGGTGGTGAACTGACTCCTATGATCTGAAATGATACAGGCCGGCCACTCAAACCGTCAGAAAATATGGCGGGGAACAGGTTGGGTGTTTCCTCGGTAGGAGGATGCCTTCACAAGGGATGAAGTGGCCCATCTTGGTAAAATGATCCATCACCATAAGTATGGTAATGAACTCTTGAGAGTGTGGAAGGTCAGTGATAAATTTATTGATAGGGTCTTCCTGGGATCTGAGGGCACTGGCAAGGATTGAAGGAGGCCAGTAGCTTTGTCCAGAATGTCCTTGGCTTGGAGACAAACAGAGCAGCAGGTGACCTGCATATGCAGCAAGGCAGGTGGTGACATATGAATGCATCTCAGCTTTGATTGGTGGCCACCAGAAATCCCAGGTGACTAGGTGAAGCTGGCCAAAGTGTCTAGCCATGGGCATCTTGTGTGCCAGATATAGCACTTACTTTTGCATTGCGCCTGGACTTACATACAGGTTGCTGTTATGATACAGTAGCCCATTCTGTAAAGAGAGAGAGATTGGGTTGGTCCAGGCTTGTCTTGTGAAGCTGGTCTTGAGCAAACGGGTTTTCCTCCTGCTGGTCCTTGATGTGTAACATCAAGAAAGTAGGCCTTAAGGTGGCTGTAGGATGGTGGTTAACAATAGCTTCAATGTTTCAGTGCCGTAGTTCATAAACCTTGAAAGCGTATCCGCCTGTTTTGTGTGTACTTGAGGCACACAGGTAGGCCACAAAGTTTAGAAGAAGAACTGGTGAAGAAGATGAACCAGTGAACATGATGCTGGTTATATTTTGTGGCCATACACATATGTTCCAAGTTCTGGTGATTGGTCCTCACCTCTCTCAGATACTACACTCCTTCCAAGTGGTGCCACCGTACCCCAGAGGTATCCTTGATGGTAAGCATCACTCAGATGGCATGACTTACTATGGCTGGGGTCAACTTTATTGAGTGGAATGCAGAAGGCAAGGGTGGTTGACTCATTTTGCAGCTGGTACCAAGGATGAGGTGGTCAGCCTGTCTGGTCTGCTGCTTACTTGTGAGTTGCTCGACCTTACAAAGAGCAGAGGCATCATGCCATGGCCTGAGTGGTCTGCTCCACTGCCTGGCACCCACTTTGGTGCAGGCAGAGGAGGGACCTGGCAACACTAAATCTGGAGAAATGGAGGGTTCCTCAGAACCAGTATGCCCCAATCCACCAGCATCTCCAAGCCTGCTCCTTTTGCCATGAGACACGCAGAGCAATTCATGGATACAAATAAATATATAAACGTTCTACATAAGCATTCCAGGGAATGGTAGCCAACAGAGTCAGTAACATTAAAATGGTGGGTGTGGGGGTGTAACAGGATGATCAAACGCCCGCCATTTTTTATGTTTGTGTGGTACATCCCTTAAAAAAGAGATGGGGCTATAATTGCCTGGTCACACGCACTATTTTGACACTGTTGACTTCCCCTGGGTATCTCTGGTAGCCAAATTTTATTTTAATCATCCATATCTAAACTCTACAGTGTTAATAATAACACTGTTATTATAATAAGAATAACAACAGATAATAAGTAGTACATACTTGGTATATATATATTTCATTTGTTATTGCACATTTTCCTGAATAAATATTTTTTTTGACTGATTCGCCAACTTGGGTTAAATGTTGGGAGCACAGCAAAGAGTAAGCTCATTCTAAGATTTTTTTCCTTCTGAGATTTTCAACACTAAGCAGTACAGCTACATTTTGGCGGCGGCTGCTGTAACGCTACTGTAAATCCATTCCTTGAAGAAAAGAAATGCCTAATAAGAAGCCCTAATATAAGCAAAAAAGGTGGACAGGATGATTTGTGATGAATAGCTATCTCTGTTTATTCTCATGAATTCAAATCAGTTGGCTTATAGTCACACAGGATAGTGAGCAACTTAAATGGAGAAATGGGAGACCAGCAGCTTCGACTCAATTTGTGTTAATATCTACCAACTGCATCTATTGCTTAGTGTCTCCATTGATTAAGTGCAGTGAAGTGGAGAACTTGCAAAGCACTTTGGAATCATCTGGAATAAAGTAGAACAGCTAATGGATCTGAAGCTTGGAGATGCCACATCTCGTGAAGAGCTGTAGACATTATAAAATGACGGATTTCACAAATGAAATAAAGGATAGCGCCAGAGCAAAGGGCTTCAAAAAGAACGCTGACAGCCGAAGGCTAAAAGAAAGTACATTGACAAGAAAAGGCTTTCGGTTTTTCAGCACCAAAAGGATTTTAAACAATGAGACACACATACACACACACATGCCCAGAACAAATGCAGGCACACAAAGGGAATAAAATAAATATTTCAACAAGTGTGGAGTAGCAGGTGGTGCAGCAGAAGCAACTTAAAAATGGAAAGACACGAGTTCCTGCAGTTTGATGGCATCTTTATATCCCTAAGTAACATGTGGACATGTGTTGATGGAAGTGCCTCGCTAATAATTATGTAGGCTGCATAGCAAAATACACAAGCAAGTTAGACTCTTCCACCTGACACAAAGAGGAATTTTCAGGGGGCGGCTTCTAAAGAGTCCCACTCCTAACAGTAAAACCTAAGGAAAAAATATTGTATAAAATTCCTATGCTTGGAAGGGAATAGGAAAGGAGAGAAACAGTTGGTCTCAGGAAGTCTCTAAGGCCACTTGTTAAAAGCTGCAGTGCCTTATTTTCCCAAGGACTTCCCTACCATGCAAGAAGAAGTATACCTGATTACACCCATAAAAGACATAAACAGTCTCAGCGGTCTCTTCAAGGCAAATTAAACTGAGCTGAAATGCCTGACTGGAGGAGAGGGAATAAGAGATTGTTCAAGCTCTGGACAATTAATGCCCACAACGTGACAGAAATTGTACATTATGCTGAAGGGCCAGGCTACCACTGCCGTGTGGTGCAGTACCAGCCCCCCTCAAAACCAAATCTGCAGCAAATGGGGGGTGGATAATGAGAGAGCAGCAGGCAGAGTTTCTTAACCATGGGTTGGGCAAGCCCCTTGAATTTATTCCTAGCTTGGTCTTTATAAGCCTATTACTATCAACCAAAGGCAAAGATGTTATAAAATCCTGCCTCCTGCTTGGTCCAATCTTTGACTGGAACTAACATAGGCCACTTGGCGAGCCCAGCCCCCACCTTCATCCAGTGGGGCTGAAGGCCTTCAAAACAGAGGAATGCTACAGATCTACATCAGGCCAACTCAGAGACCCGAGGCTTTTGAGCTCAGAT
Source organism: Charina bottae (assembly GCA_023362775.1). Lineage (NCBI taxonomy): Eukaryota > Metazoa > Chordata > Lepidosauria > Squamata > Charinaidae > Charina > Charina bottae. The sequence continues at coordinate 210,083,981 of JALMGJ010000002.1, read as the reverse complement.
CTACGATGATTGCATATTTTACCACATATTTTATCATATTCATTTTGTTATATTATTATTATTATTTTTGTACTTCTGTGTGTGTGTGTGTGTGTGTGTGTGTGTGTGTGTGTGTGTGTTTGTCATATTGGAAAGTAACACATTTTGAAAATAAATACATATTATTTATTTAAATATAGTCTAGATCTTCAGGCAGGGGAGAAATAATATATCAAGGTTGCCCGTAATTCTCATTGGAACCCGACCCAATCACAGAGAGACCAGGACTTGATCTGGATATTTCAGTCCCTTTCCTGCAGTCACAGTGACCTCAAAGACACAGAAAGCATTTCTTCCAAGCTCAAGAATTCATAGTGAGAGAGGCATAACAGATAGTTAAACCCTAAATTTCTTTCTCCTGCCTTTACATGGCAAAGGATATGGTGGCCACCCTTTTCTCTAGCTTAGCTGTTACATTCACCTGCATAGTGATATCCTAACTGACTTCTCCATTGTTAGCCTTCATTCTTCTTGCCTTGGTAATGTCAGCCCTTGTCAAATAAAAGAAGGTGATTATTTCTGGAAGGTCCTTCGATATTCTCTCTTCCCTCTTAACATTTTCTTCAGATTTGGGTCAATTGTTAATTAAAGCAGTGTTTCTCAACCTTGGCAACTTTAAGATGTGTGGACTTCAACTCCCAGAATTCCCCAGCCAGCTATGGGTTAAAGTTGCCAAGGTTGAGAAACACTGAATTAATGTATACAATTTATATACAGTAGCCACCCATCTCACACAAGTGATTCTGGGCAGCATACAGGCTTAAAACATGCAAACCCACAAACATACCCTAATATTTACTTTTTGCACCTGAATAGTGTGATTGTATATTGGTATGAACACAGGGAAATTTGACTTCAGCGTAGAGGGAATGAGGATGTTTCCAAGCAGAAGGCCATGTTAGTTCTTGCAGCAAAAACAAGAGTCTTGCACCCCTTTAAAGCCTAATCAATTTATTATCACATGCTTTCATGGATCAAAGCCTATTTCATCAGCTGCAGAGAATATCATGTTAAGAAATGAGTGTTGTATATGCATACAGCTTTCACTGGCTCTACTTCATCCATTTGACAAATTCATTCATAAAAGCTTACAGTATATGATACTACATTTGATAATCTTTGTTGTTTTAATTACTGATGTTTCCCCAACACATTCTAAAGAGATCTGCTGTCTAATTAAATCAGTGGAAACAACAACATTCAATGGACCATTTTGATCATATGAAATAATCCCTTCAGCATGCAAATAATTTTCCAGGGACTGACAAGGCAAAGTTCAAAAAGTTCCTCTCTCAAAGGGGCAGGGACTGTTGAAAAGGACCAAGGAAGAGCACTTTGTTTTCCTCTTGGGAGACAAACTAGTCAGGCTGTGATTAGAAAAATAAAACCTTTCTAAATATTATTAAAAGATTCAAGCCTATCACATTGTTAATTTTGCCACTTCCATGGTATGAACCTAGTACTACATATCTGTTTTAAAACTCCCATTAAGTGACATTTCCTGGCAAGATGGAGAAGGAAAGAGTTAGCAAAGCTGCAAATATTATTGAGCTAGGAATAGGGATTTGTCTGTTTTGCTCAGGAAAATAAAACTCTGTCAGTTCTGCAAATCCATACTGAAGTGACATTTTTATTTTGATTGAGTGACAAATAACCTTATGACTTTAAAGCAGAAAATTATGTGTATTCTCTTGGGTTATAAAATGCTCTCAGCGAGCATTCAAGAATAACAAATGTGCTGCACAGTTTCATGTCACATTTAAATCTATAGAAAACAAAGAAAGGGAAAGCATGCAGGGAAAGGAAAATTCCATATTTGATCATTTAGAAGAATATGGGCAACCTGAGTAAAGAAGGGCAATTAAAAATGTAAGCTCATGAGCTTCAAGAACCACAGGGTGAAATTCAGCATGCAGGAATAAATATTTAGATTAACTAGGAAGGTGGAATATAATCATAATAATTTCTTTCAAGATGCTGTACTTGGGAATTATTCCATTTCAGCTAAGAAAATAAGGAGGTATGTTAGGTTGAAAGATATGGAATGGGATTATCCATTGATCAATGGTAGAGCATGCATGTAAGAAAACCATAAATCATAACTGGCATCACTACTAAAAATGATTAGTAAACAAAAGACGGAATCTTTGATCTTGGAGAAACTCTGCCAGAGGAGATGTTGAGTTCGAGTCTGGCCAATTGTATGACAGCTGAAGATGTCACTGAGATGTTAAAATAATTGTCCCTAGTCCAAGCTCAAGACAGGATCTGTGGTCCTTCAGACCTCACTGACTTATGCAGTAACTCTCAAAAGCTCCAATCTCTATCATATAAGTAAAGTTTGAGTACAAAAATATGTGTTAAAGTAACATCTGGAAGGCACAGATTCTCCATCCCTACTGTGTCTATCACCACAGGGGCAGCTGTTCCTTTTGCAATTGGGGGTGGCTAGTATCCTTCACAGGATGAATTGTGATTTTGCAAAGTGGTCATTGAATTGGATGAACCAAACTTTCAGCCCCTTGGAGTGGGGTGTTGGTGATGGTTCCTCAAAATAAAGCATGTCAGTTAAGAAGCATGATAAACACAGATTAAACAAACAAAGAAAAACATACAATGAAAACTTCATATTGTGTCACCAGATTTTGACAATGTGATCTTGGGGGCCAGGGTGCTGCAAAAGGGACACCGGCCATGTGTTTCCCACTCCTGCATAACCAGCTCCAAATGTCTCCAAATACAGATAACAAAATTCCTTATACTGAGAAAAGCTGCAGAACTCAAAGAAGCAAAGCACACCTGCTGCTGAGTCTAATCCAACTTTGGAGAAAAGGATTTGCAAATGGAAAGTCTTCCCTGGCTAGGAAAAGTAATGTCCCAGATATGCAGGCTGGATTCAGTCACGCCATTTATTTATTATTGATTGATTGCCTAGATTTACGTATATTTCCTTTCCTTCAGAAGCTGAAGGTAGCATATATAGCATGCCCTTTTCCAACTAGACTTGTGGCCAATCACTCCCACTGAAATTTCTTCATGCACAACACTGCACACAGAAATTTCTGGTTGAACACTGGAAAATTCGGTTCTGAATTCATAGTCACCGTCATATACAGTACAAGGATAACTGTAACTGTTGCAATAAGGCTCATATCTCAACAAAAGTACTATAATGACAAAGCATTCTGGATTACCCCACTGTTCAGTTGTCATTTTGTTTCTTTCCTTGAACTGGCTATGTATTTGCTGCAAATATCTATAATTTATTACATGCCTTTTGAGATAAAGGGAGCTATAGATAGTTATTAAATACTGTATATGCCAGTACAAAGCTGCAAGGTGTGACATTCTGCCACCACAGCTGCTCAGGTGTCAAACCCAATCCTTTGTTTGCAGAAGCAGCCCATACTCTTTTCATTTAGACTCATTGTTCTGCCTGTAGAAGAGAGGCCGAGTATCCTGGATTGCAGCAACAAATGTCAGTCTGGCAGGAGAAAATAACATCTGTTTCACATCTCTATTTTTCATTCTTATTTTAACAGTCACAAACACTTTTGAAAGCTGAAGAAGAACAGGACTAGTGCAATTCAGACAAGGTAAAATGTCTTGCAAAGTGCATTTAGATACATAGACCCAATGAAAACAAGATACATTTTATGTTGAGTGTGAGTTCTTTTTCTCCCCTGTTGAGAGCCAGGAAATATTTTGATGGATTTGCTAATTTGATCTACTTTGGATGTTCTAGACATAGGAAGTCTGGTGGAGAAAGTTTCATGTTCCCCCTTCTCTCTTCTAATAATCCCTGTCATCTAAATGCAAACTGGGAAAGGGTCTTGTTCACAGGAGCATCTTAACACAGAGTCATGGGAAGACATAAAGTCATAGTAAATGAGGGCATGGAACTCAGCCAGAAGACAAACAATAGTTACATAAACCATGTGACTATTTACACAAGATAAGCTTGTTGAACTCTTTTTAGAAGAAGGCAGATATGATAACTAAGACCTTGTGGGATGATTCCCATGATTGAAATATAGCAGTTAAAAGATATACCTTATTAAAAAGTAACAGGAGCAATAGAAAAGGGAGGAAGAGTGGCGTTGTTTATTTTAAAAATCTCCATGTTTGCACAGAACTCCAAAGGAAAAGACTTGGTGTTATTGTTGAAAGTATATGGATTAAAATAAGTGGAAGAAGGAATACAGCAATATTGTTGTTGTTATTCACCTTCCGAGAGGAGAGGAGAGGAGAGGAGAGGAGAGGAGAGGAGAGGAGAGGAGAGGAGAGGAGAGGAGAGTGTTGTTCAAAAGTGAATTGCACAACTTTTTAAAAATGATTGTATATGTAATCTGTTGGCAGACAGACTTTGCCAACCATGGTTCTTCAAGGAAATTCCTGAGCTATCTTACTGACCATGTTCTCCTTCAGAATTGAGGAGGTCAGGAGGACACCAGAAAAATCAGGTATCCTTGATTCTAACCATAGGGAAGATGTGATATATAAAGCAGAAGCATTGGGAACTTTGAAGGAAAGTTACCATGTAATGCTGGAATTCTTAATCTTGAGGGAAACTGAAGCTGAATGTACTTAGGTGTATACTGTACCTTGGACTTCAAGAAAGCAGTTTTTAATATACCATTATATTTAAACATGCGCAGCAGGAGAAACTAATAGGAAAAGGAGTCCAGGATAGATGGAAGTTTCTAAAATAAAGGAGGTACTAGAAGTATAACCACTAACTGATGGAAGAAAGAAAAACATTTAGAAGGTGGCAGAAGAAGCCAATGAGGGAGGGAATCAGGCAGGCAAGGCGGGCAGGCAGGCAATTGAAATTACAATTTCAAAATGTCTGACCTGGATGAGGACAATAGAAGGTGGGGAAAGGATTTAAATATCCCTTCCTTGCCTCACCTGTTCTTCCTTCACAGCAGGGGTGAGCACAGTGTGGCCTAGTTGTACTAGCTGTGGCTCCTATCATTGCTAATCATAGGCCATGTTTGCTAGGGCCATGGGAGCTGAAGTTCCACAAAAACTGGAGGGCTGTCCAATTTAGAGGAAAAAAGAGAAATAAATAAACTCTGCATTTGCTGGTCAGTGACCCTAATAAAGATCTATCTAATCTCTACTGTGCCTTTAATATAATGTATAGTTTGACTCTCTAAGACTGTACATACTGTAAAGGTAAAGGTTCCCCCCACACATTTGTGCAGTCATGTCGTGCAGGCCGGTGCTCATCTCTGTTTGTTAGCCGAAGAGCCAGCATTGTCCGAAGACGCTTCCATGGTCATGTGGCTGGCATGACGCCCACGGAACGCTGTTATACATATATACATATACATATGCATATATACATATATGTATATACATATATATGCATATGTTGTACATACTGTACCTCCATGCATAGTAAAAAGAACATATTCAGATATGTTTTCTTTCCCCCATAGCCATGGATTCATCTTCACATTATTCTATCCACAATGCTCATAGCAATGTATTGCATGAAATGAAACATTGCCTTTTGCCCTGAAGAATCCAGCCTCATTCCCAACTTAATGACCTAAAAGAGGAGTTACAACCTCTCTCTCTCTTGCTTCCCAATCAATTGCAATCCTGATTATTACTGGCACAATCTTGATTAAAAAAAAAGTATTCTGCATCTCCCTTTGAGCATTATGGTAGCATTTTTCTGCTCCTTTAAGATGGTTTAAGCAAAGAGTGCAAGCATTAGAATCACTTTCACCTAAATTGCATACCACATTCCCAGCTAGTACAGTCTGACATCTCACTGTAACTTTACACTCCTTGCTGGTGTGGAGTTGATGGCTAATGGAAGTTTAAGAGCATCATTCCAAAGCATTAGTGAACCCATGTTATTTTTAAACCACATATAGGGCATTTTGCTATGACTAGTTTAAAATGTCATGATAACCCAGTAATGCTTCCCAAGAGAAATATTAAGAGAGACATGCATCCAAATCCATATAAAGTTAATATCTGGAGTTTTACAAAGTAGTATTCAAACTTTTGAGTTTACAAGGACTCTTCATCAGCTAAATAGTTTTTAAAAATCCAGAAAAAAGCAGGAGAATAAAGAAATTGCTGTTAAAGCTATGCCTGCACCAGCATATAACATGGAATGTGGGTACTGGCTCTTGTGAGGGAGAGAAGCAGTATTAGGTTGCACCATCGATCATGTTGGGAAAAACAACTAAGGATGTAGTTATTGGTGTCCTACCCCCCTTTTTGGGGGTTGGAATATAAAATATAGCTGTTAAATCCAGCTTTTGTCCCACATGTAAGCTACAAAGATTCTTTCTAATATTAGTTAGATCTTTTATTATCACAGCTTGAGTTAATTATAAACAAAGAGATAATGGGATGACCTCATGATAGGAGGTCATCCACCTTCAAACAACACGGTCCAAATGTAATTGGTTTTGAATTTGCCTCCTCCTCTTTCTTATGGTCTTGCTGGCAAAATTTGTCACTCTCCAGATGAGAGACAGAGAGGCGCTGTGGGTCAGTATACATTCTCAACCTTGGGTCCCCAATGTGAGTAGGATCAGGAGGAGCCAGGTTTTAAGATTGGCGTACAGTTAATGTTGGGTGAATCTTGAGGGTGTAGAGTGGGCTGGCAGAAGTGTCTCTTGGCCAGGTAACTGGATTATTTTGTTAGTAGGTAGCAGGTAGTGAATGATTAGTGACTCAGTGGCAGGAATGCTGCACAAAGGAATGGTGGCGAAAGGGTCTAGCGTTCTTCATGGGGTTTATGTGGAGGGGGGGCATATAACCACAGAGCCAGTTTGGTCTAGTGGTTAAGGTGCTGGGCTATAAACCAGGAGTCTGTCAGTTCTAGTCCCGCCTTAGGCATAAAAGCCGGCTGGGTGACCTTGGGCCAATTGCTGTCTCTCAAACCTAGGATGGAGCCAATAGCAAACCAGGAGACTGAGAGTTCTAGTCCCGCCTTAGGCATGAAATCTGGCTGGGTGACCTTGGGCCAGTCACTCACTCTCTCAGCCCTAGGAAGGAGCCAATGGGAAACCAGGAGACTGAGAGTTCTAGTCCCGCCTCAGGCATGAAAGCCGGCTGGGTGACCTTGGGCCAGTCACTCTCTCTCAGCCCAACTCACCTCACAGGGTTGTTGTTGTGGGGAAAACAGGAGGAGGAAGGAGTATTAGGTATGTTCCCTGCCTTGAGTTATTTATTAAAATAATAAAGGTGGGATAGAAAATGAATGAATGAATGAATGAATGAATGAATGAATGAATGAATGAATGAATGAATGAATGACCAGCAGGAGAAGATATGACAAGAAGTATTGGTCAGCTTTTCCAGGACAGAAACTAACAATTTTGTGTTGGTCCCCTCTTCCAGTCCAGCAGCCTCTTCCCTGCCCTAGGGGCTGTATTGTTGGACACCCTGGACTCAGGTGGCTGTTGGTGATTGCCAAGGGCCATTTGTAACAAGACCTCACTAATCTATGAATTTGCCATAGATAAGCAAGCACATCTGCCATGTATAACTGAGTCCTGGTCAGGTGAGGATGGAGATGTTGTCTTAACAGAGATTTGTCCACCAGATTTGGAGTTCATCAGCAGCTGCAAGTCCAAGGCTGGAGGGTGGTGGTGATGATCCTTTGTGAAACCTTGGTTGTGGCCAGGGGCTCTGTTTCACAGGTGACTGAATGTGAATGCCTGAATTGGACTGTAGGGGCAAGGAAGGGATTCTGCAGATGTACTGCATGCTCTGCAGCACAGTAGAATTCTTTTCTGAGCTTCAGAGCTCATCACAATGTTGATGATACTCCTCAGTTGTTGACAGTGGGTCATTTCAGTCTTCATATCCTGGAATTGCGATATGGGAGGGCTCAGGAATTTATGGCCTCTATAGTAACCATGGTCCTGTCCTAGCTAAAAACAGGCCCAATACATACAGGTGATAACACAATGGATTGAGTATTTACCTTGGGACAGATGCATTGTGATCTGAAGGTGAAGGACATTGTGATCAATTCTTTGTCATAGTTATATCAGTTCCTGGTCAACATGCAGCTCATTGGTACCTTTGTATTCAATGATTAGGCTGGTCCATCCCAGATACCTTATGGATTTGGTTGTGTTTTAGTAGACTGCTTGGGGATTTTGCCATTGATCTGGCAGGCTGTTCTACCATATGTCTTGTTGAACTCTGGAATGTAGAGACAATGAGGGCATTGGATGTGATAGTCCTCAAGCAGCTTCTATTTGTTCACCAACCCTAGGAAGCCCCTTGGTTTATTGAGTGGCTCTAAGAGATAAAAGACTAGAAACAGTGCCTAGAGCACCAGTAGTGGAAGATGAGGAGTTAGTATGAGCAAACACAGATATGAGATCCATTTTTGGCCTACGCTGTGGCAATAAGCACTTCTCCACCCTTACCGTGTCAGCAGAATGTTAATGTGTCTTGTTGGATAGTGATGGGTGGGATGATCTCTTGTCAGGCTTTACGCCATGGCAGAAACAAACCATGATGGCAAACTCATATGAAATCCAGGAACCACAGATAAGTAATATTTATGGAAGAAAGTAAGAAGCCATAATTAAAGCATTTCAGCAACTGCTGTGAATCAAGAACAGGCCCTATATATAGAAACCATGTTCAAATCTTCTTGCATTTCATTTTCCTCCCTGCCCTATGTAACTGATTATTTGGCCTCCTTTTCTGAGTGGGTTGGTTTGCCTCCATCTGTCCTTCGTTTTTGTAATTGTCAGATTTGCTGTCATGTTGTTTTTCACTGACTGTGTGAGAACTAACTCTCACATCTCTCTTTGGATCGCTGTGACATGTTTGCTAGACATTTTGCTGATAAAATCACTCATATTTGTTGTGGCTTAGACTCTACTTGAGTAGAATCCAATGAGAGGACTAGGGCAACAATTTGCTAAGTCACCTGGGATTCACTTTAGCTTGATACTTAGAAAGTAGATAGAATTTTCTGCAACATAACTCTACCACCTGCAGGTCAGGCCCATGTTCTTCAGGCGTGTGTGTTTGTGTGTGTGATTGGATATGAGAGTTGATAAATGCTTCTTTGAATAGAAGATGGTATCAACTGCCTCATAGGAGGTGGTGGTACACCACTTCTCAAGAAAATATTTTTTTGATCCTAATATTTGGCAATTTCTGCCCAGTCTTCCCTTCTAGGGAAGGTTTTGGAGATGTGATAGGACATCAGTTGAAGATAGTCCTATAGAAAACAGATTTTCTTGATCCCTTTCAGTTGGGTTCAGACCTAGGTACAGAATCAGATTCACATGGTACCATTAATATTGTGCAGGCTTCAAAAATTATTGAGAATAAGTACCTCAGACCCTCCCCAGCCATCTCTCTGCTCCTAATTGTAGGATATACACATTTTTCAGGCTTCTTTTAAGAGTTGCATTCAATATCTGCTGCTTTAAAGATGTGATTCATTAAAGCTACCATATAATTTTTTTCCCCAGGCTTATGTAGAAATGTAATGGTATGTGGGAATGACCTTGGGAGACAGGGAGAGGTGTTGCCTAGGGAATGATCAGATAACAGAGGGTATAGCCCACAGCTCCATAACGGGCAGAGAAAGAAACTCAGAAAGGAACCTCCCTAACTTCTCAGGCTGTGAAAGAGACGGCTGGAGATTTGTACTTTCAGAATTGCAAGATTCTGCTAATGTAGCTGTACAATAAAGTAGAATTAGCTTATATGGTTGTGTTTCCTGCCTGGTCTACCTGGGAAGGCTGACAGGAAGTCAATGGACTGCTTTATCGAATCACAGAGAAGTGCTGTGTTTTTGAGAATCCAAAGCACTTCTTCCAAATATTGTTCAAAGCAAACATAGTCCTGGTGTATAGCCTATGAACCTAGCAAAAGGTTCCTTGATCAGCATTCCAAAACTAGAGATGAGTCCAGTATGGACATATCAGTAGGCCAAGACTAAATGAGCTTATAACAGTGCATCATTAGTTAATTGAATAAGTGGCCCTGGTGTATCTTTACTCTCTTTCACAGCTGGACACCAGCAACTATTACTTAGGTAACTCCAGAAAGTAAAAGGAAAGCAGTTGAAATAGATTGTGTGAAGTTCATGCCCTCAGGTATGAAGATATGTGATATCTAGGCAATGGAAGGAAAACATATCAAAGCAGACATGCTGCCTCCTGATCACTTCCTGTCAGCATCACTTTCAGGACTTTGTTAAGTATCTGCTTTCCCTTTGTAGGTTACCCTGCCAGCTCTGTATCTCATGATTCCTCTGGTTCAGAGCACACATTGCAGCATTTGCTGGAACTGGGAGAGAAATGCATAGTTTCCCAGTTTCTATACAGTATATATCTGGATCTAGTTCACACATCTTCCAAAATAATTTACATCTTTTTGGTTACTACAAGCTCAGCAGTTTTACTGTAGAAAATAGCAGTCTATATTATTAGTCTCTACTGGAAGAAATTCAAGGTGCTTTATATCAGTCTAAAGTGTTATAAAACCATACTTGCGGAGAGAGCAGTTGGATGCACCAGAGTGCCCATATTGCAGGACTTCATATTGGCTTGCTGTTCTTTTAGACCAAACTAAATTTATTGTCCATAATGAAAGACTAGAACTTATTTGAAAAGTCTCAAAGTATAGGAAAAAAGGAGGAAGAGCAGGAAGCAAGCAGGAATTATTTCAGTAATATCTTTCTTGGGTTATTCCCATGACATTGTCTTACCTTAAACCCAACAAACTTGATATAAAATCTTGCATGCTCCACATACTTTGATTTATTTAAGATAAGAGAAAGATGGGTTTAAAATCTTCTGACCTTGTCTGGAGTTGTTGACTTGCTTTCACCCACCTTAAACTCAGATTCAGTCTTTGCAAGCAAAATAACCTGGAGGATGGCACGAGGAAAAAATGAGGGCTGGTTCACATGTCACATTGTTAGATATACACAGAAGATTGTTTAAATGTGTACATCTAAATACATTACTGTGGATGCAACAAATAGGCCTGTTTATATTCTTCCCAAAGGCAGGCTCAGCTGCACCTTCACATTGTTGATATAATTCAAGGATAGGGCACTTGGTGATTTCCAGTTGTTCTGAACTATAATCCCCACAGAGCTTTGCTGGAGCTGTTGGAAGTTAAGGTCTAAACAGTCTGAGGGGCATCAGGTTTGTTTACTTTGGGTATAATTAGTAGCAAATCCATCCTTCCCGAGTTGTTGTAATTCTTGCTGGATCAGCCACCAGCTCTCAGACTAACATCTCTCACTGAATTGTTTGCAGATAAAATTGGAATACAGGAAGAGAATGATGTAAGTTGCCTTGAGTTTCTTACAGGAAAGGAAAGTACAAAAGCCAATCAACAAACAGTTTCACATAATTGTAAGCCTTCTACAGGCATTGAAAGACCACGGGAGTGATGCTGCACCCATGCCTACAGTACTTACACCAGCTATTAAAATCTGCCAAGCTTTGTGTGTTGACCATTAAAGTGTATTGCTGTGCAGCAATCTGGATTTGAATGGGAAAAGATGTGATGGATTTCAGAGCTGAGGAAGGAGGGAGCGCATTCCAAGGAGATAAACATTCTCACAGCCTTGAGACCCTTGGCAGGCAGACAAAGAAAGTTAGAGTATTTACCCTTAGGTTAGGGAGGGAGGGAGGGAGGGAGGGAGGGTGGGTGGATGGATGGATAGATAGATAGATAGATAGATAGATAGATAGATAGATAGATAAGTTAGTAAGTTTTAGTAAGTTTTAGTAAGTTTTAGTAAGTTAGTGGCGTGATGGCTCAGTGGGTAAGACACCAGGTTTGTCGATCGGAAGATCACAAGTTCGGAGGTTCGAATCCCTAGCCCTGCATGATGGAGTGAGCTCCCGCACTAGCCCCAGCTCTTGCCAACCTAGCAATTCAAAAACATTCAAATGCAAGTAGATGAATAGGTACCACTTCGGTGGGTAGGTAACAGCGTTCCGCAGGCGTCATACGACCACATGACCATGGAAGCGTCTTCGGACAACACTGGCTTTTCGGCTAACAAGCGGAGATGAGCACTGGCCCCTAGAGTCAGACACGACTGCAGAAATGTGCGGGGGGAACCTTTACCTTTACCTAGTTAGGATAGCTTTAGTCTGGCAAGGTTCTGTCTGTATGGTAAGAGCAATAAAGAAACTAGAGTTGAAGATATTGGCTCAGTGTGGTTCCTGGCCCTTTTCCTCCTGACAAAAGATGACTTGGAGCACACATGGGTATGCATATCACATCTGACTATGTCTCCTTAAATAAAATTATTCTTTCCCAGAAAAAAAAGTAGTTTCTTCCAACAGGAGCAATATGGGGGTCTAATTGTGCTCTGAATCACATTTTCTCCTTTGAATGCAAACTCTATACAGTTTGGCTGGGAGAGGGAGAGATCAACTCTTTCAGGTAAATATACTTAGAAATTTGCCCACCAGTGGGAATTTTGATTCAGGAAGATGGCCAGCTATGGAGAGTCTAGTAAGCAAGACTGGTTTATAACCCCCTTTGCAGCTCTTTACACTCAGTGTGCAGACTGCACTACAGAACATTGAGGTGTGTGGGGGTATCAGGGGCGGAGTTTGCACACATATCCTTGCCACTGTATTTTGAACCCCCATCTCTGCAGACTTTTATGGTTCAGTGGTGTTCATTTCCTACCACAGCTTGGCTTTACAGTGTTTAGAATAAAAGTATACAGATCACTGTGAGAATACTGTAATGTAGTGGCTGATGTAATCACAAAAGCCTCGAAGAGGCCAAGGGGTCATTTGGACAAGTCTTCCAAGGTGAAATATCCCCTTTATAAATGAAGCTTGGTATCATCCTCTCTGTCTTAGCTCTCCTAAAGCTATGGCTCCTGTCAAAGTCTTCCAGGAGTTATAGTTAGGCAGGATAACAGATTTGCAGATGTGGAACATTTTCTAAAGACAATAGAAACAAAGTTAAAATTAAACAGAATTTTAAAAGATGTACAGGAGTACAGGTGGCTCTTGTTATTCACAGGGGTCATGTTCCAGCATGAAACAACAGATAACTAAACTATGAATAACAAGATCTGGAATCTGTGGGAAATGGGGGTTTGGTACAGAAGTTTATGGCTGTGTTCTTCCTCCCATAAGGATCATTGCATTTGGATTTGCCCCTCTTCTGATTCATTTGTGGCAAATCTTATTAGGTCAACCCAGGTGCAAGGCTCTACATTGCTTCCTGGTGACACTGACCCTCTTCAGAGTGAGTTGCTCAACTGGGGATTGATGGAGTTGCCCCTCTCATGCCTCAAGAAACCTCACACTGGCTTCTCCATTCCACATGACTTTCTCATGATTTTGGTGGCAGGCTTCTTGAGGGCATTGCAGGATGAAGGTACTGTCCCACAGACCACTTGCAGTGATCAAAGCAAACCATGAAGAGACTGCTGCCAACAGCAGCATCCAGCTGTGTGATTGAGAGGCTCCTCCACCAAGAGAGCCACAAATAGTGGAGTAGCTGAGAGGGGGAAACTCTCTCCAGATGAGCCAATTGCTCTAAAAAAGAAGAGTCCAGCTGCTGTGAGGAACTTGCATGAAGCATCGTGACTGGGCTGACTCTGTAAGATCTGCTGTGGCAGAACAAGGAACAGCAGTAAATGTAAGTCCACTACAAGATGATCTAACCATAATTCATTTTAAAAATGTACCTTAATTTTGCAAAACCCCACCCACCATTTTTCTCATGCATAAAGTTACAAAAAAACAAGGCCCAAACTGGATATTTGCAATATCCACGGTCTGCTCTCCAATTATCAGTTGCAGATATGCAAAACCACATATAACGAGCCATCTGAAGTGCATTCTGTCTATAACAAAATAATGGATCTAACCTAATGCTGTGCTGAAAACTGTGTTGTAATTTCTCAAAATGTTTCATCTGCTGTAAAAGAGGCTTCTGTTTTTCAATCACACACACAAATTTATTTATTTATTTATTTATTTGAATCTGTTCAGTCATGTCCGATCTTGGAGACTGCCTGGACAAGTCCCTGCAGTTGTCTTGGCAAGGTTTTTCAGAAGTGGTTTGCCATTGCCACCTTCCTAGGGCTGAGAGAGAGTGACTGGCACAAGGTCACCCAGCTGGTTTTGCGCCTAAGGCAGGACTAGAATTCATGGTCTCCTGGTTTCTAGCCTGATGCCTTAATCACTGCACCAAACTGACTCTCTTCAATCATATCATCCCAGGTGAAGTAAGTGATGCGGTCGATGCCTTATCTCAGTGTCTGGAGGCTGTGGGGGCCTGGATGGGGAACAACAGGCTTCAACTGAACCCTGGTAAGACGGAGTGGCTGTGGATTGATGGCCCCCCTGGATCCAGGAAGTTGTCATCTTTGGTTCTGGGTGGGGTGGCACTACCTTGCTCAGATCCAGTGCGGAATCTGGGGGTCCTCCTGGACTCGCGACTCCTGCTCAAAGAGCAGGTGGCAGTCACGGCCAGGAGGGCCTTTGCACAACTTCGTGTTGTGCGCCAGTTACGCCCTTTCCTGGATCGGGAGGCCCTCCGAACAGTCACTCACGCCCTTGTCATCTCCCGTATAGATTACTGTAATGCGCTCTACATGGGGCTACCCCTGAAGAGTATCCGGAAGCTTCAGCTGGTGCAGAATGCCGCGGCGCGAGCAGTTATGGGTGCCATGAGATCGGCACATGCAACACCTCTGCTACGCGAGCTGCATTGGCTACCAGTTTGCTTCCGGGTCCAATTCAAGGTGTTGGTGATTACCTTTAAAGCCCTATATGGCATAGGGCCAGGGTACCTGAGGGACCGGCTTGTCCCGATAACGTCGGCCCGCCCCACCCGTACATGCAGAGAGGGCATGCTTCGGACCCCCTCAACAAGAGAATTCCATCTAGCGGGGTCCAGGAGGCGTGCCTTCTCTGCGACAGCGCCCGCCTTATGGAACATCTTGCCCCCGGAGGTGAGACTGTCCCCCTCACTCCTGGCCTTCCGGAAGGCCCTCAAGACCTGGCTCTGCCACCGGGCCTGGGACGACAGAGGCGGCAGTGCCTCCTGGGGTTGGCTGGCCCCGTAGTAATACGATCGATACTACGGTCCCCAATCCATCTTGGATTCATGTAATTTTATTGGATGTATTTTAGATAATGTTTTTGTATAGTTTTAAACTTTCAATTGTTGTAACCCGCCCAGAGTCCCTTGCAAGGGAGATGGGCGGGGAATAAATTGAAATAAATAAATAAATAAATAAATAAATATTAAGAAGCTTAAAAATTATTGTGAATTTCTTTTAGTGTTGTTTTGGCATTTATTGCAGAAGGCGCTACTACAGGTGCTGTTTTCTATTACAGATCATTCCATCACTTTAAATCTACCTTGGGCACCTAGAATTCCCAGTCTGAAAATGCTGCGTGGGAGAAATTCTTTTATGATGCCTTCCCTTGGGATTTGATTGAAATGTGGAAAGCCAGGCCATGGGTGCGAAGCCAGGAAGTCTACAGGAGAGATGATGGTATAACACAGTGTTTCTCAACCTTGGCAACATTAAGATGGGTGGACTTCAACTCGCAGAATTCCCCAGCCAGGATGCTGGCTGGGGAATTCTGGGAGTTGAAGTCCACCCATCTTAAAGTTGCAAAAGGTTGAGAAACATTGGTATAAAGAAAGCCAGGGTAGTCACTATACAAACTCACAGAGGTCTTTCCTGATTGCAAGCTCCATGCTTTTCAAATGTGCATACAACATCACAATGCATGTACAAAGTACACTACCTAAGTGCAAGAACACCACCCTCTCTTCATGAGATATTCTCTTTGTTGAAAGAAACTTTAAAAGTAAATTGTCTTCCATCATACTGAAAAACAGAATTGGTAGAAATAGCTGCCTGCCTGCCTGCCTGCCTGCCTGCCCGCCCGCCCGCCCGCCCGCCTGCCTGCCTGCCACCACCACACAAGCCCAACCATCTGAGTACAGTGGTTGGCAGCTTGCCACAATGAAGCAAATAAATCTTTCTTAGACCTGCAGTCTGAGATTCTTTATATAGGGATACAAGTTACTGAATGCAGTACAACGGTATCTATTCCCCATGTTCATATCATCTGACAGGAAAGGGGGAAGAAATGTGGTAGGCCAAAGTTTTTGCAACAGTAATATCCATTCATTTTATTTTCCCAACACTCCTTCATCATTTGCAGCTCTTCAACATTTAGCACATGATCTGTGGTAAGACTAAAGCAATTCATATAGGCAAGTGTGTGTGTGTGTGTGTGTGTGTGTTTATCTCTCTCTCTCTCTCTCTTTTAGAAATTAATGCAAGAAAGTGGTGGGAAGGGGTAGGGATGGAGAAGACGGGATCTATTATTGTATTTAATTGGGTTTCCATACTCAGCACTATTATCTACCTATCTACCTACCTATCATCCATCCATCCATCCATCCATCCATCCATCCATCCATCCATCCATCCATCCATCTCCATCCTTCTTTTGTGGTTCCCTTTTTCAGAGCTGCCAAGAACCAAGAAACCTTTGTCCCTTGGAAAGTGGCCAGCAGTGATATTAGGGGTGTTGTAAGAAATTGCTTAGTAATGCACTCACTTGCTTAGGCAGAGAGGAATATTGAAAGGTGTTCTCCATGTATGGTTGTGGTGGATATTAGTTTATGCCTGTCTGCACTCCATGGTTTGAATAGAACAGAATGTGCCGAGCTATAATGTGAAACTTTGCCCATTCCTCTAGAATGCTTGAAATTTGGACAATAGTATCATGAGAATCACCAGAATAATTGTGCTAAAATAATCATGAAGTTGGGGAGGAAATGCTGAAGATTGTTGCACATTTTATTTAGAAGTAAAACGTTAAACAGTGTCGAAACCTTAAGAAGGTCTTAGCATAGACAATACAGTAAAAGATACCATTGATAACAAACAGAAATGGGATTGATCTGTAAGTGCTAAATTCTGTTAACTTAGGGGTCAGCCCTCTCTTCAGGGGGAGAGAAAGCTTAAGGTACAAATATTGCTTCTCACCCGAGATAGACATAGAGAACCAGTTTGGCCTAGTGGTTAAGGCAACAGGCTAGAAACCAGGAGACTGAGAGTTCTAGTCCTGCCTTAGGCATGAAAGCCAGCTGGGTGACCTTGGGCCAGTCACTCTCTCTCAGCCCAACTCACCTCACAGGGTTGTTGTTGTGAGGAAAATAGGAGGAGGAAGGAGTGTTAGCTATGTTCACTGCCTTGAGTTACTTATAAAAATAATAAAGGCGGGATAGAAAATAAATAGATAGATGATAGATAGATAGATAGATAGATAGATAGATAGATAGATAGATAGATAGATAAAATCTGCATTACTTGGCTCCAAACTATCTGCCATTTTTAAAATTTTTATCGCTATGCACCAACGTTGTGAGAAAAAGATTGCTGACAGAGATCAACAACCAAGCAGTTGGCTAAGGGCACAAAGGGCTATTACCAGACCCCATAGGGGAAAAAAAATAGGATGCCCCCCCTTTTAGAAAAAATTGTCCATAATTTCAAATAATTGAACATAGATGTTTTAGTGTTTTATTGTTTACTGTGAACATTTGAATATTATATTTATTGTGGATGTTTTTGTAGATTGTAGTGTGATATGCAGTGGTGTCTATTGGTTAAAAATGACAAGATGGTAGCCTCAAGTGTGTCACCTGTGCCATCTCTTTTTTACATGTATCACCTGTACAATGTTTATAAGCAGAGAGTGGGGCTTCAACAGCACAGTCATGGCCACCACCTTTTTTTGACACACACACCCTGTATGGATGCCCCAGTACTGTAGACATTTTAATTGCTGTAAGCTGCAATGAGTTGAATGAAATTGGTAGGTTACAAATTCATTGATTAATTTAATACTTTTAAACATGTGAGTCTGGTTTTTGTTAATGGTTTTTATTAATTGTGAGTGATGCTGTAACTGCAATGACTCCATCCTAAGGTCTTGCAATGTGACTTTAAGTGGATTTTTGATTCTAATGTTCTGTGGTTATATTTTATGAGAGCTCGCACACCACTCTGAATGGGAATTTGTGGCTGAAATGGTGATACAAAAATTAAATAATAAACAGAAATAAATATGTCTTCATGGATCTATCTTCTGGATTGGCTAATTGAGCTTAAGGTAAAGGTTCCCCCCGCACATTTGTGCAGTCGTGTCCAACTCTAGGGGCCGGTGCTCATCTCTGTTTGTTAGCCGAAGAGCCAGCGTTGTCCGAAGACACTTCTGCGGTCATGTGGCCGCATGACGCACGCGGAATGCTGTTACCTTCCCACCGAAGTGGTACCTATTAATCTACTTGCATTTGCGTGCTTTCGAATTGCTAGGTTGGCAAGAGCTGGAGCTAGTGCGGGAGCTCACTCCGCACGCAGGGCTAGGGATTCGAACCTCCGAACTTGCGATCTTCCAATCGACAAGCCTGGTGTCTTACCTGCTGAGCCACCATGCCCCTATTTTTTTTATTTTTTAATTGAGCTTACCACCAGCTAATATAACCACATCATGACCACAAACCTACTAGAACTGTGGTTAGTAAAATAAACTGTCAAAGCAATTCAGTAAAGTCTGCAAGGACAAAGGCAGATGAGCCTGTTACCTCTTGTCTAAAGGAGTAGGGAATACATGAGCTATAATATCTCAGTTTGCTTGATGAAATAACTATATTTCTGAATCTCAATTCCCCATTATTAAGAAGGACGCACTGTTGATCTAATTCTGAGGATGAATGAGGAAAAGGCTGGCACACTGTGCATATCAACATGCTATATAATATTTTAATAGGGAGTAATATTTAATAGAGCATAATATTCCATTGATCAGAGCAACTGTGTTATAGATCTAACCAGGCTTCAACCAGCTACATTGATTCAGCAGGTGTATATACTTGTGTTTCAGATACATAAATGGAGAGAATAAACTTCAGTCTTGTCTCTTTTGAGAATTCTACCAAGATTTGAAGAATTCCAAAGTATACAAATTGTGCAATTTTTGTTTTGAATTGTGCTGCAAACAACTCATTTGGATTTCCTGAAATCTTTAGATCGATCAAGATTATTTTTCAAATCTAAGTTGAATATTGTCTTTCAGCTATTATGTCTGTGTCATAACAGGTTAAAGATTCTTTACTCAGTCATTTACTCATTTCTTTCAGACTGGCAGAGTGCTATATAGGGCCTGATTTCTGTTTTGTAGCAGACTGATCTGAGATATATATCTTCCTTCTTGTTTGCAGTAAAACAACTTATTTAGCAGTGATGAGTCAGTGAAACTGCTGTTAACTAATTCCTGAATGCAGGTTTGGGTTTCCAGAGAGCTGAGATTTACAGTCAAGTCAGGCCAGAAGTCTGACACTTCCCCATTGCTTGTCAAGAGAGGGAGGTAAAATAGAAAAAAAAAACAGTTTCTTACAGATAGTTGTAAGGTTCATCACTGTTTCCTTTAGGGTGAAAGTAAATAGACTCCATGTAAATAGACTTCCTCCATACAGGAAAGCGATTGAGGCTTTTAGTCTTCTTTTTTCACTTATTTCCACCGAACAAAATGGCTGCCACTGTCCTTTCATGAATGTGTATTCAGCTGAATTAACATGCTATCAGGAGAATTTATATGCACATGGATGGAGTCATTATCTACCACACAGTCAAGGGGCTAATCAATTCATCTTCAAATACAACAACTGTAATGATATGGGAGTAGCTGCAATGTAGTTCAGTTTTTTTTTCACATTTAAACACATTATGTTAGAAAATATGCACATTGGACATATGCATGCATGCATGCATGCATGTATATTATCCAGACTGTAGATTAAGTACTGTATGTGATTAAAGCATACTGTATCTAGCTCATACAAGAATATTTGATATCGAGCATTACATGTGATTGAACTATTTTATGACTGCAGTCATTACACCAGAAGTGCCTATAGAGAGCTTTTGCTGCCAGGATTACCATTTATGTAACAGGAAAAGGGGATGTTCCAAGCTTGAGGAAGAAGAAAAAAGTGTGGTATGGTGATGGCCACCTGTGCTTTGAGCATATGCATCAGTAAAATAGAAGTCAAAAGGAAGAGGGCTGAAGAGCTGTCTTTCTGTGTGACTTCAGAAAAACTTCCACCCTTCTCCTTCTCCTTCTCCTTCTCCTTCTCCTTCTCCTTCTCCTTCTCCTTCTCCTTCTCCTTCTCCTCTCTCCTCTCTCCTCTCTCCTTCTTCCAGGAGGTGATCACAGATGACATGATGTTGTGTGTCAGGTAATTATTCTGGAAAAGGAATGACAAAAGCTCCCACACTTTTGAAAATGTGTGCCAATGAAAGGGCTTTTTTTTAAGTCAAAAGAAAAAGAGAAGGATACCTTCCTGTGCTTTCCCACTGATGAATCCACCTCCTCTTTCATACACACTTTTGTGTTCGCTCCAGTGTAGTTTATCTCCCCAGCTTCACACATGGGGCAAATTAGAAGAGAGCCAACAGTGAAAATCAGCTTTTTTTCTCATCTCCTTTAGATGTCACCAAAGCAGGGGCATCCGCAGTGGGAGGAGGATTAAAAAGTCAAGATGGTAGCTGTGCCCATGCAATCAGAGCCTTTTGTCATATGTGTTGTGTGTAAAAAGAGGCGGGGCTTTGAATGCACAGTTGCAACAGCCATCTCAATGAAGCTAATGGTGTGCTGCTTCACTGAAGAAAAGTGAGATTGAATTGTAAAAAAGAATTATATACATGTATGTGTGGGAGGAAAAATCAGGAGGAGCCTGGTAGCACATTTTCCAGCTAACAAATCTTATTCAAAGGCATAAACTTTCATGAACTGCTGCTCACTTTATCAGATGCATAGAGCAGTTTAGACCAGTGTTTCCCAACCATGGCAATTTCCAGGTGTGCAGATTTCAAACTCCAGAATTCTGCAATCAGCATGGAATTCTGACTTGAGAATTCTAGGAGTTGAAGTCCACAACCTGGAAGTTCCCATGGTTGGGAAACACTGGGCTAGTCTGACATACGACTTAGATTAGAGTGAGGTGGAGGGAAGAAAGGAGGGAAAGACAGATTAGTTACACAGATTCAAGTTACAGTACATGAGAGACTGATTACAAGTACATTATCAGTTAACAATTGTAATGTTTTAAAATCCGATTGTGTTTGTTGAGTCCTTCTGAGATTTCCTGAAACCTTTTGATGTGTGGGAATTGAGCAACCCCTCACTCAATGGTGGAGTTAAAGTCCCATTTTTCTAAAACAGTCACTTCAGTGTCTACTATAGAGTGTCCTGAGGGGTTGAAATGTTCTCATACTTTGCCCTTGAGTCCTGATGTCAAATTTGTGTCCATTAATTCTTCTGCACAAAGTTGGTCTCATTTGTCCTATGTTGAATCCAGAGGGGCATTGCTGGCAGATGATGGCATACATCACATTAGAGGAAGAACATGTGAAGTCACCTCTAATCTTGTGTTTTCTTTTACAGTGACCACCAGGAGGGACCATTTACCAGTTTCATCCTTATTTGGAATCTTTAGGGCAGTGCTTTCCAAAGTCCCACTGTTGGCGACTCACCAATGGCGGCGGTGGTGGCGTGGCGGCACGGGGGCACGCGCGGCAGTGGCAGTGTGCACGGCGGCGGTGGCAGCGGCCTCGTGTTTTGCGCTAAACCCCGGAAGCACTGATGGCGCGCCGCTGCCATCGCTGCTGCCGCCACCGCCACACACGCCGTTGCAGGGGTGGCGGTGACGCACCATCAGCACTTCCGGGTTTTGTCGCGACACACTATAAGTGTCACAACACACAGTTTGGAAAGCTATGCTTTAGGGGTAGCCAGAGGTTATTCTATGGAGTTCCAACCCTCTACAAGGAATTGACCTCATGGACCTTCACACTTTAGATGACTATTTACAGTTTATTAGGTTTGGGGGAGGGACCTTGAAGTCATGTAAAATCCCATATGTGGGGGCTCAACATAATATAAGGGGTTCTTCTGGACTCACAACTCCTGCTCAATGAGCAAGTGGCTAGGAGGGCCTTTGCATAACTTCAAGTTGTGCACCAGTTGTGCCTATTTCTGGATCAGGAGTCCCTATGCTCAGATATTCACACCATGGTCACCTCCTACATGGATTACTGCAATGTGCTCTACATGGGGATGCCCTTGAAGAGCATCCGTAAGCTTCAGCTGGCATAAAATGTGGTGGCATGGGTAGTTCCGTGCACTCCTCGATCAGTGCATGTTACATCTCTCCTCCGTGGGCTGTGTTGGTTACCAGTTTGCTCACGGGTTCAGTTCAAGGTGCTGGTAATTATCTATAAAGCCCTACATGGCATGGGGCTGAGTTATTTAAGGGACTGCCCTCCCGTTACATCTACCCATCCTATCAGATCTGGCAGAAGGGGCAATTCCATCTGACAGGACCCAGGAAGAGAGCCTTTTCTGTCATGGCACCCACCCTCTGGAACATCATTCCCCCTGAAGTCAGAGTGGCCCCAACCTTGTTGGCCCGGAAGGGCCTGAAAACTGGCCTGAGGTCATCTGGTCATCTGGCCTGAGGATCTGGTGATGGTGGAGAGCCTGCTAAGCGGTTGTACTTTTAGGAAAATGAATTATGTTTTTTAATAGTTTTATTGTTTTTAATGTTTTTGTTATGTTTTGAATTTTGTGTGTGTGTATGTGTAATTTTATAAGCCAACCAGAGTCATGTATATGAAATGGACAGCTATATAAATTGAACCAATAACTAAATAAAATCTCTTTGCTCTGAGAGTTTAATGGAGGGTATACTGTATATACCGTTCTGCATTCAATCTTGTGGGCGTTGGGGCCTGTGATGGTGCTGTTGGTGTAGATGTGGGGGCAAAGTAGGTATCTGGTTTGTTGCAGGGTCTGGTTCCCATGTTACTATCACTGCCGTGTTGTTTCTTGTTGCTCGTGAGAATCTGCTTCAGGGTGGGTGGTTGTCTGTATGCAAGTATGGGCCTGCTGGCCAATGCCTGAGAAATTGCAGTGTTGTTGTCCACTATGGGCTGTAGCTTAATAATAATGTGTTTGAATGGCTTGAGCTATGAGCTGAGAGTGACAACCAGGGGTGTTCTGTTTCTGGGGTCTGTCTTTTAATAAGTCCTCCCTACGGGTGTGTGGGAGAGAGAGAGAATGTGCGTGTATGTGAAAGGGATCTTTGACAGCGTCTTTAACTGTTACAAGCCATCAGGCTGTCATGGGCCAGCCTGCTACACATCCTGACACATGTGTATGCACACCAAAAAGATAAACTTTCCTTTCATCTTGGCAAGACTAAGTGATTTATGGTAAACTTTAATGTCGTGATGTGCCCATCACAATTTGTCAGCGGTGAAGAGCTTGACTCACTTTCATGTACACAAATCAGAGTTGCTCTTTCCAGACTGCTGTTTGACACTCTTGGTAAGTGCCAGAGCATTACAGTAGTTTCCTTTCTCAGCTAATCTTACAGCTGGTTTCCCACTGGCAAACCTGTTCTGTGATAGGTTGCTTTCACCTTTGAAGCCTTCGCTGCCTCCGGTTTGCCTAATTGACACCATCCAAGGCTCCAATTGTTGCATAAACAAAGCCTGCAGTAAATCCTAACAGATTTTAACTAGACATGTAAAAACAGAGCTGGATGAAAAAGGCAGCCAGGAGTGGGGTAGCTGTAGATTACAAGGAAAGCGTTGCTTAGTTCATACATCTCCTATGTCAGAGCGTTTGTAGTCAAGGGCTATTCTTACATTAATTCACTGAGCTGGAATTTTAATGGACTACAAAAAGTCATACAATCAGCTGAAATCCACAGCTAACAAAACTGATTACTTTAAGTGATGAATGCAGGCTGGTTTGGAGAAAAGACTTGATGATAAATTTGCTTCACGCGCACTGTCCTTGTATTTGCAGCAAGTGTGAACTCTGTGAACCGGAGCAGAAATGCCTAAAGAGCAAATCCTTGCAATTCACATTTCTAATGAAATTATGCAAGTGATAGCCGTCTGTGACTAAGACTGCAATGCTAGGCACAATTACTTGGCAGTAAATTTTTATTGAACTCACCACAGCTGACTTAATAATGCTTAGCATTTTTTACAGCATTCTCCGTGTATGAAGGACTTCACTTACTGACACCAACCCTGTAAAGAAGATCAGTAAGATTATTTCTCTGTTGAAAATGTGTATCCCAGGCTGAAGGGGTGTGTGTGTCTGTGTGTCTGTTCTAAGGTTGCCAAAACTACTTCCAAATAGAATAGCCATCAGTACTATGGAGTGAAAATTTTATTTTGTGTATGTATGTATGTATGTATGTATGTATATATATATACACACACACACACATACATACATACGTACATACATACATACACACACACACACACATACATGTACATACACAAACACACATTTTGATGGCACCTTCCTAGTTCCTGGTTTGGAGTTGCATCTTTAAAAACATGCAGTTTAAAAATCTTCATATTAGAAATGGAAAGCTGGCTCAGTAAAATTTTGCTTCTGTTTGGCAGAAGAGTAAATGGTGTCTCCTCCTGCCATCACTTCTATGTCAAGCTGAATAATACCAAAAGCAGTTAAATTATTTTGGCAGGTGAGGAAGAAAATCTCCTAAGCACCACTTCCCCTCCCTGGTGTTAAAATATAGTAATAATAGCTTTAAGCAAACAAGGTGCTGCCCTTTCATAACACCCAACTAATGTGCTCTGCCTAAATGCTAGGGCTGGTCACATGCTTTACTGTGGCTTCCCTGTTGCGCTAAGTAGACATTCTCCTTCGTGTCTTTTACTGTTCCATAATTTAATTCCTCCTTTTGAACTCTGGTTTAACTCTAGCTTTCCTCATACTTTATAAGGAATTGTGAGATTCTACTCATGTTCAGGGGAAACAGGAACAAGTCCTACCCTCTTCACATCAGCCTCCATATGTAGATGACGACTTATTGGAGTGGAAAGCTTCTTATATTGATAGAGGTTCTCCACACAGTAGAGACTCCTGAGTTTCTTGATACAGAAGAGGCTCTTTCCTATAGCTTTTTATCCTCTATGTATGGAGGGTGATGCAAAGGGGCAGGGTAGTATGCTTGCCCCTATGCCCCCTCTGAATGTAAGTAGAATCTTGCCTCTTTTCATAACGCTTGAAGACTTAGAAGACTCTCCATGGTTAATTCTAAAACTGAAGTATGCATACTTAACGTATCCTTACTGTCTTTCTTTCAATTGTTTCCTTCTTTTTTGCCTCCCACATGACAGAGGAATATGTCTCTAGTGATAAAACATGAGGGAACAAAAATGAGCGAAACTTTACATTGGGAACAAGGAGCTGGTAACCGAACCCCACCCATGTGTTATTTCCCAGAGGGCCCTTTAAACAATAATCTTGAGCTCACCTAAGGTTACTCATAGGCATAAATCAGAATCATCCTGAGGATGTTGCCTAGCCTGGCAGTGAAACGTCTGCAAGAAAACAACAAGGCTCAGAGAGCACCAAGGACCCCGCAGTTCAACCCTGAGCTACAAATATTCTCTTCGATTGGAATCATCCTGTCTCTCTGGCTGAGATGCATAAATGAATACATGCTCTCTTCCCCCCAGTGTGGCCTCCACGTGGCCTCTTTCTAAAAGCTAGCAATGGCTTGCAGCTCAGATAAACTCCAAGAGAGTTCCTTCTTGTCAAAGTCAAAAAGCTGATAGATAAATGCCCCTACTTCGTATTAGTGATCCCTTGGGTGTTTCAATTTTTTTTTAACCAATCACGATTGTCACCATGATATGGTTAGTGGTCTTCTCTTACAAGCCAGGACAGCAAACTGAAAGAGTGAAGACAACTGTATTGTTTGTTTCAACTATATTCATGAAGTCTGCCCGACTCCATCAAATGCTGATGCATTGGAAGTTCACTGACATGTAGCCAATAACGTCTTTTGAAAAATAGAGCAATTTTCAAACACAAGCTTACACCTTTGTTTTAATGCATCAGCTACACAGAACATGAGCAATACGTATTTAGGAATAATATTTTATGGGCTTAAGAAAAGGGATTTTTTTTCTTGCTTCCACTTGTCCATCGGCCTGACAGAGCCTTCCACTTCACTTCCAGTCACCTAAATGCAAAGGTAGGCTACTCAGGAAGTCTATTTAGGATGAGAATCATATAGTGTGGTTTGGTTTTAATTATACAAAACCCTGTTCTCCATAGGAAGAGAAACTTAATTCTAAAGGAGTCTCTATCAGCATTTTACCCATTAGTAGAATGGTTCTGTATTACTTTATGACATATCTAATTTTGGGAGCATAATGGAAGAGAGGCATTAAAAAGGCACTTTTCCACAAGTATAGGGACCCATCTTCAGAAATAAATAAATTAGCCTGCCTCTCTCTCTCCCTCCCTCCCTCTCCCTCAATCTCTCTCTCTTTGTAACTGGGTTTAGATGCTACCCACTTCCTGCTCCCAAATAAGACACAGTGTAGCGATTCAGCCTTCTTCAGAAACTTTAGCCTGGGTAAAATTACAGTTAACACCCTTGAGAAGCTACATGGTTCCCACAAGATGCTTTCAGCAATTACTGATTGTCAACGAAGAAGTATTTGTAAGGTATTATACTTAGTGTCATTCCCCCCACCCCCCCAATTTCCTTTCTATTCTTATTAAGGCTTGGATTTTGCTTCATTCCCCAATATAGAAAATGGATATCCTTGACTTGTTCTTGAAAACCACTTTTTTAATGGGCTGAATACTTTCCCACAAAACAAATTTGAGTCTGTGCACACACACATCATTTAAAATGATTAGACACACACACACACACACACACACACACACACCAAAGTTGCCCACAGTATATCTTTCAGGGAAAAAAATGACAATTCATAGCCTTTACTACTTATATAGAATGCAACACTGTAATTGTCATTTGTTGTTGTTTATTCGTTCAGTCGTTTCCGACTCTTCGTGACTTCATGGACCAGCCCACGCCAGAGCTTCCTGTCGGCCGTCACCATCCCCAGCTCCCCAATGGTTGAGTCCGTCACCTCCAGAATACCATACTGCTTCACATTTGTTTGCCCAGAATAGCTGCACCTTAAATTTTGCTTCAACTTTTCAGTAGGTGTTATTTGAATTTACAACATAATATTCTGGGAAATTCTTATCTCCTCCTAATGTTCCTACTCTGAGAAATTTGAAAATGCTCAGCTTCACTAGCAAGATAGTCCTCTTAGTCTCTGCACAAAGCATGATAGTTTTATAAGGACTGGGAAAAATAGCAACATTTTTTACTCAATCCATATGAAACCAAGTGAATGACAGACATGCTTTACTGCAGTCAACAGCAGTTTTATGGACATGTTGTAAATGTCAGACTACACCTTTTTTAATAATAAAAAAGACACTGTAATACTGTTTCCTTATAACCAGGACAGAAAATCATTTGGTAAAAGTAAAAACATTTATTGGGTTTGACATTAAAAAAAAAAGTACTGTGAAGCAGAGATACTATATTCCAAACGTGAAGTCTCAAAGGTTAGGTTAAGAAACTTTTGGTTCAAAAGGAGATGTGGCAGATACATAATTTAAGAGCTTGTGAAAGGGAAACTTCTGTAGCGTATTTTTTCACGCTTCATCTCTCCTGTTAAACATAAAGGGGACACACTGTGGAACAAGGGAGGCTTAAAGAATCAAGTCACTACTGTGCCCATTATTTCAGAATGTTTTTGTTGTTGCCTCAAACTATAGTACATAAGCAGGAGTAAGTCACCAACCCCTTAAAATCATAGTGCACAACACCTTGTACAAATAAAGATTACAACTTCTTAATCCTTTCCAAAGAACATGAATTTTTGGCAATTCATTTGTGTTAGAATTCCAATTTTGATTACACGTTATTTTTCAAAATCTTGTATAAGATTAAAGATATAAATATACCTCAAATAAAAATATACATGAGCAAATAAGAACTACCAAATGACATCCAGTCAGTAGCATGTGCTGTACCTATAGAAGGCCACTTGAAACCATGACAGCAGAAGAAATGCCGAGAAGAAAACAATTTGAAGGATAGCATAATGATCAAAGCTTTAACTTCACCTTATCTTCAGTAAAATCAGCAGCAAGGTGAGATGGGAACAGTGATCAGATCTCATCTCACTGAGAATTGATTAGTGCAATCCTAAAGTGTCCAGTGGGCTATTTTTCTATTCAGCGTGCAACTGAAGCCACAGTATGATGATGCCATACTTGAATGTTCCACTTCAACAGCACTGAAATTTACTGAACAGTTGCCAGATGAAGTGCAGCACTTACAGTATAGAAGCACTTTACCAACATTTTCCATCTAGGTTGAGAGCTCCAGTTAGAAGGAAGGGTTCACCATATGAATAAAAACCCGGAGGGCCTAAATGTATAAAACAGCCTTGGGGTCCTCTTGTTGTGTTGACCCTGTAACTTCTGAAACTCCCCATCCATTATGGCCTTGGATATCTAAGGATGACATACACTGGAATATGATCTACTTTCTAATCTATTCATAAAACTACAAAAGCAAGGTTTGATGAGCATTTATATCAGAAACCTAAGTCAGGTTTATGTTTAGGTTTAGTGAAGCCTTTTTGGCAATGTCATGAAAAACACATGGAAAGTTTCTGTTCGATGCTCCTAACTTAATGGGGGCGTGGTGGCTCAACAGTTAAGACGCCAGGTTTGTCGCTCGGAAGGTCGCAAGTTTGGAGGTTCGAATCCCTAGCCCCGCATGACGGAGTGAGCTCCCGCACTCGCCCCAGCTCTTGCCAACCTAGCAATTCGAAAGCATGCAAATGCAAGTAGATGAATAGGTACCACTTCGGTGGGAAGGTAACAGCGTTCCGCGCACGTCATGCCGGCCACATGACCGTGGAAGCGTCTTCGGACAATGCTGGCTCTTCGGCTAACAAACGGAGATGAGCACCGGCCGCTAGAGTCGGACACGACTGTGTGGGGAACCTTTACCTTTGCTCCTAACTTATCTTAATACAACTAGAGCTTGCAAAATTGTAGTTGTAGAGAAGGACTATAACTTGGTGGCTTAGCTGAACTAGAGATATATCCCTCCCTATTAAATGTATATGTATGCATATCTTTACCTGCCAGAAGCCACCCAAAGGACAGCAGTGGGACAAAAAACATGTAGTTAATAACTTTGGTTTGAAATGAATTGCAAAAATCCTATTTAAGCAATATAAAAAAGATTAAAATTCATTAGGTAACCAGTCCCTATTCTTTTCACTTCTTTTCAGCTTATGTAAAGATAATGGCACAAGCCTATCCCATTCATGGGCTAGGAAAAAAACTTGTCTTTCTATAGGCTACATAGAGAACTAAGAGTTTTTTCTAACAGTGATTTGTTGAACAAGTCAGAATGGCTTGGCTCACATGCCACCCTAAGTTAAAAACCAAACACATTGTGGTTTACTGCTACATGCAAAATAGGTCACTATGGCTGTACTATAGGAAGAAAGATATATTAATGGAAACCAAATGCTGCTGCTGAAACCAAACCTGGCACTAACATCTACAAAGTTGCCAAACAATTCACTTCATGTAATCACACAACATTTTTGTTTAATAAACTCATTCAGAAAAAAAAATATGGAATGGGAAATACCTTTTAACATACATCATGTGTTCTTAGAGTAAGTTGAAAAAGCAATAACATCTGTTTGCTGGTTTCATATTGCATCACACAAAAGAAGGAAAAAAATAGAAAAAAACTTTTCTTACAAGTTACTTATGTTTAATGCTTAAAAGTTTGAATGCACAAACAATAATCTACCATTATAGAAGTACTTGTGGTCAATACAATGCATTAGAACTATGTACAATGACACAGTTTAGTATCAAAATCTTTCTACACTGTAGAGTATTACGAAACTGTTAATGACATCAAACACTGAGCACTTAACACATTATTATTATTATTATTATTATTAATATTATTATTTGCTACCACATTTGGAACTTCAATGAACAGTCCATTTTAACTTGCAGCATTAACCCATTTCTAGTATGAAATTAAGTAATTTTCTACTTACACAATAAAGGTTTATCTACACAGTTCTTTTGATTTTGATCCATAGCAGCAAAGGCACTGTACATCAGCAGATCCACAGACTTAAAAGATTTTTTTTTAAAGCATTCAAAAAGAATATGTCACAGGTCATAGTTTAACAGCAACAACAACAACATAAAAAGGTAACACAATGGTTTCTGGCACAATGGCTCAGCCTGCGTCCATTTCAGGGACGTTCAACTAAGACTTGGATAGAACTGGCGGTAAATAAAGCAAGTCCTTCTGTGAGTGAAAATCCATTTTGTTCTGCACTTCAGAATGAGTGCTCTTCTAAATTCTAACTCTGAGGTCCTCACTTTTATAGTTTGTATTCATGTAGGAATCCATTCCCTTCTCAGTGCCATCTCCAATTAATGTATCAAATATTTTTTTCTGTAATCTTTGTAACTGCAAAATTGCCCAAAGACGCACATCTTTCTTTTCAAAGAAATGTAGCAAAAACATCCAGAAAGAATGAAGATGATCTTTGAGACACATTATTGTACTTCTCTCTGAAATATACAAAATAAAAGTGATATTAAAAATTCTGAGCAATGCACTACACTTAAAGGTCTCAAAGTATAAACATTATATACAGGAGGTTTACAAAACACTGTAAAATGGCTGCTTAAAGCAACTGTTAAGAGTACAGTTGGATTTGGCTTATATTTTCACAATTTCTTGCATTCAATTTTCACTTAGAAATATGAAGTTACTGAATTTGCTCAAAATATGGTGCACAAGAAAGCATGCATGATCCCACTCTCCTCTGCATGCGGCTGCCTCTCAGAACAGAGCACACACTCTTAACAATGTTATTTATTACTTGTAGACACCAGAACCTAAGGAAATACTCATTTGAATCAGAAACTGATATTATCTGAACTACCTAAATGATTTCTAAACATCATAAGAATATAGTTAGGAGACCAAGCCATCTGAGGAAACTTAGGTGAAAACTGACAATTTAGGCTAAAATAGTAAGAAAGTGGCCTGATTAAACAAAACTTGCCGATGAGTAGAGGCTATACAACATGGTGAAAGGGGATTTCATTCCCTTCTCATTTTTGATGGATACCTGAGCCTGCTATGTTCACATATAGGCATAACATTTTGCAAAAAAAGAATGAGATAATACAATGCAGTGTAGATTGATCAAATCTATATATATATATTGTCCATTATTGCCTACTTTCAGATATAATCCTCAATTACGGTTTGGTGTTATGCATCCTTCCCTGACCTGAGTTCCCTCCAGATGTATGAACTTTGTCCTAAGCAATGGCTGGGAATTCTGGAAGCTGAGAGTCTACTCATTTGGGCAGTGTCCAGGTTGGATAAGACTATGCTATGGGAATAAACCTGGCTAAGCCTTGGATTTACATGCTTCCCCTTTCCTTCTATTCTAGTGCAGCTGCAAGGAGAACAAACACGTTTTCTGTTTTATACAGCTCCTCTCATTCTTGATTATTGGTTTTATTGGCTGGGATGGTTGTAAGTTAAAGTCCAAAACAGCTGAACACCTGAAGTTGAGGAAAGCTAGTTTAGGAGAAATACACTCAAGACTGTAGACCATGATTTGAAGTATGTTTTTTTTCTAAATCCCTCTTAATATTAACCAGTTTGTCATAGACATAATAAGTAACCATACTTTATTTATAATGAAAATAAATGCTTTTCTTTTCATTGCATACACACCACAGAAAAAGGCTGTGATTTTCTCAAGGTTCATACATGCAACACTTAATAACAGATTAGTGTTATTTCTGGACAAAGCCATAGCCTGGGGGCTGGGCCTATCGTTACTGAAATTTCCTTATTCTGTTCGGATATTATGACCATCCATATCTGAATGGCATGATGAGTAATGGAGAAAAGATCCTGTTTCTCAACCATGTTTCATATTTCATATTCCTAGAGGCTAATATGAACCGGGTCATTGCCATTTGTAATACTGTATATACTTTTTAAACTATATGACTTTAATAAAACTCTTGGCTTAAATAACATCTGCAAAATTTATGTAGATATTTATTTATTTATTTGTCATATTTCTCTACTGGCCATCTCGCATACAACAACTCTGGGCAGCATACATAATCAGCAAAAAAAATTGTAATTGCCCTTGGCTTCCCAACAGTCACACGCATCCCAACAATATATTCATCAAGAATGCAACGCACCTTCAAATCCAAGGCAGACGCAGACTACTTTATTTAGTCAGTTCCTTGTTAGAAAGATTTCTTTAACAAAATAAATACATTACAGCTATGTTACACAATTAAAAGAGTCAGTTCCCTGTTAAGTATGCTTATTCCATCTTCTTCCAAGTAGATAGCTGAAGATTTGGTATTACATGTTCTTAATGAGCGCTTGCTATTAAATAGCAAGTCTAGTGGGAAAATTCCACAACTGCGTTGAACATTTTCATCCCTCAGATTTGGGAAACAGAAAAATAAAATAATATACAGCAAAGTGCTACTAGGAGGAGTACGGTTTTCATTCAGGTTTGTCTCTAATAAATAACTTCATACACTGTAGCCTTCTTATCCCCAGAGCCAGTGACAATGTACTTGTCATCCACAGAGATATCACAGCTAAGTACAGAAGATGACTCTTTGGACTAGAAGAAGAAGAAGAAGAAAAAAAGTGTTAACTATTCTCTGCATAAATCAGATGAAATAGTAATTTTTTTTTAGATTTTTTATCCCTTTATTATTTTTCATAAATTACTCAAGGTGGCAAACATACATAGTACTCCTTCCTCCTCCTATTTTTCCCACAACAACAACCCTGTGAGGTGAGTTGGGTTGAGAGGGAGTGACTGGCCCAAGGTCACCCAGCCAGCTTTCATGCCTAAGGCGGGACTAGAACTCAGTCTCCTGGATTCTAGCCTGGAGCCTTAACCACTAGACCAAATTAGTTCCTTTTAAGAAATAAAACAGTTACAGGATGGTTCAATTATATATTTCTGCTTCCTGTCTGATATTATTCTCCAGTCTGTGCATCTTCAAACTTAATTGCAGTTAACTCTCCAGGCTTGAGAGAATAATAAGGTTGTCCTTGGCATACATGTACTCTTCTCTAGAGATTAAAATCAACAAAACACACTTGTTACACAGACAGCATTATTTTCTTTCTTGCAGCCTTGAAGAGTTTAAATAAAACAGAAGTGACCTAATGTGTATTCATAACCAATTGGGATAACCAGATGTCTAAAAGCAGCCCACAGAGGCGGCAGTTTGTGATAGAAAATGAATGGTTTGGTTTGCTTAAATACAGTTCAAAGCCTACTTTTAGCTGAAAAATCAGTCACACGCTCCGTGCAGAGCTGAAAACTTGGAACCTAGCTTGCATTCAGGCATCAGAGTGAGAACAATTAGGCCTCAGTGATCATGTCAGCCAATTGTGGTTTTGCTGCCTGATTGTGGGAAACATGCCTAAAACCAAATAGAGGTGTGGCATGTGAAACATGCAAAAGGCAGACAGAATGGGGTAAAAGGAATGCTGAAGAGAAATGCCAAACTCTGCAGTAACAAAACAAGAAGCAGACAGGTAATGCTAACCATCCTCGGTGTTAGGAAAACAGTGGGAAACCTGCCCATGCGTGGAGGAAATGCTTCTGAGACAAACTATTGAAGTGTCCACACTTGGCTTCAGACTATTACACAAAGCCACCAAGAACACCTTTAAATTCTCCCTAGTGAACTGTGTGGCTTGCTCCTCTTTTATTGTTTCTACTGTTTTGTTCAGTATTTGATGGATTTCTCCTACTATAGCATTATCCTTGTTGTTATTATACTGTTGTTATTATGTGTATGCATGTTTATACACATGCATGCCCAGAACAAAAAGTTCAGATTGCTACAAAGATTTATATAATATATAACAACTTTGTAGCCTTGTAATAGGCGTGGAAGAAAAACAACCATTATTACTCTTTAATAGTAATTTCAACATTGGGGTTGGAAACGGATTCAGCATAAAATAAAAGGTTTATAAGCAGCAAGGCTTTAAAATGTTATATAATGATCTCAAAGGATGAATATTGCAACACTACTCAGAGCAGATTTGATCAACTGATGTGCTTTGTAAAATCTACCACAGAGTTTATATGTGCAATTATTATTTGACATAAGCTAAAATCAAATGAAACACTTAAAACTCAAGTTTCATGACACCAGCCCATCAGTGGAATCTGCCCAGAGGACATTCAACATATCTTCCTCTATTTCTCCTTCCTGAACTGCTCAATGCTAGATGGTTAGGTGTACCTGATTTTGAGGCTGAAGGGAGAGGGATTGCGTAATGATTTTTACCTGAAATATACTGGCTCCATAAGGTGTTCTCCATGCATTCAGAAGATTATCCTTTCCAGTGCTTACAAACCATTTGCCTGAAAACATATTTTATATTGTAATTAGAGGAAATTGATTAATTCCACATCAGCAAAACTTCTCTTCTGTCCTCTTATCTCCCTACCTCCATTTCTGTTTTATTCTGGTCAAAGCAATAACTTGCACCAACATTTTACAAACATTCAATCACACATACATACAATATTAAACAGTATCTACCTTTCCTTTTTCTGTTTTATCGGAAATATGGTCAGCAAATAGAAGATAAAGCTAGCATATACTAAATCGCTTACCACAATGGGCAAATTTAAGGGACAACACACAACTCTCATGAAGATGTAGCTGATATTTGTCTGGTTTTGTGACGTGCAGCACTTCAACATTGCTGTTCTCCATCCCTACTGCCAACCATTCTCCAGTAGGGCAATAGCCCAGTGAGAAGATCTGGAATTATAAATGCATAAAGATTATGATTTAAATGCGTGGTGACATAATTATTGTTCTTCGAAAGACAAAAAACAAAACAAAATAAAAAATCTGTCTACGGTTTTCTTTAAAAAGATGGAATTACTGCAATAGATCAAGATAATCAGCTCCTAAAACTAAAACCCAATTAATGCTGGGTAACATATATTAGACGTTATTCCTCAGATGGACTGAAATAATATTTTCAAAGAAATTATCTGGGAGTAAGTTCTACAGAAAGGACTAATCATCATCTAGAGGACTCCTTCAGTCTGTGAATAAGACTCAATTAGTTCTTGGGGATAAAGGAAGAACTGTTACTTACCCAAATCTACAATGTTTGAAAAAATACTTCCCTTCTTGCCCCAATCTATTAAAAGAATGCAGGGAGCAAACTGAAGACAACGATGACTTTCGTATGTCATGGGTCCTGAAGAAAAGTACCTGGGATGTGAAGTCATGTTGCTGTAGCTGCCTCCCTTCTCTCAGGTCCCAGGATCTCACTGTATTGTCCAAGCCTCCTGTCCAGAGCTTAGTGCCATCATTAGAAATGTCAATGCAGCTGGCTCCATCGGTGTGGCCCTGGAATTGCCTAAATATGCCAAGTTGGGATACAATCACTTTGGAAAAATATCTTCTGCTGAAACATTTAAAAAGCTTCCATGCTAATTTTTAAGTGCTCCCAAAATAATAGAGAAAGCAAGGCAATGATTTCTTGAAGGGGAGAAGGAAATCTACTGAATTTTAAAATGCTGGAAGCACCTTTCTGAATTCTTTTTCACACATACTGTATATATGCTAAGACTACAAAGGAAGGAACATTTTCAAAGGATTAATGCAATGAGGTTTGGTATTTTCCAAGAAAGGATATGTGTTTTATTACATTATAAGGTTAACCTGCTACATTAACTCACTTTTTAAAGTCTGGAGTAGAGCAGCATAGAAATACCAATAAACAAATTAATAAATAAAGGCTTATGTTTGAAGAAGAGTTCTGTGCAATAAAAAGCCCCACACTTCCAGCTTTTTGAATGCTAATTGTTTCAGTGAAATAATAATTATTATTATTTACTTAATTTATATGACCGCCCATCTCCCCCCAACGGGGAACTCTGGGCGGTTTACAACAAAAAAGAATTAAAGTAGAACATACAATATAAAACATCAATTCATACAATTAATAATAAATAATTATAAAAATAAAATCCAGATGGACGAAAGAATAATAAAGGGAGGACTTTTTAGGATTAAGGGACAAGCCACCCCCATGAGGAACTATCCCTTCCTCCTTCCCATGCCAGGCGGCAGAACCAGGTCTTCAGATCTTTCCTAAAGGTCGGGAGGGAGGAGATCTGTCTCAACTCTGGGGGCAAGGTGTTCCACAGTGTAGGAGCAACTACAGAGAAGGCCCGTCTCCTAGACCCCATCAGGTGACACTCTTTAATTGATGGGGCTCGTAGCAGGCCCTCCCTGAATGATCGGGTGGGGCGGGTCGATAATATGGGGATAAGATGGTCCCTCAGGTATTCTGGCCCCATGCCATGTAGGGCTTTAAAGGTGATAACCAACACCTTGAATTGTACCCGGAAGCAAACCGGCATCCAATGTAGCTCGTGGAGCAGTGGTGTTACATGTGCAGATCTTAGTGCACCCTAACCCTAACCCTAACCCTAGTGCACCCAAAATTGCTCGCGCGGCCGCATTCTGCACCAGCTGTAGCTTCCGGATAGTTTTCAAGGGTAGCCCCATGTAGAGCGCATTGCAGTAATCTACATGGGAGATGACGAGAGCATGAGTGACTGTCCGGAGGGCATCGCGATCCAGGAATGGGCGCAACTGGCGCACCAGCCGAAGCTGTGCAAAAGCCCTCCTAGCCACGACTGCCACCTGCTCTTCGAGCAGGAGTCGTGAGTCTAGAAGGACCCATAATAATGTATCTTGCGCTGATATTTTTTCTAAAGAGACCTATATAATTAGAAGAGAGTTCCAGTTTTTTGGGAATATAATCAAATAGAGATATTTAACAGCTCAGTACTGTATATACCCAGGACCGTATCTTTTATCCCCGTAAGACCCCTTTTTTCAAGGTGTGAGGACCTTCAAAGCCAGCTCTCTATTTAAAAAACAAAAGAAAATAAAAAACCACCATGATTCTTAAGCCACCTTCAATCATTGATAAAGCGTGTACACTCTGCAGGAGAGTGGGGACCAATCGTTAACTCCAGCAGTGGTTGCCATCCACGTCACCCTTCATGCCTTGGGGACAACTATCTTTACAGAGCCTCCATGGAAGCTCTCTGATATTTACAAACCTGGTTTTCCAGGATCCTAAAACAGAAAGGGCATCTTGCTACTCAAAGACACCCTCTATACACAAAGATTGAAAAGAAGAGGAAGATGGAACAAGCACTTTTCTCTTCTGCTTTCCTTCCACACAGTTGATCTCACAGGCTTTGTGAACATCTGAACAGGACTTCCTAGTGGTTTTAATACAGAATATCCTCAATTTGGTTATGAGCTGATGACATCTCATGTTTTCACAGAGAATTATTCTTTAGATTTTGCACAGGCTATTCGTTTTCCTTTCCACTAGAGATAACTGCAAACCAATATATCTCTGTGAATTCCCAGCCTGGGGCTACTCAAACTCTTATCTCTATTTAATTAGGTTTACTACCTGCCCTGCCCTCAGATCTCAGGAGCAAATTAAATTCAGACATAACATTTCTTCCCTCACCCCCCCACCCACTCATAATGAGACAAAGAAGAAACAACAAAGGCAAAGATGGATTTTAAAAAAAGAATAAAAACACAAATGGCTGGTATACTAGTGACGGTCTTTGGCAGGAGCCCAAAATCGTATCTACATGGTCATTACCATCTGCAAGCATATATATTCTATTGCCACTTGGTTCTTCTTTATCTAGTTACAAAGACATAGTTTTATTTTCATCTCCCTACAGTATCTACATAAAATTGACATCCTAGTGGGTGCCCTGAGGCATACCATGAATTTTGAAAATCAAAATATTCCTGCACCAATCAGAAATCTAGCTCTTCACTGCCAGCTGACTGACTGACTGACTGACAGACAAACTTGGGCTCAGCTTAAGGCTGAAAGAGCTGGCAATGGTTTCTTTTGGGGAAATAGCAATTTGTATTGTCGAAGGCTTTCACGGCTGGAGTTCAATGGCTGTTGTGGGTCTTCCGGGCTGTGTGGCCGTGTTCTGGAAGTTGTGGTTCCTAACGTTTCGCCAGCATCTGTGGCCAGCATCTTCAGAGGGCAGGAGCACAGATAGAAGCAAAATCTCTGTTTTTTTTGCTTCTATCTGTGCTCCTGCCCTCTGAAGATGCTGGCCACAGATGCTGGCGAAACGTTAGGAACCACAACTTCCAGAACACGGCCACACAGCCCGGAAGACCCACAACAGCCATCAAATAGCAATTTGCTTATGAATTTCTTCCATGACAGAATGAAAAGGTTCTAGGCACACAACAGGCTCTATGACTCTTCCCTACCTAAAACATGGCATATCAAAGATGGGAGAAAGTTTCTGGAAGTTAAGGCACTTTAAGCAACTTCATAACATGGCAACACTGAGGAAAAAAGACAGCTCCTTTTAACAAGTTTACCAATGCTTTATAATCCAGTTTGACTGACCTACCTGACCAGGGTCTGATTGTGCAGGTCCCACACTGCAATGTTCCCATCGCTACAGCAAGAGAAGCACACCTTGGAATCCGGGCTGATTGCGAGAGCATAGCAGGCAGGAGCCGAGGATGTCAGCTCTGCTTTAATGCGTGGAGTCGGGGCTGCCAGGTCCCAGATGGATAACGTGCTGGCTTCCCCGCCAACGATCAGGGTGCGGCCATCTGGGAGTAATCTGCAGGAGCGGATGTAGTTATCTCTGTTCTGTAGACATAGAAAGCACCAAGAGATTACTCGGAAGAAAGAAAAACCTAATAAAATGAAGCAGAAATCTATAAAATTACTGTATTCCCTCTTGGTTTTAATGAGCTCATGAACCATTTGAATGCATGGCTAAAAAACAACCTGCAAGAATGCTTTGTTTTTGTTTAAGAAACAGCCATCATTCTCAGCAAAAATTATCTTTATAAAAGCTATCCCCACTACCAATAAGTTGCAAACATCTGAATGCTCGCAGCAAAAGTGATCTGGTAAACACAGATGGATCTCACTCACAGAGGTTACATTCAGCATACATCTATGGATCATGAAACCTTAAATAATCAAAACACGGAATCTATGGGAATCAGAAATAATTGGTTTTGGAGCCCTGGAAAATAACTCTTTCTCTCTCTGCCTTTTAAACTTGATGCTAAGATCTATCAGGAGCCGAGAGAGTTTATCTTCTCACAAAACTTTGCACTAAGATCTGCCCCTTACTTCATCACAGCTCTCTGCTGTGCATTTGTTCATTTCCACTCTGGGGGAAATGACATGCAGGAAGAGGAGGGTAACATAAGGTCAGAATGCTGCAGTTCACTGGGAAATTGTGGGGGTGGAGGCTGGATGCAGATTTCTGCACATGTGCAAAATGAGAGGCAGATCAGAACAGCATGTCAAAAACCAAAGGTAAGTTAAATTGTTTAGTGCAGTTAATGAGTTCTGGTCTATAATTAACAGCTGCAGATACATGAAACAATGGATGAGGCTGCTAGTAACAAGGTCTACTGTACCTTTCATAATCTACTCACAGAGTTCAGCATACTTTTATTTGGCAGTGTTTTCAGCAAAAACAACAATACATTATGAACAGGAAAATGACAAAGGAAAAGCTCACAATTGGGGTCCTGGTTATCATTCAGAATTAATTTTCTCCTAGCTATTGTGGGAGTTTTACCTTCCCTCGGTGTAAGAGAAGAGTACTGACATTTGGATTTGGATGATTCTTATTTGAAGATGAAAAAAACACAGGAAGTTGTTTGTTCATCTTCTAAAAAGTGCAGACCTACTAAAGAGTAGTGGATCAAACTTTAAATTGAAGAGTATGGAATTAAAATCTTACTTCTAGCTAGCTATGTTTAATGGTGTGTCTAGTTAAGCTCTCCTACTGTCACATTGGTTTCTGTCAAAGGCATACCCAATGAACCTTTAAAAATCTGTCCCAAAGGATTGGGAAGTCTCCAGTGCAAAATTGGAAAGGCAAGAGGGGCTGATAGGAGAAGGTCCCATGGCATGAGGATAATGGCTGCGTCTTTAAACAAGGATCCTTCTACCTTTCAATTAAACCACATTGCCTAACTTCAGACATATAACCAATATTGTTAAGCATGATCTTTCTATTAAAAAAATGAGAGGTCCTTTTAACATTCATTAAATCCAACAGTTTATAAGAAGTGCTTAAAGAATTAATGAAGCTTAATAATTCTGGCCACTTACATCTACAGAAGCTATACATTAAAACATCACAGCCACTGAATTATTTACATATACCACAAATATCCTAATGGTACCCCATTAAAGATTCCTTGTCATCTTTACTTACCAAACAGTCCAGTTGAGAGACAGGACTTTTGTTTCCTGGATGACTGATATCCCAGACCTTGACACATCCTTTTCCACCAGTGTACACGTGCCTTGTTGGGTTGCTTATGGTAACTGCACACACCACTTCCCCATGGTTTAGGGTGTTAATCTGCCGAGCATGACGTGGAATTCCTGGCCCAATGAGGGCATCAGGAGGGAAAGGTACGGGCTGCATCTGACCATCAGCACTTACATGAAATGAGTATGCCCTAGGGTAAGAAGAGAGAAATCCTGCTTTAATTACTCATCTACTGGCCAATGGAAACTTAGCAAACATGGTTAATGCTAATGCACACTTTGTAAAATACATAATGTTATGCTGTTTTCTTTTGGGTTGTTGCTGAGTGGATATCAAGTATTATTATTATTATTATTTATTACATTTATATCCCGCCCATCTCCCCCACAAGGAGGGGGAGATATAACAAGTAGTTATATTTTGACTGGAACCAAAGGAAGGCTGAGGAATTCTGAGCAGTCATGGAAATAGTATGTTTTACCAGGAGTAGGACATTATATGACTGGCAGTTATGTCACCTGCAAGTAACCTATCAATAACTTTCTGCAAATGCTCTGCCAGGGAGAGAGCATTCCAGTGCTTAAAATTGTTTTGCTTAAGGTGCAACGTGTTGAAGTCCTTAGATAAAACTTTATTGAAGTTGATCTAGAGCATTTTTTGTTTATTCGTTCAGTCGCTTCCGACTCTTCGTGACTTCATGGACCAGCCCACGCCAGAGCTTCCTGTCGGCCGTCGCCACCCTCAGCTCCAAGTCCGTCACCTCCAGAGCCTACTAGATCTAGAGCATACTGCAAGGAAATGTATAGCTAATAGATGTAATGTCCACATAGAAATCCAATTTAGGTTACTGAAAATAGCTCACAAATCTCTTCCTTGAAACAAGAACCTGTTTCCTTTTTTGCAGCAAAAAAAGTAAACTTAATTAAAATATGTCAAACGAATGGTACCTAGTGCTATCAACTCCAACCATTGGCCATACTGGCTGGAGATAATATCAATTGTAGTCCAAAACAGCTGGAGGGCCTTACATTGCCTGTTGTTTATTTTCAAGAAAATAAATACTATGGTATAGTGTGCTTAGTGATTGAAAATGTAATCACGTTATATAAAATATCTGAAAGGACTTAAGCTACGAAGGCAAGAATTTGAGGAGATTAAACTACTCACCCTGGCTGCCAAACTTCTACTTAGAAAGGATCTAAGTGCTAAGTTACCTACTGAACATGGTAATTCTAATATTTCATGAATGGTATCATTCTGGATAGGACAAGTAAATATATTTATGTTGAAATATCAGTCCTGATTCTATATATGATCACCCCTACACCCACAATAAAATTGGGCAAATCACTCTCCTCAGTCTTATTGGACTTTTTTCCCGTTGTTGCTTGCTTTCACAGGAAGATTGTTAACACCACAAATAAATGTACTGGATTTCCTGTGTAATTTTCTCTTGCTGAAAAGTAAAGTCGGTGAAAACTCCATATCATTTCCATTTCTCTCAATGAGCTAAGTTAGTTACAGTAGGTCACCTTGTGTGGTCAATTGCCTCAAGGATCCATTTGTACACTATGATATCATAATTCTTTTTCAGTAGTGTTTCAGTCAAACCAAACACTTCAGCGTCCTTTTGTGCAATGCTGTTTATGGAATCCAGTAAGTCTGCACTTCATTGCAGGGCTTCTTTTGCGCACAAAGGAATTATTTTTAAAACAGAGGGGCAGAATACTAGAGACATGCATACCACAGAGCCTTTTGTAATTTGTTTTTCTGTGCCAAGCAGAGTTATCTTGGTCCAGCATTTCCCATTGCAGAAGCATAACCTCTTCCCTACGCCCTCTTTTATCCACAGCATCTGATACCCTTGGCACATAGTCACCTACAGGAAAAACTGCCAAATAGGCTTTTAAGATTAAAAGGAGGATTAACCACCCTCTGCCACACATGGAATTCAGTATCACAGAGGAAGCAAAAGGAACAAAAGCTTAATAATATGATTGAGTTAGTATGTTTAACACTCACGGTTTTCCTCCTGGGATGCCTGTCAGATTCGGAGGAATGCCTGGGACTCGCATATGATGATGTGGATCAAAACCAACCTGGAGTTTTCCCACAAACAGAACAAAGAAAGTTTTAAGCATTAATGGGAAATGCTGGAATGCTGCCTTTTAGCCTTACATCAAACGTTACTATGGAGAGACTTCTACAAAGATTAAGAACCATACCGGACCATGCCAAGGTCCACAATTCAACATCCTGTTTCTAAAACTAACCACTTAGTTGCTTAAAAGAAGCTTTCCACCTCATCAAATAATATTCAGAGACATAGTGCCTCTGAAGATAGTGGTAAGGAAATCCTTTAAAACATCAATTATCAGTAAAATGGTAGACGGCAGTAAAAAGCAACCCTGAAAAGATTAACTGAAATATCAATTCTATCAGTTTGATAGATGCCTGGGAAAAGAAAAATGGTATGGTATTTATCTGATGCCTGGAAAACTTGATGCACCAGGTGAGCCTCTATGAGAAGTGTCACAAGTGGGAGGAAGGCCCTGTATCACCACCCATCTTGCCTTAGGTACATCTGATAATGGTACCTGAGAAAGATCTTAATGTAAAGACTGGTTGATGCCACATAAAGTGTCATTTTGAGTATCCAGCTCCTCAACCGCATAGAGCTATTAAGGGAGGGGTGGGGAACCTGAGGGTCTCTGGCATTGTTGAACTACAACAGCTCCCAGCAGCTATTATGTGTTGTGCATTATCGTTGTTGCTGTTTTTATTATTATTACTGCTATTGTTATTTCTATATTTGATTCTGTTTATAAAATCAGTTTTATTCAAATGTACCTGGAGATGTGAGGTCACAATTTTCCCATTCACCTTACCCAGGAATGAAATGTCTGAGATTGGCCTATAATTAGAAATACCTTCTAGTTCAAGGGAGGGCTTTTTCAATAAAGATTTTATAACTGCCTTCTTTAAGCAGGTGGGAACACATCCCACACTCAAGGAGGCATCCATGATTTCCCTTAACCCTTAGCCCTATCCTGGCCAATTTGTTTAGTCAAGAGAGACAAGGGTGGAAGAACTAGCTGGCAGTCCTCATCTCTTCATATACCCTGCCCACATCCTGAAGATCTGTAAGCTGAAAAGAATGTATATGAACACTTTGAATTATGTGAAAAAAAACAAAGATGCTAGTGGAACTCTTGAGCATTCTGTACGACCAATCCAAGTTAGTAGCTTTGTTTTGGTCTATTAGCAATTCTTCAAAGATAGCACTGAATATAACTGTCTTCCTACTCCAAACATACAGATATTCAAGCCCTCATAATTTGACTAAGAAGAATGCAATGTCCACTTTTTTCCCTCTTACTCAGTCCATAGGTAAGCACAAACGCTGAGAAGTGGAACCTCATGAGTTCACAGTATACTGATGACAGAGAAATCTAGACAAATATTCCACTGCTCATTCCCCTACCGAATATACTTCTGAATTGTGCTCTTTGAAATAAAGACATTATAATGTCCAAAGTGCTGTATTGATATAGATTGCCTCTAACACAGAGAATATGATCAGCAACCATTATCCAAAACATTGCCAAATAATCCCCATTCCCCAAGAAAAACTTCAGATTCCCCTCAGCAACTGATTATGACGACTAGTGAGATCTGATTCATACTTTATAAGCCACCACCTTATTGAAAACAAGCTCCTCCCAGCATAGTCATCATTCACTGTCCTATAAAATAGAAGACACTTACCACTGGAGATCTTCCATAGGCTGCAGCAGCTGCTGCTGCTGCTGCAGCTGCACTCATTTGAGGAGAGATGTTATGCAAACCCGCATATGCAGCTCCAGGACTGGTCAGTTCACCATTCATTCCAGCATGGGGTACTATTCCAAATGGGGCAGGATAAGGGCATGGTACTGCCATGGGTGTTCTTAATCCTGAAGCTACAAAAAGTAGGAAATGAGAGAAAAGAAAAGGATATTTACAAATTATATCATGGGAAAAAGCTGGTCAATAAACTATGAGGAAAGGGAAATTCAGGAGGGTAGGAAAAGAAAACAAGCAGAACATTACAAGGATTCTGTATTAGATCATCTC
This sequence comes from Charina bottae, assembly GCA_023362775.1. Classification (NCBI taxonomy): domain Eukaryota; kingdom Metazoa; phylum Chordata; class Lepidosauria; order Squamata; family Charinaidae; genus Charina; species Charina bottae. The sequence goes on along the minus strand of JALMGJ010000002.1, from coordinate 210,039,319 downwards.
AGTTTTTAGAGTGCCACAATTGAGTGTCATAATTCCTTTGCAAATTTTCTCAAAGAGATTCTCCCCAAATTCTGCATGATTGCTGAGGGCCCAAGTGAAATTGAAGAAATTGGTCCTTGGATCATGGAACTGGAAGAAGCTATTTAAGTTCAGTGCAGGAATCCAAATTAAGAAATCCCTGCCTGATGGCTATCCAGTCTTGAACATATTCAGAAGAATGAAGTTCACCACCTCCCTAGCCAATTGTTTCCCCTACTGAATTGCTTTAACTGTTAAAAAGTATTTATTTATTTAATTACTTAATTATTAAACTTCTCGACCACCCAACTCGCATATGACGACTCTGGGCGGTAATACTCTGGTATTACCTTACATTCAACTGATATCTGCCTTCTTGTAACTAAAAATTATAATTTCATATTCATTCATCATCAATTGGTCCTGGTGCTATTTTATAAAACATCCTTTGAGGAATCAAAAGAATGCTAACATATTCCTGCGCAGTCTTCTCTTCTCAAATCTGAACATACTCATTTGCTCATTTTCTCCTTAATTTCCAGGCTTTTGATCCTTCCTGTTGCCCTTCTTTGAACTTAGTCTGAATCCTTTTTTAAGATGAGATGCCCCAAATCCCTATCAATCCTTTCACCACTGCTGAGTGGGACACATATCCCCTTGGAAGAGAAACAGAGAAAAATGAGGCATTTTTCATTACCTGTTTGTATTTTACCATTGTCACTGAGCAGCTGGTATACTGCTTCTTTTTTCTTCCTTTTATTTCGAAAATAGATTCCCTCCCGCTTTTTAAAATTTCTTTTGTAGTTCTCAACAACCTACACCAATCTCAACACACATTTTCAATGGTCTTTCTGACACTTTTATGCCCTGGGGTACCTGTATGTATACTTTCTTGGGGTCTAGTTTGTTTTGTTTTATTTTCAGATAGCACTACCTGAAATAATGCAGTTACACTGACTTCTATTATTTCCCTACTTTTTTCCCTTGGATTTTTTTTTATTTGAACACATAGGACCTTTTTTTAGGACTTCCACCCATCTTGAACTTTTCCTATTAGCTTTCTTGCCATGAAATCCTGCATATTGCTAACAATACTGGATTTTATCCTTCTCTAGACTACAAGCAGAAACTTCTGTTTGAATGCTGTTAAAAAAAATGCCACACACATAAACAAAAACAATTTCCCTGTGTGACCACAAATAGCATATATATATATATTTTTACACAGAGTAATCAGGCCCAATCTTTGTCGTATAATGTGGAGCAGAACAATCTAGAAAGACTAATCCTGTTTTTGCATATGTTTGTATTTCACTCTTCTCCAATCTGATTTCCTCCAAATGTGTTGGACTACAGCTCACATAATCCCCAATCATAATGGTAATTAGCTATGCTGATTACATATTACAGAAGTTGTAGATCAGCCCATTTGGACAATGTCAGACCAGTAAAACTAGTCTAACTCTCTTAAGGCTGAGACTTGCCCAAGATGAGGTAGTAAATCTAAGGAAGATATAATATCAGATCCTAGATCTACATTCAATACCCTACAGCTGTGGGCATGCAACTAGCAGCATATACGTCTACCCTTTCCCCTCTCCAATAACATTTACTAACCCAATGGATCAACTCCTGGTGGCTTTCCAGGAACAGGCCTTAATCCAGGTGTAGAATTACTGCCGGGAGTTGGAGCATCAGTACGTGGAGTTGGGGTATTTGATTTAGACACAGGGGTGGTGGATTTCTCATTCTGATATGGAAAGAAGCAGATTTTATGCACAAATCATAGTGAATTGCATGAGTTCATTTTATTGAGATTTACACTGGTGTACTTCTTAGTAGACATTATAATAAGGAATATATGTATGGTATAGCACTTAATGAGGGAGCGTGGTGGCTCAGCGGGTAAGACGCCAGGCTTGTCGATCGCAAGTTCGGAGGTTCGAATCCCTAGCCCTGCGTGCGGAGTGAGCTCCCACACTAGCTCCAGCTCTTGCCAACCTAGCAATTCGAAAGCCTGCAAATGCAAGTAGATGAATAGGTACCACTTCGGTGGGTAGGTAACAGCATTCCGCACACGTCATGCAGCCACATGACTGCGGAAGCGTCTTCGGACAATGCTGGCTCTTCGGCTAACAAACGGAGATGAGCACCGGCCCCTAGAGTCGGACACGACTGCACAAATGTGCGGGGGGAACCTTTACCTTTACCTTTACCTTTATAGCACTTAATATTAAAACCTGACATTATTTGGATCAAAGAACTTTGATATTTCATACATTTTCTTGTCACTCCCCATCCAAAACACACAAACTGGAATGATACATCAACGTGGAATGATTGCCTCTAATATACAATGGACCCAACAACCAATATCTCATTTAACAAGATGCAAAATATTAAATTATCCAATAGCAGTCCAACCTGCAGTTGGATGCACTAACAATATAGTTCAAGTAAATTGGATTATAGAAGCTGGGAAAGTGATGGGAAATAGCAGTGGTTGTTTGAATCTAAATCTGCAAAATATTAGTGACATATTATGCTCATGAGTTAATTCACCCATTATTTACTATATTCATTGGTGATCACTCGTAGCCAAGTAAGATTGTCTTCCAAAGGTAAAATTTTAACTATAACATGTAATATGAAACTAATAGTATTCACACATCACCCTTTTTATAAATAGTCAGAATGTGAAGTCAGTAATCCCTTTTCCTGATTTCCTGAAACTAGAATATTGTATTATAACCATATTAGAGATGAAGGATAGCAAAAGCAAATAAGCAATACCTTAAAAAATTCTGTATTAGATTATCTCAGTTCTTTAGATTGTCATAATTCCTTTGCATATTTGCTTAGGGAGATTCTCCCTGAATTGTGCATGTTTACCTAGGGCCTATCTAAAATCGAGGAAATGAGACATAGAATCACAGAGCTGGAAGACACCTTTCAAGCTCCATGCAGCATCCAAATGAAGGCCTCCCTGCTGGATGGATATCCAGTCTCTGCTTGAACATGTGCAGCAGAAGGAAACTAACTATCTTCCTAGCTATATATTACTTTTATAGACAACTGCTTTTATTATGAGGACTTTTTTCCCTTACGTTCAATAGGAATCCATCTTCCTGTAACTTAAGACGATTATTGAATTTGTAAGAAAAAATAGTGTTATTATAACCTTAGTACAGATTAAGGATTTTAGTGATATGCCTAAATCTCTTCTACTAATTTCCTAAATTTGTAAGTGTTGCTTATCCCCTGGTTGAGACCACCAGTCCCATATTAACTCCTTTTTGGGGGAGTGCCTTCGAGTCAGTCTTGACTCCTGGTGACTGCCTGGAGTAGGCCCTGCAGTTTTCTTGGCAAGTTTTCAGAAGCGGTTTGCCATTGCCTCCTTCCTAGGGCTGAGAGAGAGTGACTGGCCAATGGTCACCCAGCTGGCTTTGTGCCTAAGGCAGGATTAGAACTCGCGGTCTCCTGTTTCTAGCCTGGTATCTTAACCACTACACTAAATTGGCTCTCCATTATTAACTCCTTATCCAGGGAAAATATTCTTCAATTTCCAAAATTCATGTAATAGAGATTAGTTGAAGTACATCCCAGAAGAAGACAACAGCAAGCATTTCTGCATTGTTACAAAACAATAGGGATGCATCCATTATGTCATCAAGAGTTTAAGCTTGACTCGGAGATGTTCCTTTAATAACTTAAGAAGCATTTTGCAACATCAGAAAAATGTTGAAGGCTACCTGAAATTTGTGCTTGATTCTCCTTAGTGTGTGTGACAATTAATAGCCCCAAGGTTGCATGTGGCTCTCCAAAGACCTGGGTGGGTCCCAAGAGTTTTAAAAGTAGTCACCAACTTGCACACCTCAGCCTTAAACATTTGTGTGAAAATCTCAGGTGACTAGCTGTTCTAGAGAAGAAATTGTAGCAGATGGGAATCCTAGAAAAATAACTATCGTCTCTCTCATGCAAGTTCACACACACAAAATATCTATCAAAGGAAGTCAGTACTGTTCTTGGTTTGTAAGCAGCCTCTCTCTGAATTGTGACTTGTTGTGCAAGCAAAGAAAGGCTATTGTAAATGACATATTATTTTTTAGGTAGAATACGATTGTAGCTGAGTATATCCAAGTAACACAAATAAAGCCAAGAACCAAATCACAACCAAGCAGGAAGCTAAATTTACTGTAAATTGTCATACTGAAATAAAATAAAATAAAATTCAAAGAACCCCCGTGTACTCTTATTTATTCACAGAATAGCAAGCTTCCTGACATGAAAAAAACACAACAAAAGGTAGAAACATTATTTTCAGACATGGCTAGCTGAATAAATACTTTCTATCACTCCAAAAGATCCTGAGTTGCAAGGTATATTTTTTTGGTAGAAATGTATTGAACTTAGTGTTATATTATGATGTACTACTGGGACACATCTCATTATCTTCTGCCTCAACTTAGATACCCAACAGTGCACACACAGTTATGAAGATGAATGTGGACTGTACAGTCACTTACAAGGCTAAGTTCTTTGGATTTGGAAGAAGGAGTGCTGCTGGAAGATGCTATTGAGGCTGGGCTAATTGGTGCATCTTTCTTGAGTAGACGAGTCTTGTCCAAGCCATTCTCCCTTGGAGAATGTGCTGGGCTGCCTCGTGGAGATGATGGATCCTAAAAAAGAAGTGTAATGATTATCAAGTTATCCTACTTGGTCCAGTGGCTCCTTCATTACTGCATCCCATAATGAAGCTCATGAATGGTATGTTCTATAGCCTGCATAAATGATTATTAGCCAAGGAAGCATACTTCTATCCTAGGATATGGATTAATACAATGATTCCTTTTTTATTACACTACAGCAAAATTATTTTCTAAGCACACCCTCTGTTACCTGAGGAATACATGCAATAAATTATGGCTCCGAAAGCAACAATGCACATACCTCATTGGATACATCAACCACCAAGTTATCATCACTTTTTTCACCATCACTATCCTGCATTGAAGAAGGAAAACATTTAAGAACCCAAAATTCTTACTTTGTTAAAAGCTGCATTTTTCATTTAAGTATGAAAGAGCACTAGAAATGCAGTGCAAAATGATTATGGTAACAACATTGTTAGAACTTTAAAAAACTCATTTAATCTATGTAGCTGTCCTTGGACCATAATAGAACAAGCCAGTTTGTTATATTTTTAAATATGTGGCTAGTGGGTAATTGTTCCTGGAGTTATACAGACTAGAGGATGAATTAAAATTTGGATGAGCTTATAAAAAGTGAGCTTGGGAAAACCAATTCTCTCATTAGATTGCTCATCAGGAGGTTTAAGCTCATAGCATCCCTCCCTTTCTAATTTAGCATGTTATATATGGGGCCCCTCTTGAGAAATATCTAGAAGTTGCAATTGGATGTTGCAAATGCAGCATCTGAGCTGGTAAGTGAGTAAAGTACAGGGATCACCCAATGCTTATATTATAACAAAAGATCTGCTTATTTGGCGGACTTTAAGGCATTGGTATTGACTAAACACTTTAAACCCTGATTATCTGAGATATCACCTCTCCCATTCCAAACTTGTTTGAATGTTGATATCTGTAAAAAGACCCTTCTGGATAGAAAATACTTGTCTATCTGGAGCGTGGGAGAGGACTTCCTACTATATCATTCCTTGGTTATGGGATGCTTTCCTTGGGAAATGCATTTGGCATTTAGAAAACCTGTAAAGACTAACTCCAGAAGATCAGTAAATACGCATTTCTTTTACCAGTCTGTTAATTATGGGTTAATTTTAGTATTAATTTTAAGTTTTTGTTATTTTTAAAAAATGTCAGCTCACTTAAACAGAAAGGCAGAATATAAATTTAATGTGTATAAAAGAAAGGCAATAGCTTCAGGAAAATGGCTGTTGTGGGTCTTCCGGGCTGTGTGGCCGTGTTCTGGAAGTTGTGGTTCCTAACGTTTCGCCAGCATCTGTGGCCAGCATCTTCAGAGGGCAGGGGCACAGATAGAAGCAAAAAAACCAGAGATTTTGCTTCTATCTGTGCTCCTGCCCTCTGAAGATGCTGGCCACAGATGCTGGCGAAACGTTAGGAACCACAACTTCCAGAACACGGCCACACAGCCCGGAAGACCCACAACAGCCATTGAACTCCAGCCGTGAAAGCCTTCGACAATACAGCTTCAGGAAAGTTTGCCTATTTGTCAAAGAGAGTACTGGCACAATACACCCCAACATCCCATTCCCGGGAGATGATGCCATTTCCAATTTGTTATGCTTTTCAACATGGAAGGCAGCTATGTTGAGCAGCTGGAGCCAATTTTGCTACATCTTCTTTCTCCTGACCTAGGTTCAGCTGAGAAGGTTTTTGGGGGACAAAATGCAGAATCCTCTAAGCCCGTGCAGAAGAGCCAAGAACTCTTTGGGGTGAAATCTGTGCATCCTTATCATCCTTATAAAATAACAAATAATAGGAAAAAAATATACAGTACGTGGTTTCACTCACATAACGAGTTGCTATTTCTTTTTCTTCTGTCTTCTGTTTTTTACTTTCGGAAGAGTAGTCTGTTGAGTTTCTGTGCTTCTCAGAGGCTCTAAAACTTGCTGATGGAGATACAGATGAGCTCTAAAATGAGAGGGAAGAGAAGGAAAGATGACTGATGGCACAGCCTTCCTTTTCAGGAAGTTTTCTTATATCACACCTCTGTGAGATGATGGACTGAAAATGAAAGCTATACCAGCATGGACAGAGCCATCTAATTCCTTTTGATATCAGCAGGTATAAATTCTCTCTCCATGATCTGCTCCTGGATCAATAGAGCAGCATTGGGACTTTCTGGGAAAGCTCTAGTCTACCACTTCAGAATTAGGTTGCAGTTATAAACAGATCTGCTGGCTTTTACTGAAAGGAGCAGGCTGGTGTGCTTACAGTACTTGAAAAACAGACCTACGACACAAAATGGCAAATTGGAACCATTTCTTGTGAACAGATCTCTGAAAGGAAACAGTTCCAGGCTATCTTTTCAATAAGCAAGCAAGACTGGTTCCCCAGAGGATGCAATTCCTAATAGGCACTGTAGTTTTCTGTTGCCAGTGGAAAAACTGCGCTAGTTATTTTCAAGTGGTTACATCAGTTTGCCACATGAAAGAGAAAGCTGGGGTACCTCTGCCTCAGCAGATCCACTTGCTGGTGCAGTTTTTGTTGTTTCATGCTTCGATACAAAATCTGGGAGAAAACAGTATTTCCTCTGATGTCTCAATGCTGCAGAAAAGTTAGTGCAATCACACAGACACATACACACACCCCTAAAAAATAGAGCATACTCTATAATCCAAATATATACACAATATCCCACCAAACTATATCATGATAACAGCACACTAGCATACTATTATATTTTCTGCAAGATGCAGAACAGACAGGTGTGAAGAAGATAAAGAAAGAATTGGAACTTTTATTTGTAAAAAAGCATCACTGCTACTATGGCTCATTTGGGTTCCTGCAAAACAAATAATCAGAGATTTGTAGGGTTGCAAGATGCCATTTAAGACCCTTCACTCAGTGCAGGAATCACAATTAAAGCCTCCCTGACAGGTGGCTGTCTGCCCTTTCCATGAACATCTAGCGAAGGAGTGCCCCCCTCCTCTCTAAACAATTGGTTTCCTGGTCAAACTGCTCCTTCTTCTAACTTAGTTCTATTATCCTGCATCCTGCACTTCAGAACAACAGAGAACAATACTTGAAAGGCATCCTCCAATGCAGAAATGCAAAACAATCTGTTTGGCTCAGCCACAATTAACTTCACAGTTATTAGTGAACCTTTCTGAATAATTAAAGGGTAAGGACACAGCTAAATTTGATTGATGGAAGAAACTGATCCAGTCAATATTTTTGCAAGGTTTTCTGTACTATGCCCTTCATTTTATTTCCTTCATATAAGAATATCAAGCTTGTTCAAGTTTTGCAACAAGGATATGAAAAACCTAAGTGAAGCCTAACCTTAATGAAAGGTTAGTGAAAAACACCGAGATTGTATTATTTTGTACAAAGAGAACATGAGATGCACACAGAAGGTGTGAATCTGAGTACATGCACCGTATGATTCATGTGTTAGTGATAGGTCACAGAAGTTCTTTCCAAGCAGTCTGGTCCCATGCTGCACCAGCAATATATGTAAATAAAAACACCATAGATTGGGCCATAAAAGTAACTATATGAGAAACATACAACTTTGGCCTACCTCTTACTAACTAGGATCTATGTATACCAATTTTCATCCCTAGGTGATAGCTTTATTTTCCCCATCCTTATCATCTCCTGATACTATACATAGGGATCGAGTAGAGAAGGGATCAATAGAAAGAAGTTTTGAGCTACCTTTATCTATAAGAAGAAACGTTTAGGAGCAGGGCCAGTTCCCTATGTCCCAATGCTATTAAATCCTATAGCTTTTTTACACATCTTTATGCAAATAGCCTTATGCATGTCTTAAAAATACCCTTGCTCCATTTATATTCATTGTACAAATGGAGAGAAGACAGATTATAATTTGAATTCAATTCACTATGACTCATCTCTCTCTTTCTCTTTGTAATTGGCTGCAATAAAGGGGAAAACTAATTACTGAATGACAATTAGAATGATGGCTTAAGAGCCAAGAGTAAACTACTGCACTGATTTCAACCAAAGTATTTATTTTCATAAATTTGAAACTACATAGATATATTTTTCTCAATCTAGTTAGCCTCACTGCTACAAATACTGTTTTAATCTCTGATTGTGGTGCTTAATAAAGTTATAATTTAGAGCACGCTACTAGTGTGATAAAGTAGCTAATTATGATTAGCTGTTTAAAGGATGATCTGCACACTGAGGCAATCTATGCTGCTCAGGAGCTGAACAATTTGGAACATGTACAGGCAAATATGTAAATATATTTAAATATTTAATATATATAAATATATAATATATATATTATATTATATTATATATATATATATATATATATATATATATATATATATATATATATAGGCAAATAATACAACTCCAGCAAAGGAGATTGTTACCTTGTCCTGGTGCTGGAGCTTGAGCACCTCAATGAAACCATGAGCTAAACCGTGAAGGGACACCCAAGACGGGAAGGTCGTGGCAGAGAGGTCAGACTAAATACGATCCCTGGGGAAGGTAACGGCAACCCACCCCAGTATTCTTGCCGTGAAAACTAAATGGATCAGTACAACCAGAGATATGTCGGTATACCATCGGAAGATGGGACTCCCAGGTCGGAAGATGGTCAAAATGCTACTAGGGAGGAACAGAGGATAAGTTCAACTAGCCCCAGATGTGACGACACAGCTAGCTCAAAGCTAAAAGGACGGCTAGCGGCCAACAGTGCTGGTGGTGAACAACAAATCTGATGTTCTAAAGATCAACACACCATAGGAACCTGGAATGTAAGATCTATGAGCCAGGGCAAATTGGATGTGGTTATTCGTGAGATGGCAAGATTAAATATAGACATTTTGGGTGTCAGTGAACTGAAATGGACTGGAATGGGCCACTTCATATCAGATGACCACCAGATCTACTACTGTGGACAAGAGGACCACAGAAGAAATGGAGTAGCCTTCATAATTAATAATAAAGTGGCTAAAGCAGTGCTTGGATACAATCCAAAAAACGACAGAATGATCTCAATTCGAATTCAGGGGAAGCCATTTAACATCACAGTGATCCAAATAAACGCCCCAACCACAGATGCTGAAGAAGCAGAAGTAGATCAGTTCTATGAGGATCTGCAGCACCTACTGGATAATACGCCAAAAACAGATGTTATTTTCATTACAGGAGACTGGAATGTTAAGGTGGGCAGTCAAATGAAACCTGGAATTACAGGTAAGCATGGTCTGGGAGAACAAAATGAAGCGGGACATAGGCTGATAGAATTTTGCCAAGACAACTCACTGTGCATAACAAACACTCTCTTCTAGCAACCTAAAAGACGACTTTATACATGACCTTCACGAGATAGTCAACACCGAAATCAGATTGACTACATCAAAGCTTTCCAAACTGTGTGTCGGGACACGTTAGTGTGTCGGCTACAGTGTTTGGGTGTGTCGCAGCTGCTGCTGCCTCCGAGCCCTGCCAGGATTCCACGTAGGTCCTAGTGCCTGCCTTGTGCCTTGCTGCCTCCAGACCTGCCCTGACAGGATTCCGTGCAGGTCCTAGTGCCTGCCTTGTGCCTTGCTGCCTCCAAACCTGCTGTGATTCCACGCAGGTCCTAGTGCCTGCCTTGTGCCCTGCTGTAAGAGTGTGTCGCGAAATGATGCCCTGCTGTAAGAGTGTGTCGCGAAATGATGCATGTCTAAAAGGTGTGTCACCAACATGAAAAGTTTGGAAAGCTCTGGACTACATCCTTTGTAGCCAAAGGTGGCGGACATCTATACAGTCGGTAAAAACAAGACCTGGAGCTGACTGTAGTTCAGATCACGAACTTCTTATTGCACAATTAAGAATCAGACTAAAGAGAATAGGGAAGACCCACAGATCAGTTAGATATGAGCTCACTAATATTCCTAATGAACATGCAGTGGAGGTGAAGAATAGATTTAAGGGACTAGATTTAGTAGTTAGGGTCCTGGGAGAACTATGGACAAAGGTTCGCAACATTGTTCAGTAGGTGGCAACAAAAAACATCCCAAAGGAAAAAAAAACCAAGAAGGCAAGATGGCTGTCTGCTGAGACACCGGAAGTAGCCCAAGAAAGAAGGAAAGCAAAAGGCAACAGTGATACGGGGAGATATGCCCAATTAAATGCAAAATTCCAGAGGTTAGCCAGAAGAGATAAGGAATTATTTTTAAACAAGCAATGCACGGAAGTGGAAGAAGACAATAGAATGGGAAGGACAAGACACCTCTTCCAGAAAATTAGAAACATCAGAGGTAAATTCCAGGCAAAAATGGGTATAATCAAAAACAAAGATGGCAAGGACCTAACAGAAGCAGAAGAGATCAAGAAAAGGTGGCAAGAATATACGGAAGATCTGTATAGGAAGGATAATAATACCGGGGATAGCTTTGACGGTATGGTCAGTGAGTTAGAGCCAGACATCTTGAAGAGTGAGGTTGAATGGGCCTTAAGAAGCATTGCTAATAACAAGGCAGCAGGAGACGACGGTATCCCAGCTGAACTGTTTAAAATCTTGCAAGATGATGCTGTCAAGGTGATACATGCCATATGCCAGCAAATTTGGAAAACACAAGAATGGCCATCAGATTGGAAAAAATCAACTTATATCCCCATACCAAAAAATTGAAACACTAAAGAATGTTCAAACTATTGAACAGTGGCACTTATTTCACATGCCAGTAAGGTAATGCTCAAGATCCTGCAAGGTAGACTCCAGCAATTCATGGAGTGAGAATTGCCAGATGTACAAGCTGGGTTTAGAAAAGGCAGAGGAACTAGAGACCAAATTGCCAATATCCACTGGATAATGGAGAAAGCCAGGTAGTTTCAGAAAAACATCTACTTCTGTTTTATTGACTATTCTAAAGCCTTTGACTGTGTGGATCATAACAAATTGTGGCAAGTTCTTGTTGGTATGGGGATACCAAGTCATCTTGTCTGCCTCCTGAGGAATCTGTATAACGACCAAGTAGCAACGGTAAGAACAGAGCACGGAACAACGGACTGGTTTAAGATTGGGAAAGGAGTACGGCAGGGTTGTATACTCTCACCCTACCTATTCAACCTGTATGCAGAACACATCATGCGATGTGCTGGGCTTGATGAATCCAAGGCTGGAGTTAAAATCGCTGGAAGAAACATTAACAAGCAGTGATTAACAAGCAGTGACAGACTTTGTATTTCTAGGCACAAAGATTATTGCAGACGCTGACTGCAGCCAGGAAATCAGAAGACGTTTACTTCTTGGGAGGAGAGCAATGACAAATCTCCATAAAATAGTTAAGAGCAGAGACATCACACTGACAACAAAGGTCCACATAGTTAAAGCAATGGTATTCCCTGTAGTAATCTATGGCTGCGAGAGCTGGACCATAAGGAAGGCTGAGCAAAGGAAGATAGATGGTTTTGAACTGTGGTGTTGGAGGAAAATTCTGAGTGCCCTGGACTGCAAGAAGATCAAACCAGTCCATACTCCAGGAAATAAAGCTGGACTGCTCACTTGAGGGAATGATATTAAAGGCAAAACTGAAGTACTTTGGCCACATAATGAGAAGACAGGATACCCTGGAGAAGATGCTGATGCTGGGGAAGGTGGAAGGCAAAAGGAAGAGGGGCCGACCAAGGGCAAGATGGATGGATGATATTCTGGAGGTGACGGACTTGACCTTGGGGGAACTGAGGGTGGCGACGGCTGACAGGAAGCTCTAGCGTGGGCTGGTCCATGAAGTCACGAAGCGACTGAACGAATGACAAAAAAAGAAAGAAAGGCATATATGTATTTGCAAGAAGTGCTCTTGTTATGGTACCTGAAGTCTGACCTTGATATTAAAGTATAATTGGCAGAGAGGCAGTTCTGAGAAAAAGTAAAAAGAAAATCATTTTTAAACAAGCATATTAGCTTTCTGGTGAGTTGAAAAGGTAAGGCTGGGAATGTCTAAGAGAAGATTCCACACACTTGAATTTTGACAGAAGAGAAGTATGACAATGATATCATTAACAAATTGTTGTTTGTTTCTGGATCTAAGAAGTGGCACACAAACAGGTGCTACTTAATTTCTCAATGCAGTTGGTATGAAGCTATATCAAGAAACTTGTGTGACATCAATTACTGTCAGGAAGGACAGTCAGACTAGTTTTGGAATGATGAATTCCACTTGTCAGGCTGCAATTTAGTACCAAAGTAAAAATATATTGTTTCCAGGTATACATGAGTCTATTTTAAATACAGGTGAAAGCAATGGTAAACAACTCCTATATTTTACCAAGAAAACCATATGGATAGACAATATGAAGTGATTGACAATATAGTGCTGGATGATAGGCCCCACAAGTCGGATAGAATTCAAAATGCTTACTGGGGAAGAATTGAGGATCTTTTGGAGTGTTGATGATGTTTATGACATGGCCAAATTAACCCCTTTGCAACATCTAGTTGCTGATGTTGCCATTCAGGAAATGAAAATCTGAAGCTGCAAAAACAGAAATACAGTGGGAATATGGAAAGTAAGAAGCATGAATTTGGGAAAGCTCAACACAATGGAAGAAAAAAATGAATTATTGACATTTTAGGCATCAACAAATTGAAATGGACTGGAATTGAACACTTTCTTTTTAATATAACAATTATCCAAGTTTGTGCTCTGACCACTGATGCAGAAGAAGAAGATTTTTTTAAGTTACTTAAGTTCAATCTGAAATTGACAGAACATGTAAGCAAGATGTGCTGTTGTAGTTAGAGACTGGAATGCCAAACTTGGAAATAGTAAGGAGGAAAACTTAGCTGGACTGTATGCCCTTGGAAACAGACATGAAGCAGGTGAATAACTTAATTTATTAACTCAATTTCTGCCAATGCAATGATTTCTTCATTGTTAACACGTTCTTCAATCACTGAAATGACACACTTATACACGGACATCACCAGAAGGGTTACACAAAAATCAAATTAATTATATTATTGTTACAAGGACATGGGAGAGCTCAATTATAACAACAAAAATGTGGCCAGGGGATGATTGTGGAAGAGATCATGAACTGCTCATATGCTAGTTCTAAGTAAAGCTAAGCCAAAAGAACAAAATCAATCAGTTTGCATCATATGATCTTGAGCACATACCCACCATTTTCAAGAACATCTGTTGTCAAGAATCACTTTGAAGACCTAACCCTCACTGGTAGAGAACCAGAGGAACCGTGAAATGAAATCAAAGAGGTTTTTAAGGATGAAGGTGAAAAAAGACTGTCAAAGGGAAAGAAACCAAAAAAAGCAAACTGGATATCAGAACAAATGGTGAAAATTCCCAAACAGAGAAGAGACACCAAAGTCAGAAAAGAGAAAGACTTCAGGAAGGAACATAACAATTATTTCAGACAGCTGTTAGAAGAGACAAGGAGCAGTATTACAGTAACATCTGTAAAGACATTGAAGATGCAAACAGAGAAAACAAGACATCTGAACCCAGAAGGAAGTTCCAATGTTGAATGCTAAAGGATGCCAATGGGAAGATAGTAACTGATTCAAAAAAGATCAAACAATGATGGAAAGAATATACTGAAATTCTGTACAGTAAAGATGTCAACATACAAGATACCTTAGAAGATATTCCCTACGTACAAGAACCTCTAGTACTATAAGATGAAGTTAGATCAGCATCCAATCATTACTAGGTTGGAAAGCTACAGGAATGGATGGAATATCTACAGAAATATGGCAAGCAATGGAAGAAGAATCAGTAAAGGTTCTAACCAAACTATGCCAGCAAATCTGGAGAATGACACAGTAGTCAATAGATTTGGTACCAGTTCAAAAGAAATTAGATTTAACAGAATGTACAAACTATCTGTAGAGCAGGGCTTTCCAAAGTTTTCCCACGGCGACACACCAACCGCCGTTGGTGTGTCGCTGCGGGAAAACTCGGAAGTGCCGCCGTTGCGGCAGCGTGCAAAAACCTGGAAGCGCTGCTGCCGCTTTTGGGTTTTTGTGTGCTGCCGTTGGTGTGTCGCCGCGGGAAAACCTGGAAGCGCTGATGATGGTCAGCGCTTCCGGGTTGTGTGGCGACACACCAGACTGTGTGTGGCGACACACTTTTGTGTCGCGACACACAGTTTGGAAAGCTCTGCTGTAGAGAGTAAGAAAGATTACTTTGATGGAGATATGCAGGAAGTGTTACCTAGGCAAAAGAGGTTGAAGCATTTTTTAAAGTCCAAAATGAGATTCAGAAGTGGCTCAGACAGATGCCTGCCCAATTCACTGAACTATAGGGAGGATGAGGATAATGTACAACTTTGCAAGATTCTGTTATTATAGCCATGGCATTGATTTCCTGGTCTGGTCTATCTAGTGGGACTGACACTATCATATAATATCCTTAATTTCACTACTAGGAAAATAATGCTTATGATTATCCAATGCAGGTTAGAGCTCTACATGGAAAGGAAGATGCCAGTGTTCAAGCTGGTTTTAGAAAACACCAAGGAACAAAATACATTCTTGCTGATACATGCTGGATAATAGAAAAAGTGAAAGAATATTTTTTAAAAATATTATGTGCTTAATTGATTATAGGAAGACCTTCATTTTTGATGACCATGTCAGATTATGGAATGTTCTTAGGAAAATGGGAATCCCAGAACATCTCATTGATGTTTTCCTTATGGTCAGGAAGCCACAGTCTGGAAGGAACATGGCAAAACAGATTGGCTCCAAGTCAGCAAAGGGGTGAGACAAGGCTATATATTTTCCCTTTATTTATTCAACATATATGCTAATATATTTCAAGGGGGACTGGACTGGAAGCAAATGAGCTTGGTTTTAAAACTGAAGGAAGAAACATCAATAACCTACACCCTGCTGATGACAGTACTCTGATAGCTAAAAATGCAAATGATTTAGAAGCTGTAGTAATGAAAGTCAAGGAACACAGTGAAAAAATTGGGCTAAGGTTAAATATAAATGAAACCAAACTAACAGCCTTCAAACAATGAATAACAATGAATTCTGCCTTTTAGGATCAACTATCAAGAATAAAGGAACCAACAGTCAAGAAGTATGCCACAGACTAGGACTTGGTAGAGTAGCAATGAAGACCATGGAAAATATATTCAAATGTTGTGACATGTCTATACCTGCAAAGATCAGAATTGGGCAGGCAAAGGTTTTCTCTGTGACACTCTATGAATGTAAAGGCTAGATCCTGAAGAAGTAGGATAGAAAGAGTACTGGTGTTTTTGAACTTTGACTTTGGAGAAAACTCTTGAAAATATCATGGATAGCCAAGAAAACAAACAGATGGATCGTAGAACAAATCGTTCCAATGTTCTCATCTGAAGCACAACAGACCTGGCTCAAATTATCATATTTTGGACATATCATGTGAAGACCTAGCTCTTTAGAAATATTCTGGGAAAGGTGGAAGGAAAGAGAAGAGAATTACCAGCAGCAAGGTGGATGGATTCAATTACAGCAGTGATAGGTACACTGTTGGAAGACCTAAATGGCCAGATTTGGGACAGATCATCTTGGTAGCTAGCAGTCAATACTAACTTGATAGCACATAATGAGTCAAATCAATGGAGAAATTGTTCCATGGACCAACGGGAATACTTAAAAGTAAACTGAGTAGAATTATATTGCTTATAGTGAAAAACCAAAAGCATCTGAGATATAAAAACTAAAATTATATCATCACTTAGTACATTCTTTTCATAGATACCACATTTAGTATCACAGATATCCACATCAAATATAAAGCTAGCTTGGACAAATTTTATGGTTACAAAGACTAGGATGATTGGTGTCCATAAGTGCATCAGGTACGCAACAGATTAATTTAAATAGTTGACAAATTTTATAGCATCCGAGAGCTAGAGCTACGTATTATTTAGAATGAACTAAGGAGTGGTGTGATCCAGTCCAATCAGGTATGAAAACTCATTAGGTAACCTTAAACCATCACTGTATTTCAGTTGAAGGCCTATAGTAGGGACAAAAAGATTATTAGGAGGGAATATTATGAATACTACCTTGAATTCCTAAAGAAAAAGTGGGATAGAAATCAACACATATATAACATGCAGGCCAGGAGCATTGGAGCTCAACATAGACAGCTATCTCATGAAGGCTCTCTCTTTTTACAAAGCCTATTACATTTTGATTGTATATGCATCTCTCTCTCTTTTTTAAGAATTCCATGGAACAATTGTTCATGTATGGTAAACAGGAGTTAGTTAATATGCACTTGTTATACATAGTAAAACTTTATTAAAGTTCCTCATAGCTTATAGTTCTGATCTGAATACAACTCATAGTCAAAGTTGTTAAAATAGGATTATATTTATATTTGACAAGGATATCCTCAATCTATATATGATACCTATAAAAATAATCAGTGATGGGTTTAATCTAACCTATGCAACAAAGTTCTTTTGCACTCTAGGTTTAATAACTTACATGAAGAGAGAAAGAGTTAACACTATACTCTGTAAAGAGATGTGTCATGCAGTATGCTCAAATTTCTCCAGGTGGCCATAGCACAAAAAAATTCATGGAAAACATAGCTGCCACTTCTTTATATAAATCAGCATTCAGCCTTTATACTGAATGGTTAAAATAATGTAAATGGAGAAGCACTGCCTTACTTTACAAGCAAGGTAACATATCAGAATTTGCTCCTGGATTAAAAGTAACACTGGGAACTTCAATTGTAAAAAACACAAAAATGTTAAGATATAAAGCTAGATATAAACTGGCAACAGCGCAGCAAATCCATTTCCTATTATCCAATCTACTGAGCCACTTCAGTCATCTGCTTGTCTCTTCCAATATTATAATTCTGAGAAAATATGGGAATAACATTTCTTCAAAATTATAACTTACCTAATACTGACCTAAACAGCCTGTATGAGACAGCTTCCTACATTCCTATCACTAATGCTAACCTGTATAAGTTTGCAAGTTGTAATAAATTCTCAGCAAGTAGTCAGGATGCTGTTTATAACCTGACCTGGTTGATACAATAGAAACAACCCGAAGTAGCAAATTCTCTCTCCTTTTCTAAATACCACGTAAGTCAAAACTCTCATGGTGAAAAATTATATATAGACATCATGTTCCAAATACAGGAAATTATAGTAAAATACACAACTGTAGTTTAAATTTGGTGGAAAGTGCCATAAATTTGTATTTTAGGGCAAAAACATTATGGTGAACTATGTTGCAAAATTACTGGTTTCTAACAGTGTGCTGGAATTTCTGCAAATACTGTACATATGCTTTCCAATTAAAAAAAAGTTTGAAAAATTATGCTAATAAAGATTTTGACCATTGAGAGTGTAGTAGTACTTGCATACAGTATTACTTGCTTCTTCCTACAACATAATTTTCTTTTTAATGGGCTAAACTTAGATACTCTGAGAAGTTACCACATTCCTTTAATTATTGCAATATTATTAATTAAATGCACTGCCATGTGAAGGACTGTTTACTGTTGTTTGAAAAAACAGAAATACAGGTAGTCATTGACTTACAACAAAATTGGGAGCGGAATTTCCATTGCTAAGTGATGTGACCGTAAAACGAGATGTCACGTGACCACATCGTTTAGTGACCACAATCCTGGCACTTCCCATTGCTGTTGTTAACCAAGAATCATGGGTCCTTAAGCGAGTACCTACCCCAATCCAAGCCATTCCAGGCTTGGTCCCTACCATCCCCAAGCCTCGGTAAGGTAAGGGACTGCCTCCAACTCCCCCAAACACGTATCTCCCCCCATCTCTGCCCTTTTGACTGTCCTGCACGCTGCCTTGTGGGGCGGCAACAGCCCCAGAACTGCACAGCTCTGGGGTTGCTTGCCAAGCTCCAGGAAGCCGCAGCCGCCCCAGCCCAGTCCCAGCCACAGTTGCCCTTGCCCCCCTGCACGCTGAGCCCCCTGCCGCCCTGTGCTCCACCGCCCCAGCTGACCTTCGCCATCTTCTTGCTCTTGCTGCTGATCAGGCATGCCCGGCCTGGCTGCTGGGCCGGTCTGGGGCTGGGCTTTGCACTGTGAAAAAAAAAACACGCCAAAAGCAGCCCCTGAGCTGCAGCACACCAAAAAGGCCCTTTGCTTTTGCTGCTTTTGGCTTTTTTTTTGGGGGGGGGGGCGAATGTGAAGCCCAGTCCCTCCCAGGAGCTTTTTGCAAATGGGCATGTCTTGTCAGCAGCAGGAGCAAGAAGATGGTGAAGGTCAGCTGGGGTGGTGGAGCACAGGGCGGCAGAGGGCCAAAAGGGCATAGATGGGAGGGAGATAGGTGGGTGGGTGGAGTTGAAATGCCCCTGCATTCATAAGTGTGGGCGGGCTGTCAAGTGCCCAAATTTTCATCACGTGACTGCGAGGGCGCTGCAACGGCCATAACTTTGAGCACGGGTCATATGTCCCTTTGTTCAGCGCCGTCGTAACTTCAAATGGTCGCTGAATGGATGGTCGTAAGTCAAGGACTACCTTTACTCCTCTATCATTACTGTAAAATGCTTTCTATATGCTGCTGATGGGAAATGAAGACTAAAAGAATTGAATTAGCAAAGATCATTCAGTATATTGGTAGCAGACTTGTGGTTTGAATACAAATCCTAATTTTTCCTATTTTTATATTTCCCCTTTCCTGCAAGAAGCACCCATACCATCTTCCTAATTTTGTTTTCATATCAAACTTGCAATTAGGTCTGGAAAAGCCCCAAAAAAAATTGGACTTGGGTCAATCTAACAGTCAAGTCACTTCCTTCATCCTTTATGGAGATTTAATTCCTTATATGAATGTTCCATGCTCATTAAATGAAAACCTTAGTCAAATAAGACAGAGAGACATATTTTTAAAAGCATACATGAAATTACAGTGGGTTATTAGCTAATAATACAGATGCCTTCTATCTATTTTGATAGGATTAAGCTCTCTTCACTGTGTCTTGTTCACTATCACAGTTGCCATAACTATGTCAGGACTATTTAATGATTTCTATCCACATGGTATCTCTATATCCAATCCAATCTTTTGCTAAGACACTTGATTTCTATGATATGTAAACCATATTATAAGAGGAACCACTTCATTTAGAAATCTTTACACCAACCCAGCACAGTAGGAGTGTAGTATCACCAATTAGTATGGGTGTAAATGTGATCTAGGGGCGTGGTGGCTCAGCGGGTAAGACGCCAGGCTTGTCGATCGGAAGATCGCAAGTTCGGAGGTTCGAATCCCTAGTCCCATGTGATGGAGTGAGCTCCCGCACTCGCCCCAGCTCTTGCCAACCTAGCAATTTGAAAGCATGCAAATGCAAGTAGATTAATAGGTACCACTTCGGTGGGTAGGTAACAGCGTTCCGCGCGCGTCATGCAGCCAAATGACCGTGGAAGCGTCTTCGGACAACGCTGGCTCTTCGGCTAACTAACGGAGATGAGTACCGGCCCCTAGAGTCGGACACGACTGCACAAATGTGCGGGGAGTACCTTTACCTTTTGAAGTGTGATCTACAGGATGGTACTAACCAGACCTACATATGGAGTTGGTACATTGTCTGTTAACATAATTTTAGGATATCAGCACATTGATGGACGCAAGTCCAAGTTGTGACTGTGCTAATTTTTCCTGATCATTAATAAGGTGATAGAACCTCTCTTAGAAAGCCATAAATATCTCATCAGCATGAGGGTAAGCATCGGCGTCCTGTCTGCTTGCAATAATTAGTACTTCAGATCACTTGAACAAGCCAAAAATTATTATTACCCTTCAACCCCAATATCCACTGAAGATCACTTACATTAACATGCATAGCTCCAAGGGCAACAAGAGAGGAAAGCAATACAGCTGAATAAAGAACAAGCTACAGCAACTTGCTTTTGCCAAACCATGCTCTTCAACCATTTGATAAAGCATCAGGCAGTTGACCTCAGGTGGGCAAAGAAGAAAAAGCAATTCAATGAAATTAGTACTAGAAATAATGACTAAAGAGAGGCAGGGAGCCTTCCACGCAATAAGGCTGGGAACTCCAAACCTCTGCAAAGTGTAATCATTCCCTTGTGAAGCTTTACAGCACCGGGACAATGATGTATTTAGAGTGCAATAATTAAAACAATAATTCCCAGCAAAGTAAGGATTATGAGATAATTGACCATCCTTAGGTGTTAAACAAACCCTAGTAAAAGCCAAAGATGCTCAGCTCAATGGTCAATTACACTATAATTATCTGAATGACATTATTGTGGTTATAAAGTCTGCTCAAAGTATAAAAGAAATTATAAAAAGTGATAAAGTATGCATAGCAGGAAAATGACCTTCAAAGAAGGCTACTTGGCTGATTTTGCACTTCCATAGAGATTTTCCAGAATGAAATGCATTGTTGATGGACTCTCAGTTTTACTCTGAAGTAATGCCATGCAAAATAATCTGGCCTTTTGGGTGTAATCATTTAATATATTTGAAACCACCTGGGCACTGATATATCTCCCACCTAAGCCCTTCTCATTCATACACAAGTCACCTATCACTTCTTCCTTCTTCCTTGGCTTTCTCAGGTACGTAATTAGATTGATGCTAGTAATCCAAAGATATGATCATTACTTTTTAATAGAAACTATGATTTTTTAGAGGTGGCATTTGACATTTATATAGCATTTTACCCACTAATTAACTTCACTAATTGCTGATTAAATGAAATTAATTAACAGAGAACAATGTCCTATATAACAAGAATATAAATCTTCACTTGCAATAAAGTCAATGAATTTTGAAAAATAAGTTTTCTTTTTTGGTTTACTTTTACTTAGAAACTCACATAGAGCAAATTGCTATCAAAGTGGTACCAGCAACAGAATTGCATAATAGGAGGGGGGGGGGGGGAACCCAGAAGGCCTCAAGAGGTCAGGTGTGATAGCTGACATTGATAGATTTGGATGGGAGACTTCCAAGGAATCGTAGGGCTGTGGGCTAAACTGAAAAGTAAACAAAAAAGAAAAAAATCCCACCAAAAACACTAAATGGATTTGTCTATGACGTTACAAAGGGACTTTGTTTTTTAAAAAGTATTTATTTAATAAATTTAGCTTATGCTTTGATCGCTAGGATTCCCAGGATGTCCCCCTCAGGGAGAAAAAAAAAATAGAGGGATCTTTTCCACCAAATAATATTTTTTGCCATCTGTCACACTCCATATGAAACCTGGCAACAAAATAAAACAGTATTTTTTTCTCTAGAGACCCATCACAAAACTCAGTAGCTGGGCTTCCGGTGGGGATTTATGGTAGGTTGACATTCTCTGAAGAAGTATAGACACATTGCAGTCTAGAACACTGGAAGGTGGATTCTGGCTGGTGCAATCTCCCTGGATCAAGGGGATATTGTGAGATAACCTGGATTGTGTACTCCAGATGGCAGTTCCTCATGAGTAAACTGCAGATACAGAAGTCTTTGTAGTTGGCTTGGGATTTCACTGCCACCTACTAACTGTGGTGGAGCTATACAGACATTAAGCCCTGCCTTCCTCATTTCTTATCACTTTGGGAAGTAATTAGTCTACAGATATAGAGACTTCTTCATGGCAAAAATAAGACTCCTTGCAGTGAGTTAAACCTTCTTTTGGGATTACAAGAAAGAGAGACCTTGATGTAAAGATTCAAAAATCCTTTGCAAAAAGCTTAACAAAGAGAAGATTTAAGTTTTAAAATGTATAAGGGGACAATCTTTTTTCCCATTTTTTATATCAATTTTTTTCATCTTTACTTTTGACGAAAGTGCTTTGGTATACTGTAAATCTACACTAAGCCAGTTAAAGAGACCAGACCTTTGTGGGACTGTTTGATGTTTATTGTTAAAGAGTGTATTTAATCGGTGGACTCTACATAACAAATGATAAGCTAATGAACCAGATTGTGACATTTAGTTGCCATGGAGATGTGATATGTGGTGTGGTTTGAAGTTATGGAGAGCTACTAAAACAAAAGTGTTAAAACCAGAGAGAGATAAAGGGGGGGGGGGGGGAAGGAGAGGCTTGTCTTTTCCTTTTGCTTGTTTGAGACACTTTCACTTTTGAATTATAATATACAATGGCAGCTACTAGAAAAATGGCAAGAGAGGGCAGGAAAGGCTTGCTAGAGCAACCTGCAGAAAGAATAGTTATACCAGATATGATTGAGAAATTATTTGAATCGATGGGAAATAAATGTGATACTTTTAAAAAAAGAATGGATGAAAGATTTGTAAAGTTGAGAGAGGAGATGAAAGAAGATATTAAAAAGATGGACAGTTCTATAAAGCAAGTATCTTTATAGGAGATGGGAGGTGACGAAATTTGAAATATAAATAAATAAATAAATATCTTTTTATTCACGTGTGTGTTTTGTGAGTGTGTGCATGACAGAAAGACACTCTGAACTCAAATCCTAGACCTTTTTGTCCCACCTTTTCGAACCAACGGACTCTGAGCCATTCTTCTCCCAGCCTTGAAGGTAAACATCTGTTCCACATTTATACAATGGTACCATCTGGCCTTAATTCCCACATTGCTTCCCAAATTGTCTTGCCCCACGGAAGTAAAACACCAAATCTTTCTCCAGCCCTAAATCAATGATTTATCAGAGATAAGACAGTAAGGTACACAGGCCATTTTAATTATCAGTAAATAGGTATCTGTACTAATTAAATGATTCTTACCTACAATGGAATACTGTAGAAAAAAAAGTAAAACACATAAGTGCTTAGTTATAGTTATAGGAATAGCAATATATAAACATTTAGCTAATTTGGAAGATTTTGCTAAACTCTCTGCAAATATCCATGTTCAGCCCCCCACCTCAACAGGACGACAGCCTATACAAACAGTTTCTCTTTGATTGGTACAGACAGTTTAGTTTTCACAATGAAAGTAAAAATACCAGTTGTATAACATAATTCTATCAGAATGGAGTGTGGATTTTTTTGTTCCTCCTGATACACAAGAGCACAGAAGAAAGCTTAAAACTACAGCTACGGTCACTACCAGAGTGAATGTTTAATATTAATCCTTTTACAGGCCAGTTTCCTCTACAATCATGGACTGGAAAGAGACAACGCTGCTGAGGTCTACTTACTACTGAAAATGTAAAAGTCAATGGAGGGTGGAAAAGTAACCAGCCATGCTGAAATATAGCAGTGAAGGAAACCAAAGATCTCAGCAGCAAAGCTGATGGGAAAGAGTAATTGGAACATCATCATGGGGTGAAAGCTAATAGAAATAAAGGGACATGAGATAACAGTAAGAATCTCTCCAGCAAGAAAACGAATAGGAAGAAAAACCACTAGGAAAAAAAATACTCTTCCATTTGTTAGGAATAAAGAACTTGCTATACATTAGGACCACATAAAATGCCAAAATGGCCAGGAATCACAACATATTGTCATACAGGTAGTCCTTGTTTAGTGACTGCCTCGTTTAGTGACCATTCAGTTACGATGGTGATGAAAAAGTAACTTTATGACCAACCCTTGCATTTACTTTTTTATTTTTATAAATTTTATTAAAAGCTTTACAAAGAACATAAAAACTAACACAAACTAATAAGTAAAAGAAAGAAAAAAAGTGCAAAAAGAGATAACAAAAAGAAATAGAAAGCAGCAGCTTCCAATTTATTCTGCAGCAAATATAAGTACAATTACAAAATTAACTGTTACTCTATGATTACGAAAAAACCTCACTTTTTTCTATTATCCAGTTTTTTTCCTAATCATCAAAACCATAAATGCATTTTGTTCCATTTTATGCAAAAAGTTTATAAGGGGTTTCCAGTC
This sequence comes from Charina bottae, assembly GCA_023362775.1. Classification (NCBI taxonomy): domain Eukaryota; kingdom Metazoa; phylum Chordata; class Lepidosauria; order Squamata; family Charinaidae; genus Charina; species Charina bottae. The sequence goes on along the minus strand of JALMGJ010000002.1, from coordinate 210,014,810 downwards.
AGCCATAAATGTAGACCAATCTTTGCGTTTACGACCTTCACAGAAAGAAAAGCTGAAATAAGATGATAATCACAGTCTTGGTTTCACTTAGTGACCGCTTCGCTTAACAATGGAGTTTATTTAATTTTTATCTCGCCTTTATTATTTTTATAAATAACTCAAGGCGGCGAACATACCTAATACTCCTTCCTCCTCCTATTGTGCATATTATTATTATTATTATATTGTGCTCCTATTATTATTCCTCCTCTCAATTGTGGTAGCTAAATGAGGACTATCTGTGTCTATGTGTATCTGTGTTTATGGACAGCTATGGCCCTACCTCTTGCATGTGCAGAGCACACTGGTGTCTTCTATGAAAGGAAAGTATTTTGCATCTATACAGTGCTTTCCTAATATACACTTCCTTGCTGGATGGATGGATGGATGGATGGCAAAGTTCTGCACACATAAGATTTTGTGCAAGTTTCAGAGGAGTTGATGTGCAGTCAGCATAGGTAAAGGCTAATAAATCTAAGATCACAATTTCATAAAAAAGAAAAAGCCTGGGGATCAATATAGTGGTGGGATATAAAGCTGATTCAAGGAAATAACATGTTCAGACACAAAGGAGGATCCTGGCAATCTCAAAAGTTACAGGATGTCATTGTTGCCCGAACATCACATCACGAGTTACATGCATGAACTGATTCAATATAAGTTAGAGCTCCCTAGGATGACCCAGTTTGTTGCTGCAGTGAAAGGGAAACACAAAATAGGAACAGTAGAATCTGGCTTATACAGGATTAGACTCTGTATACCTAGCCCAAAATATCTAGGAACAAGGATATGGATAAAGTCTTCTATATCACCTGCTATCTGACTTTTTAAGTGGTAATGCCAGCGATTGAACTTGGAATCCTGCAAACTCAGTCTGAATGTGGAGGTTAACAGATACTTATCAGTAACAGATCATAACCAAACGACAATTTAACTGTATGTTTCAAAAGGAATACTGAGTATTTGGGTGGGAAAATGTGCTGTATACACACACACAAATGGCAGCAAAATTCATATTTGACTATGTTTAATTCTAAGCTACCTTAGTCATGTAAAAGGAAAGAACTAGGCAGTTAACTGATTTAATTATTCAGAACAAATACCTTATACAGTGCACATTACATATTATAGGGGTAAAAAGAGTGCAAGTAGGAGGGACGGAAGTACACCACTATGAAGATCAAAGAGAGGAAATGTAGGGACAGAATCAGTGCTACTCATGAGAAGGATGAATGGAATAACCATTACAGGTAGTCCTTGCTTAGCAACCACAACTGGGACCAGCAGCTCCAATGCTAAGCAACGTGGTCGCTAAGAAAAACATCATGTGACCTCATCATGAAGTCAAACACTTCCTCTAGATCCAAAGAACTTTATGGAAAAGTCACCAATCTAGCTAGTAAGGATAGTATAATAAATGAAACTTTTTCTAATCAGAAATATAAAACAACCAATGATATAACTAAAATATACTTCATAGAACAACTATCAACCACACAGCATATAAACTTCACTTTATTAACTACACTAAGTATGGCTGCATCCTGTATGTTTCAATGTTATTCAATTGCCCATTATCCAGATAGGAGGATAAAGATTTATTCTCTATGCACATAAATGGTCATATCATATCAAATGATTCCCAGAAAACCTAGCATATCCATAGAAACGGCATAGACCAGCACATGGGGAAATATCCATCAGACTATCAATATCAAGTCTGCTGACCCCCAACACTTTAGACCAGCCTTTCTCAACTTTTTGACCCTGGAGGAACCCCTGCACATTCAGGCTCAAATATAGGCCAGAAGTTACAAAAGTATTATACTGTATTTGATTCATGTGTAGGTCTGTATATACAGTATGCATTAACAGTGTTCTTAAACTAAAAATAAAGAATGAAACTTACCTCTTTAATGTGAAGTTGCCCAAATTTGAAATAACTTTGTAAATAAATTGTGACACCCGCCCCCCCCACCCAGGAACCCCTAGAGACCTCTCGCGGGACCCTAGGGTTCCACAGAACAATGGTTGAGAAACCCTGCTTTAGGCAAATTTATGCAACACCTGATCAATTTACTCTGTTTAAAATTATTGCAAACATTAATTTTCTTTCTTTTAAGCATTGGAGAACATGATGAAAAATTAAGATAATAAACTAAGTAAAAGAACCATTGGCAACTCAAGATCAGAAACAATTAGGAAGTCATTAATTGTATTTCAAGTATGGACCTTGTTATCCGTGGTCGTGTTATCCACGATTTCATATACTTTATCTGCAGATAATTTGCTGTAAACAGTTTTGCATATCCAATGTGTCGTTCTAATCTGTCTGCCACTTTGCTCATGCTCAGAAGTATGCATCTGGTCACAACCACTCCATGTTCCCAGAGATCCCAGTGACCTGCAGCATTCTGATCATCCTCTGCATATTACTTCCTCCACAGTGAAAATGAGCATTTGCACAGTGGAGACCTCTAATGGAAGTAGGAGGTATTTGTACACTATAAAACAGTCCTCGAGCAAGAAGATGAAGCTGCTGGACATGTTGGCTAGCTGGGACAATGTGGATATTCTTTATTACGTCTTTATTTTGAATAAAAGAGAGAGGGTGAGTGGAAGATCTGAGGTGGCCAGATACAGTATCCTTAGTTTTGCCTTTTGTTACATTTTGTTGTGATTGTTGATGATTTTTCATTATTTACCAAGGCTCCAGAACCCAACCCACCAATTCCCATGGGCTCAAGATCTTAATACGTTTCATCATCCACAGTTATATGCTAGAACATAACTCCTGCAAATAACAAGGTCTACCTATATGAGTAGAATTTGCAGACAGCTCAGTGAAAATTACTGCTATCTGTTAAATCATAGAGTGCTTTTAGTTTTAGTTCTGTTACTAGCTTTCTTTTTATTTTTACAATTTTATTACCAATGATAAAGAGATCCATGAATACGTTGGTTTGTGTGGAGAGACTGGGTGGGGAAATGGCCACTGGTCAATGTTTAAACCATTTATCATCTATACCCTGCACTGTAGCAGTGCATGAAAATGTAGCATTTTCCCCCCAATATGAATAAACAACAATGACTCATTCATTACAGAAGGAATTGCTGATGTATATTTCAAGGCTAATAGTCCATAGGCTAAACACGATTTCTGTTTTCAACAATTTTGGGGGAGCGATCAGTAAGAAGAGGTTTGCTCCAAGATAGCCAATGGCAACTTATTTGATCCATCATTCAAAATTCAGTTGGAGCTACTGAAAATGAATCTTCCTCTTTCTGGCTCTGGCTAAACAGAAAACACCCAGAAATAAGCACTGATGTATACAATGTACAAATGGTAGTCTGCCTGGATAACATTGTATTTCAAATAACTGAGAACATGGATTCGGGAATTACTTATTAAACAAATTTATAATTTCAAGAGAATTAAGAATGACCATCTTTACATTAAAAGAGAAGCAATTTCTTACTGATATACATACCAATTGTGTCAGTTTCACTGATTTTTTGAAACAGCATTCCCATCAAAACCAAGCATGGCTTGGCAGTCTCCCCACTGACTTGCCCACACAAAGTGGAAGTGAATTTTAAGTGCTTCAATTTTGCATGTACGAGCCATTTTACATAGTCAAAACAGGAGTGCTGTCAAAATTCACTATGGGCTTTGCTCCCCACTTTCCCCATGCAAGCTTCAGTAGCTTTAAAGAAAACAGTGACCCCCATCTAAATTGCTTGTAATCTGTTAGGAGTTATGATGCACAGTTTAAGAACTCCTTTGTTAAACTAAAACGAACAAATCTTATTACAGTTTAATGCACAATATGAACCCTGTAATTAGTGATTTTCTCCAGCGTTGTGCTGAATCTGTTCTAAACACTTTTAGCATATTTAGTTATGAAATTTATTAGCATTCTTTTTTTAAGAGTAACTTGTAAATAAGTTAACAGAGTTTGAGTTCACATGCTGTACTTTTAACTCTAGCAGATTCTCCTTCAACTGAGTTTGAACTGAATTGTAGCTCTACTAAATGTGTAAATAATTGGCTCATTCGCAACAATTATACACTGACTTTATACCTATTTTGTCTGATTTCACAGAAAACTCCATGCTACCAATTTTTTGGAAAAAAACAGTTCCCTTGAGTTAGTGTCAGTAGCAATTATAGAACTGTAGAAATATACTTCTATTGTTCTAGTGAGACAATCATTTTCAAAGTTTTTACAGGGAGGGGGAAGGTATAATTTATTCCAAATGCAATTCTGAAGACATTAAGATAATCATGGGGTGCAACCTTTTTTACATCTTGAACATTTTATGAGCTTATCAGACTGCCCTAATAAATTGTGACAAAACTGCCTTTAGTGACGGTTTTTGACATAGTTTTAGAAATGCTGATCTGAAGCAAAAGAAGAAAGCACATTACATCTATTATTAACTTTAAATGAAATTTGGTAGTAGTGATAAAAAATTATTAGATACATTGTCCCAATATTGTACAGTCATACCTCAGCATAATAAATTGGGATAAGAACTAGTCCTTCTGCAGCATGAGTGATCAAACCAGAAAGTTTTTGATTAGCCATACTATTCTCCATTATCTAAATCAGAACCAATACTTATTAGATTTGGAACAAAGGAAAATGTTAAATAATTTTCAAACATTGCTTGAGATCTTGGTTTATGATCCTGGAAACGATGGTTTCTTAAGTTCAGCCAAAATGAAAAAGGGGGGAAGGAAGTTGCATCTGTAGGAGGAAAAAAAAAACCTTACTGTATTCCTATCTCAACTTAATAAGTTCATAATGCCACAATTGTTCGCACCTGGACATCATGGCTGCTGATGGTGTGGCTGTATGTACTAATTGTTTAAATAAATATAAATATTGGCAAGGTGTTTTATAGTACAGAGCCTTCCTTAGATTGGGAGTCATCCAGCTGGCTTCATGCCTAATACTCATGGTCTCCCAGTTTCTAGTTTGGTGCCTTATCCATTACTGTAACGTAAAGGTAAAGGTTCCCCCACACAGTCATGTCCGACTCTAGGGGCCGGTGCTCATCTCCATTTGTTAGCCGAAGAGCCAGTGTTGTCCGAAGACGCTTCCGTGGTCATGTGGCCGGCATGACGCGCGTGGAATGCTGTTACCATCCCACCAAAGTGGTACCTATTTATCTACTTGCATTTGCATGCTTCCATTACTATGGCATGCTGCAATTTTCTATTATTTTGAGTTGTTGTTGTTGTTCAGTCGTTTAGTCGTGTCCGACTCTTCGTGACCTCATGGACCATAGCACGCCAGGCCTTCCTGTCCTACACTGTCACCCGGAGTTTACTCAAATTCATGTTCATTACATCGGTGATGCTATCTAACCATCTCATCCTCTGCCGTCTTTCCCAGCATCAGGGTCTTTTCCAGTGAGTCCTCTCTTCGCATTAGGTGGCCAAAGTATTTGAGCTTCAGCTTCAGTATCTGTCCTTCCAATGAGCAGTCAGGGTTGATTTCCTTTAGGATTGACTGATTTGACCTCCTTGCAGTCCAAGGGACTCTCAAGAGTCTTGATTATTTTGAGTAAAGCTGCCTAAATTAATTGGAGAATGACAGAAGAAACAAGCATAAAGCATTGACAGAAGTTAGAACTTTGCATATGTTTGAGGGGTACTTGGGGAAATTATTAAGTGATAACTCTGGCTGGATATGTTTTAATGTCAGCACTGAGTGGTCAGTAACTTTTTACTTCACGATAGATCTGCTGAAAAACAGGTTTTGCTATCTAGAGCTCCCCAATTTCTGCCAACACATTGTGATAGCTGGATAGTCAAACATGTAACCTTCTGTTCTATTCAAATGAGTTATCTTCAGATTCACTGAGAATCCCTTTTTATGTGTACTTCATAACAGAATCCATATTTCATTTTGCTTTTGTTAATGATGGATTACAGTAATCCCTGTAAAACAGTGTTCTGGCATATATTCCTAAATTATATAATTTGCTAGGGTCAATCCGGCTGTTACAATCACTTTCAAGGAAAGGGGATATAATGCGTTATCATTATAGCTATATCATTTGAGCTGAGCTTTTCTTGGCTTTACTCCTAACATTTTCATAATGAAATAGACATTTTAAACAAAACAAAATAAAAACAAAACCATAATCTGAAAGGGGTTTTGAATACTACATAGTCTGACGTTCTTCATTTTAAATTGTTTAGAAATGAAATGGTATAAACAGAAGGAGAAAAATATGCTTCTGTAGTCTAATCTAGCATTACCATTTTAAGGAGCAACAGGCATGTTTCCAAACAAGCTACTTCAGTGTACAAATTACCCAGCAGGGACAGAGATAACAATGTCTCTGGTGCGGGTATAGATCTTTGCAAAAGCTAACATTTCATCAAGGTTGTCTAGGAAACCACATCCTTAGTTTTCAGTCTTCAGATGTGATCTGTAGGTATCCTAGTTTCGGATGCTTCTAGAGACCTATTAGGCTACAGTGGACAATTTAAAGATGATTACTTTTTACAAGGCAAGACTCAGATTCCACTTTCTAATTATCATGAGACACAGGTCTTGATCATGTGCTATGAGTTGCTGGGAGTCAGGTGGCATATAAATTTAATAAATTATTATTGTTACTGTTATTTTCTGCAAAAAGCCAGACCCTCTTTGCTGCCATCTGGTAGTCATCAGGATTTTTGCAGCCTAGATAAGGTAATCCTACTTTTATTCTTGTGAAACATTAACGGTATGGCTAACATGGCAGTGGGTAGGTCAGACATTATGCTTAACTTTGGTTAGGGTTTATGATGTTGTATGGATCCAACCTTTGTAGCTACTAACCCATACTTTATGGTGACTAGATGCTTCATAGATAGCTGGATGGCCCTATATGTGAAGCTGGGCAACTGGGATAAGCTTGGGGTGCTGTTAGTGTACTGCCCACCCTGCCTCCTAGCAGCCTCTCTAACTGAGCTGCCTGACCTCTTCACCAAGCTGGTAGTTGATTTTCCTTAGGTTCTGTTGCTAGAGGATTTTGACCACAATACCTTGGGGCCAGGGATGGGATTTCACGGCCAAGTCATAATGGGCCCAATGCACACTGGGGGGCATATACTGGATCTGGTCTTTACTTTGGAGCAGTGTTGTGCTTTGTTATGGTCAAAACACTTTCAATTCACCATGAGGTTGGTTAGTTCATGACACTCTCCACTGGGGAAGAACTAATCAAGATAACCTACCCCAACAAGCACTCAAGGAATTTCTGAACAGTTCAGTTGGATGCCTAGTCTATCTCTGGAATACAGACACAACAAAGACACTTGGAAGGGTTGCCCCAGAACAGTCTCTCTTTGTATGTTGATCCAGGCATGGTCACTGTTCACTAAGGAGCTCTAAGAGATGAAATGTCAAAAAAGACTCCTGGAGTGATACAGTCAAAAGAGAAGGAACTAATATGATAGATAGTTATGAGCCTAGACTTGGGAAAGGAAGCATAAATACTTCTCTGCCCTTACTAGGTACAGTGGCCTTGTTATCTGCTCTAATTTTAGGGAATGGTGGTCAGAAGTGGTGACAGTTTTGGAAGGTGTTTTACAAACAAAATCTTTCATATTCATTTGAAATTATATGCCAGCTGGGCAGAATCGATGAGATCAGAGGTAATGTCTTGTAAAGTCAACTGGGATTCATAAGAAGTCGTATACTTGAGAAACTGGACAAGGTTCTCTGTGAGATGAGTCTACCACCTATGGGCTTGATCCCTGCCCTGCCTTGTGGTAGGAGTTCCCAGAAAGGAGGCAGGAGACTGGGTAGGGACTGTGATGACTGCCTCTTTAAGAGAAAGGGCAATGACACCAGCCTTGACAGCAGTAGTGCACCCCCTCCTCAAGAAGCCACCTCTCAATTCAGTCATCACTGACAACCATCACTCTGTCTCCAACTTTCCCTTTGAGGGGAAGATTGTTGAGAAGGTGATTGTCAGAGTCCAGTGTGACTCTGACACTGAGGAAGAAGAAAACGAAACCCAAAGAAGAAACAAAACTTACCCTAGGCTGCAACAATCATGATATCGTGATGAACAGGTGCAGGTTCAAAAGTGCAACACCCGTGATCGAACTTGTGATGGGCGGAAGCCAGACTCACAGACGCCAAAGAAGCAGGTGCAGAGAAACGAACCTGGAGATGACCTGACAGCGCGGGAGAATCCTGAGCAGCTGATTGGTGTTCCAGATTCATTTCCTTGTTCAACGCCACTCAGTGCAAGACAGGCATGCCCAGCAGCGGGAGCTCCAATTGGCTCCGGAAGAGAAAAGGCGGGCCAAGAGCAGGATAAAAGAGCGAAACAGCAAGCACCAAGTCGCCGGGGACAACCGTTCTACTCACCATACAGCAACTTCGGAAGAAGCACAGCCAGAATCGTCAGAGAAGCCTCTTCTTGAAGAATTGGAGTCGGAGCCTCCTCTCATTTCAGAATCTAACCCAGCTGCAAAAGAAGGCCAATTCGCTGCAGCATTGAGAGAGCTCGGAACGTTAGCTAGCAGCTTCTCGGAGAGTCCTAGCAGGAAGGCTTCAATCCATTCAGGCAATTGTCAGCTGGCATCTTCGGCTTCGCAGCGTTCGCTAGTCTTGCTGGGGCATTGCCTGGTCAATACAGCTAAGTACCTTGCTCAGCCTTGTGCGGTTCGTCGTGCTGATTTTGGGTCACCCCATTCTGTCCTTGGGGGGTTGCCTAGTCCATCGTGCCCAGTCCTGCCTGGCATACAGACAGTGTTACCTAGTGGGGGTGAATTAGTTTGCCTTGCAGCTTCCATTCCATTTGTTGCGGTTCCAGCCCAGTCTGCGTTGCAGTTCCAGTCCAGTGTCCCAGAGGTACCAGTCCAATCTACATTGCAGTTCCAGTCCAGTGTTCCAGAGGTTCCAGTCCAGTCTGAATTGCAGTTCCAGTCCAGTATTCCAAAGGAACCAGTCCAGTCTGAATTGCAGTTCCAGTTCAGTGTCCCAGAAGAACCAGTCCAGTCTGCATTGCAATCCCAGTTCAGCGTTCCAGAGGATCCAGTCCAGTATATCCTGCAGTTCCAGTCCAGAGCCCAGAGGAACCAGCCAGCTCATCATGCAGTTCCAGTCCAGAGTTCCAGAGGATCCAGTCCAGTATATCTTATTGTAAACCGCCCAGAGTCCCCCATTGGGGGAGATGGGCGGTCATATTAAATAAATAAATAAATAAATAAATAAATAAATAAAAAAAATATCTTGCAGTTCCAGTCCAGAGTCCCAGAGAAACCAGTCCAGTGTATCCTGTAGCCCAGTCCAGAGTTCCAGGGGAACCAGTCCAGTTTCTGCTGTTCCAGTCTAGTGTTTCCAGAAGAACCAGTATAGCTTTGTCAGCTTCAAGCAGAAGCCAAGTCTACCTCAAGTCTCATAGCCAACTTATCCAGAACTTTTGACACTTGCTGCTGGACTTAGTTGTGCTATTGCATAGCTGCCTATCTTCAAGTGCACCCATTGATCCAGTATTCTTCAATTGTTTGTTGGACTACAATTTGTAAATAGTTTTCATTAATAAAACTATTTTATTAAAAAGTTCTGGTGGTCAATGTCAATGGAGAGGCAATTGTACAGAGTCCTGGATAAAACAAATTATTTGGATCCCTCCCAGTCTGGGTTCAGGCATGGACATAGGACAGAGATTGCATTTTTCACTCATGTGGATGACCTGTAGCAGGACCTAGATGGGAGTTCTAGTTCCCTCCCCTAACAAGGATTTCCGCTTTCCTTGTCCTGCTTGATCTCTCAATAGCATTTGATACTATCAATCATGGAGCTTTTGGGGCTGCCTATGAGAGTTGGAATCACTTCTATAGTGGTTCTGCTCAGGAAATTCCAACTGGTTTTGGTGGAATTAATTCCAACTGGTTTTGGTGGAGGATAAGAGATCAAGCTTTTGGGTACTCCAAGGCTTGCCCCCCTTCTCCATTCACTTCAAAATCTACATGAAACCACTGGGGGAGGTAATCTTTCAGTTTGGGGTCTCTAGTTCCTGGAGGTTGTAAGGGAATGAATAGGACAGAATAGGCTTAGAATGATCTCAGCAGTACAAAGATGCTGCTTGTCCAGTTTTATATTGCAAGCCTCCTAGAATTGCTAGATGGAAGGACATGCAAATAAGGGTAAACAATTAAATAAAATAAATAAACCTTGTCATGCTGTATCACATAAACATAACCAACTGTAGTTTATTCAATAAAGTCAGGGTTCAACCATGGCTTAAAACAATATACAGTATGAACCTAGTCTAAAAGTCAACAAAGAAATACCGTAGCTTATGCCTAGCTGCCTCTAAATGGAGAGTTGGAAACGACTACTACAGAGCTTTCCAAACTTTTCATGTTGGTGACACACTTTTTAGACATGCATCATTTCGCGACACACTCTTACAGCAGGGTATCATTTCACGACACACTCTTACAGCAGGGCACAAGGCAGGCACTAGAACCTGCGCGGAATCCTGGCAGGGCTTGGAGGCAGCAGCAGCCGCGACACACCCAGACACTGCAGCCGACACACTAATGCATAGCTTTCCAAACTGTGTGTCGGAACACGTTAATGTGTCGGCTACAGTGCCTGGGTGTGTCGCGGCTGTTGCTGCCTCCGAGCCCTGCCAGGATTCCACGCAGGTCCTAGTGCCTGCCTTGTGCCTTGCTGCCTCCAAACCTGCTGTGATTCTGCGCAGGTCCTAGTGCCTGCTTTGTGCCCTGCTGTAAGAGTGTGTCGTGAAATGATGCCTTGCTGTAAGAGTGTGTCGCGAAACGATGCATGTCTAAAAAGTGTGTCACCAACATGAAAAGTTTGGAAAGCTGCCATTGTTTAAAAGGTTCTTCTGATGCCAATATAGGTAATGTTTGAAAGAGATATAAAATTCTTGGCAAAATATTCATTTTAATTGCTGAAATTCTACCTAATAATGATAGTTGTAATTTTCCCCATTGATCCAAGTCTTTTTTAATATCTGTCCAGAGCGGGATATAATTATTCTTAAACAACTTTACATTTTTAGTTGTTAAATATACTCCCAAATATTTTACTTTTTCTTCCATTGAATATCCCGTTCTTTCAATTTCTCTTGTTGATGATAGTCCATGTTTTTAGTCAAAACTTTTGTTTTTTGTAAATTCACTTTAAACCCTACTAACAATCCAAAGTCTTTCAATTTCTGAATCAATAATTCAATTCCATCTAGTGGATTCTCCAAAGTAAAGACTAAGTCGTCAGCAAAGGCTCTTAATTTATAAACTTCTTTTTTAACCTTAATACCATGGATACCTTCATCTTGTCTAACATCTCTCAATAAGACTTCTAATACCAATATAAACAAAAGTGGAGATAATGGACAACCTTGTCTTGTACCTTTTTGAATCTCACATGGTTTGTTAAATTCTCCATTAACAATTATTTTTGCAAACTGGGGAGTATATATTGATTTAATCCATTTAATAAAGTTTCCTCCAAAATTCATATTTTCTAATACTTTAAACATAAAAGGCCAATTTAAATTATCAAAAGCTTTTTCAGCATCTATAAATATCAAGGCAGCTTGTTTTTCATAGTGTTGTTCCAAATATTCCAATATATCTAATATATTTCGAACATTGTCACGGATCTGTCTCTTAGGCAGAAATCCTGCTTGATCTTGATGAATAAAGTTCTTAAGAATGTTTTTCATTCTTTCTGCCAATATAGTTGTAAAAATCTTATAGTCATTATTCAGTAAAGATATTGGTCTATAATTCTTAGTTAAAGTCAAGTCTTGTTGTTCTTTAGGGATCAATGTTATATGTGCTTCTTTCCAAGTCTCTGGCATTATTCCTGTTTCCAAAATCGAATTCATAGTCTTCTGTAAAGGTAAACATAATTCATCTTCGAAGTATTTATAATAAGCTGCTGACAGGCCATCCGGTCCTGGTGCTTTTCCACTACTAATTTTCTTGAAAACCTTTACCATTTCCTCTGTTGTTATAAGATTATTAAGCATTAATCTTTGTTGGTCATCAAGAACAGTTAATTTCTGTTTACACAGATATTCATCAATGTCCATCAAGTTAACTTCTTGTTTTTTATATAATTTTGAATAATAATCATAAAAAGCTTCTTGTATATCTATATTATTCACCATAGCTTTTCCTTCATGTTGTATTTTAGAAATTAATTTTTTTTCTTTGTTTCCGTAATTTATAAGCCAACCATCTACCTGGTTTATTAGCATGTTCAAAATATTTTTGCTTTGTAAATTTCATTTGAGTCTCTATCTCCTGTGTCAATATCATCGATATCTGTTTTTGTAAGAATTTAATCTGAGTAAGCAAAGTATCATCCATTGGCTTATCTCTTAAACATATCTCTTTACTTTTTATTTCATCTAAAATCAGTTGAATTCTCTCTTGTTTCCTTCTCCTCATTTGAGCATTATATTGAATGAAGTAACCCCTCATATATGCTTTGCTGGCATCCCATACAGTCTGAATATTGGTACCTTTATTTAAATTCAGTTGAAAATATTCCTTTAACTTTTTTTTGCATGCATCAACTATATCACTTTTCCGGAGTATTGACTCATTTAGTCTCCATCTAAATACATTCCGTTTTCCTTTAACAGTCAACATTACTGGATTATGGTCTGAAAAAGTCTTGGGTAATATTTCGACTTTATTAATGTCCATCATTAAACTTTTAGATATCAAAATCATATCTATTCTAGAATGTGATTTAAATCTCTCTGAATAATACGTATATTCTCTAGAAGTCCCATTCATAATTCTCCATATATCTTGTAGGTCTAACATCTCTTTTAAATCAAAAAATGTTTGTGGCAATTTTCCCTGTGTATGTTTCACTTCTTTATGTGATTGTCTGTCCATCTTAGGGTAGATTACCCCATTCCAATCACCCAAGAAACACCAATTTTCATAAGTTTGATCCAAAAGTTTGTCCATCAAATTTTTATAAAATACTCCTTTATCCATATTTGGTGCATAAAGTCCAACAACCAATGTTTTAGTTCCTTGTATGTTAATTTCAACTGCAACATAACGTCCTTCATCATCATAATACCAGTTTTGGATTTAACTTTGGTTGTATATACAAAACTACCCCCTTCGTTTTTTTATTTCCAGCCGAAATAAATTCTTCTCCAAATTGTTTTTGAATCAGGTATTTAGCGTCTTTTTTTGCAAATATGAGTCTCTTGTAGGCAAATTATATCCAATTTCAGTTTTTTCAACAAATGAAAGATCTTTCTTCTTTTCTGTGGGGCGTTATCTCCATTAATATTCCACATCAGATATTTATAATCCATAGTTGTTTTGGTAATTAAAGTCCCTTTTTCAAGTCCAGACCTGCAGCTCCCATCTCAGATAAGTCTTCTTTCTTCTTGTTGTCTTTAGATGTCACTCCTCCCTCTTCCAAGTCTTCAGTTGGCACACCCATTTCTGTCTTGTATTTTTCTAAGAATGCTTTTGCTTTTAAAATGGAAGTTATTCTGAACCTCTGCCCTTTGAACATAAAAGATACACCTCCTAATTTCTCCCATCTAAATGCAATATTATGTTGTTTTAATTTGTCTGTAAGGAAGGAATAATCTCTTCTTTTCCTTAGTATTCTCAAAGGTATTTCTTTTAATATAATCATTTCTTTCCCTTCTATATTTAATCTATTATTGTAATGTTTCTTCAAAGTTTGTTCTTTTACCACTTTTCTCATAAAATATATTAATATATCTCTAGGTACTTTATTTTCTCTAGCATATCGTGAATTCCCTCTAAAAATTTTATCTATTTCCAAATCTAAATCTTGTTCTTTTATCTCTAAAAATTTAGCCAATTCAGTTATAATCCTTTCTCTTACATCTTCGTTTGCTTGCTCAGGAACAGCTCTCAATCTCAAAATATGTTCCTTCTCTCTCATTTCTGCTAATGCTTTTATGTCTAAATTGTGTTCAATCTCTTTGATAGCATATTCTGATTTAGTCTCTAATTTTTGCATCTGACCGTGTGTATCCTTAAGTTCTCCTGACAGAGAGTTCACAACTTCCTTGACAGTTTGTATTTCCTTTTTAAATTCATGTTTTATCTCCTGGGTAATTTCGTTTTTCATATCTTCCATCTTTTTGTCTATCTTCTTATCTAAAGATGCAATTTGTTCTTCCATCTGCTTATTTTGCTGGCCCAAGTTGGCTGATGAATCTTCCACTTTCTTGTTTAATGCTGCAATTGCTTCAAGAATTTTTTTCGTTTCTGATAGTGGAGTTTCCGTTGTTGGAGCAGATGTTGCAGTTTATTTCTAAGTTTATTTCATATTTCTAAGTTTATTTGGCAAGGAAAAAAACCAAGAATAAAATATAAAGTTTTACAAGATTCAAAGGAAAGAGGTGGACTGGGTCTACCGGATATGAAATTATATTATGCTGCTTGTTGTTTGGTATGGATTAAAGAGTGGATAGTTTTGAAAAATGAAAAACTATTGAATTTGGAGGGTCATGAATTAAGATACGGATGGCATGGATATTTGTGGTACGACAAAGTGAAAGTTAATGTGGACTTTAAAAATCATTATATCAGAAGATCTTTGCTAAGAATTTGGAATAAATATAAACTAACTTTATGTTATAAAAGACCTTTATGGATTTCCACACAAGAAGCATTTCATAGAACAGAAGTAAGAGTTAAAGATAAATGGCTGACTTACAAAGACTTCCTAAAAAAAGAACAAGGACAATATAAAACTAAATCAAAAGAAGAACTGGCCTTAGAAGGATATACTTTTCAATAGCTTTCATATATGCAACTTGTAGAAAAATTTAAATCAGACAAAAAAGAACTTGAATTTGAACAAACCAAATCGGAATTTGAGATACAATTATGTGAGACAGATGATAATTTAATTGCTAAAATGTATAAATTATTGTTAAAAGGTGAAATGGTAGAGGAGCAAGTTAAAGACTGTATGATCAAATGGGCAAAAATATTGGTCATAATATTCAAATGCAACAATGGGAAGATATGTGGACTAAAGGATAAAAATTTACTTTGTGCTATAATTTGAAGGAAAATTTCTATAAGATGATGTACAGATGGTATATGACCCCACAAAAGCTAGCTAAAATGTATGGGAATGTTTCCAACTTGTGTTGGAAATGTAAAAAAAAAGAGGGGTCTTTTTACCATATGTGGTGGACATGTGAGATTGCAAAGAAGTTTTGGACTCAAATACACTCACTGATGCAAAATATTCGACAAATTCGAATTCCATTTAAACCAGAACCATTTCTATTGGGAATATTAGAAGAACAAATAGGAAAGAAATTTACAAGAATTATGCAATATATGGTTACAGCAGCAAGACTTGTATATGCACAAAATTGGAAAAATCAGATTATACCTACGATACAGGACTGGATGTTAAAACTAATGGACATGGCAGAAAATGATAAATTGACATGTTTATTAAAAGAAAATACAAATTATTACTTTCTTAAAGAATGGAAACCATTAACGGACTATTTGCAAAATGCAGGAGGAGCAAAGCTTATATGGGGTTTTGAAGATTAGAATATATATAGATTGATATATTAGACAAGAAATGTTTTACAATGTTATATATAGACCTAGCATGTAAGGATTATTTCTTAAATTACTATGACCAGAGATAAATCGGAAGTTGACTAATTTCTATGTTTCATCTTTCTCTTTTTCTATTTACTTTACTACACTTTTTCTTTTCTTTCTTTGATTTGTATTTGTATTTGTATTTCTTTTTCTTTTTCAAACTTTTATCTATGTATACTTAAAATTCAACAAAATATATTTAAAAAAAAAGTTTGGAAAGCTCTGCACTAATGTGTCCCCCCAACACACAGTTTGGAAAGCCCTGGACTACTACATAATGAAGTGGTTCAGGTTTTTTTTCGTTTTTGTTTTAAAGATCACTTGTAACTACTACAGAAAAGTCTTCTGAATTTGCACTAGTTAAAACTATCCAGCAGAACAATTAGCTAATACCTCTATCAGAAGGTTCACATGAACAGACCTTGAATACTCCACTA
The DNA here is from genome assembly GCA_023362775.1 of Charina bottae. Lineage (NCBI taxonomy): Eukaryota > Metazoa > Chordata > Lepidosauria > Squamata > Charinaidae > Charina > Charina bottae. Next base: position 209,998,673 of record JALMGJ010000002.1, on the reverse strand, counting down.
AGGTCTGAAATATTCAAGCAGCAACTATTTTGTCCTTGCATTGTAATATCATTCCCTTTCTACGGAATGGTTACAGCATTCTGCCACTCCGTCCATGGACACATGCACATATACACACAGGAAGGATTAACAGAGCTCTGGGATTATCTGAAGTGCAAAAAATCCAGAGAAATTAAGCCTACAGGGGAAGGGCAGAAATAGAAGACATTCCTATGATGACTTAATGTCTTCACCAATTAAGGAATGAAGATTAACTTGGGGGGAGAAATGAAGAGAAAAAGCCCCTGAAAACTGGCTAAGAAAGGGAGTAGAAAAAAATGTCATTAAAGAAGATATGACTCGCTGGCAAAATGACCTGGAATATTCCACTCTACAATAATTTGTTGCAGATTTCCTTTCTTCTAAGACTATTTTAAAGTTCATTTTAGATTAGGAGCTCTTGACTGTAGTTGCAGTCATGGTGAAAGGTGACAATGTCTGAGTTTATGATGTGGTTTATTTTGTTTTGGTTTAATATGTTTTGTCAATTCAGCCACTGTAGGTTTTAAGCCATGATTCCTATGTTAGTAGAATGTACGAACCTTTGTGGCTTATGCAAACAACTGTGTTTAGAACTAAACAGCTTAGAACATGTGTGAGCCAAGCTAATATTATTATTGTCTGCCATGTACATAGTTGTTTATTGTTTGTATTTCTAAGCTTTTTTTTTTTTGGTTAAAAATGACAGCTGTGGAAGAATATCGCTTGAATGATAGATGGGTAACATCTAGGTATACAACAGGAAAATCAGATCTATAACAGACATATATATTCACATGTAGCAACTGATCAAGAAGTATGCTTCTGTGTTTTATGTTTTGTGAACAGAGGACTTCATTCCTTAAGTTTAGGAAAGAAACTGTAGATACCTTCTATGCTCTGTGTCACAATTCTACTGTACGTAAAGAACAAAGCTAACTTTAAGGGGTGGTTCCCTTGTGTTGTAGAATGTCCACTAAATGTATTTAATGTGCCCTCTCTCACACACCACAATTTTCCTGGTTTCAAATCCACTAATAGTCTCCCCACCTCTAGATTATGGCTCTAAACTGTTTGCTAGAAGAAACCAAACGACAACAGGAATTCTGTATTAGATGCCTTTGACTTTATGGAGTGCAGCAAGAGCAGAAGGGAGAGGAAGAATTCAAATCCTACCCTTCTTTTAAAACCCTAAATGAAACCGTCTTGCAGGATAGCTGCTCCCCAGTGCTCTGCCACTCACAGTCATACTATGCTGTCCAGTAAACTGAATTGATAATTTCTCATGAATAAAAATGCCAGCATTATCATCCACAGCTATGTTGTTGACATGCTTTTTTGCTATTTCACTAAAAATACCATTAATTTTCTGGCTTCACAACAGCTGAGCTATTCCCTATTTGAATATACAAAAGAGCATTTTGTTTAAACCAAATTAAAAGCGTTCCAGTAAATGACTTCAATTTTGCTGGCTATACCATTCCAGTGGGTAATAGTCTAATCCTGCAACTACCCTCCCACCCACCATTCATTTCAACTCTCTATCTCTTCCACTTCCCCCTCCTTTTTATGCTTAACCCTTAACATGTCATGAACCAGATTCACCCACATTAACAGCCACAGGCACAGCTGAAACTCCACCAGAATAAAAACAAACAAATGCTAGAGCAGAGAAAGGGGAGAAGCATTCCTACTCTGATGTATTAACACCTTTGCTTATAAACTGCAACTGAAATAGGGACGGGGAAAGAGAGGGAATACAAACAGTGTAAGAACCTTCTAGGCACTTTCCCATCCAAACTAAGTGCCGACAGCACTCATTTCAGTCTGCCTGTAAACCAGCATGTCTGCCAGGCCCTCCTGGCACCTCACCACTTTATTTGTTCCCATTTGTATCTAATGCTTTTGTCAACAGTTCAACACAAGGCAAAGCAAACAACCCACTACAAACACTGGGGGTAACAGCAACGAACAGCAAATCCTTCACAATTATCCAACCCCAGCTGCTCAAGGCCTGTCCAGGACGCTTTCATTTACAACAATGTCAACAAAAGGCTGAAACCCAATAACCAGGGGTGGGTCAATACTACCACTGTAAAACCCTCTGGAGGAGGAAATGCTCTTCTCCCGCTCTACTGCTTCAGCAAACATGCAGAATAATTCAGCCAGATAGATGAGGGCTTGTCTAATCATTTGTCGTGCATGAATTATTCAAGGCTCGTCACATAAACTGCTTAAAGGACGGCTCCTCAAATATTTCAGAGGAAGTACCAGCTGTCCAATTTGTTAAACGGAAGGCGCATTAGGCAAATCCTAACACAGAGGACAGAAGTAAACTTAGTCCTTCATTCATTTATTTATTTTAAAAGGCCAACTTAATGCCATCACTTTTCAACTGACTTGATTATATTTTTTTCCCTAAATATGTTTGGTACAATTACAAACAAAGAGGGTTCTGGTATATATGTAACTGTGATAAATACCTGACATGGCTGCTTCTATTTCTGAGGTTATATTTACACTCCAGAGTTTGATGAGAAAACACAGTGAGACACTCTCAGTACATGTTAACATTCAGAGATGGGTGATTAGCAAGAGCCATTGTGTTTAAATAGAAGTGGATGAAACATTAAGGTAGTGGATCCTTAATGTTCAAACCTCTGCTCAGCTGGAAATCTCACAAAGTAGCCTACCAGCCCTACTAGAAGGCAAGGATATAATCAGATTAGGAGAAAATGGAAAGAAATCTAAAAACAACAGTGTAATAGACAGTGTATGCATTTAATCACTGACTCTACAGAAGTGTTCCCATGCGATGGTGGGAAAGGAATGAATACAAATGGTCATTTATTAAATTGTATTTTACCATAACAAAAACATATGTCCTCCAATCTATTTCAACACAGGATGTTCTGTGTGAAGGTGGAGAGACAATATATAATTCACACTGTATTTTGTCTACATTCCATTCCAAAACAGGGCTTTGGTTTGGGTAAAAGCATGAATATAGCACCTGTCTACAACTTTTTAAAGCAGCTTCATATTTTCTTCGGATCATACAGATGCCCTTTGGACCTGTCACATGATGCTGGCTGCTATAAAGAGTTGCAAACAAGAATTATATCCACATCTCCATGCATTCCAAAGCATCTTAAAATGAATCTGAAGTATTGCACATTCCAAATATGCATGCATAGAAAGTATATATATCCATACATCCCAAAAGGAGTATTTACCAGCAAAAGACAGTATCTCAATGGACAGGCAGATTTATTCCACAGCAAGTGGCCTTGGAGATTTCCACTCCTTGAGCTTTAAAAGTAATAACCAACACCTTTAATTGCACGTGGAAAGCTGGCTGGAAGCTAATACAGCTCCCAGAAAAAGAGTGTTATATTATTATTATTTTATTATTTAACGTATTTATACCCCGCCTATCCCCTCCCTAGACGGAGGGCTCTAGGCGGCTTACAATCATTGAAATACATATATTTATACATCATATATTTAACAATGTTATAATATTACCGCACATTAGGGAGGGGGTGAGGGAACCGACTCTTCTTCCGCAGGCATCGGACTACATGCCCCAGAATGCCTCGCTTCCGAGCCGGCTGCTGACGTCCAGGAAGTTGTCATCGGGATCCGCCGACCTCCACCGTTATCCACGGGAATCAACCAGGTCTTCCTTCGGTTCGAGGGTGACCCCCAAAAGGACGCCAGCAAATTGCCCCACGTAAGTGGTACCCATTTATCTACTTGCCAATGGCTTTCGAATTGCTGGGTTGGCAGAAGCTGGGGCTAGTGACGAGAGCTCACCTCGCCACACGGATTCGAACCGCTGGCCTTATGGTCGGCAGACTAACAGCTCAGCAGTTTAACCCGCTGATCTACCGCGCCCCTTTAACATGGGCAAATTTAGGTGTGCTCATAACTATTTGGGTAGACACATATTAAACCAGTTTAAGCTTCCAGATGATCTTCAAGGGCAGCCCAATATAGAGCAAATTGCAATAGACAAACTGTAAGGTGACCTGGACATGCAACACTTCCTGAACCAAGAAAGGTCACAACTGGCACACGAGATATAATTATACAAAGGCTCTCTCTGCTACAGTCTTCACCTGCTGCTAAAGCAGGAGCTGTGAGTCCTGATTGTGAACCAGCCCTGTAATGAGGGAATGCAACCTCAATCAGAGCTATAGATGGACCATCTCTGGATTCAGAAGGCCTTTGGATCCACAGTCACTCCATCTTGCTGGGGTTTAGCCTAAGTCTGTTCCTATCCAGACCTTAACTGCCTCCAGACCAACTTGACAGAGGGGAGATATAAACAAATATCCCTTCAACTCTTTTTATTTGACTGTCCTCATGATGTTTCCTTCATCATACCCCAGCCCAAGCTGAGGTACAGTACCTTAACATCATATTTAGTTGTTTCAAGTAGTAATGTTTTCCTTCTTCTCCCACAGGTTGCTTCCAGCCAGCTTTTTTTTTCCCCTGGTGGGCAAGGGAGGAACTATGTCTCTTCTGTGAAAGCTATATCTGTTGACTGTTTTGAAAATAGCTATTAGACTTCCTATCCATGTGAAAACCAGCTCTCACAGCTTGTTATTGACTGCTGCCTTCTGTCTTACCAAATGAATGCCTTAATATGGACCTGTGACCTGTAGCCAGGCTATTTCTGGACACGGGCCTAGTGTTCATTTAGAAGAGCAATAGACCTGTGTTTGGAAGTAGTCTGACAGATAACAGATGCAGAGCTCCTCACCTGTAACCTGTTAGTCAGGCAAGTTGACAAGTGGTTCACTCTTCTAAGAACTCATCTATACTTACCCATCCTCACATATTAAGAAGAGTGATTGGTGGTGGTTTCTGTTGCTGGTAGGTGACCCTCAGTAGGAAGGGAAACACAGCCAGGGGAATCCAGCAATCACTTTTCTTAAATCGTCCTGCATTAAAACAGTAAGGTCGGCGCCACTTGTCAGTCTCATTACTGAGGCATAATATGGATCAGCAATGAGGGAATTACAATTTATGTCAGGATATTTTTTGTCCACTCACAGATTAGAAGAAAGCACTTTAATGTAGCCCCCTGGTTGTGCCCAATGTTCTCACACATTCCAGAATATAATGAATAAGTTTTTCTTTGGCAAAATCATAATGCACAAAATAAACATTTTATAAGAATCACACCTCTAATCTGTCATTTACATGCAATCATTTGAGCAATTACACAAGACAATTTTAACTCCATAACAGGAGATGAATGACTCCAAAGTTTAAGCTAAACATATCTGTAATAAAAATATGAGGAGATGCAGCATTATATATCTTGCATATGTTCCAATTTATGGCATATTCTTTGAAACACTGTCCCCATTTTTCCACTTTTCTCCCTTGTTAACCATTAGATTTATACCCATCCCAAATCGCTAATATGAAGACATATTAACACAGTAATTTTGTGTAAGATTTTATTAAAAGAGGGAAAACAGTAATTATGCCTAGTACTGCAACCTAGTTTGATATTGGGCAGCATAATTTTAGGTGGGAGCACAAGACTAAGATGCTTCTTAATAGCTAAAGTCATGAAATCTACAATAAAACTCTAACATAAGTGCCTGGCAATAGTAACAAAGGATAGTTGCAATTTATGGATGGTTTCCATTTGTATCTTTCAGCCCTAAAAAGCTTGCCATTGTAAAGATATACTATGTCACAGAGAAACTTATCACAAGGAAATAATCATTTCAGTATCCAATCATTTCAGCAACCTATTGGTTATTGGTACCTTTTACCCCTTCCCCCATACTCATATTAATTGGAAAGCGAGAAAGTATGAAAAGGAACAATAGAACAGGTGATTTATATTTGGTTTTCAAAAGAAAGAGCACAATTATTAAGAATTTAATACTCTTCAATATCTATCCCTAATGGGAAATTGCTGGGGGAAATGGGGTGGGTACCCTAATAGTGGCAATAAAACCATGTTCTCTGTCAAATATATTGTAAGGCACCAGGCTAGCATTTTGTTAATATGATTTTGTTGGTGAGGGGGTTAGGCAACAGAGAGCCCTGGGCAAATTCAGCATCTCTGTATATTGCAAATATTTAGTAAGATGGTGATCATGTGTAGTAATCAGGTATAGTAATCAGCAAGATCCAGAAACAAATGTTACCATTTAACTACCTCACAGACACTTGAGGAATAGACTTGGTTGATTTTAACAACAAAGAAAAGTGTAACACTATGATAGCTAATATTTGAGGTTGAAACAAAATATATACTTTTTAATACAAAAATAAGAAAAAGGCCAGTATAAGGTGCGCATTCTTATTTCTCCAGGAATTTACTGTAATTTTAATAAATTATCTAAATGTATACTGAGGAAATGCATGGAATAAGTGCTTCCTTTCACACATTGAATGAAAGACTGAAAAATATTAAAACTTGATGAGAGAGTATCTGGGAATCCTCTGAACATCCTTATCACCTTAGAGTAAGGATAAGATATAAATGCAATAAATATAGATTCAGTTTCCTGTCAAAAATTATTTTGAATTGATATATTGAAGTTGTTCAACTATCAAAGTGTTAACGGACCTTGAGAGAGCAAAGAATTTGGTAATGAGCTCATTCATTAAGTACATACTGAAATGTATTTTAAAAATCCTTTTGCATAATAGAGAGAAGGTATCTACATTGATTAAATCTGTGAATACGTTTATTAGGTTGACTGAATATTTCAGCTAATCTAGGGCAGTTAAGTAAGTATGTCACCTAAACATATTTTAATACCATACAATGGAGGATATACAGTAGATGCATAATTTTTAATTAATCCAGGATATATTATTTTCTTAAACATATTTAATTCTGCAGCACTATGTTTAAATGTTGGCATAATTTTAAAAGTCACAGTCATCTTAATTTAGGGAAATCTAGTCAAGGTGGCTGTAATTCAAGTTATTTGAGAATAAGCACCATTGAACTTAATGTTACTTACTTTGATTAAACAAATGTAGAAACATACAGAATGTTGCATAATTATTTAGATTTTATTACAGAATAAGCACTGCATGTAGATGAAATCATGGTGCTTTTTTCTATTTCCCATATATTTTCATCACATATATATTCCCTTTTTAAAAATCAATACATAAGTCAGTGCTTTCCAAAGTCCCGCCATTGGCGACACACCAACGGCGGTGGTGGCGGTGCGTTGGCGCGCACGGCGTCGGCAGCCTCGTGTTTCGCGCTACAACCTGGAAGCGCTGATGGCGCACCAATGCCGTTGCTGCTGCCGCCGCGCGCACCACCACCGTCACTGTGCGCACCGCTGCAGGGGCGGCAGCGACGTGCCATCATCACTTCCAGGTTTTGTCGCGATACACCAATGTGTCGCGACACACAGTTTGGAAAGCACTGACATAAGTGCATAAATAATGTAATTCTCAAAGTCATCAATTTGGGGGGGTATATATTCATTAGATTTATATAGAGCCTTTTGCTCAGGAGTTCAAGGAATTTATATACAAGGGCACATTTGGTCCAGCATTGGAAAAGAGATACTTTGCTGATAATATCAGACTGGGAAACGTAACTGGGAAACCTAACCTTATGTGTACTGTTAGTTTTGCAGCAATGGCAAAACTAACAATACACATCCAGAACAGACGTTTGACTAAATTCAAACAATAATGGCTTCTCTATATATCGAATGTCACACAACAAGTGGAAAACAAGATACTTATAGTATTGTTTTTTAAGGAGGAAACATTAGACAGTGACCAGAAGCAATGTTATTGTTTATAAATCTTTTGATGTTATCACCAGTTAGGTACAATGGGATGGAATTTAGAAATTAATATTGTTACTCATTTTTAAAGTTATTTCATTTATATTTATTTATTTTCTTTTTTTTAACAAGATCATGTGCATTTATTTTAAGAATAATGATAAATAATAGTGACAATATAAATATTAATGTTTAGAGTTTTGTAGTGGTTTTCAATTATTTCTTAAGATGATATAATTAGTTTATATATTAAATTAATTATTTAATCAATTAATGAATTTTAAAAGTTATGTCAATTGTAAATTCTGTTTATTTACTGATATTTTAGTTTTCATCTGCAATATCCTTTTTCACTTTCTTCTTTTTTCCTTTATGTATTAATTTTTGTTCCTTAAATGTTTTGAAATAAATTTAAAATGTTCAAAAAGGAGGAAAAGACTAAATAATGGTCAGTTTGGACCGGCACAAAAAAAAAACACTTTACATGGAGTTCCCTATGGCTCCCTACTTTTTTTCCCCACAACAACCCTGTTACACAGATTGGGCTGAGACAGTGACTGGCCCAGAGTGGTCCAGTCCAACATCTTAACCCAGAGCTTTGTGTGTCGGGACACGTGTGTCGGCTGCAGTGTCTGGGTATGTCGCGGATGCTGCTGCCTCCAAGCCCTGCCAGGATTCCGCGCAGGTCCTAGTGCCTGCCTTGTGCCTTGCTGCCTCCAACCCTGCCCTGCCAGGATTCCGCGCAGGTCCTAGTGCCTGCCTTGTGCCTTGCTGCCTCCAAACCTGCCCTGCCAGGATTCCGTGCAGGTCCTAGTGCCTGCCTTGTGCCTTGCTGCCTCCAAACCTGCCCTGCCAGGATTCCGTGCAGGTCCTAGTGCCTGCCTTGTGCCTTGCTGCCTCCAAACCTGCTGTGATTCCGCGCAGGTCCTAGTGCCTGCCTTGTGCCCTGCTGTAAGAATGTGTCCTGAAATGATGCATGTCTAAATAGTGTGTCACCAACATGAAAAGTTTGGAAAGCTCTGTCTTAACCACTATACCATACTGGTGGTCATTAACATCCAGATTCAACTGAAAAATATCACCATTCTTATTCAGGATGCTTGGTAGTAAAACTGCTAAGCTGTTATAGTAAGTAGTTTTATGCGCAAGAACTTAACTGAAATGGTTGGTTTAGGCCATTGAGTCTAATGCCTGCTCAAGTCAAGGTTTTGGAATTATTGTCCAAATCCACATGAATATACCCAGTGGAGTTCAGAGTAATTGGTTTCACTGTTAAAGTTCTTTTATTGTTGAGAATTTTTTTCCTAATAATCAGCTGTAAATTATCTCCCTATAAATTAAGGCCACTGTAATTAACTTGACGGTAGTCTGGGACAATATAGAAAAAGTTCTGCCCATCTTCTATATGATATACTCTTAGATATGCAAAGAATGCTATCATACATCACTTAATCTTTTCTTCTCAAGGCTAAACATCAATCACTCCTTGGAGGCCTATTTCTTAAAAGTAAGTAACCCTATTTTTAAAAGTAAATATATACTGTATATATATAAAGAAGAATCCTTTCAACAGGATGTGTGACATTACTATTTCTAGAAGATACAGATTTAGATGTATATAGTGGATGGATAGATATTAGGATTAAAGTCATAGTAAAATGCTGACTTTTTCATCAGCATCAAGATTTTGCTTATCTGGAAATCATCTGAGACGTAAGTTAATAAATTAAGCTCTTCCATAAGGGAGTAAAGTTTCAACAGTGGAGTGACTATGGCCTGCTGATCAACTAACAGCATGGCCATGTACCTATGCTACACGTTTTTCAAATATCTTGGACCTGCTTAATCGATCAATTTCAGTCACATAAAAAACACTTTTAACACTTTCAACCCCTTGTTGAGATGTTGATCCCCTTGTTGAGATATGAAGTTATTGTTTTTGAACAGTCTAAAGATCTCCACTTTTCATGTTCTTCTGAGTAAATCCTTTCTCCTCTAAAGTTTTTTCTATTTTTATTGCTTTTCAGATCTTCCTTTTGTATTTATTAGCTTCAATCTTGGAAGTGCCCTTCCAATTCTGTTTACACTGAATTTAGCAACGCAATATGTAGCCTTAATTTTCCTGGAGCTAAGTGAGACCACCTCCCTTAACTTCTAAAAAGCATGACTGCTAAGACTGACCTGGTTAGACTAATGTGCAGCAGGGCCTTAGAGAGTATAGTAAAAGGCTGGCTGAAACAAGGGTGAAACCCAGGTGTTGAGAAAATTATAGGATAATATCAAGGGGAGTGAGAAGCCAAGGAAAGGAGGAATTATAAAAGAGCCAATGAAGCAATAAAAGTATTTGTGAGGAAAGACGCTCAGGACCAAACATATCCTAGCTCTTGACTATTATTAGGAGCGTTACCTATATATAAGATGAAATAGTGCTCCTCTTTCTATGTTCACCCAGGTTGTGTTGGAACATGGGAATATTTGTGTTCCTTCATCTTTAGCAGAGTGTACTTGTTATATGTCCATAAGACAGATAATTCTTGATAATAGGACAATTTGAAGAGGAATTTCACAATATTTCTATTACATTCTGAACTTAGCAATGAAAGAGTTGCACACCCCGCTTCAACATTACAGTTCAGTGATACAATAATATTTGGAAGAATATAAGGCAGAAAATATAACAGAAAATAAATTGCTGGATTTAAACCCATCTAAAGTGATATTTAAGGGGCATGTTGGCTCAGCGGGTAAGACGCCAGGCTTGTCAATCGGAAGATCGCAATTATGGAGGTTCGAGTCCCTCGTCCTGTGTGACGGAGTGAGCTCCCGTACTAGCCCCAGCTCTTGCCAACCTAGCAATTCGAAAGCATGCAATGCAAGTAGATTAATAGGTACTACTTTGGTGGGTAGGTAACAGCGTTCCGCGGGCATCATGCCGGCCACATGACCATGGAAGCGTCTTCGGACAACGCTGGCTCTTTGGCTAACAAACGGAGATGAGAACCGGCCCCTAGAGTTGGACACAGCTGCACAAATGTGCGGGGGGAACCTTTACCTTTTTAAAGTTATATTTATTAGATATGTTGTTGTTTTGGTGCCTTCAAGTCAGTGTTGACACCTGGCGACAGCCTGGACTAGACCCTACAGTTTTCTTGGCAAGATTTCAGAAGTAGTTTGCCATTGCCTCCTTCCTAGGGCTGAGAGAGAATGACTAGCACAAGGTCACCCAGTTGGATTTGTGCCTCAGGCAGGGCTAGAACTCATGGTCTCTGGGTTTCTAGCTTGATGCCTTAACCACTAGACCAAACTGGCTCTAATTTATTTCTGATTCATTAGATTTATATCCTGCCTTTTGCACAGGGGCTCAAGAGAGTGGAGATAGTGCTCCCTCCTTCTATTTTCCTCACAAAAAACCTGTGAGTTAGGTTGGGCTAAGAGGCAGTGACTGGTCCAAAGTTACCCGCAAACGTCCATCGCTGAGGGGTGGCTAGAACCCTCTCCATGCTTCTAGTGGAGTACCTCAAACACTACACCACATTGGCTCTCTGTTTGAAACAGAGCATTACATGAATATGTGAAAAACATATGTGAAACAGATCATGTCTCATAAATATTGATGCATATTCTATATGTCTTTAGCACTGATATGTAAACATGCCCCCCGCCCCGGTCACTAATGTATCATCACAAGGGGACTTTCTATGAGTGCCTCTATCCTCTGAAGGTAGTCAGCTGACAATCAGTGAGGAAACCTTGTTGACTGTATCTTCTTTTGGAATAGCTCACTTGCTATTCCTTCTCATGTCCTTTTTGGTAAAAGGTTTTGAGTTTTGATTTTAAAAATTCCTAATCCCTTTCTAAACATCAGCTGAACTTTGTGATGTATTCCCTTTCTCTGTCTCTCTTTCACACACACACTCATACACACTTTTAATGTACTGTTTTAATTATGTGGTTGCTCTCCATCTTTTGCTTTTATTGTATCAATTGTGTTTTTGGTCTGTTAGCAATGCTGAATGCAAAGCTAATGGAACATAGGAATATAAAGACAAATGTAGATGGCATCCCAGCCATTCATTTACTTAAAAAGGTACATTATATCCCAACTTTTGTTTAAGTTCTAGGTGACTAACAATAATTAAAAAAATAAATTTGTTAAAAGCAGAGGATAAAAATGAACAAAGCAGCCAATAAAAGACAGCAATGCCAGCAGCATTAACCATGAATAAACAAGATACCCTTCTTAATAAAAGCAATTCAGTGGGGCAAGTGAAAACACAAATTAGTTTACAAGCTAAAAATGACTCACAAACTCAAAGTTCTTCTAAACAAACATAAATCACTAATTTGATTCATACCCAATAGTCTTGTGCCTCACTGTAGCGAAAATATGAAATAAAAATGTCAACGGAGTTACATCAGAGTGTATAATTATACCAGTTTACATTAGCAATTAACAAGTCTATTATTGCCTGTTCTAATAAATACAGGATATTTTCTTCCACCACTAAATGTGGTTCATACTGTCCTATTTTTTTTTCTGCTGTTCAATTGTGTCTGATTCTCAGCAACTGCGTGGACTAGTCCCTGCAGTTTCCTTGGCAAGATTTCAGAAGTGGTTCGCCATTGCCTCCTTCCTAGGGCTGAGATAAAGTGACTGGCCCAGGGTCACCCAGTTGGCTTTGTGCCGAAGGCGGGACTAGAACTCACGGTCTCCCGGTTTCTAGCCTGGTGCCTTAACCACTACACCAAGCTGGCTCTCATACTGTCATAAATACAGTACATACATACATACATACATACATAACACACACACACACACACACAGAGCGCATATACATATGGCCAATTTTCAACCCTGATCCAAAGATACTTATTCCCAAGTAGAAATTATTAAGGGTAATTTATCCTTAACTACAGTATAACTCAATAGTCTGTGGTATTTGGATACCTGTCATATAATTGAAATTTGATGACTAATAAAAGTTGCAATTCTTAACACATCCTAGAGAAGAAGCCCCACTGAATACAGCAGTACACACTTCCAATTAAACATGTCTAGAATTGAGTTTGCATGTGGATAAAAACCTACCGCAGTGGCAATCTCCACTTTATTTATTCCACAAATAAAGAATATTCATAGAAACATATTCCATCTCAGGAGATACAGACAGCCAAGAGGTAAAATTTCCATCAGTTGATATTTAGATATAAATAGTTAAGGGCTGACTGGATGTAACATGCATCACTAAAACACAACTCGGTATTCTTTGATAAGCTTATAGCTCAAAGGAAAGAGAAATATAGAGCAATCTGTTGCCCTCTTAATGCAATTAACAGATTAAAGCTGTATTTCACTTCATTAAGATACTGACTGCATGCAGCATTAACTGATTATATGACGTACACAGTGTTCCCCCTACAGTCCTCTCAGAGACACAGTGGAAAACAACAAGGGTAAGCCAAGCAGTTTACAAGTGAGCATCTGGTATTGACATTAGGAGCTGAACACAAGATCTACGTTGTAGTGGGCCCAAGGGGTGCCCTGCGAAGAAGCACTACATATGAACGCTCATCTGAAAAGCTCACCGCTGGCTGATGTCGATATGCGTTGCAATTATGGAGGGCGACGCTCCAGCTTCAGCAATACTCAAACAATACTCACCACCACCATTTCGGCGCTCACATTTAAAGATCTGATACGAGGCGCCAACATTCCTTCCAATAAAAGTGTGGCACTCGTCCTCCATGTTTCCATATGGATTTTTTTTCTTGAATATGTTTTCCTTTCTCCCCCTCACCCAATAAAAGCCAAGCAGGGAAGTGGTAAGGTCCAGTAGACTACAGCATAAACACAAGTGATTATTTCAATTTTCTCCTCAGATTATTCTTTCGTGGTAGTCCAATAAACCCAATCATGCCTAGATTTACTAGAAAATTTTTTATTCATTTCCCCAATGCAGCAGAAAGTAAGCTAATAACGTCCCACCGAGAGGGCTGCCAGACTAAATCCCTCAACTACTGAAAGCACTGCCTGGATAAATCTCACTTCACTTTCCATTCTGTCAACCACTTAGGGCAGGGCCCAGGGGAACTCTTCAGCTTATCCCTCCTCACGCATTGTCACAAGCACAAGCCAGAGTGGCCCAATCAGGGCCAAGAAAAGAACAAACTAAAAAAGATTAATTCACAGATGTTCATGCATTTCACATACACTGTGCCCTATGGCCCGTTGCTAGGGCAACAGGAGACCACCAGTGTGTGCTTTATTGGCTTTATGAAGTGCGTCTCAGGGACTATAGTCCAAGAAATGCTGCATGATAATAGCAAGGCTTTTCAGAAGCCTTGTTTTGTGTTTATCCACATTTAACCCTCGGAGTATTATTAAGCACATTGCTATGCACAGCCATGGTGCATACACACACACAGACATACACACACACACACCAGGCAAGCATACCCATGAACAGGGTGGGAAGGATATTCAGCTGCCAAACCTAATATATGTCAACATATTTCCTGAAGATAAACTTAGATAGGTCCATGATAAAGTACAATTTGTATGGGGCGAGGAGCCTCATTTGCTCCTAACCCTATAAATAAAGAAAAAACCCTTCATTCGTTTAAATCAGTTTATAAATTAATATAACCTGAGCTGTCTTCCTGCAAGCTACTTCAAACTCTCCAGTTCCCAGAAACAAAAACATTTGGCACCCATGATGTTGAACTTTAAGCATTTGTTTCAAAAGTGTAAGCTCTCTCTTCCCCCACAAATACCCTAATGCAGTGGCTTTTATCCAGAATCTTCCCCCTTTCCCTTAATTTGTTTCTTCACACTCAACAGCCAAGCAAGGGCTTAAGACTAAAGAGGTTTTGTTAGGGTCTTTTCCCATCTTCTTTGAAGAGGCTAAGGGTTAAAATCACAAATGTCACAAATCTTGGAGCAGCAGCCCCTATCAAGTGTTAATCCCAAAAAAGAAGGGGGGGTGGAAGGGGAAAAAAGAGGGCTAGCAGAATGGATCAATAGATTCACAGGAGAAATAACATGCAGAGACAATCATTTCCTGGGAAAGCTAAAGCCTAATGAGAATTTACTCTGCCTCTTTTCTTCAAACAACCAGCTCTTTTGTGGCAGGGGCTTCCTGACTGACAGGAACTCTGGGCCCCTTAATAGGATTTCCATATTATTTCCAACACCTGCCTAGAAGTTATTTGTTTACATTGAAGGAGGCAAGATTCTCAAATCAGACATCTGCTTCTAGTTCAGGCATATCTTAGGAAGCCATCTAGAAAGCAGCTTTGTTACCATGGTGACATTTTTATTTTCTTCCCTTAGTTGGCTGGAAAAAAAAATCCATTAGCATTTCCATTTTTATTTTGTTCTTCAAAAGGCCAAATGTTGCTTAGGAAAATATAGTACTTCAAAAATTGCTAGAAGCAATGGGTCACCCAAGATGTGTTTGTTTAGCCTAATTAAAAGAATTAGGCATGAAAAACTGAAGAGGAAGTAATTTAATTCCTTCTTATCAGATTTTTCCAAATGGTGAACATTCAGCAGCCCACTATTTTCCCCCTCTATTTTTAAATCACGTTTAATTAATTAGGGATACATTTGTTTTCCGGAATTGCAAAAGTTAAAATGACCTTTCTGAATCTACCATTTACAAAACACAGGATTCTACCTGCTATGATCTTAACAGACATTTACCATATGGGGGAATATATATCTTTTTAAGTTTGTTGAAAGATTCATTACATGGGTGAAGAGGACGTGGCCTACCAAATGTTGCTGCAGTATAATTCATTGCAGGAATAGCCAAACCAGGCAATGTTGATGGATACCAGCCACAGGTCCCCCCTCCTGCCCCAGTTGTAGTATCATGGATAGTAAGCAAGTCCCCCCTCCCCCTCAGAAATAAGACCAGGCGATCAACCACCATAAATTTCTAAGTTCCCATAATATAGCACATTAACATGCTGCAAATAGACAGCAGAGATCTCTCAGGGAAAAGGGCCATAGTTCAATGGTAGCAACATGTTTTATATGTAAAAGTTCCCAGATTTAATGTCAGTCTCTCCAGGAAAAGATGGGAAACATTCCTGTCTAAAACTCTGGAGTGATGTTTCTCATCACCGTCAACAATATTGAGCTAGAAGGATCAATACTCAGTTGTGATGTAAGTACAGCCCAAGCAACTGCCCAGGTACCTTGAAGGCATAGCTCAGAAGAAGACAATGGCAAACTACTTCTGAATATTTGCCAAGAAATTTACCTGGACATTTCCACAAAGTCACAAGGAGTCAAGATTGACTCAAAGGAGACTTACAGATTAATTATAAACTAATATATGAAAGAGAAAAAAGAAACAGCTTTAAAGTTTGCCAAATAACAACACCTATTTCTTCTTGCCATAATCTTAGAGTAGACATTATTTACATTTGCACTGGAATATACGTATTCTCTTTTCATGCACTTTTTATGTGTGAATAAGAGACAGCACTTCTCAATATTACAACATAAAAGCTAATTGTGATAGTAAAACTATATGACAGTTTAGGTAATCTCAAGACACAGTTCAGTAGTTTCTCTCCCCCTTTTTTCTCAGAAATAAATATTAGGGAGTGGAAAACTTTGAACTGGACAAGAGCTTATCCATTTTTTAAACAACTGTTTGACTCAATAAATCACATGCTATGCTCACCTGGGTGATAAATTTCTGCCAGTATATAGGTATGGATTCACATGGTTAAATGCATTCTTATTTTATACAAAAAAGTATTTCCCACATATGGAAAGCTACATGTCAGTCAGAGTAGATTCACTCTCCTCTTCATCTAGGTTTCTGTGGGGAGGATCATTCAGTAATGAGAACCCATATCCAGACTGGGTTCACACATCACCCTAAGCTATGGTTTGCTTAACCATGGTGTATGAATAAGCCAGGAATAGCCAGATTCATGCATCAACCTAAGCCATAAACTATGGTATAGAAAATAGAGTGGGGTAGATTCACACAACACACAGATGCAAACCAGAACACCATACTGTGGTTTACCATGATGTAGCAACCTAAACTAACAGTTGGAAGTGAATCAGCCCAGACACAGATTTAGTCATATTTCAGTCCCTCATAGCCAATATCACATTCTGTTCCTAGTGAACATATTTGACAGGCCTATTCAATATTGGAACTTAAAGCCTTTTAAAATATTTGCCTTCTGGGTAACTAGAACATCTGTAGACTCAAATGTCTCTATTCTAAATAATTAATTGACTAAGTATATGGTAAAATAATCATTGAAGAATGGACACTGAATCTAGCTTTCATAAAAAACAGGAATATATGTTCTTTTTAAATGAATGTTCCATGCTTAAAACAGCATCATTACACAGCAAACACCATAAGAAACACAAACATGTAAAAAACGAAACAGGTGGGGGTAGAAAGGCCAACGTAAGATATTTACCAGACTGTAAAGTTAAATCACAATTTAAATAGATATGTATATGTCTCTGTGTATGGATATTCATGCATACATGTGTATAGAATATTCAAAGTCAACAGGAAAAATACATTTTGAAGAAAAATGCAGTATTAGTCATTTAAGACAAACTAATATGAAAACTAAGGCTTTGCTAATTAATATTTGTTACACTTCAGTGCTTACTAGATGTGATGGTGAACAAGCTAGCTTGTCTCACCCAATCACATCATCAGTCCACTCAAGTTTCACCATCAGAGAATTGGCTGAGCCCCACAGATATTCATTCATCTGCTTCACAAACAATTACATTTCAGATATTAGAGCACCTGTTACATTCCCCACAGTCTATATGCCTGAAGGCAGGTATCAATTAATGCCAAACAAATTGTTGTACTGTGAGATCAAAATAAACTGAAATAAAAATAAATCCTAATTATTTTGCAGGGAAGGGACCTCCCCCTCTTTTTCCAATATTAGAAGTAATAAAAAAAAAAGGTAAAGGTTCCCCCCGCACATTTGTGCAGTCGTGTCCGACTCTAGGGGCCGGTGCTCATCTCCATTTGTTAGCCGAAGACGCTTCCACGGTCATGTGTCTGCATGACATGCGTGGAATGCTGTTACCTTCCCACCGAAGTGGTACCTATTAATCTACTTGCATTTGCATGCTTTCAAATTGCTAGGTTGGCAGAGCTGGGGCGAGTGCGGGAGCTCACTAAGTATTAGAAGTAATACTTCCTTCTAAATGAAAGGGTAATTCACCCTGGGTCTCTTTACAAAATAATCTCCTGGAATAATCAGCCTTAAATTCATGTCCTCTTCTGAGTTGGAGTAAACTAGTAGCCTGCCTGATAAATTGTGGGGTTCTTCATTGTGGTCTCTGACCATCTACTATATTTCTAAATGGAGAGCGAGACAATCACTAGACTCCTGGGCTCTTAAAATAATCTCTTTTGATTACACAGCACAATTTTTTTCCAGCAGTCTTGTTTTGCAGATGTGACCATCAGAACTACTTCTTTGGGAAATTCAGCTATATTGAGCAAGGGACCAACAGAGCCAATTCCCACTATTTCTCCGTACAAAGAAAAAGAGCAGGGTTTGTCCCATTTTTGCCTTTTTAAATTAAAACAAATATATCTTTATTTCAAACTGTTAAATGGCTGTGTGTCTCTGCTCCACTATGGAAACCAGTTCACCTCCACAGAACTCAAGGTACTATTTTCACGTTTCCATTCAGTTGCATCACAAGAAATAGGTTAGATTTATAGTAGGTCCAGACTATTTTATGTCACCTTGTTCAGTCTCTCAACAGCATCACAAGTCCTCACAAAATATATGGCTACAGTTTCTTATTTCTGTCTGAAAGTCATACAAGATGAAAAGCATTCATAGATGAATGGATTTCAGATGCTCCATCCCAAAGTGCCTTGCTAAAAAATCTCCCATAATATTTTACACTATCAGGAATTTCTTGGGCTGTGTGACAACCTTTGCAAATCTTCCCTTCACCCATCAAGATTTCTGCAGTCCATTGGAGCACAGATAGATTTGATCCCCACAAATTTTCCCCATCCAAGTGGGCTCTCATTCTTGCAACCACGGTACACTATGTTACCCACTGTACATGCATGACAATTCTCTCTATATACAGATTGATAGCTGCTACAACTGCAGGATCCCAGTTGCCCAATTATGCATGCAACAATTTCAGCACTGATTGATACAGTAGACCTGACAGTCTTTGTTCCTTCTACTGTCAGCAGCTGTGTTCATTGGTGGCCAAATCCTCACAACCTGACCAGAGTCATGCTGCAACTTATTTAGAAAATTTAAATTTAAGTGGCATCTATTCCATTAATACTGCTGAGTATCTTACAAAAACTTCCATCATAAAAAATAGCCATTGATATTTCAAAGACTGGTTGGAATGCGCCAACTTCACCACATCCATTTAATGGTTAATAGTTGGAGAATGGCTTGGGAAAAAAACATCTTGTCTAGCAAAATATCTGCAACTTATTTCTGTAGAGAAAGCCTTTCTGATATTCAAAACCATTGTGGAAACCATGTTACATCGGTCATGTCAAATTACTTAGTAGGTGTTTATTATTTAAACAATCAGGGAGGGACACAATCCATAACCTTCATGACCATTTCACTGCCTGTTCAGCTCTGATACCCCTTCTGCAGGGCTTCTCCCTGACTGCCATCAATCTGGCAGAATCAACAACTTTTTGGCAGACTCTCTCACCCACATTTTAGAGACACTGCAAAAGTGTAGACTTGACCCATCTGTCTGGTGACTGACAGATATTGGGGGTCAATTTGGTCAATCACTTCACTGGCATAATCTGTGCACGTCGACCCATATTTCGCAGCATGGTCTAGACCAGAGCTTTCCAAACTTTTCATGTTGGTGACACACTTTTTAGACATGCATCATTTCGCGACACACTCTTACAGCAGGGCACAAGGCAGGCACTAGGACCTGCGCGGAATCCTGGCAGGGCAGGTTTGGAGGCAGCAAGGCACAAGGCAGGCACTAGGACCTGCATGGAATCTTGACAGGGTTTGGAGGCAGCAGCAGCAGCAGCCACGACACACCCAGACACTGCAGCTGACACACTAACGTGTCCCGACACACAGTTTGGAAAGCTCTGGTCTAGACAGTGCAGGATGTGTTCTTATATCACTGAACCAAGTCTCGGCTGTATGTATTTCCTTTAGGGATGTGCATCTCTTTAGATCTGAAGAAGAATATATGCTTTGGAGGGGCTATGGGTATGCTTATTACACCTCTCACCATATTCTTAAAGAAGCTTCACCTTCACTTAGGCTCACACAGTAGCTGCAGGTTCATGGTAAAAGATGTATTTGAGCTAAGAAGGCTTTAAGGAGGTGGAGACTGAGTGTGACAAATGTGTTGCACCCTGCTGGTGCCTTCTTGACACAAACATGTTTTTTACTGGGACCATACAGGTATTGTATGAGCATAGGAAAAGAGCTGTTGACAGGTGCAGTGAGCATACCCACACTTCCCTAATTTCCTCCAAACCTCTGATCACCAAAATTCTTTATCACCTGTACTGATCTCTCTCAAGTTGCATATTCATCACTGCATCACCATGCATATTCATCATACATCAACTCAACAGCACTTATTTTTACAGGCATACATACAAAAATATGTAAAAGATACATATTTATCCCTACAGAGATGCAAGAATATGCCACTGCACATATAACTTTTCAATGTTATATAACGCTATAGGTACTTTTCATTATCACCGCACAGTTAAGATTACCCAAAATCTTATCATTCCCCCATCACTAACTAATTATTTTTCTATAGTCTCTGAGAGCACCAGAACCAAACAAACAAAAACCATCTTTTTTTTTGCTTCACTGGAAACAGCAGCTATGAACAATTCTGAATGCCAAACATGGCATTAAGGAGTGGGAATGGGTAGCAAAAACAATTGTTATGAACTGTTGCATGTGAACAGCGAAATGGCAACTTGCACCTTTGCAAAAGACATTCTTCTTGTATATAAAACCGGATGAACCTGGAACTAGTGAAAGGTCAAAACTTGCCAGACATTCAGATATACACCTTAGTCTCCTTTATATGTTAACCATATGAAAGGGGATCCATGTAATCAAGGACTGCATAGACATGCAAGTGCCACTGTTGAGATCACACTGCTTTTTCACTCCATGCTCATTACCCAAGGCTGCCAGCACTGGAGAAGGCGATGTGTATAGATGGGCAAGGGTATTGTCTCCCATGTGTTTCCAGGACCTTAGAAGTCTGGTGCTTCTCCACTGTGCGCATTAGTAGCCAATTCACAGGTACTGGGGACAGGGTAAGGAGCCACACAATTTCAAAAACAGCCTAGCAGTACGGTCCACTATTCTTGGTCATGCATGGCCCCTTTGCATGCTTAATGCATGAAAAACATTTCATGCACAAGAACCCAAGAACCATGCTATCCTGTGCAAATTCATGCGGAAGTAAACTCCACTATGTCCAATGGGATTATTTTCTAAAATTCACATTACTCATTTCATTAGCTAGCTTACTGACAGAAGCACAGAATTACAGTGAATAACATAAAAGAAGATGTGTAAGGATCATCCTTGTTTACTTGAACTAGGCTGTGGAAATCAATTTGAGATTTAGGACATCTTTAACCCTTCTTTTTAAAAAGTTGAGAAAATATGTCTATCCATTTTTAGTACAAAGAATTAACATCCTACTTTTTCTCTGAGAGTTTGCGTTCTAGTTTAAGGATACCTCTTCATGAATTTTATTGCATACATTGCAAAAACAGTTTCAGTTACATAGCAACTCATAAATGAAATATGTAATGATAAACATTTAGTTCTTTCGCCATTCAGCAAATCCTTTATTCTGGGGAAAATTAAGGGGGAGGCAGGACTCAGTAACAGTGTAATTGCAACATAAAAGAAAAAGAGTGAATGACAAAGTTGACAACCATGTGATGGTGGCAACAGCACTTTCTCAAAATATCAGAACATAAACGCAATCGGACAGGTTTCTCTCCTTTGCACACCAGTGAGTAGGTTACCTTAATTATCTCACTCTTACAGCAACACCTAAATTTACATTTTATGAGCTGTTCTAAAATCTGACCTGCTTAATAATCTGTATCTTCAAGAAAACACTTGAAAGCGTCTCTCACAATTAAACCCAGCCACAACCTTGTATAAATCAAACTTTTGCTACCATATCAAAATGTTACACTGGGGCTGCATAATGTTGCCCACATCCTCATTACATGGTACACTAATTACTACCAGCAGATTCAGAATTTTCTGCACATTAGAGGCTTTTAGAGGAGCTATAAAAAATTTCAGGCAACATTAATTTAAATTTGTATTGAAATTTCCTTTTGACAGATGGCCAAAAATTACTTATTATTTAGAGCACCAGAGCTGCCTGTTTGCACATTAGAAGAGGAAAGGGAAAATTAAAAGCAAGGAGGAAATTTATGTCACGTTCATTACCTGTTAAATGTTAAGGAGCATTATCTTGCATGAATAAATTATTTCATACAAGCACACAGTCTCCAGCTGCTGGCAACGGGCACGTTCTGGCCAATAAAATCCATCTCAAGTCACATAGCAGACAATCATAAAAAGCCTTTCTTAACCAGGAGCCACTTAAGAGAGAGCAGATCAATAGAACAAGCAACTAACTGCTACTCTGGGTATTATGGATAACATTTAAAGAAATTAGCAAACTATTTCACCTTGCAAACCTGGCAACAAGCCCTAGATGCAGACACAATCCAACTTTGCTACTTGATGGCTGTACAAGACAAACATTTATTTATAGCTATCATCATCTAATAAATCAGTGGAAAAAGAGTTGTACTTTGCATGCTGTCACACTGGATGCCTACCTAATGGTTTAGAAAAAGAGTAACCCCCAATAATTGCAGGTGAATTAGTCTCATCTACCAAACAATGACACACCTCATTGGTTCATCTCCATTGCCCTTACTTGACTTTTTGAGCACTGCTGGCCAGCAGGCAAGAATGTTTAGATATACTCACAACTCATTCAGGGATTTAACAACATGCCTTTCTTAGGTTTAATTTCAAAGCACATCTAACCATAAATTCTCAATGTTTCTACACTGAAAAAAAGTAAAACAAACAACCCACCCCCCACCCCCCAAGCTCAGTGGTTCATAATATTTGGCTTTTAAAGATTTTACAAAGTTTGGTATTTTAGTAAGAGAGTCTTGCACATCCCGCTAAGGCAAAGCACATGGAAATAGCTACAGCCACTTGTGATCCAATAAGTAACATGCAGTGGTGTATGATTGATTGATTGATCATATATATATATATATATATATATATATATATATATATATATAAACTTGTATTACCGCTCCATCTCCCCCAAGGGGGACTCTGGGCGGTTTGCAATACAACAATTTAAAATCTTTAAAAATAGCTACAATTTAAAATACATTACAACACTAGTACATTAAGTATAAAAATCCAATAGGCGATGGACGATTCTCTTTAAAAGGGCTCTACGGCACTAGCCATGATTAGCTGCCTGACAGTTGCCTGACAACCACTCTGGTTTGGCAGTTCTGGGTAACCAGAAAGAAATGGAAGTTTATTAAGCTCTTGCAGGGCCAGAGCCACTATAAATGGACGAAAGATGCAGCTTCTTGATGAGTCACAAGATGTCTTATTGGGGGAGGAAGGGGATGCCAACATTCATACTGAAGACATAATATTAATTGGAATAGGAGGACTGTACATTCAAAGAAAATTGAAGAGTGTATTCAGTATTCATTAAGTATTTATACACCCCCATCCCAAGCAATGGAAAAGGTAGCTTACTTTCATCTCATAATACGTATTAAAATCAATTTGGCACACAACAAACAAAAAACATTAACAAAAAAATACAGCAAAAGCAGTAGTAGCACATTGGTTCATTAATCCAAAGCCTTTTGTTACAGTTTTCTAAATATCAAAATGCGGAAAACCTGGCCAGCCTCACTGGGGAGGCGTTCTAGGGTGAGATTTCACGACAAAGACAGTCTTCATGCTTGCTGGCTCAAACCCACCTTCAGACACCAAAGATACCCAAAGTGGGGTCTCGCTGGATGCATTAAGCTCATGTCACCACAGAAGGGGACAGTTGCTCAGATTTATTCTTTAGGTCATTTTACTATTTTGCTATCAAAAATATTCCAAAAGGCTGGCATCATTTTACAGAGACTTGGCTGAATTTTAGATTTGATTGCGTTTCTTCATAAACTTGTTCTGATGGTTCATTACTTAGAGTATCACTATGGAGAAAGTTAGTGTGTTTGTGTGAGTGCATGTTAGTTTCTTTTTCCCCTCGGGGGAAGGAAATTTTTATTCCTTGTTCCTTGGGAAATTGATCTATCTGTGCGTCGGTCACTCTCTTTTTAATCTGCCACTGCCAAACATATTGAAAATTATTGTGGATTGCAAACTGACAGTTCCTATCAGTTTGTAGCTGTTAGGAACCGTGAGGTTAACTGTGAAGTTGACAAGAACAAGGTCAATTCCACTCTGTTGTAACATAACAAAATGGTCAACAAAACCAGCAAAGGACTGATTTCGGGATCAAGCTGCAGACCACTCTCATCACATAAAAAAGAGATCAGGAAGGTGCAAAATATGAAACCATGCAGCCTCCACCAAAATTTAGCAAAGGGAACAGCTTTTAAATATCATTACTCTTCCCTTCATCTGGATAATCTAAACATACTTCCCCCACCTGTACAATTTGCTTATAATCTTCATGATCAAATGAAGGTGGAACATCAGTGGTATGACGTATGCATCAGGTATATACAGTACAGTGCATACAAGGTACCTGATGAATATGTTCCAAAATTTGGAACTGCTTTTTTTTTTTTGAGCCTAATACAGGCTGAGCATCTCTGAAAAACAATGTGAGAACTTTGGAGAACATCTGCTGTATTTATGATGGAAATCAGAATTTGCTTCTTCCTTTTTTCCCCCAGGTGCTTGTCCCCATATCTTTGCCTTGTTCATGCTAAACTCATCCAGCAATTATTTTTTAGGCAAACTAGAAACCTTTACTATCTAGGATTTGTTTGCCAGCAATGCCTTTTCTTTGAAACACTGGCCTAGCCTAGCCACTGTGGTACGTGTCTTGATTATGTCAAAATTAAATAATATCTGTCTTTGAAAAATGCTTGGAACTTCAGCAAAAGCCAAATAATTAATTCAAGCTGGCCCTAGAGAACAGACATTACACCTATATTTGAAATACTGCTGTGGCTTTCAATAGTCTGCTGTTTATCCTTATTGTCCTTATTTTTACAAATTTTGCCCAGGCCTTGAGCTTTGCAGAGGATAGGCGAAATATAAATATTAAAATAAACAAACTTAGTATTGGCCTTTAAATGATACAACCTACATGGGATCAAAAATTCTCATCATGAGATCTAAACCACTGGCACTATTCATGTTCTGTTACCAATGGAGGTGAGATTGGATTTTTCCTCTCTATGGATCTCCTTCAAAAGAACCAAAATGAAATGTAGAATCCATTCTAGATGTGCAGCCTGCTCCCAAATGTTGATGGTATGAAATTAATTCATTTTACACTCTGCCAAAGCTTTTTGGAGTGGAATCACTAGGTTCTGATGTCCTCATGCCACAGGAGTTGGCGGGTTCATTGGTGATGTTTAGAAAATAAAGGTTTTTAATTTATTTTCTGGCTTAAGTCATTTTCCTGGGCAGATTTTTATTTGTTATAGTATTTTTTGTTCTTTGATTAATGAAATTGTCTTAGTATTTATATTTTCATATTAGTCACTAATACTATTGAAACTAGTTGGCAGAAACATTGTTTTAAAAACCCAGACTTCAGGACTATTAGAAGGACTTCAATATTCTGCTTTACATTATATGCAAGATGAAAAGTTCCTGCTTAACAGTAGATTACTGACCAGAGGTAGGATGCATTTCAGACTAAAAGTTCTGAAAGGCAGTATTTTGGTACAGCATGGGTCTGTTGAAATACGAATAATATCCCAGATTCCAATACTAACCTCACTGAAATATGCATTATTAGGTTCTGTGGAGTCCTTGGTGCTCTCTGAGCCTTGTTGTTTTCTTGCAGACGTTTCATTGCCAGGCTAGGCAACATCTTCAGTGCTAAAAGGGAGTGGAACTTGATCTCTGTTTATATACCCTGGCTTGTACTGCCTGTGTTGGTGGGGGTGCTGTACTCTCCTTAGTAGTACCTTGATTGGGTTGTTGTGTGCTGCTTGGTTGATTGACTGAGTTAATAGTTCCTTGATTAGGGTCTATTGTGTTGTTTGATTGCTCCTCTGCTGCTAATCTTGCTGTTAATCTTTGCATATCTTGTTGTTGATGGCTGGCCAAGACCAGAACACCTCTTGGCCAGCAATCAACAACAAGATATGCAAAGATTAACAGCAAGATTAGCAGCACAGGAGCAATCAAACAACACAATAGACCCTAATCAAGGAACTATTAACTCAGTCAATCAACCAAGCAGCACACAACAACCCAATCAAGGTACTACTAAGGAGAGTACAAGTTGGACCATAAGGAAGGCTGAGCGCCGAAGAATTGATGCTTTCGAGCTGTGGTGCTGGAGAAGACTCTTGAGAGTCCCTTGGACTGCAAGGAGGTCAAACCAGTCAATCCTAAAGGAAATCAACCCTGACTGCTCATTGGAAGGACAGATGCTGAAGCTGAAGCTCAAATACTTTGGCCACCTAATGAGAAGAGAGGACTCACTGGAAAAGACCCTGATGCTGGGAAAGACTGAGGGCAAAAGGAGAAGGGGACGGCAGAGGATGAGATGGTTAGATAGCATCACCGATGTAATGAACATGAATTTGAGTAAACTCCGAGAGACAGTGGAGGACAGGAAGGCCTGGCGTGCTATGGTCCATGAGGTCACGAAGAGTCGGACACGACTGAACGACTGAACAACAACAAAAAAGGAGAGTACAACACCCCCACTAACACAGGCAGGACTAGCCAGGGTATATAAACAGAGAGCAAGTTCCATTCCCTTTTTGCACTGAAGACGTTGCCTAGCCTGGCAATGAAACGTCTGCAAGAAAACAACAAGGCTCAGAGAGCACCAAGGACTCCACAGTTCAACCCTGAGCTACAAATATTCTCTTCGATTATTAGGTTCACATAGGACTTAAGCTATTTAACAGATAAAAGACATGCCCATGATGTATTGGTTCTCTGCCATTTCAGCCTTCACAGAGATGTAGCCTGGAATGAAGAACTCCTTGGAGATTGATAGGCAGGAAGAATATGATATGAATCTTTCCTGCCATGGAACACAAAACATGTCCCAGAAGGATCTTCTTGTACCAATTCCTCCCCTGCTTTATTCCCCAATAAGTTCCTGAAAACAGCAGGTTGTGTTTTCAAGAATTATCCAACAAACAAGAATATATAAATTTCATTGATGCCAACAGATCATCCAGCAACCGCTCATACATTAATATTTACAATTGTCTTGAGGGACTTTCATATGTCTCCCCACATATATGGAAGGAAGGTATGCAAGTGTGGGAGGTCCAGAACTGCATAAGCCAGCCCTGCCGTCAGCTGCTTGACACAGAATGAGGCCACTTTTCTTCCCTGTTTGCACAAAACCTGAAAACGTTTTCCTCAGGTTATGATAATACATCTTCACAGAGGTCCTTCACACTAGATGGGCCAGAGTCCTTTCCCAATGGAAGGGATTTCTGTATATCAGAACAAATGTAGAAGCGTCTCCACGCCAGCTGACAGTGGGAAACACTTGTGATGATATGGTGCAGAGCAAGCTCACATAGTCCAGCAGTGAATTTCACTTTTATATAGTGTTTTGAAATTGTCTACCCAAGACTAATCAATATGGATATCACCACCTAGTTACAATAAAAACTTTTCCTATGCTTTAGTTCAATTGTAATAAATGCACTGCAATTCTTTTAGCCTACTCCTTCCATCTGTGAAATAGTCTTACCTTTATGGAGTCTCTGTCTTCATGCAGAACAGCAGCAGCAACATGAGCAAGTGAGAGAAGAAAGGAGACAGAAATATAAGATACTTCACACAAGACTGTATATTTCTTCTCTCTCCCTAAATCTATCCAAACAACATACCACAACCTCAATCCCCATCGAAAGAATAAATGGCAGAGATATTACCTGTTTTATAAAGTTAATTATTAAGCATGTACAACCAATGTTTAAAGTTGAGTCCATTAACCATAACTGGTTGACCAAGAGCCTTTGAAAGATGCCGTAACAGTAGCACAAAATTGTAGAGTACAGAAAAGGACTGAGCACCTTTTTCAGAAAGAATTGTGAACAAGTTGCACAATTCTTTCTTCTGTATTTTATCTTTATTTCATAGCACACAGGCCTCTTCAATCTTTAAGGGTAATAACACTACCCTTCCAAATTGTCACCTATGTACTATAAAACACAAAACCGTCACAGTTATTTATTAAATAGACACACAGATACATTGGTTTATTCTGGATCACATTCTCCTAGCATCTTTCTCCTCTTCCCTTATTCCATTGTCATGGAACTAAAAACGTCTTCTTTTTATTTAGAAACTCAGAGTTTTTTTCTAGCCATTATTAGTTAAATTAACGCAGGATCCAAAAATATTGTTGGATAATCAATTATATTAACTAACTCTATTGCACATATGAAAATCATAACTGGCAGTTTTTGACCACTTTCTCTTGCAGAAGAAGGAGAAATGTTCAAATAAGGCTCACCCAGATCAGTCCCTGCAAAACAAAATCAGTTTCACAAGGTGCCATAGCAGCTTACAGAGAATTTGGATGAAGCTATATGGGACATGGGACAGACACTCAGGTCTCATAAGATTCTTTGGAGAACCCTGTTTGAGGTTGGAAACAAGGTTCTGATCTCAGCGAGGAAATCCAGAGTCAGAGAGAGAATCCCCCTTCAGTGGCTAAGACCAGGGTTTTTCAATGTCAGGGAATCTCAAAGGATTCTCAGCCCTCCCAGTCTTCTTTTATGATCCCAAACTCTGTGAAAACATCTTCAGATCTAGTGCATGTTGATTCCCTCCCTTTATTAAAATAGGCTGGACATTGGTAGAGAAAATTGCCACTTTCTCTTTAGTTCCACTAACAGACCAACAGCTTTGGAAGGATCAAGATGCACCCTAACCTTTAGCTTTTCTCTGTTAAATAGGCAGGGTCTGCCTGAAAAACCTAGAGTCTAAAACAGACAAATGGAGAACCAAAAAAATAGCCTTTCCAAATCTGGAGTCTTCCAGATGTGTTGAACTATAGCTCCCATACCTCCCAGCTCAGATGGACAATAGGACTGCATTAGAAAGTTACAGTAGAAGGAAAGACAAGGGTAGGAAGTGAAAAAGGAAAATCAAGGGACCTCCTGAGAGCCTTCTACCTTTTAACATTTGAAACAACTTTGTCTGAAACCAAGAAAACAGTTCCTACCTCTTTGGTGATCACTATCATGATGCTTCTTTTCATCTTTGATTGGAAGGTGAGACTGCCCCCCAAGGGCACTTGACAAGGCTAGGAGGCCTGCACTGCTGCCAATGGGTGGAATGGTGGGTGGCTGCAATCCTGAAGGGTGTGGAGTGAGAGGCACTGGAAGGCCATGTCCATGTGATAAATGCTGGGCCTGGAGTTGCTGCTGCTGTGAAAAATTAAACAGGGTTATTGAATTTATTCCAAGGAAGAGAACTTTCAGCGTGGCTAACTACGTGCGGCCCTGGACTCATGCGTCTTCAAGGGCTGTCAACTAATCAATGATCCTGATTTGCAACAAATTATTCCAACCCTTAAAAAAACAAAAGGGCAGAAACTCAGTGTACATGAGAATAAAGGATGGATGTGACTGATGCTTGTAACCAAAGCTCAGTATAAAGCATGGCCTCTGAATGCCTGCTGCCTTAAACAATAACTCTGGCTCAGGTCAAGATTAGGGGGAGAGGCTGCAACATTATCAGCTCTATTATACTATTTTTCAGGGGCTATATCCAAAAGGAGAACAAAAACCTTCCTAAACCTTGCCATTTGAAGTGAAATCTTCAATCCTTCAATCCTATTCTTCTAGGAGCCGTTTCATAAGGGCACAGAAGTCTAATCAAAACGCACAAGTTGACTATCAAAGCGGCCATTGAGTTTTCCTTTTAATTTATTTATTTATTGAAGAAAACGAAAGCTGAAAATTGAGAACACGAGCGTTAAACTGTTCTCCCCAAGCTGCCGCCCAGCATGCAGCAAGAGTTAATTTGAAAAAAAGGAAACCTGAATTAACAATCCAGAAAGGGAAACTGGTTGCAGCCACCGTTTAAAGTCCTTTAAGTGTCCTCAGCGGTACTTGAGCAAATTACTAAAGAAAATCTAATGTAGCAAGGCTTGGGTCCTCCTGTAGGCTTGCTCAATAATGCTGAAATAATTGGGCACTCTGTGCACGTTTAGTGATGCTCGAATGAAAAGCTAGAGGCCTGCCCTTGTACTCTTCTCTAGCTGCTGACTCTGTGTTGTGACAGGTTTATTTGAGTGGGACGGCGATGCATGCACCAGTAACTGCGCTGACAAGAGTTTAGAGTCGTTTTTACCAGTACACTGGCAACACATAGAGAAAGCCCTTGAGAGGTTAGAATTGGAGTGCTTGACCTCAGCCCAAGCTGCTTCAAGCTCTCTGCTGTACTAACCCTTGTGGGCTGGGTGGTTTGTTGATGTCGCTGGATGAGAGCAGGGTGGGAGGAAGGGAAATAAGGTGGGTGGAGGGAGGGTCTATGTCACACTCAATCTATCCGAACAGGGAACTCTTTCACTTCACACTTGCACCTACAATAATTCGCAAGATGACTTTGAAATCTGCTTTCACTTTCACAAACCATGTTATTTAAACAAATGAAGCCTCATTTTGCTGTCTCTTCTTCCTTCCTGTTTTAAGACTGTTTTCAAAGGAGGGAGGGCAAACAACTGTCTTGCTAAACATTAAAGAAGAAAAAAAAACATCCACTCCTTCTCTTCAGAACTCTCACATTTTTCTCCACCTATTCATTTTATGTCTGCCCTTCGAATTCATAACTTGAAAGAAAGTACACTTAAATGGATCTTTCTTTTACGTGGAGTAAAAAAAAAGCCTTAACATACTCATGGCTGGGTTTACAATCTGCCAACCCAACATGATTCTAAAGTTTTGGAAAGACTAATCAGTGCTTAGCTTCTGTTTAAGTGAAAACGTATGCTTTAGCCAAAGAAATAAATTCAGGCCAAAATTACTTAAGTTAGCCAACAGTGGGAATCTATTCAAATTCAAATTAAATCTTAAAACACTAGCAGAATTACCAGGCCAACATTTCAAATATATGAATTTAAGTATCTAATGTAAGCATTTCTGCTCCACTGAATCAGCCCATTCTACTATCAGTGCAAGATCATACATTCTACTCTCCTCTGCTCTAGTCAATAATGTATAAATATTAGACCAGGTTTTTCCAAGGCTGCACCTAACTGCAGTCAAAAGGCAGTTTTTGTGCATTATTGACTAAATAAATTCACCTTAAGTAAAGGTTCCCCCCGCACATTTGTGCAGTCGTGTCTGACTCTAGGGGCCGGTGCTCATCTCCGTTTGTTAGCCGAAGAGCCAGCGCTGTCCGAAGACGCTTCCGTGGTCACGTGGCCGGCATGACTCACGCGGAACACTGTTACTTACCCACGGAAGTGGTACCTATTAATCTACTTGCATTTACATGCTTTCGAATTGCTAGGTTGGCAAGAGCTGGGGCTAGTGCAGGAGCTCACTCTGTCACGCGGGGCTAGGGATTCGAACCTCCAAACTTATGATCTTCCTATCAACAAGCCTGGCGTCTTACCCTCTGAGCCACCACGCCCCTTCATTCACCTTAAAAGGTAAAGGTTCCCCCCGCACATTTGTGCAGTCGTGTCCAACTCTAGGGGCCGGTGCTCATCTCCGTTTGTTAGCTGAAGAGCCAGCATTGTCCGAAGACACTTCCATGGTCATGTGGCCAGCATGACTCACGCAGAACGCTGTTACCTACCCACCGAAGTGGTACCTATTAATCTACTTGCATTTACATGCTTTCAAATTGCTACGTTGGCAAGAGCTGGAGCTACTGCGGGAGCTCACTCCATACGCAGGGCTAGGGATTCGAACCTCCAAACTTGCGATCTTCAAATCAACAAGCCTGGCGTCTTACCCGCTGAGCCACCACGCCCCCAATTCACCTTACCCTTCCCATAATTCATTATTGTCCCATTTTGATGGACTGACCATAATCATCATTGTCAGGAAACTTTTAATTCTCCTCCCAAATCCCTCTGCACATATTGTTTAAAATAGGTATATTCTACAAGATAATGAAATGGTTTATAATTGTCTTGTAAAATATGTCTGAAATTAAGGTAATCATTTATGAATTAATTTTATGGAATCAAATGCTTTGAATAATATCTTTAAACAAAGGGGCACTTTGAGAATGGGGCATTTTATCTTTAAAAAAAACTGGAATGCCATTCCAATATTTTGGAGTATTTTAAAAGAAATATGTCCAATTTTCCCTACATGCAACTTTCATATTTGACAAGAGATGCATGTAGTTTAAATGCATTCATAAATCAATGCATGCCATGTAATTCATACCATCCCTAGCTACAAAATCTAGAAATAACAACCAGACTGACATTTGGCATATTTGAAGGGAAAGTATAAGGGGAAAAGAGTATTTAAAAGTTTTTAACATGGATTTCACTGTCATTTCCTAAAGTGACATCTGGAATATTGATGACAAGTTTGAATCCCCTCTGTCCATATCTAAAAAGTATCAAATTAAAAGAACAATGTGCATATATCCCATGGACAAATTAGCTGATAATGTTCTCTGGTTAGCGTCAGCACATTTAGAAGCCAATTTTCCTGGAAAATATTCAGGTTTCTACTGGATATTTTCCAGACAGCGCCATGCCAGAGTAATCTAGTGCTTTCCCCCTTATAGACCCTGAAAGCTTATTGCCATTATCCAAACAGTCCTAACATCCTCTTCCAACTCAAAGACCCTTTAGTGTTAACTGACAAATTAATCTCTCAAAGACCTCACTTCATATCTCAACCCACATACATGCTGTATGTACATCCTTTCCTCACTGCTGGGAAAAAGAGGAGCAACATCCAATTAAAAATATTCTCAATGGTATTATGATTCAAATCATGCT
Source organism: Charina bottae (assembly GCA_023362775.1). Classification (NCBI taxonomy): domain Eukaryota; kingdom Metazoa; phylum Chordata; class Lepidosauria; order Squamata; family Charinaidae; genus Charina; species Charina bottae. The sequence goes on along the minus strand of JALMGJ010000002.1, from coordinate 209,965,562 downwards.
GCATATGAAAACAACTACAAAGGGAGGGGAATAGTATGAGTGACTAGATGGATAAGACGGAATAATAAGGAAACCTGGAAAGTTTTATGGAAACAGCAAGGTAAAATAAGACTGGAACATTGGATGCATTTTAATCCCGAACACTGAATCAAAACCCTATCAACACAAATAATGCACTCTTACAATCACAACTTGCATGGGGATATTTGGACCAGAAACCCCCCCCCCCCAACTCAGTACAGGGAACCAAATTAAGGCAAACCCAAAACATGGCAGTCCAACCTCTGATAATGGAGAAAGCCAGGGAGTTTCAGAAAAACATCTATGCCTGTTTTATTGACTATTCTATAGCCTTTGACTGTGTGGATCATAACAAATTGTGGCAACTTCTTGGTGGTATGGGGATACCAAGTCATCTTGTCTGCCTCCTGAGGAATCTGTATAACGACCAAGTAGCAACGGTAAGAACAGACCACGGAACAACAGACCGGTTTAAGATTGGGAAAGGAGTATGGCAGGGTTGTATACTCTCACCCTACCTATTCAACCTGTATGCAGAACACATCATGCGACGTGCTGGGCTTGATGAATCCAAGGCCGGAGTTAAAATTGCTGGAAGAAACATTAACAATCTCAGATATGCAGATGATACCACTTTGATGGCTGAAAACGAGGAGGAGCTGAGGAGCCTTATGAAGAAGGTGAAAGAAGAAAGTGCAAAAGCTGGGTTGCAGTTAAACCTCAAAAAAACCAAGATTATGGCAACCAGCTTGATTGATAACTGGCAAATAGAGAGAGAAAACTTGGGAGGCAGTGACAGACTTTGTATTTCTAGGCGCAAAGATTACTACAGACGCTGACTGCAGCCAGGAAATCAGAAGACGTCTACTTCTTGGGAGGAGAGCAATGGCAAATCTTGATAAAATAGTTAAGAGCAGAGACATCACACTGACAACAAAGGTCTGCATAGTTAAAGCAATGGTATTCCCCGTAGTAACTTATGGCTGCGAGAGCCGGACCATAAGGAAGGCTGAGCGAAGGAAGAGAGATGCTTTTGAACTGTGGTGTTGGAGGAAAATTCTGAGAGTGCCTTGGACTGCAAGAAGATCAAACCAGTCCATACTCCAGAAAGTAAAGCCAGACTGCTCACTTGAAGGAATGATATTAAAAGCAAAACTGAAGTACTTTGGCCACATAATGAGAAGACAGGATACCCTGGAGAAGATGCTGATGCTAGGGAAAGTGGAAGGCAAAAGGAAGAGGGGCCGACCAAGGGCAAGATGGATGGATGATATTCTGGAGGTGACGGACTCGACCGTGGGGGAGCTGGGGATGGCGACGGCCAACAGAAAGCTCTGCTGTGGGCTGGTCCATGAAGTCATGAAGAGTCAGAAGCGACTGAACGAATAAACAACAACAAAACTACCTCAAGGAATTGGTTCCACTATCAGAGTGCTCTTACAGTTAAAAGGACTTCCGGACATTCAACCAGAATTTGCTCTCCTGTAATTTGAGACAATCACTCCATGTCTTGCTCTTTGGCATGACAGAGAACAGGCCATGACCTCCTGTGCAATACCCCCTTCAGGTATTAGAGCTTTCCAAACTGTGTGTCGCGACACAAAAGTGTGTCGCCACACAACCCGGAAGCGCTGATCATCATCAGCGCTTCCGGCTTTTCCCGCGGCGACACACCAACGGCGGTGCGCAAAAACCCGAAAGCGGCAGCAGCGCTTCCGGGTTTTTGTGCGCTGCCGCAACGGCGGCACTTCCGGGTTTTCCCGCGGCGACACACCAACGGCGGTTGGTGTGTCGCCGCGGGAAAACTTTGGAAAGCCCTGTATTAGAAGTACACTATCACATCTTTCCCAAAATCATTCCTGGCAAAGCTCAGGAACATTTAAAAAAAACCATCAGATCACTACCTCTAGTATTTCTAGATAAGAGCATATCCTAATCTCAAACACCACGCAACAGTTGAATTGCACAACATAGATTTTACTTATGAAAAACACAATCACAATCTCTGTGTATGACTTTAAAGAAGAAACACTCAGCTAACAAACCCTTAGTCTTCCTCTAGGCAGTGATTTAATATGTAGCTCCTACTGACACTGCAAGAAGTCTGGGCTGCTTTTCACTTTTCAGATGAAAGTCACAACCCTAGCTTTCTACTTTTTAAATCGTATGGAAAAATCTATATAAATGGGAAAGGCTCATCACTGCAGATACTCACAGTCAGCATGTGGAAAATAAATATGCATGTATATTTCTGTGTCTGAGTGTTTTATCCTTTACTCACATGTTAATTATCTAAGAAACGTCTGACTGGGTTCTCTTCAACCAAGGATATGTTGTGTTGTTGCATAGTTGATTTGACTCTCATCTATGATACTGATCTGCAATCTTGTTTGGGCCATCTGGCTCCTCTGTCCAATACTAAGTTGATTAACAAGTGTCAGAGCTTTAAGTGTAGGAGAACAAAGTTGATCCAGTTTCCATACCTTTGTCACAACCAGTGTGCCTGTTGCTCTTAGAGAACAGGAAAGGGGCATAGTCTGGCTAGTACTGCCTGGCATTAGGAACTGTGAATTGTTTACTTTAGGAAGGGCATAGTTTGATCACCTCATAGTACATCTTGGTACCTCGTGACCTCAGTTTGTGACAGACAGTAATCTGACTTGCTATATTAAAAATGTAGAATTAGCCAAGATTTCTCCCCTTCCCCCAGATCTATTCCCAAGGAAACTGACATTACCTCTTTCCTTAAAATCTATGACTGCACGTTGTTGTAGTCCAGCCCTGTATTAAGAAATCAAATCTTGCAAAAAAGAAAAAAAAAGATTCACAGAAAAGGAGGACTGTTGCATCTCCCTACAAACAAGTGAACTCAGATATTCAGAAATCTAGATGGTCAACCATGAAATTCAGCAGACTGAGATCAAACCCAAAAGTTCAAAATGAGGGTGGTCAGAAATAGCGTAGAAGGTTATTTTCTTTTATGCAGTTATTAAATTTGAATGTTAGCATGACATGGCATGGCATGGCATGGTATGGCATGGCATGGCATGGCATGGCATAGGCTTCATATGATGCTTATCCCAATCTTCTTCCCCATTCAAACTGGAATGATCATGCATTCTTTAAAAAAAATAATTCAGTCTGGAATGGGAGAAAGTCAGGTTATAGGAAATGCACGTATCAGTTTTAAAGCCAACAGATCTCAAATGAGAGATCATCATGCAAGAAGAAACTTGAATATTGAGCATGCATGGGTGAAAGCTTGTGTCTGTGTATATATGATCTGGGGGGGGGGATATTCTGCTGAACTTTCCCAATTGTGTTTATTGAAGGTAATTGAGCTAAGCAGTTTGCCCTTATTGTCTGCTTTCCTTATGAATCAAATTGTCCTAGGGCCATTTTTAAATTTTATTTTACTTATCTTTTCAGTAGGGCTTTGAATTTTTGAGAAAAACAAAAAACAGATAGTTCTATTTATAAAAAAGGAGGAAAAAAAACCTCAGTGGCAAAGTTTGCTTAAAGTAAGCAAAGGTAAAGTGAAAAATCAGCAAAAGCATGCACATCTTTTTTTTTTTAATTGTAACTACAAGGACCTCTCTCTATAACCAAGTTTGCAGAATAGCTTACATGGAGAACAAAAACCAAGGTAAAATATATAAATTAAAACAGATAAGCATTAAAATACATTTTGGGGGGAAATGACCAAGAAAAGCAAAGCACGTTGGACCAGTGGAAAAAAATAAGTCTACGCAAGAACAGTTATGGAAAACAAAAAGGTATTTGCTGCCAAAATTACAAAAAAGTAGGTATTATATTGTTTTTTTAATTACATTATGTATGATCTAGAAAATTAATCCCCACACATAATACTACAACACCAGGAACTAGATTACTGAGAACTTGTACCACTCTGAACACTGTATTAGTGTCATCGCAAATGAAGCAGTTTCAGAAGGCTTCTTCACCCCACAGTCATTGCCTTCAAGTCAATAAGAGTGAAACAGAGGATAAATAAAACTCACTGCAAAAACTAGGACTCATCAAGAATGTATTAAGCCTATTTACGCTGCATACAAAGGAACAGAATCAAAAGAAATATGTATGGAATCACATAATAACAAATCCCAGGGCCAATCTGAGCCAAGTCATCATTCCTGTTCCTTGTGCAATAAGTGTTACGATTAAATAAGATATAGTATATTCTGGCATTGCTTACAATGTAGAAACTATGATAACACAAAGTAGATATCTCATTAAGTCAAGCCTCTTTTCTATCTTCCCATCATAGCAATTTGTGTACAACAGGTGGCCAGTTTATTTTACAGCTTTTAAGCTCCAAGCACAGCTTAATATAAGCAGAGTCTTTGATCAAACAATAAAAAGCCAGGAAAATAAGTGATCACTGCAGAGAGATCATAGTCTATTACTAATTTACCCTACACCTTCTCCAGTTCGTAGAAGTTGGTAGCTCTAGATCCATGCAGAGTTGGTGGGAATGACTGTACCAAACAGACTGAGATCTAACCATCCATAATTTTCAATGTGGCTTTCCCTTCCCTACACATTAAATCAAAATGATCTGAATCAGCGGGGACAATCAAATTCTCTGCCCTAGTACAGATTCAGGAGCAGACATTCTCAGCTGGGATAAATCAAGGTACCTCAAATGAAATCAGTGGAGCTGTACCAAATTATACCAACCAAAAGCCTAGCCTTTATTTCTTAATCTTTGTTTCAGATCAGAGGCCCAAAGAGAAAACTCATTTGAAAGGCAAAAAGCAACCCTTTCACACACAGAGATAGAAATCCCTTCCTGTGTTAAGCACCAGTACAAAAATGCATTAGCATTTAGCAGCATGAGCCATGGACCAGTGGCACCATGGGGATAATAGCATGCACTGATGCTAAATTTTTATTAGAATGTATATGCGCTTATCTATCCCACATGGCTATCCAGAGATTTCTATTCCCTCCCAAAGCTCAAATTTATCAAGCAAAGGTAATGTATTGTCCTTTTTACTGTCACTCTTAACACTGCCTGGTGAAAGCTATGACCAGCGAGCTACTTGTTAAAGAACCAGAAGACCTTACAAAATGGGGGAGCCATTTCTGCCTCTTGCATAAATCTGGTATGTTGACAACTAGTGAATCTGTGAGAAAAATAAGTTACTTCTGCTCATTATTGTACAATATGAAGGGAGAATTATTATGATGTTTTCAGCTATTTTTAAACACATACTAAAGAATTAGATTTTAAATTAATAAAGCAAAACACTGAAAAAAAATAGCCCAGCCTCCCTTACAATTAACCCAGAGTGATGTTTTAAAAATGATATATTCATACATAGTATATATATATATATTTCATATTCATATATGAATGAGAAATAGAACAGGCAAAATCATTTAAATCATTTCCTTAGTAATACAAGTAATATTTAAATAGATTTAATAGCACTGCTCCAAACCAGTGAATTATGAGTTTAAAACCTATTAAAATGTAATGTTTTTTTTCCCTGAGCTTAGGGGAGAGAGATTTAAATCCACTGAATTTTAATATTTCAGCTTGAGCTGCAGGAGGTAGAGAAAGTCCAAATGAACTATTCCATCAGCACCATTCAAGCATGAACATTTTAATCAGTTTTACTTCCTTGGAGTTCTCTAACACAGTTTACGCTGTCATTCTGAAAGCACTTAATACAGAGAGTGTGAAAAACCACCAAGGCCTGTTATTGCCTTCACAATTGATAGCAAATAATTTTGCAGGCTTCCTATCATTAAAGTGTCACTGCTAAAAATTGAGGTTCAGCACTTCTGGTGCTAAATTGTATTTTTTGGAACATCACTGCATACCTGGTTCTTACATTTTAGCTATGTTTCTCTCAGTGATAAACAGGTACACAAGTACTTGTCTTCATTTGTGGGCTGCAATATAAATAGTAAAAACTAGAAGGGTATATGTGTATGTTACACATGTATATAATTACATATGCATATTGGTAGTGGTATGCATACAAGAAGAAGAAAAGATCAACAGATACCAAATGTAGAAAAGGATTAGGGTTAGGGTATCAAGTTTTGCAGACATCTACATATTTTATATTGTGTGTGTGTGTGTGTGTATGTATGTGTGTAACAAAAAGGTAGAAAGAAAAAATACAGAAAGAAATAAAAAAGAAAACAGAATTATGCCTTCCACCGTTCTCTCTATCAAGTAATTATCACCTTAACCTTTTCCGCATCCTCTTTGTGCCTTTTTAGTCTCCAAATCTCGAAATCATCAATTCAATCTTTTCTTCTTTCAACAAAAAGTCCATATAAGGTTTCCAGTCTTTCAAAAAGTTTTTTGTCATTTTTTTCTGACCAAGCTGGTCAGTTTCGCCATTTCTGCAAGTTCAGTTAATTTTATAATCCAATCTTCCACTGTAGATATTTCATCGCTTTTGTATATTTTACATTGTGTTTTGTATTTTGCATATCATTGTTTTGTTTTAAATTGTGAGACACCCAGACTCACTTTTGGTGTCGTCTAATAAATAAATATATTACTCTTCTTTTAAGAAGTACAGTTATGACTGATCTAAGAGATTTTGCTGCTTTTGACTGAATCTATTGTCAACTAGAATATTCTGTCCATGAATATATAGAACAACATTTGTATACCCACCCAATCTGGGCAGTTACCTGTTGTTGTTTTAACTTTTTTTTAAGCCATAAAAATACAAGAATAAAACCAGCAGAAACAAACAATTCACACCACAAAACTGAAAATACTGTAGTATTAAACCACCCTGAGGGAAAAAACGATCTTTGTTTGGTGAGGGTAAATATCTATGGGGAAGGCGTTGATAGAGTGGCACCCCCACAAAAGCTCTTTCTCTTTCAACCATCCATCATAGCTCATGGTAAACCACTTCCAAAAATGTTGCCAAGAAAACTGCAGGGACTTGTCCAGGCAGTCGACAGGCGTCAGGACTGACTTGAAGACACACACACACACACACACACACACACACACACACACACACACACGTACCATATTTCCTATTTCATTTTTTCTTATTTTCTTTTTTAACCATTGAATAGATCATGCATCCAAACAGCACTCAAGGCCCCCAGGGTAGATAAAGAAATGGCCGAAATCTAATAAGATTGCCAGTCTTATGAAATTTCAGCATCTTTCTTTGCGATCCTGTAAAATTTCAAGTGATAGCACTGAAACCTCAAGATTTCAAGAGAGATTTTGGTATTCTTTCACACACTTAAAATTTCAGATCCTTTTCTATTTTTAGAAGCCACCACAATAAGTTTGCCAAATAAGAGTTAAGCATGGCTTAATGTTGTTGTCACATTAGCAACATGACATTTTACAGGAGAGCGGAGCTGAGCTACTGCTTCTTGCTTCCAGCTTAATTCTGAATCCCCTTGGACTTTCTTGAGGAGAAACATAGTTGTATCCATTTGCTATAATTTTTCATCAGGCAAAAATCTCTAATTTTAATTTTTTCAGAATCTTTTCACAATAGTGCAAATTGACATGGGGGCCAGTTTGGTGTAGTGGTGAAGGCACCAAGCTAGAACCCGGGGGACTGCGAGTTCTGATCTTGCCTTAGGCACAGAACCAGCTGGGTGACCTTGGGCCAGTCACTCTCTCTCAGCCCTAGGAAGCAGGCAAGGGCAAACCAGTTCTGAAAAACTTGCCAAGAACACTACAGGGACTTGTCCAGGCAGTCTCCAGGAGTCAAGGCTAACTAGAAGTCACACACACACACAAAACCAAACCCACATTTATCAGTATCACAATGCCTGTTCTACACATATTTCAGTGTATCAATGAAATAACTGACCAGTTATTTTGCTATTACTAACTAGCAGCTACATGTGACATCAACAACTGGCTCTGTAGCTGAGATATTATATTGTGGCTTCCATACCATTTCAAGGAAATATCTGAACTCTGGGAGGCCCTTTCAAACAACCAAGTATATTTGGGTGCCATATGGATATACACAATTAAAACATTTGATAAGGTGAGTATCTTTTGCCTATGGTGTTACTTCATCTTTTTACCCACAACAAAAAGTCAAATCCAGTTTATCAGGATTTGTGTGTGTGTGTGTGTATGTATGTGTGTGTGCGTGTATGTATGTATGTATACAAATTCCCTTCTCACCCCTATGGGTGGTATGTGTCTTCTTCAACCTCAGGTCCTCTACCAGAGGCCTGGGAGTTTGAGGGTTCTGTGCAGTATCTTAGCTGTTCCTAGCATTGCACTCTTCTGGACAGAGAGCTCTGATGTTCCTCCTGGGATCTGTTGGAGCCACTCTCCCAGCTTAGGAGTCACAGCCCCAAGTGCTCCTACCACCACTGGGACCACTTTGGCCTTCACTTTCCACATCCTCTCTAGTTCCTCCTTCAGGTGCTGGTACTTCTCCAGCTTCTCATACTCCTTCTTCCTGATGTTGCTGTCACTTGGCACTGCTACATCTATCACCACCGCCATCTTCTGGTCCTTGTCTACTACCACAATGTCTGGTTGATTGGCCAGTACCTGCCTGTCTGTCTGGATCTGGAAGTCCCACAAGATCTTAGCCGTGTCATTCTCCACGACCTTCTGTGGAATCTCCCATCTGGACTTTGGAGGGTCTAGCCCATACGCTGTGCAGATGTTCCTGTAATGCCAGCTACTTGGTTGTGCCGTTCAGTGTATGCTGTTCCTGCCTGCATCTTACACCCTGCCACTATGTGTCGGACTGTCTCTGAGGCCTCTCTGTACAGTCTGCACCTTGAGTCCTGTCGAGTGTGGTAGACTCCTGCTTCTATGGATTGGGTGCTTAGTGCCTGTTCTTGTGCTGCTATGATCAGTGCCTCAGTGCTGTTTTTTAGTCCAGCCCTTTCCAGCCACTGATAGGATTTCCCAATGTCATATTCTCAGATGACAGATAGATAGATAGATAGATAGATAGATAGATAGATAATTATACAGAAGTAATCCCATTCACATTTACATATTATATTATATATTTGGCATAGAATTCAGCCAACATAGAGCATTTCAAATCATGTTGGTTTCAACACAGAAAAGCACATGCCTAAATCTCTCTGGATAAATCAAATGGAGCCTAGAAATGTTTAATTTTGTCTACATTATAGACTTGTTGTGTGTCCCAACATAACTATTCTCATCATGTAAATAAGCATAAATATTGATTCAATTCAACTTCTTATGCAAGTTCCAACTTCAGATAATTAAAAGCAGTAAATCCCCAACATTATCTATAGTTATCCTTCATTATATTTATTCCAAACAATGGAAAGAGCATTTATTCTCTCTCCATAGTCTACATGCTTCACTGCTATTTTCAACCACCCCAAGTTCAATCACACTATCTTTGGCCCACATATGGTGTCTTTCTGGGTGTCCCCATTCACCCACAGCAGAAGAATCTGATACAAAGAAGAATCTGATACAAAGAAGAGAAAAAGTTATCATCAGCAAAGCTGAACTTCCCTTCAGTCATGATATTATAGCTAATTACTGGAATAAAGAAATGTGATGACACAAAAAGTTAAGGAGGAAACTATCAGACTTCTGTCTGTAGCTTGAATCATGTCAACTGGATTTCTATTTTCTTAATGGAAACGTTTCGCTCCTTATCCAAGGGGCTTCTTCAGTCTGAGCAAAGTTGGTAAGGGAATCCTAAATATGTTCCTAGGTAGCTGTGTGACCTTACACCTGGGGCTAGGTCATGGTTATATTGAGATGTAATTTTTAAGTCCTTTTATCATCTAATGGAGGGTCCTTAAAAACACCATGCTGCTGTTGAGCTTCTGAAATGGTCTTAATCTTCCTAGGCACAGAAGACAACACGGGGAGGAAGATGGGGGAGAGTTTGTGCCTGAGGCCCCCACCTCTCTCTCCCCCATCTTCCTCCCCGTGTTGTCTTCTGTGCCTAGGAAGATTAAGACCATTTCAGAAGCTCAACAGCAGCATGGTGTTTTTAACGACCCTCCATTAGATGATAAAAGGACTTAAAAATTACATCTCAATATAACCATGACCTAGCCCCAGGTGTAAGGTCACACAGCTACCTAGGAACATATTTAGGATTCCCTTACCAACTTTGCTCAGACTGAAGAAGCCCCTTGGATAAGGAGCGAAACGTTTCCATTAAGAAAATAGAAATCCAGTTGACATGATTCAAGCTACAGACAATTCCACCTGGATGACTGAGAACCTTCATAGACATATCAGACTTCTGTATTGCAAGCAGTACAGTACCAGTAGTCCTTGTTCTTTCATAAGGGTGCCCCTGATATTTAGGGAAATATTTTGATCCCTTCCTCATGGAGTCATTTTAGCCTCAAAACTAAGAAAACAAGATGGAAATGCCACTTAGTCTTGCAGGTTCTTTACTGCACAGTAAGGAAACACCTTTTACATATAAAATTACTCTCCCCAAGGAGAATAATCCCCATACTCTCTTCCCTCTTCCTCTTCCTTCCCTTCCCTCTCTATCTCACATATATGGAAGAACTAGTTCTGATGTTTTAAAATACTCTCCAGGAACATGAAAAACACTTAAAACAATTTGCTCTCTCCCAGTAAGATTGGGAATCCTACCCATCCTCATCAGTCTTCCTTTTACCCATCTACCCCTGGTTGATAAACTGGACCTCTGTGCAGCCAGTTTCCAAACCAGATTTTGGTGGAAAACCACACACACACACACACACACACACACACACACACACGCCCCAGCTCATTTTAAATAAATGAAAAAAAAACTCTGATTTAAAACTATACAATGTGTACTATTCCAATAGTGTGTGATATTTCCTTTCCTAAGGTATAATCATAGAAATGAGACTAGCTGATCCCATTGCTTTTAATAAGTGTAAAACTTTACTAATGTTTGACTGCAATCAATTAATATGCTATAATGGGATCTACAGCAATGTTCCAACTACAATCCTAATCCTGTGAAGTAATTTTCCATAATTCTCTCTACTATAACCCCTACAAATTTACTCCTAGGATTTATGGAACTCTCCAGATCACAGGAACTGGTGGACTTGGAACCAATAAAGAAAAAACATCTTTCCTAATTTACCCTGGGCAAGTCTCTTCTACATGGCCAAGTTTTTTTTTTTTTTGTGAACAAAAAGAATCCTTCTATATCAAGGAAAACTCAAACTCAAATAATTATATATAAAACTGTTCTGAAAACGTGAAGAAACAAAAGAAGAGGAACACTAATATTACACATCTAACCTGAACATGAAGATTGTGTCAAGTTGAGTTCTTTTCCTGGTGACTCTACAGACAGTATTGAAGTAGAACAAAATAGCTTCTACTGTAATAACAATTGCTATGTTTTCACCAATAACTGTTGCCTTCATCTCAAAGCCAGCCTCCAATAATTTTTCTTCCCCAATATACAAAAAATATAAAAACAGCTAATATTTAACTTGTGTCAATCTGTCAGTAATTTTCAACAGAACATAACCTGTGAAAGAAGTCATTATAAATGTTTCATTCCATTAAACACAACTAGTTTACTGTCAAGTGAACAACCCGTCTCTCCATATTTCAAGTTCACTTTGGCATTCCACATTTAAATAGCATGGATCAGTGGTTTGCTTCATTTACCAATGAAGGTAGAATATTGCAAAGTTAACAAGGTGTTTCATCGAGTTTCATAAAATTTTAACATCAGACTATGAAGGATCGATAGTATACTATACATACACATTCAAACATGGTAGAATTCCTTTAAACAAATCCCTGATTAGCTCTGTATCTTTCTTTCATATATTCTTGTCTATATAGAACTAGACGTTTTAACAACTTACCCACACTTCTAATTATTTATATCTTTTACATCTTGCCTTCCTGGATGAAGAAAATATGTTCAAGGCAATGTACGAATGAAATATCATTGGTTATAGATATTTAGGAAAATTCATAGCATAATTAAATGCCCTTTGGGAATTTTTTTTCTTGGTTTAAATATACATGCCAAGTAGGGAGTCTTCTCCAACCCAAAGCCCACTAGATATGCTGGATTTCAACTCCCATAACTTTCCAGATACCAGTGAGGAGTTGTACACCAAATCTGAAGAGCAGCAGGTTAGGGAAGTCTACCCTAGTTGGAGAGTCTAAAACTTAACTACTTCCAAAATCAGTTTTTTGGATATGAGGTAGAATAGATAGACTTATTGATGCAGTTTAGAGAACATGATAACTGATTCTAAAGCATAATTTTCACATGAAAACATATCAAGCTATATACATCCAAGATCATACATTGCAGACTTCCCGATTAAAACAATGTCCAGTTATTTTAATGTTAATGCCTAAAAATCAGAGTGAAGCTAAGCTTGCACTTTCATAACGTATGCTGGAATTACATTGAAATGACAGTAATTTATTTTATTCAAATAATATTTAGATAGTTATAGTTTTATTATATAATGAAAACTAATAGGAAAATTATTCATTTTCTGCTCTCTCTATTGAAATGTAAAAGACATAACCAACAAATGTTATTCATGATTTTATACAACCTACTCTGATTCACCCCCTTCTTTCTAAGGGGCACTTCAGAGGAAATAAAGGTTACTTTCCCTCATTTATATTTTTTTATTGACTGCTGATATTTTACTGTGGTCAGAAGGATAGGAAAAAGTCCTCAAACCAGCTTATTAAGAAAAACAAGTCCCCCCTTTACAGCACTGTCAGCAATGATCAGAGCGCACTCCTATTTTCTTGTTAAAAGTAAGAAGCATAAACGAAGGAATATCTTCACAACAGATTGATTATTCGGCAACTCTTATCCACATCTTCACTCAACAATTTGAATTTTAATGAAAGTAAATGGAATAATTAGCATTTCAAAGTGTGTTTGATATGCTGCAATTTCTAAAAGAGCAACTTTTCTGTATATTCTGTATGGAAAAGGAAAAAGACACAAGTGGGGAGAAAAAAGGAAGGCACAATGCTATGGTCTTTATTACACTAACTTAAACAACAGCCTGCCCTAACTGAATAATTACAGATATCAATCATGGGCTATTATTGATTTTTCTCACCTGTATTTTAAGATTCTTCTGAATAACTGTTTTATCAGTTTGTTAGAAGTGAGTCACACAATATAAAGAAAAAAACTAAGAAAAAAGTAGATGGGTATTCAGTGTTTCTCCCATATAGGTAGTCCTCGCTTAACAACCCTAATTGGGACTGGCAACTCCATCGCTAAGCGAAGCGGTCATTAATGCCCCACTTAGCGACAGCAGTTCTGGCAGTCCCAGCTGTGGTTAAGTAAATCACCCACAGTCATTAAGCAAGACATCACATAATTGTGACTTGCGCCCTCCTGCCGACTTCCCTGTTGACTTTGCTTGTCAGAAGCTGGCTGGGAAGGTCACAAAGGGCAATTACGTGACAGGTGTAAATGTGTGACGGTTGCCAACTGTCCAAATCATGATAATGTGACTGTGGGGATGCTGCAATGGTCGTAAGTGTGAGGACCAGTTGTAAGTCACTTTTTTCAGTGCCATCGTAACTTCAAACAGTTGCTAAATGAATGATCATTAAGTGAGGACTACCTGTATTAGCTAAATACTGTTTTTCATGCTCCATATAGAGAAGGAAGCTTTTGTGGGCCACATAGGAACAATAACATTTTACATTACATTTAATATATAATTAGAAGGTTAAAAATCTTGACCCAGTTGATCCTAAAATTAAACATAACAGTTCTCAAACAATCAAAAGTCAATGCAAACATAGTGGCAAATGGGCACTAAGAATTATAGTGCATGACATGTCAGTTCTCAAGATCATTTACTTAAGATGAAAACTGATGATTTTCAATAAAATGTCCAAATATTTCTCTATGGGACAGCAATTTCAAGCTGTCTCCAAAGTTCTGGGTACAAGTGAACAATGTTCTACATGAACTGATTTCCCCTGTGGCTTCTTGTGCTATATTGAACATACTGTGTAAGTCTTCTCAGCCTCTAGGAAATATGCAGTCCTTCAACATCCCCTTTATGGACCCCAGAACCCCTCCAAAATAGCTGGGGTCGAAAAGTTTGGCCTTTTTTGTTATTTTGAACTTTTTGGCTCTGAATACATTTAAAGGAACAAAATAGGTAATTTAAGATTTTCAAACACTTAAGACACCCATTTTACCCTTTGAAATGTCTGGCACCCACTTTCCAAAAAACAGGCTCTTATTCTGCCCATTTTAGGACTGCAACCTTCAACCTGCTACACAAAAGTAGATGTGCCTTCAGCTGACAAGCTGCATGCCCCTGATTTGGACGAAATTTTCAAATGCAAGTAGCTGAAATTGCAAGAAAGCTTACACACAACACACACAAACACACAGGTTCATACACATATACACACACACACACACACACACATATATATATATATATATATATATATAGGTTCATTTATATATATATATATATATATATATATATATATATATATATATAAGGTATATACATACATACATATACACACATGTATAGGTTCTCCAACCAAAAGCCCACTAGATATGGCTATCCAGTCCAGAATATAATTATTTTACAGCAACTTAACCTACTTATACAGAAAGACCACTATCATACCAAATTACAAGGGGCCATCAAGGCCTCATTGTAATGGGGGATAAGTTAAAATATTTAATTGTATGATTCCAGATAAATAAAGGAATATAATTCAAAGTTACAATCGGCTTTCCTGCAGCATTCTGATAAGTCAGCCCAACCATTTACAGCCTAATGGGCTTAGGATCATTGCTCTAGGATTTTTTAGCACATCAAACTCCTTCTAAGGTCCATGTTCCAATTTTTCCTCTGTGCGTGTTTAATGCACCTTGTGAAAGTTGTCAGACACACAGAAGAAGGCATGTTTGGGGAACCTTGTCTGAAATGCATTAAAGATCCTGTACAGATGTTATTTTTGGACTTTTTCTTCATTCACCAAAGACATCCAAAACCATAAACAGCTTGTGTGGGCGAGCAAAAAAATAATCTGATCTGAGGGCCAAGATACACAGATGTATTTGCTGTGGTTGATAGTTTGTTCCTCTTAGGAGATGTTGTCTTGCCTTAATGTTTTATCATGCTTTGACACGGAACTTTTACTGTTAGCCACCCTGAGAGTTTTGGCTTGAGCAATGGATTACAATTTGGAAAAATAAATAGATTATTAAATGCAGAACAGGAGAGACACAAGGCATCTGCAAATCCTCTATTTTATATGATGATTTTCCACTATGGATGCATCTGAATGTTCAAATTGCTGCATTCCAGACTGATATCATAGCTGATACCATACACTGTTCATGAAAGTAGAGACCTCTGGTGAATAAAGGAGGTGAAAATATATATTTTTTTATATAATCTTAGATATACATCTAGCCAACAACCTCAGTGTTGTAGATCAATATCAAATTAATAGTCATTTTCTGGATTTATGCTCATTTGTAAAGTGCAGCTTGGGAAGATGAAAGTGAGACATGGTCAATGGCAGTCCTGATTGCAAAGTGGAAGTCAGGAAGTGTCAACTGTTCAGGCTAGGTTTGAACAAAAGGCCAATTAGCTGCAGCTGCAGCAGTGCAATGTAACCAGATTGTTAGGTCCATTGGCATCCAATGCAGCAGTATTATTATTATTATTATTATTATTATTATTATTATTATTATTATCTAGGAAGACTAAACAACAAAAAAACATTGTTTGGGGAAAAAAGAATGTGAACTAATTTTTAAAAGACTATTAAAGCTAAAATGGAAAGACCACATACCCCAATGATTGCGTTCAGTTCTGCCATGGTCACTTGCTTGGCACGTTCCACAGCCTGCACCACTTGTTGCTGGTGCTATAAATGAAGATCAGAAACAGAATAAAATTATTTGCTTTCTAGTGAATTAAGCATAGATTTTCCTAATTCCTTTTCCCTCCTCTAAAAATAAGCTAAAAACGTTTTCAGATTGCATGCAGGCTTGAAATAAAGTGTGCCTTAAAGAGCAAGAATTCTAGGTGGATTTATCAGATAGGTCAAAGCGAGGGTTTATTTTGTCTAAATTAAGGGACTATAACTGGAATCCAATATCCATCTTACTTCCCAGACGGAAAACTTAACTAACTCAATATAAGCAACAGCAATCAATCCTTTACTCCAAAAATAATTCTGTCTTGGATTGCAAGAACAACTGCCTGGGTTGAAGACAACAGAATACTGTGAACAAAACAATGTGTTTGGGAAAGGAGTGTGTTAGACCTTCACCACCAGTTCATGATCAGAGAAAAACAAAATGTTAGTTCTTATTCTCTGCCATTCAGATATCGGTTTGCTTCTTTTGGCTTCAATGTTGTTCAGTTTGCTCCAGTCTTGCTATTGTTTATGCAACAAAGAAATTCATCAAGAGCTGAAGCAATTAAAAGGCAAGAAGAGTAGAGAGAAGTGGAAGAGCAAGAGAGCATGGCTTAAACATCCTGTTGTAACTCTGAATGTTAAGCTTGCTATATTTAAGACTATTATAACCTTAACCCTAACCCAGAACATAGCTATTTGGGCACTTCTTGAAGAAACTCAACTATTGGAATTTGCACGTGGAATCTTTGTTCATCTTTCAATAGTTTTGGTCTCTGTGAAGTTTAAGGTAACAATTTTAAACATTTTTCCCTGAAATGTATGAACTAACCAAATAAAATGTTCAGAAGTTCAAAATGTTTTGAACATGAAATGCTCAAAAATTTCTCTCTCCATATGGGAAGTAGCATAAAAAAATGATAAGAAACCTGAATTTGAATTGATGTGGGATTATTAGTTATTATGTTGCTTTAACTCTTATGACTTCCCCTACCTTCCAAGAACTGCAGAATCTATAGTTTTGTGAGAGGTCTGACAATTATTGTGATAAATACAGTATCTCTGGTTCCACTAAAGAACTACAGTTTCCTCTCATCTATGGTTGAGAGCCATAACAGATATATGCAATTTGTTTCATAAAGATCAGTTAGAGAGAACATATGTTCAGTTCAGCAAATATGATTTGTTGATCAATATTCATCCAACAGCTAAGAAGAGTAATTCACAAAACAGATTCAAAGGCTTACAAGACCAGAACAACATAAGGATTTTTATCTACGGGAATGATGCTTCAAGGAGAACGACGGTGCTAGCTAAACTGATAGAAGAAACAAAATTTTCCATCAGCTAGATGGAGTAGGTTGGATAACTCCAGCTTTGCCCTACTATCACCATCAGAAGGAAGGAAGGAAAGGATAAACGTGCTCAAAAGTCTTTTAAGAAGTGAAGCAACTGTGCATAGAGCATCCTTATCAGACACACTGAGAAGAGGAATGAGGAGCTGCTTTATATGTAAGGGGTCTCTATACAGCAGACAACAGCGCTGCAAAGATCTACAGCTCTACTACCTCCAGGATCTTAATAGAAATACTGAGCCTGTTGATTACACCTGGTTTTCTAAAGAGGCAGGGGAAACCATTTCTCCTTCTCATGCGCTGTTTGTACATCTTGGGTCCTGCTTCTATTTATTCCTCATTCATTCTTTATCCAATTGCCCCACTACTGATGTTTATATATTTGGCTTTCTGTAGTTCCCAACTACAATGCAGTGTATTAATTGTTATATCTCATCACTTACATTCCCTCCTAAATCAGCTACTACAATTCCACCATAATTAGGTCCAGAACTAGCTTGGGTCACCCATGGTTAGAAAGTAGGGGAGATGCACTGAATCAAAGAGAATCTACTACAGAATGGTCTAGCAGCACTGGAGGCAGTTTACTTTATAAACTTTATAATATATTTGTGGCTTTTTTCAAAAAAGGTGCTTGGAAACCTGGGCATTTTTTAAAAGCCTACATTGTAGGCAGCTTTCTTTCACTAGAAAAATGTAAACCAGGGATAATGTTTCATGTTTTTAAAAGTGTACATTGGTCAAAGGTATGTATAAAACACAATTATGTTAAAAAGCAAAATGCCTGAATTAAGAAAAGTACAAAAAAGAGTGACAAAATACTATGTAAAATCCTGCCATGCTGACATGGCAGATTAAGGCTGACCTGCACAGGGTTGCCATGGGTTGTGGTCCTGTTCTGGTGGTAACAAATAAAGAATGCTTCCCAGCCGCCCCCCCCCTTTTTTTTTTACGTTTGCCCCTTTGGTTTTAATCTTTCTTGATCTCATATTTTATTTATTCTTATTTTCTGTCTTCTTCAATTCTTCTTTGTATTTGTACTCCTTTTTAATCTTGGCACTATTTTTTGTTTCTAATTTCCACCTTTGAGTTTAATAATTACTTTTATTTTGTTATTATTTTCACCCTGTTGTGAGGAACAAACCTCCAATTACACTTTAGTTGAAGTTGAGAAATTGGTTTGGCACTTAATTTGTCCAACGTCAATACAGACCCATAAAAAGTCTCCTCCCCAGCTAGAATGGAAGAGATGCAGACACACAGGTTCTCCTCAGCACCTAACAAGGAATCTGAGTTTTGAACACCTATTGGCAACTAGTTCACTTCTGCTTTCTGACTCCAGCTCAGAGCTGAGGGGAGAGAGAAGAGATAGAGATACAGAGATAAAGAGGAAGATATATAGACTTGTCTCAGAAACTTTATAGGTGCTCCAAAAGAAGTGAGTGCTTGTCTTTGTCTTGGAGCTAAAAGCTGTTTGAGAGATGAAAACAGGCAAATATAATTCCAGATTTGATGGATGTCCCATGAGCAGTGCCTCCTCAGGTGCAGAGCATAGCAAGTCTATTTCCCTCCATCATATTTGAAATGATGAGACAAGGGTTTCTCCTCTTCTCCCTATTAGCACATTTTGAGCTGGAGAAAATGCTAGAAATTAAGACATGGACTAGGAAAAAGGCAACGTTTGGTAAGAATAATTTTGGTTAACCAGAAAAACCAATGTACCGCATGTGGAGATTGGTAAATGCCAGTAACACAGAAAGATTTTTTTTCCACAAAGGAATAGTTAAACAAATAGAATCAGGGGCAAAAGAGTGTGGTATGCAAATGCCAAAACAGCAAAACAGAGATTGCTTCAGTAATATATCTGCTAATTCATTCACAGAAATAAAGGCCCCCAAGCAGTCTACTCGCATGAACAATAAGTACACACACCATGTAGCAGTTATTTGCACAAAGAAGCTGATAGATAAAGCTTATAAACCAATTATTATTGAGTTTCTGTAGGTAAAATAATATAGATACATCAGGCAAATGAGAAATCTGGTAGAACAATGAAAAACAATGAAATACTGTTATTCCAGTGTAGACTGTAGTAGAAAAATAGATCTATTGGAGGGGCATTGCATTGTATGTCAAAAGTAAATATCTTACAGGAAATATATTTATTCATAGAATTGCTTAAGTAGAAATTCAGACCCCCCTAAAAAATCAATATAGCATTAGAATTATACAATTATACCTTATCAAATATTGTCTGTAGCTTGAATCATGTCAACTGGATTTCTATTTTCTCAGTGGAAACGTTTCGCTCCTTATCCAAGAAGCTTCTTCAGTCTGAGTAAAGTTTGTAAGGGAATCCTTAAATATGTTTCTATGGTGGCTGTGTGACCTTACACCTGGGGCTAGGTCATGGTTATTTGAGATGTTTCTAAGCCCCTTTATTATCCAAAGGAGGATCGTTAAGATTACCTTGCTGTTGTTGAGATTGTGAAATGTTCTTAATCTTCCTAGGCACAGAAGACAAAGCAGGAAGGAAAATAGGGGAGAGATTGTGCCTGAGGCCCCCACCTCTATTCAAAGAAGGATTTTCCAAGTTGGCATAAATGGATTCCTTGACCCCTCTTTCAAACCACTTATCTTCCCTGTCTAAAATGTGAACATTAATGTCCTCAAATTAGTGTCCTTTTTCCTTTAGATGAAGGTAAACTGCTGACTCTGGTCCTGTGGTGTTGCTCCTCCTGTGTTGGGCCATCCTCCTGTACAAAGGTTGTTTGGTTTCTCCAACGTAGAGCTCAGAGCACTCCTCGCTGCACTGAATTGCATACACTACATTGCTTTTCTTGTGTTTTGGAGTTTGATCTTTGGGGTGTACAAGCTTCTGTCTCAATGTGTTGGTGGGTTTGAAATATACAGGTATGTGGTGTTTGCCAAATATCCTTTTTATCTTTTCAGACACGCCAGCCATGTAAGGAATGACCAGGTTCTTCCGTTTACTCTGAGTCTCAGCCCTGTCTGTTGCTGTTTAAGGTCTGGTAGACTTAGATTTGGTGAAGGCCCAATTTGGATATCCACAGGCCTTCAGAGCTGTTTTCGGGTGCTGATTTTCATTCTTTTTGGAATCCATGGAGGTGGGGATGGTTTCTGCTCTGTGTGACAATGTCCTGATGACCCCTAGTTTGTGCTGTAGTGGATGGTGGGAGTCAAACATCAGATATTGATCTGTGTGTGTGGGTTTCCTGTAGATCCCTATTTCTAGCTTGCCACCAGTCCCAATGAGGACTTCACAGTCTAGGAATGCCAGTCTGTTGTCCTTGGTGTCTACTCTGGTGAACCTAATGTTGGCATCTATGGTGTTTATATGGTCTGTGAAGGCCTGTACTTCCTGGGCCTTGATTTTAACCCAGGTGTCATCCACATACCTGAAACAGTGGGTGGGCGCTGTTCCATGGAATGTGTTGAGTGCTTTCTTCTCAACTTCTTCCATGTATAAATTGGCCACAATGGGTGACACAGGAGAACCCATGGCACAGCCGTGTTTTTGTCTGTAAAAGTCACCTCTGTATGAAAAATAAGTGGTGTTGAGACACAGGTCCAGAAGATGGCAGATCTGGTTTGGGTTGAGATGGTTTCTCCTTTCAAGGGTGCTGTCCTCTTCTAGTCTCTTCCTGACCGCAGATAGAGCATGAGTGGTGGGGATGCTGGTGAAAAGGGAGGACACATCGAAGGAGACCATAGTTTCATCTGTATCCAGTTTCAGGATCTTTGCTTTGGAAACAAATTCTTCCGAATTATGGATGTGGTGTTCAGAGTGTCCAACCAGAGGTGCTAGTATGGTAGAGAGGTGTTTGGCAATGTTGTATGTTACCGAATTAAATTTATTTATTTATTTATTTATTTATTTATTTATTTATTTATTTATTTATGTTTCAATTTATATACCGCTCCATCTCCCCACAAGGGAACTCTGGGCGGTTTACAAAACACAAGAATTAAAATCCGACAATTAAAACAACCTAATAAAATACTCTACTATAATAAAATTAAGTATGTATTAAGTATTAATGCTGCTGACTATGGGTCGAAGGGGTGTTCCTTCCTTGTGGATCTTAGGGAGTCCGTAAATGCAGGGGATGGCTTCTCCAGGATACAGACGGTGGTAGGTAATCCTATCGATGGAGCCATCATGTTCCAATTGTTTCAAACTGTCTATTACTTTTTTCTTGTAATTGCTGGTGGGGTCTCTTTTCAGTTTTCAGTCTCTTATCAAATATTGTTTGCTTGTTTCCAAATGAAAGTAGAAAGAAGGAAAAAGTAGGAAATATAAAAACAAATGGGTGGGCCTGAAGCTAAGTTAAGTGGCTCTAGGCCTAGTTAATATTTAGACAGAACACTACCAGAGAATGCCAGATATGTAAACTAGATTGGGAAATTGGGGAAAAAATAACATCCTGAAAAAGGCAATGGCAAACCATTTCTGTTGCCTAGAATACTACATGAATATGTCCAAGAGGTCACCAGGAATGTTTCTAGTTATTCTGTGTCACGTTGAGGTTAAAATATAATTAAAATATAAAACTTCCAGATACAAGTGAAGTTCTGTCTCTTTATTTAATCACAAGCAATTCCAAAGAACTGATGCAAGACTACATACACACAGAGGACATGTTTAAGTAGAATGGAAGTCCACAAAGCATGAACAAATTCAAGCAATTGCAAGTGAACATTAAACAGTAAGATAGGCACATTTAAGCTGGAGACAGCTTGCCTTGATTCTAGAAATTCTAAGTTTACTAGAAATAGTAAGAGCAAATAGTTTAAAACAAACCAAAACCTTCATATAAATCTTTGCTGCTGAAGATGTTGCATCTAATTTCTTTTTTTACCCATATTCACCAGCATCACCGGAGTATAAAAATAAAGGCAATAATCAAAGAAACATACTGTTTGATTTTGTTATTGTAGGAAGGTGGCCAGATGTTCCCTGTAATCATAATGCCACTGTTTCACAAAAAAATACCCCTATTATTGTAAAACGTTGTTGATCCCTTCAACTTGTGCTCCCAGTGAATGCCTAGCTTGTCCTCACCTACCACTGGTTGTGTCCACACCTGGAAGTCAAAGCCTTGTAGTAGGAAGTCCATCAACATACGTTAACTCCCTACACAACTCAGAACCCAGATTGAATGCACTGGGTTCTAGATCATTTTAGAGACAATATGAGGCACCAGTCTCTGCAAAGAATTGGGGGGTGCGGCAGGGTATGTGGGAGATGAAACCAAGGAATACTTCCCTGCTCATAAGATCATAGGACTTCAAACAGGGTGTAACATGTTTAGGAAATCTTAGCCTAATAATATTACTTCTAATCAATGTTTGGTATATTAGACAACAGAAACTTCCATCTGACACAATTTATCAGCACCGCTCAGAGCACTGCTAAGAGGTTGGGACTACATTAGGTAAAGGTAAAGGTCCCCCCCACACATTTGTGCAGTCGTGTCCGACTCTAGGGGCCAGTGCTCATCTCCGTTTGTTAGCTGAAGAGCCAGCGTTGTCCGAAGACACTTCCACGGTCATGTGGCTGCATGACACGCGCGGAACGCTGTTACCTACCCACCGAAGTGGTACCTATTCATCTACTTGCATTTGCATGCTTTCAAATTGCTAGGTTGGCAAGAGCTGGAGCTAGTGCGGGAGCTCACTCCGCACACAGGGCTAGGGATTCGAACCTCCAAATTTGCGATCTTCCGATCGACAAGCCTGGCGTCTTACCCGCTGAGCCACCACGCCCCCTGGGACTACATTAATTTGTATCCATTTGTAATGTTGCTCTGCTGCAAGTTGTAGAGGAAGAGAGTACGTACATTCATGCGCTATTTAGTTTTAAGCAGGCTAATATTAGTGATCTAATTCACTTTCTTAATAAATTCTCCTCAGTCTGCCAATATATTTTAAATATATAAATAAGAACACATAGTTTGAATATCTTAATAGATAAAGTACTCAACATTAAATTATTCTCTAAGTGCCTTCTTCCTTTCAAATAAGTACCTAATGAGGTTATATGCTTTTGCAAGAAATCAGGCACAAACTGGACCACAATAAATAATGTAGACTGGCACAATTACACCATAACCTACTTTCTGCCCAATGCTGTATTATAGCCTGATTCTAGAAAAATGCACCACAAATAAGTTCTCATAAATATTTATGCCAAATCTCCTCTTTATTAATGCTAGTTTGTGGGGTATGCCCTTCCTACTCTGCATTATAACTACTGGAATAATAAAGATCTCATACTATAATATTCACATCACTTCTTTGACAAATATGCAGTATACACTACTAACAACAGGATATGAAACTGTTGAGCTATTCTTTTTCCTTATAAAGCATTTCTCAAACTTCATGTTGCGTATTGGCCAAAGACTAGTTCTATAGTATTCCCATCAGGGTCCAACTAATTTTAATAAACTTACCATTAGGACACAGTTGCAAAAATATTTTTACAATTGGGATGATTGCTCAGCGTAGAAACTGTAGCATCTCCAAGTGAAAGAGAACAATGTGGGGAAGAGAACAATGCAACAACTTATACGGATCTTTTGGTATCAACATATTCAACACTGGCCTTTCTTTATCGGAATGCCTATAACGTTCATCTACTATTCTGGGCATCCTGAAGAGAATTGTGACAGTTATTTCTCAGTCATAGATGAATTGACATCAACCATACTGGAAAGTTAGGTCTGGCAAAGGAAAACAGCCCCAGATATTCTGAACTGAAAGTCTTTAAGATTTCCATATGCTGTAAAATTTCTAAAAACAACATTTCCCAAAAAGAGAATGGAGAATTTGCCTTTCTTATTGTTACCGTACTGATAAAAATAAGGTGGGAAATAAATGAAAGGAAGATGAAAAAAGTAAGAAACTAAGAAAAAATCTCAGAATTTTTAGTAAATTTATACTCTACAAAAAAGGATGCTAGTTTGTTATCACATTGCATTGTGTGCCTCAAAACTGAACTAAAAAGAGGAGGAAGAGGAAACCACATTTTCCTAACAAACAGCTATATATGCTTAGTAGAAAATAACTATACTTTCCCTAACCCAATCAGATGGGTTTACAAAAAGTTTGCAAAAACGGGTAAACAGTCCCTGGCCCCTACTAAATAATGCCTTCAACACTTTTCCAACATGCATCAAATAAATCTATCTTGTATTATTGTGTTAGATTTTATTTAATATCTTAAATTCAATCTCAGATTTGCTTATTGCAAATTAAAATGCAAAAACTCCCTCCTTTCACAATAAAGCTATAACAACAAAGCTGTCTTTTCTCCAGGCATGATGGAGAAACATCAGGAAACCATGATAGGAAACCATGCCAGTGGCCCTGGAAGATGCTACTGTAACTATACATTATTGGAAAATGCTGGTTTGTATAGTCTTTAGAAACATCTTACAAGCTAAAGGGTGGGATGAATCAAATACAATCCCAAGGAATTAAAAAAATTACTACTAGGATCATTTCACACAATACACAAGAGGCAAAATGAAGAGTTATGCCACAGTTTTATAACACAAGACTATTTATGATATTCACCGAAAATAATAATAATAATAATAATAATAATAAAAAAAAAAATGCTGTACCCCAGAGATATCCCCAACCTGGTACTGTCCGCTACCTTGGAATTGCAGCTCTTAGAAATGCCAGCCAGTATGGCACTTGGCTACAACGGCTAAGAATTCTGGTATATATAGTACCAATACTTTTGGAAGGCAGCATGTTGGGAATGCTGCTCTCGGCCCCTCCCCACAGGTCTGGCATAGGCCTAGAGGACCTACTGCTAATAACATCATGGTCTCTTGCCCTTCTTTTTCTTCACCCATCTTGTGGCACTGAGGGGGGAATCAAGAAACTGGTAGCAGCAGTATGAATAAGAAGTAACAGCCTCTCCCAGTTCCCTTCCTGGCAAGCAATTAAATGGAAAGATAGGAAATGAGGATCCACAAAGAGTAAGAAACCACATTAAGGAAGGTTCTGGTTGAAATGTAATCAACACTCATACTATATCATGCCGACTCAGGTGCAAGATTATGGTTCCTTCTGCATTATCTTTGGCAGTGTTTCTCAACCTTGGCAAGTTTAAGATGTGTGGACTTCAACTCCCAGAATTCCCCAGCCAGCTTCAAGTCCCCTTAAGAAGTCCACACATCTTAATATTGCCAAGGTTGAGAAACACTGATCTCTGGTATCACATGTTTAAAGGTGATTTCAAAAAGATGAGATTTACAAAGTTTAATAACCCTGCTGTAACCACAGCACCACTGCTGATAAAAATGGTAACAGCAGCAGCTTATAGACACAAACACTCAATCTCTAGAAGGTAAAGGTGAACAAAGAGGTACTATTTTCAGTAATAGTCAAGCATTTATAATAACATTTAGTTTGGCACTACTGTGCAAAATTAAAATGACTCCAGAACCATAACGACTAGGAAAATGTAATATAAGGTATTAAATAATAAAATGTAACAAGCTGATAGAGTTGCTCACTGTCTTAGCTAATTTGTCTTCAAGATAATTTATATTGCAAGGTGAAAAGTTCTATAGAGTACTGATTAAATTGCCCTGAAAATAGTTTGTACAATAGTGACATACTATGAGCTCAATCTTAGCAGGAAACCTCTGGTGAATTTGATGATGATCTCTTGCATCAAACCATGTTAGCACAAGCCACTGATCTCTTGCAAAGTTAACAAGCAATACGATGAGGTAACCCGGCACTATTATCAGTGCATGCAGCCACTGCATTTTGTTCATTTTTCCCACAGGCACAATAAAGAAATGACTGATAACATTTCCCAGCCTCTTTTAAATTCCTTTACAATTATACTGTATGCAAAAAGAAATACCACAGGGAGTGCTTTCACCAGAGCATAATGCCTCCATCTTCTGAACTACAGGTTCCAAACACAATTTCTTTAAGGTGCTTCTATTCTGACATTCACAAATAAAATAGCCCATCGAATGAAAAAGAGACCTAACTTCTTCAAATCTTTTGTCTATAAAGGGTTCACTGAGGACATTAAGCCAGTGTGGGTTGGGCTAGGCTCATTGTGACATAAGGACACACCCTTTGGTTTGGTTTGTACTGTGAGTCAATCAGGTGGCTACGGCTTCTTCAGTGAGCCAAAGATGAGCTAATGTGTGAACAGAGGCTAGCCCAGTGTTTCTCAACCTTGGCAACTTTAAGACATGTGGAATTCAACTCCCATGGCTGGCTGGGGTATTCTGGGAGTTGAAGTCTTATAGTTGCCAAGGTTGAGAAACACTGGGCTAGACAACCAGGCAAGAACCTGGTAGCAACAAGTAGTTCTGCCCCAGCTCTCCCTCCTCCTCCAGCTTGTCCAGAAGAAGGACCAGGCTTGGAGGTATTTTGGTCTCTTCCAAAATCGTCCTTAGGGGACAAAAGCATCCAGGCAGGCTAAGATACGATCTCGTGATTTTTCTAATGTACTTCTCTTTACTCCATTTGCCAGGAAGGCTGTGCTGTGATTTGGATTCAAAACACAAAAGGATGCTTCAGAGTACAGAAGCCTGCCTTCAGCTCCTAATAGCTGCTGCAATTTCTCCAAGGACCATGCAACTGGAAACCACAGGCTCTGCACAATGCTGGGCAAAGATGCCTTTGGTTTATGGACTTGCAGAGAGGTGCCAAGTATGTACTCTGGTGCACTTTTAAGCAGCTTTTTGACTTCCAATCAGAAGCACTGCACAGCCCTATTTGCCATATATTGTATAATTCACAGGTACAAATGATCCAGTAGTGTACAGATAAAAGTTTAAAGTGAAGCCTTAAAACTATCATCTATGGATCATCTATAGCCATGACCTATCCTCTTTTTATATTAAAAAAGGTAAAGGTTCCCCCCGCACATTTGTGCAGTCATGTCCGACTCTAGGGGCCGGTGCTCATCTCCGTTTCTTAGCTGAAGAGCCAGCGTTGTCCAAAGACGCTTCCACAGTGATGTAGCCAGCATGACACGGAACGCTGTTACCTACCCACTGAAGTGGTACCTATTCATCTACTTGCATTTGCATGCTTTCGAATTGCTAGGTTGGCAAGAGCTGGGGCTAGTGCGGGAGCTCACTCCATCACGTGGGGCTAGGGATTCGAACCTCCGAACTTGCGATCTTCTGATCGACAAGCCTGGCGTCTTACTCGCTGAGCCACCACGCCCCTTTTTATATTATTTATACTCAAATGAGGTAATTTTCTGGCTAAAATCTCCATCCTAAAATAGACACTAAAAAAAAAAATCTGTAACCCTGGAGTGAGTTCCATTGAACATGGCTGTTGCATAGGGTTAACGTACAAAAACTAGGTGACCAAAATGGAATCTTCAACTTTTAATTAAAAATGCAAACAAACTTGCAAAGAAATGTTACCATCTAATCCATAGCTTTCCAAACTGCGTGTCGCAACACTTTAGTGTGTCACAACACACAGTTTACTGTGTCGCGAAGTGGCGGCGTGGTGGTGTGCACGGCGGCAGCAGCGACGACGGCAGCGGTGCGGCATCAGCGCTTCTACGTTTTAGCGAGGCCGCTGCCGCTGCCGGTGTGTCACCAACGGCAGCAGTTTGGAAAGCACTGATCTAATCTGTCAGAATTAAATAGCAATTCCACCAAAGTAAGAGAAAAAGAAAAAAAGAAAAGCAGTATCTGCTTGATTATTTTTCTTATTTTTTAACTTTGTGAATAATATTGTAACATATACAGGATACATTGTTATGTCATTCACTTATTTGAACCAGCAAATGTTAGCATTGCTCCTCTTCTGGAGGAAAAAAACAACCCTTTGAGCTGTGCTCCAGTATGTTCTCTCTCTACCACAGAAAATGTGTTGGCAATCCAAGTAAAAACAGCAGTAAAATTCCTTATCATAACTGTGTTTCTCAACCTTAAGATGGGTGGACTTCAACTCCCAGAATTCCCCAGCCAGCATGCTGGCTGGGGAATTCTAGGAGTTGAAGTCCACCCATCTTAAAGTTGCCAAGGTTGAAAAACACTGTAATTACATTTATTTTCTTGTTTGCTGGAGAATCTTTCCTTTTTCAAAACCATAACATATGCTGTTTTGTTCTTTTCAATTTCTTACAAAACTTTTTGAAAAGGATTTCTAAGCACTGCATTCCTTTCTAAGATATCTAATACTTTCTATACTGGAACATCAATGCTTCTAGGATTGGGGAAAAAATACCCTGCGAAACTCTGACATTCCATCAAATGGGCTACTTCAACACTACCAAAACTAACAGCATCAATAGCAAACGACAATGAAGCCAATGAACATTGGTGCACAGTGACTTCATCATCCAAATCCTGCAATTCTGTCCTTGCATCCCGATGTTGTGGCAACTGCATGATGCCACCACACACATTTCATCATTTGCCTCCCTCCTTGCCCTTCCTACAGACACTCACAATCAAGACACAATTCATTTAATTAAGAAACACACTAAACACAAACCTGTCATTCATGATTTTGATGAAGAAATTTTGCCTTTCCTAGCCTGATACCCTCTGGATATACTAGGAGTAGAAATTCCTACAATTCCCACTTAGTTGGCTGGGGTTTGTGGGAGATTATAGTTCCAATATCATCATGGCAGATTATGGCAGCAAATGGCTGACCTTGTTAAAGGGCTTTGAACCCGGCTCATACATACATAGGAGATCACCGAGAAATCCCAGAGCCACAAGCTAGATTGGGAAGTTTTTTTAAAAATCCAAGAACATAATGGAAACATTTTAGCATTGTTGCCAAGAAAACTACTTGGACATATCAACATACTCACCAGAAACTTAACTTGAGGTAATCCTTCATACCATTTAGGAAAAGCTGTGATAAATGCATGCCTATTAAAAAATGCTTCTAATTTTCTGCATAAGGGATCCATTTTGAGCATATACTGGGTAGTACCCTTCTTCCTTAAAATCTTGAAGATAGCAGGTCTGGAATCTTCCATGAAATGACGACAATTTGCATTTTATTATTAGTGGTGAAGTAGTTATTCTCAGACTAACAACAGGAAGTAAGAGCTACCTAACATAATCATTATATGTGGCCCTTCCAAAAACACATGGAAAAACCACTTCAGTATCAAACTAGATATTGATTCTAAACTTTCCCTGAACTCCCACTTTCTTCACTCTCGTCTGTCTTCTAGCTGGAACTACTGATTGATTTTTATAGTATAGAATGAACACATGATATAATCCTTGAGGGGTGGTGGTTAGTTTGTTAAGTCAACAAAGATAATGAAGAATCATTGGGGAATTAGGATTTTGGAAGAAAGCAAAGATCTTCTGACCCAAAAGCACATAAAAATTGCAATATGCAACAATATAATTCCGCTAATCCTTCAGAACTGAATATGTAGAGCAGGGCTTTCCGAAGTTTTCCCGTGGCGACACACCAACCACCGTTGGTGTGTCGCCGCAGGAAAACCCGGAAGTGCTGATGATGATCAGCGCTTCCGGGTTGTGTGGTGACACACCAGACTGTGTGTGGCGACACACTTTTGTCGCGACACACAGTTTGGAAAGCTCTGATGTAGAGTTTTCAGTAAGAATCATGTAACTGAAACTTTAAATCACTAACTAGTTACTGGAAGGTTTAGAAATCTACAGAAATGCAGTGCTTCAGAATAATGTATCTCTGCCATTCCCCATTAAGAGCAAACCCAGGTGACACTGTGCAAAAGGAGACCACTCTCAAATATTTTGCATCTATATAATTTAAGTAGAACACAGACTTGAGATTTGGCCTCATGGAAACCAAAGAAACAAACATGGAGATTTAGTGTGACATCACATTTCAACCAACCCCCCATAAGATGCCAATATCCCTCTTCCCATCCCATTCATGTGCCAACCAAAAAAATCAGAGCCAAAATAATGCCACCAGTGCCACTTTGCCATTGGCTAAGGCCATTGTTTAAAAACAGCTCCTGCATCTTTTAGATTTAAAAAATTCTGCCTTTACCTATCATGGTCAGATGTCACCTATCTCTTCAGTCTTTTGCCTGGCAGTGTTGTGCCTGGTAGGATCTATTATTTGTTGGCTCCTTCTCCTTAATTCCAGCTTGTAACTAGATACTGCCCAAATGCTCTTCAAAGGGGCCATATGTTTGCATTCATGTACAACAGAACAACACTAATGTAGCCTAATAAAGAGAACACTTAGCCTGGATGTGGCTGGCCTAGATGTCAACTCCACCTCCAACTCAAATGTGGCAAATTACTAAACAAATCATTACCCAAGCAAGGTAGAGCTGTGAAGTAGTGAAGAAACTAATAAACTAAGAAATTAACATTATAGATTCAATATTCTGCATTTCTCAGCTGTGTTCCACTCTAAATAGTGTTCAGCTGTGGATATGATTTAAAAAAAAACCTTTAGAAAGAGAAGTGGGAGAATTTGACACATTTCAGCAATGATTAGCACAATTCTAGGAAGACATTGCTTAAACAAAAGTTGTCTGTGGTTACTGCCATTTAAAAATATGTTTCCTGTGGACACCAGATGTTTGATGGTGAAAGGAGAAGGCAGGGTGGTGGCACTGAAAAGGAGAATATTCTAGCTTAGTTTCTAGTATGAACTCCTTGTGCACAATACAGGGGAACATGACCATGTGTGGAGGAGGCAGGGAGAGAATAATATAATCCTTCAGCTAACGTTTTCCTTCTAGAATCCAACTTAAAATCTATTAGAAAATCTGGTATGTGTCCTTTTAAGAATCACATTACTCCAATTAGGCAAGTATATGACAGGATGTACGAAAAACTGGATGATGGAAAAAAAGCACAGCATTGCTTATATAATTAGCACCCAAGAGATTCCCAAGATGCAGAGATTTATCTTTAAACACCTGTTTACAAAATCAATAAGAAGATCAAGCAACACAAGAAGATACTTTGTATTGTTGATCACCTGCTGCAGATGTATTTGTAATTTCAGTGGGTAAATCAATAAAATACTGCCCCCACCCGTTTTCAAATTTGCTTTATTGCTTAAACATGGGAGAAAAACTGATTTTGTAAATTGGGATACTACACAGAAACGGGAAAGGGATATATCCTCAGATTTCCAAAGAGAAACATTCAAAAGCTGCAATCACCAAGGTAAGTAAACAACCTACAAATCTAGAATAAGATGCTTAGTATTCTTAACCACTAACTTGTTTAACATTACACACTACAGGTTCAACCTCACTTCAGAGACCTACCTGGCCTTTTTACTAGAACCTCAAGCTCTATAAATTGGGGTCAGATGAAAAATAGTGACTCAGGATAGACATTATGAGTACAATTAGGAAACAAGAAGTTGCATTAGCATCTGAACTGAGTATTCAGCACTCCTTGCACAAAAATTTACTCCTGCTTCTTTCCCCCTCCCCAAAGCAAAAATCTTTCTTGAATTGAAGAATACTTGGGGGGGGGAGTGGAGGGCTTCGGAGAGGAGGTGAATAGGGAAGGACCCACCTGCATTAGTCTGTTTATTGCCTAGAGCATCATATTTTCTGCCAAGCTAAACTGCCAGGAAGGCTGCATAAATCATGGCTTTCTAGCAATTTTTCAATATCTCCTATTAGATACCGGCTTGACAGGGTCATATTTTTGAGCACCAACGTACTGGCATGACAGGCAAACATTTTTATAAAGTGGCCTGAACTTAACTGGTATTACAGCAGGATGAAGCACTGTAGGATGCAGCGATTTCAACTGGTTTCACAAGTCACAATTATGTGATTTGCCTTCTCATATTATGGTTTTAGCAACTAACTTAAAATAGTTTTAAAGAAAAGAAAACAAAGACTGGATCTGTGCATGGAGGATAGCCATGTCAATGGCTTTTTCCAAGATAGCATGATAATGCCTTGCTTATCAGTATAGCTCCATCTATTTCCTGTCAAGGGGAAAAATAAGGCAGGCAATATGTTTTAGATTACAACTCCTACTATCCCTGACCATTGGCACTGCTGGCTAGGGCTGGTGGAAGTTGTAATCCAAAACATTTGAAGGG
Source organism: Charina bottae (assembly GCA_023362775.1). Taxonomy (NCBI): domain Eukaryota; kingdom Metazoa; phylum Chordata; class Lepidosauria; order Squamata; family Charinaidae; genus Charina; species Charina bottae. The sequence continues at coordinate 209,933,189 of JALMGJ010000002.1, read as the reverse complement.
CACCAGGTGGACAACTCCTGTAAAAAGAATGGCTATAATTTTCTTGTCCTGCCTGTAGCTTCCAGAACTATCTGGCTGGCTGCTGTTACAAACTGAATCCTGAATCCTGCTTGTTTTTGCTTTTGTGCTAGTAATAAAGGCAGAGATGCTGCTGGCACAAATAATGTAGATCATCATTTAAAATGGCTTCATGTGTCCATACAACGAACAAGTTAATATTAACACAATGGGGTGGACAAAGAGTGAAACTGCAGGAAAGTGAAATATAAACACTTTCAAGCTTTGTCCTGCTGGATAGCCCTTAGCTCCTCTTTAGTTAAAGCCATTCCTTGTAATTTGAGGTCAGCACATGTAAACAACCACCCTTACCTCCTGGGATAAGAACGGAATGACCTGGGCACATATGGCGTTCAGCCTCTTGACAATTTCCGCCTATGGATGAGAAAGAAAAAGTTAGTGAGCAACTAGTTGCAAGCATATGATTGTGGTCATATATAAAAAGAAAATGCATTTAAAGTGGTGATTTGGACAAAGACAGCACAGCCCTTTGGATTGACTCCAGATGTTATAATGGCATACTTTTAAGTTTGCACCATAGCAGCTACAGTAACTTCCATGCCTGAGAAAAAAGAACCACCAATGGTCAGAAGCTCATTGTGCTCTGCACACACTAAAGTTGATCAGGGTTAACTTTGAAACCATTTACCCACCATGGTCCCAGAATAGAAAGAGAAAGCACATCAGCTTTAATATTTTAAATCCAGTCATAACACAGCCTCCCTCTCAAATTACAGACCAGTGGGGTTTTGCCCATTCAGTTGCCTTACATTCTTCCACACTGCCATTTGATTGTTGTATGAAGGAACACAACCACAATCCAGTTGTGAGAAAAATTAAAAGTACTAAATATTTATTATCCAAATAAAAAGAATACAACTTTTGTAAATTTGACAACTGAAAATTATAAAAATGTACAATGATTAAAATGCAATTAAGAATGACACATAACAGTAAGATCCCCAGATAATATTCAGTCAGTCTGTCTGTCTGTTTGTCTGTGTGTGTGTGTGTCTCTCTCTCTCGAAAACCAGATACTAGATACCAAGGAGTTGAACACCTGGGTTTTTTTGGAAGGTCAGGTCTGGAACATAGATCTGGCCATGGTCATCATATGCTTTAATTGCCTCATGTTTTGATAACTGTACTGTAACGTGTTCTACTGATGAAAATACTTTTGGAAAATGTCCAGAAAGTACACCTAGTACAAAATATACAGCAGGTGTTGTTGAAAAAACATTTTTTTAAAAAAAAATCACCAGATAATATGAACAGAAAGTTTGAAGGGAAAACAACAGAAAAATGTATCTGTAAACGATATAGCTTGAAAATATGAAGACATGGCCATGAGGAAACAAAGAGGTGGTCACGATGGGAAACAAAAACAGACGATCCAGACTTAATGTTCCTCAGAGCAGACACATTGACATCAATAGGCAAATAAGTTATGACTGAAATCTCATTGATTTCTTTGGGTCTCCTTGTAGTGTGAGCGAATCTGCACTAAAGCCACTGAGATGTAATTTTAAAAATTCTGGACTGGCACTGTGGAGACTCGGGTTCAAGTCCACTCTTAACCATGATAGCTCATTGGGTGACTTTGGGCCAGGTACTCTTTCTCAGCCTAAGCTATCTCTCACAAGGTAGTTGTGGTGGGATAAAATGGGATGAAGGAACACTACGAAGCCTGCCTTAAGTTCCTAAAGAAAAAGTGTGATAGAAATCTAATCAAGAAAACAAATAAATAATGAGAACTAATATAATTGCATTCATTACATTGGACAATAATCATAAAAACTCCAAAATGCTTGAAACAAAGTTTTAAGGAACCATGCACATATATCACTTTATAATATATATCACTTTATAAATAAGTAGTATATTTATCACTTTATAAGTAACTTTATATCACTTTATAAGTGACCCCTTTACAACAAAGTAAGGCACCAGTTACAGTGACCTGAAAAAGTTTCTTAGAAAGTTAAAAGAGAAAACAATGTGGACAAGTATCATGAAAGTTAATGTACAAGTGGCTGGGGGTGGGGGAGAGAGAGAATGATCAACCATATCGAAAAGTGAATACTGAGCAAAAAGGAAATAAAATATTCCTTCCATTTAGACAAATAAACTCACAGTAATAAAATAAAGTGTACAAGTTTAATATAGGAACAGATTGGTAAAAGTAAAATAGTTATATAAAAAGAATTCAAATGGTGGAGGAAAAATGTTCAATTTAGAAGCAACAGAAAAGTAATAATTACAAGGAAGAATCAGTAGACCTAAAACCAAAACAAACTTAGCAGAACTAAATGAAATTTAGAATAGGGAAAAATGTTAGAAGTCAGTGAAAGTGTACAAATACAAAATCAATTCAAGGCAGAAGAACAATTTGCTTAAAATATATATAAAAATAGAATTTAAGGGCAAAAGTAGTTATTCTAGGAGGCAAAATAAAGAAATCATTCTAGGTAATTGGAGAAAGAAAAAATAAAGAACTAAGCTTTGAGGGTGGCATAGATTATTTGCAAAGCTGAGGAAAAGTAATCAAAAAAGACTCAAACGACAGAAATAGGGAATGAAGAACAAGATTCATCATTTAAAAAAAATGAACAAACTCAGGGGAACAACTACAAAGGATCAACCAAAAGAGATGGCATAACGAATTGCAAAAAATGACAAGAAATAATTTTGAAAAATAAAATGGTCTAAAGAAAACATGAGAAAAGGAACCAAGCAGAAATTGTAGTAAAAAATGTTGATGTGCGCTCAAGACTTGCACCAAAAATGTTCAGCTGTTCAATCATACAGGCAGAAGATAATGCAATCAATTAATATAGCTAAATTAGAAAAGAAAGAGAAATTGCATTTTGTTTTGTGCATGAAACAAATACATAGAGCAGAGCTTTCCAAACTTTTCATGTTGGTGACACACTTTTTAGACATGCATCATTTTGCGACACACTCCTACAGCAGGGCATCATTTTGCAACATGCTCTTACAGCAGGGCACAAGGCAGGCACTAGGACCTGCGCAGAATCACAGCAGGTTTGGAGGCAGCAAGGCACAAGGCAGGCACTAGGACCTGTGCGGAATCCTGGCAGGGCTTGGAAGCAGCAGCAGCCACGACACACCCAGACACTGCAGCCGACACACTAATGTGTCCCGACACACAGTTTGGAAAGCTCTGACATAGAGGCTTGGAAGTTCAGTCAAACTGTTCCACATGGTTGCAGTTTGATCGAACTGAAACCCAGAACATTTAACTGTTCCAGATTCAGGACGAGACATAGTCCAGAGGAATCTTATGGGGCAAAGTACAGCAAGGCTGGTATGCCTTACTCTCTTGTTCCTCCTCTGCAAATATTGAGTGCCAGCTCGGAAATCTCAGCACCTTCCTTCCCCTTTCATCAGCTTACCTGCCACCATGCTTGAATTTAACTATCCTCCCCATCCCTCCCTGTAATTTGCCCAGCACCTTCCTTCTCCTTACCACCCTCTGCTATTGGAGGTGCTTTTTCCCTATTGTCCCCACCCAGGAACACTTCCACCCAGAACAAGTACAGTATATTTCTGGTTTGAGTCCAAGCACAGATGCACAAAACTCTAGTTTGCATGTGGAATGGTTTGAATATGGACCATTTTCCTCATCCCTAGAAAGATAGAGTCAGTCTGGTGTAGTGGTTAAGGCAGAACTTTCCAAACTTTTCATGTTGGTGACACACTTTTTAGACATGCATCATTTCGCGACACACTCTTACAGCAGGGCACAAGGCAGACACTAGGACCTGCGCGGAATCCTGGCAGGGCTCAGAGGCAGCAGCATCCGCGACACACCCAGACACTGCAGACGACACACTAATGTGTCCCGACACACAGTTTGGAAAGCTCTGGGTTAAGGCATCAGGCTAGAAACCGGGAGACTGAATTCTAGTCCCGCCTTAGGCACAAAGCCAACTGGGTGACCTTGGACCAGTCTCTCTCTCTCAGCCCTAGGAAGCAGGCAATGGCAAACCACTTCTGAAAAACCTTGCCAGGAAAACTGCAGGGACTTGTCCAGGCAGTCTCTGAGAATCAGACACAACTGAGCCGTTTAAAAAAAAATAAAGAAAAGGATAGTGCTGATGAATTAATCAAAACATGGGAATCTATGATTGAAGAAAGAAATGGATAAAACTAGCCTCATGAAGAGAACATTCATGAAGAAAAAAACCAGAAATGGCTGGGAAGAAAGCAACCATACCCCCCAAAAAGGTTAAGTACTGCAAAAGACGCTCTTAAAAAATAAAATAATAAAAAAGGAACAGAACAGGGAGAACTTTTTTTCCTGAATGTTATTCTCTATCTTGCAACGTTCTGGGAGTTTGTTGTGCTAGTATTAGGAATTGGCAAAATGCATAAAAACTGTATAGGAAAACAAATGGTGATCAGACAATAGAAAAACAGAATTTATTTATTTATTTATTTATTTATTATATTTATACCCCACCTATCCCCTCCCTAACGGAGGACTCTTTACATACATATATATATTTCATTATACATTTTCCCATACATATACAATTTAAACCGTGCGCGCTAAGGGAAGGGGTAAGGGAACCGACTCTTCCGTGGCTACTTGGACTACAAGCCCCACAATGCCTTGCGTCGGAGCCGGCTGCTGACGTCCTGTAGATGAAACTGCTTTTTTTCCAGGATCCGTCGTTGCCGCCGCCATTCCAGAGATCTTCCGTTCGGTGGCCGACTCCCCGACAGGACGCCAGCATATTGTCCCACTTAAGGTGGTACCCATTTATCTACTTGCTAAGCTTTCAAACTGTTGGGTTGACAGGAGCTGGGACTAGCAACGAGAGCTCACCTCGTTGCGCGGGGATTCGAACTGCCGACCTTCCGATCGGCAGTCTACAGCTCGGTTTAACCCGCTGAGCCACCGCGTCCCTTAATTAATAACATTAATTAATTAATTAATTAATTAATAACATTAATTAATTAATAACATTAATTAATAACATCAAGAGGAAAGCAAGACAAAGTCCAAATCATGACAACTATAGTGTTAGCTTAAAAAAGACAGGAAAGTGTTCAAAAAAAGAAGGGGAAGTAAAGATCAAACCTCCAAATTATCAAATACATAAACAGGGATAGTACTAAGGTAGTCCTTGGGTTACAATGGCAATTGGGACTGGGATGGCTGTCGCTAAGCGATGCTGTCATAAAGTGCAATGTCACATGACCGCATCGCTTAGCGACAATCCCGGTTGCCTTCGTAACCCCAAGACGTGCAGGTTGTTAAGCAGGAAACAGCAGGAGACCCAGGTAAGCAGCACTGGGGTGCTGCAGGGGGTGAGGTGAGGAAGGCCCTGGGAGGGCTAGCGCAGGCCGCGTGCGAGCGCAGGAAGGCTGGAGTGTGGATGGCATGGCGCAAGTGCAGGAAGGCCAGGGGGACTTACCAGAGTGACTTGCAACTTTCCCTGCCAGCTTCTCCATTGACTTTTCTTGTGGGAAGCTGGCAGGGAAGGTTGCAAATGGTGATCATGTGACTGCAGGATGTTGCAACTACTATAAGTGTAAGCTGGTTGCCAAGCACCCAAATCGCAATCATGTGACCATGGGAGCACTGCAACAGCTGGAACTTCAAAGACCAGTCATAAGTACCACTCATTCAGCACCACTGCAACTTTGAACAGTCACTGAACAAATGTTCTTTAAGTGAGGACTACCTGTATACCTAAAGACTTATAAGAGAGAGGAGCAGAACTGTCAAAAGTAAGAAACTAATTTTGATTAGCCCTAACTAGGAAAAGGGTTTTAAAGTCCTGAAAAATGATAGCTTTATTAGCAGCTGAATGACACTAAATCTATTTTCTTTTCTTCCACTATACTCATTTAAAGAAACATCTGCTGCTATTGAGATTACAGACTCGTAGTAGGACCGAGAGTCAGATTAAAAACACCACTCACTTTCTTTTAGCTTCATCTACCTCAGAGAGATGTCAAGACGAACAAGAAAATGAGAGGGCGTATTGTGAAAAATGTTCTCCAGAGGCCCTAGTGAATTTCTGCCATTGAGGAAAGACAATTCAGATTGGACTGAGTCAATGAATAACCCCAAGTTCAATATACAATGCTAGGAACAGATATAGTATAATTTAAAATGTAAATTTGGAATTTCATGTCTTTCAGCAAGATATCCAGGCAACTTCTATTGTAAACTGGTGAAGTTTACTTTAGTTTCTTATCAGTATATTAGTATTTTTTAATTGGTTAGGTAGGGTCTGAAGTCTTTTCCTTTCAAAACATTGCATACCAAGAACAAGGGGTTGCCAGAAAAAGGAGGAAATCAGAATTAATAATGATAATGCAGGTAATGATTTTGCATGAAAGAGCATTTTGCCACCAAAAGTAATTGCAAACTGACCAAAAGTAGAAGGCAATTTAAAAACATCCCTTTACAGGTAGGTCTGTCTTCTTCTTCCTATTTAAGTCAAACACAGAGGGCAGATTACAAAGTGAAAGGCATTTTATTTTATTTTATTTTATTTTATTTTATTATTTATTTTATTATTTTATTTTATTTATTATTTTATTTTATTTTATTTTATTTTATTTTATTTTTTTATTTTTTTTATTTTATTTTATGTGAACTACCTTACACAGTTTGCTCTCATTTCTGACAGACTAAACCGGGCCTTTCAGTAACGTTTTACACTCACCAAATATCTGCTGGGTTGTTGTTTTTTTTGAGAAAAATATATTAAAGGATGTGGGAATTCTGCTGAAGTAGGATGAGAGAGAGGTGACCATTGTCCAGCATCATTTCCTTCCTTAGCGTCCTCTAGAGGGATATTTACATAAATAGAAACATCCAGTTTCCTAACCTGCTTAAGAAAATTCTCAGTCTTGAATAAGCAGTCTTTATTGGTAGATAAATTTCATTCATTCATTCATTCATTCATTCCTCACATTTATATAGCTCCCTATCTCACAAATGTGACTCTGGTCGGCATATAATAAACAACCATAAAAAACAAAAATTAAAACATTCCATAATAAAAAGCATCAATATTGTTTAAAAAAGACTAAAAGAGAGCATCTTTGATGTTACAAACAGTGTAGCCATCTCAGCTATTCTCCGGCTACAAAGCATATGGAGCCATGGCGGCGTGGTAAAGTGTAATGGAGAATATGTTTTTCCTTTTTTTAGAATTCCAAGTTTATTTTATTGTTTTAACAAGATGGAAAGGGTCATTCATATATTGGCATACAAAAGTGTACTATTTGGCATATTTTTAAATCCTTTTTTTCCCTAGGCAATATTTTATAAGATGCCCTATATAAAATAATCTGACTTGTTTTTAATTAGAAGTAAGCCTCATTCCTACTATTATAACAGAGCTTATTTTCAGTAATTCCCAGTGAACTGCTTACATTTCTGCTCAAAAGTTTTGCTGAGTTCAGCTGGCCTTCTCAGGTAAGCTGATTGCAGCTTTGGTTTTCTATTTCTTTAGGAAAGCATTAGTTTTGTAAAAGCCAAAGCTGGGAAGATACCTAATGCTGGGGGTGGGGGAGTTACATCTTATGTAATTTAAGCAGTTGTGTAATGAAAAAAATCTGAGGAAAATTATATAAAAAATCAATGAGGAAAAGAAATCCATATTGAGGCAATGAGTTATGACATCAGCTAAAGGTTTAATAAGATCTTAGCTACCTTGCTACAGAAAAAATATTTTAGGAGTTGGAAATAAGTCCCACCAATGTTGCAGTTGCTCAAAAGAAAACCAGTTGCTCAAGCCAAATTTTTACCATATAGTCCCTTTAAGAACATATTAAGGACTAGCAGCATAGCTGCCTATTAGCTTAAAATTTGATAGTATTAAATAATATATGGAATAATTTTCTAGGGCTATACAGGACTTCATCCTGCATATTTTCAAAGCCTGATCTTGAAAAGCACTATAATGAAAAACTAAAAGCACTGGGGAGGGGGAACTTCGTTTTTTTTTCTTTTGAAAAGAATCAAAGAAAGAAAAATTTGGACAAAAAATATGCCTCTTCCCCTCATTTTTACAGTGTTGCCCTTTTTTTCCTTAGACCTTCTCTTCTGTAATCCTGATTAATATGGAAGGAACAGTGTTAAAATTCACCCCCCTTCAGGTTGCCGCATTCTTGCAGAATATTCTGAAGCAGCAGCACTGCCAGTTCTAAAATTGGTCCTCAGTAACCTTTTTTCAGGGCCTTTCTGCACTTTCTCATTCCATATTCTCTTCTTTATTGCCACTGCCATTTGCCCTTCCCCAATTTAAGAGGACTCCAGGCATCCATGTGACTGTCTCTGACAGCAGGGATTAGGCTACTAGACCCAACACTTTGTACCAAAGGGTGCCATTAAAGTGCAGCCATTTTCTAGAGTGACACTCTCTGAGATGGAGAGTGAGGTCTGAAGCAGTGTTTCTCAGCCTTGGCAACTTTAAGATGCATGGACTTCAACTCCCAGAATTCCCCATGCTGGCTGTGGAATTCGGGGAGTTGAAGTCCATGCATCTTAAAGTTGCTGAGGTTGAGAAACACTGGTCTAAAGTATGGGATCTGGTAGCCTAAGAGTGCCACTGAGGTACACCCATTTTCCAGATGACGTTAAGACTTTACTTCTTATGGTCACCTACCTTCAGATGAAAAAGCTAGAGAAAGCAAAGCAGTGAGAGTCCCGCTGGATCTTAAAGAAGGCATTTTATAAATATTTTAATAAGGCAATGAACCTGTGGATTCCAATCCAATCTCACATACCTGCATGAATAGCACACCTCACACATTCTACCCAATGCTATCTTTACAGCACATCTACCTATGGCCCCATCTTGAACCATTTTAGTTAATGCCTTTTAGGAGGACAAGGATTGGAAAAAAGCATCCCACTGTGTGGATTTTGATTTACAAATCTCTGGATCTAATTCTAAGAAATGTTAAGAGGGTCTGCATTTACATATGAGGATATCTTTCATCAGTAAGCATTGTTAACTGAAAAGAAAGCTTTTACCTAGGAAACCTCGGGAAACAAAATACTTTGTATTTATAATACAATAGACTAATGGAGCTATTCTTCTGGAATTTGGCTCTAAATTGGAAGCACGCTGAGGGAAGGTCTAAAATGATGAATGGTGTAGAAAAAGCAGGGAAGGGGTTTTTTTTACTCTCTCTTTCTCTTTCTCTCATAATCCAATGAAGGTGAATGGTGGGCAATTCAGAACAGTCCAAACTGTGAGCTTGCTGCCAGAAGATGAAGCAATGACCTCCAGCTACAGTGGGGCAAAAAAGTATTTAGTCAGCCACCAATTGTGCAAGTTCTCCCACTTAAAAAGATGAGAGAGGCCTGTAATTGACATCATAGGTAGACCTCAACTATGAGAGACAAAATGAGAAAACAAATCCAGACAATCACATTGTCTGATTCGGGAAGAATTTATTTGCAAATTATGGTGGAAAATAAGTATTTGGTCACCTACAAACAAGCAAGATTTCTGGCTCTCACAGACCTGTAACTTCTTCTTTAAGAGGCTCCTCTGTCCTCCACTCATTACCTGTAGTAATGGCACCTGTTTGAACTTGTTATCAGTATAAAAGACACTTGTCCACAACCTCAAACAGTCACACTCCAAACTCCACTATAGTGAAGACCAAAGAGCTGCCGAAGGACACCAGAAACAAAATTGTAGACCTGCACCAGGCTGGGAAGACTGAATCTGCAATAGGCAAGCAGCTTGGTGTGAAGAAATCAACTGTGGGAGCAATAATTAGAAAATGGAAGACATACAAGACCACTGATAATCTCCCTCGATCTGGGGCTCCACACAAGATCTCACCCCGTGGGGTCAAAATGATCACAAGAACGGTGAGCAAAAATCCCAGAACCACACGGGGGGACCTAGTGAATGACCTGCAGAGAGCTGGGACCAACGTTAACAAAGGCTACCATCAGTAACACACTATGCCGCCAGGGACTCAGATCCTGCAGTGCCAGACGTGTCCCCCTGTTTAAGCCAGTACATGTCCGGGCCCGTCTGAAGTTTGCTAAAGAGCATTTGGATGATCCAGAAGAGGATTGGGAGAATGTCTTATGGTCAGATGAAACCAAAGTAGAACTGTTTGGTAGAAACACAACTCGTCGTGTTTGGAGGAGAGAGAATGCTGAGTTGCATCCAAAGAACACCATACCTACTGTGAAGCATGGGGGTGGCAACATCATGCTTTGGGGCTGTTTCTCTGCAAAGGGACCAGGACGACTGTTCCGTGTACAGGAAAGAATGAATGGGGCCATGTATCGTGAGATTTTGAGTGCAAACCTCCTTCCATCAGCAAGGGCATTGAAGATGAAACGTGGCTGGGTCTTTCAGCATGACAATGATCCCAAACACACCGCCCGGGCAACGAAGGAGTGGCTTCATAAGAAGCATTTCAAGGTCCTGGAGTGGCCTAGCCAGTCTCCAGATCTCAAGCCCACAGAAAACCTTTGGAGGGAGTTGAAAGTCCGTGTTGCCCAGCGACAGCCCCAAAACATCACTGCTCTAGAGGAGATCTGCATGGAGGAATGGGCCAACATACCAGCAACAGTGTGTGCCAACCTTGTGAAGACTTACAGAAAACGTTTGACCTCTGTCATTGCCAACAAAGGATATATAACAAAGTATTGAGATGAACTTTTGATATTGACCAAATACTTATTTTCCACCATAATTTGCAAATAAATTCTTTCCAAATCAGACAATGTGATTGTCTGGATTTGTTTTCTCATTTTGTCTCTCATAGTTGAGGTCTACCTATGATGTCAATTACAGGCCTCTCTCATCTTTTTAAGTGGGAGAACTTGCACAATTGGTGGCTGACTAAATACTTTTTTGCCCCACTGTAGATTGGCTTTAACAAGAGATGAGCTAGGTCCATGGCAAATAAGGCTATCAATTGCTGTTCTTCAACAAGGGCTGTATTTTACCTCCAGTAAGATGCACCAGAGACACATTGCTTCTGAATATAAATTGCTGGAAAATACACCTGTCAGCATACTTTTTGGCTTTTCTCCTGCTGGTGGAGGAGAAATTCTAGCAATTCGAAAGCATGCAAATGCAAGTAGATAAATAGGTACCACTTCGGTGGGTAGGTAACAGCGTTCCGCGCGCGTCATGCCGGCCACATGACCGTGGAAGCGTCTTCGGACAACGCTGGCTCTTCGGCTAACAAACGGAGATGAGCACCGGCCCCTAGAGTCGGACACGACTGCACAAATGTGCGGGGGGAACCTTTACCTTTTTTTTACCTGCTGGTGGACCGCTGATAGGTGTTTGGTGAGGCACTGTAGAAACAGAATGCTGGATTCACAGGCTTTCAGTTTGATCCAACATTACTCTTCTTATACTGTAGTTCCAATTTCAGGAAAGTACGTTACTAATGATCAAAGCCCCACATTTCCAACGGATTGGTGATGCTACAATCAAGAGAGTGGGTGCACTCCATGCCCTCATAAGACTGAAGGTGTTTAGAGGATGGATAATATTCATGGGAAGAAATATGAAGGCAACTGAATAAAGTGTGCATGAGTAAGAGAATCCAAAATAGAAAAAATGAAAAAATGAAAATGTATGGATTGAGTTGTATGAATGCTGAAGGGGAAGTCTGTAGGAAGAAGCCCTTGCTCCAATATAAACTGTTTATAGATCAGCAAGGAATACCAGTTTACATGACCTCAGAGTGATGTTAACCGCTCCAAATGCCTGCACATCTTGGCTCTCTGCCAATAGCCAACGGATTGTATGTGGCCAATATGTACACGTATGTCTGTTTACAGTGGTATAACATTTTAATCCTGTGTGAAAGGAAGCTGTGCTTGATGAGCCAACCTAAGCAGGAATGTCAAGCAAATATCACAACAATTGTCTGAAGTGACCCTGATACAAGGTTCATTGCAGAGCTATTTAATTTGGGACTTCAACATCCTTGTTTTTATTTACTCAAATAGGTTAGGCCAGAGTGCTGTAGGCCAGTGTACACCTGTTGCTCAAGGCTGTAGCTTATCAGCACGCAAGCTTGTGTACACAATAGAAGTCCAAATGTTTTGACAGAATTCATTCCGGCATTTTAAAAAAGCTGCCTCCAGTACTAGTAAAAGAGAAAGCAATCTGTGTAACTCTCTTCTACTATGGACCTAATGTAAAAGGTCTTGCTCTACTGTATCACCTCCATCCTTTCCTTCTGCCACCTGAAAGAGACCAAGTCACCTACTGCACAGTTGGGCAATCCAGACGAAATCTACAGTTTGCCTCTTTGTAACACTATGCCAGTTGTGTAGTGAATTCATGCTTATGCTGGGCCCTTAGCTCTATTCCCTTATTACTGTTTTAAGTTATTTTCAGATCATTTTTGTTCTCCAGTTCTTATATCTGCACGTTCTGCAGCTATGGTTTTGCTTGCACAGCCAGTTATTCCAAACTGAAGCAGAGGCACAAAATTGTTTGTCATTCATCATAATATTCTTTTTCTCTTCCATTTCTAATAGCCTACATACTTTTATCCCTTGGTCATATGCAGAATATTGAAAAGGTATTCAATCCTGTAAAATCAGAATATATGAGCATGTAAAGGAGCCACCCAGATTTTGGTTGGGAGCCGCCCAGAGTTTGATATAAGATGGGTGGCTATATAAATGTTGTAAGTAAGTAAGTAAGTAAGTAAGTAAGTAAGTAAGTAAGTAAGTAATCTTGGAATAATTTCCAGCTTGAGGAAATTTAGGTCACATATATATTAGCAGATCAAAAGAAGATTGAATATTATTTAATTAGAGTTTTATCCACTAACAGGGGAGTGATGTAAATATGAAATATCATCTAGGCAATCTTTATTATTTTGAAGGAAAATACATTCTTCACCCCATGTGACATGTAGCTTAACAGAATGATCCGCTTTTTTGTTTTAGAAAAAAAATGTTTTTAAGAAGAAGAAAAGTATATGAACAAAACTGTGGCTTGTTAGTGTGTCATTAAGGACTCGGGAAGTCTTTGCAGACAGACTGGTTCAGTGATGGAAATTAATTTATCTGCCCTGCACTGAATCTCAGGCACATGCTGTTTGCAAGGAACTCTCAGAGCAGCAAGCGATTATTGTTGACCATTATTCACTTCCTAATTGCTGAACTTGGTTTGTTACTGTTCCTTCCATTTTATTTCCTGCTGAAGGGTGCATACAAACTGGAGAACTGTAAAGTTCAAAGAAACCAAGGGTAACTTAGGTCTAAGCTTGTGGATGACAAAAGAGGCTCCATACTTAACCATTAGGCTTGTGTAAACTGGGGAAGAGCGGAGAATACTAGCAGTACAAATAAATAGTAGGCATTGCTCCTGTGATGCTCTCTCCCAGTTGCATCCCAAACAGCTTCTTGGTTAGCTCTGAAAAGATGCTTAGAGTGAAGATGGTAGAAAACCAGAAATGGACATGATTGACCACTGGAAAGAGTTCACGTCTGAGCCCTTGGGGTAATAGTAAGAGTGGCAAAACACCATTCTTCTCTGTGTTTACTGCATCCACAGACTCCCACATACAGTAGATGTCCTGTTCAGAGTAACCAGGGCTCTTTGAGGGAAAGATGGATGGAACTAAGCAATTGGGCAGAGTCTGCTGTGATGAGCGAGCATCTTATGTTGCAATATGGGGTTCTTCTGAGTTTGTGGACCCGAAAGGAAGTGGATACTGGAGTTGTGTAATTTGAATTGTGTTACCTATAGGCTTGATCCATGTCCTCTCCTTGCAGCTACAGTATGTAGGGTGTAAGCAAATGGATCCAGGAGACAACCAAAGCTTATTTGAGGCAGGGTGTCATGCTAACTGCCTTTAAGGAGACAGAGGGTATGCCCTGTCTAGGGTTATCAGATCTCTGGCAAAAGGAGGACATGCCCATCTTTTTTACCCCATGTCCTCTGCTCGGCAGGCATAGCCTTAAAATAAAATATTGTCCAGCTTTCTGAGTGTCTTTTTTTTTTTAGGAAAAAAATGGACTGTTTTCACAACAGAAATCATTCAAAGTTTCGTGTATTGTGACCTTGTACATTGTCTACTTCTTTCTTTCTCTCATCAATCAACAGACTCAACAGCCTAGATTTACATTATTTAATTTATTTCCTGATTCCAGCAATTGGCTTCAATCCAGCTCCTTCCAATTTATGATCATTGTAGTCTGTAGATCACATGACTCGTCATATATTTCTATGGTGAAGTTTGAAAACCGTGTCGTCGATTCTACATTATCACTAGCATATGTTCTTGAAAATAAAGATTTGTTGGAAAATTATTGCAATTGAAAAACCAGTCTTTCTGATGCTGGAAAAAGTAATTTCATATACACGCAGGCCCGAGTACTTTTTTTCTTTTTTGCAGTTTTTTCCTGTACCTTTTGTTGTGGTTGCCAAGAAAGTTAAACAGTTAGTGTGTCCTCTTCTTCCTTCCATTTGTCTCCTTTCCAATTGTCCACGTCCTCCTTTGCCTGTTCCTATATCTGAAAGCCCTGTCCCTGTCCTAAAAAATATTTCCTGGATCTGGCCATAGCTCTGATAACTCTTTGGTCTCCAATATTCCGTTTTTAGGCAATGTTGTTAAGAAGGTGGTAGGGAACCAATTACAGACAATTCTAGAAGAAATGGATTAATGAAACCTTTCCAGTCAGGATTCAGGCCCAGTCATAGGACAGAACCAGCTTTGATTTCTCTGTCAGATAAACTTTGTTGGGACTTAGATGATAGGAGTTTGCCCCTCTGGTTCTATCAGTCTTCTTGGTGGCATTTGATACCATGAATTGTGGTATTTTTCTGGACCATCTACAAAGGTTGGGCATTCCGTTTTATGGTGGTTCCAATCCTATCTCAGTGAGAGGTTCCAGTCAGTGGTCATGGGGAAGAAGTACTTGAGGCAATCAGTAGTCCCATATGGGATCTTAAAAGGCTTGATTCCCTCCCTGCCATACCCAATAAGAATATGTTACTCAATATGTACTCAATATGTTACTCAAGTTACTCAATAAGTACATGAAGCTGCTGGGAAAGGCGAACCATCAGTTCAGGGTGAAGTATCATCAATATGTTGATGACACCCAGTTACATATAACCGCCCTGGGCCAAAATCTTTAACTAGTGTCTGGAGGCTATGAGGAACTGAAAGGGGTGAAGCATGTTCAAATAAACCTGACGAAGTTGCAGTTGCTGTTTGTTGGCAAAGAACTGGGAAATCCTATAACATTGGCCCCAGCAGTGACTCAGGATGGGGTCATGTTGCCCCCAAAGGAGGTGATTCATGACTTGAGAGACTTCCTGGACTCTTAGCTCCTGCTAATACAGCAAGTGGAAACTGTAGAGAAAGGGGTTCCAGATTCAGCCAGTCCCCAAGTTATGACTCAATCTGGACCAGGATGCCCTGGTGATGGTAACTCACACCTGATCATCAACTGGTTGAACTACTATGTCAGCTTTTCAAGGTAGACCAGACTTGGAAACCAAAGTTATGAATATTAAAACTACTTTTATTAGAGTGTTACAGTAACAGAATCTTGCAAGTCTAAATGTTCCTTCTCCTTCCCTGCCTTTATCCTAAAAAGAACTAGGGAGGCAACTCTCAGACATTTTCTCAAATTACATTCCTGCTTTGGATTCAGATTTCTCTGACCATTGTCTTGGCTGCAGTTCTTTTTCCTGTTCCTCAAGGTTATTCTCACAGCCCATTACATACAATAATACACTCTACATGTGGCTGCCTATGGAAACAACTCAGAAACTTCAGCTGGTACAAAATGAAGTGGCTACTGCTGGAACAACTCTGTCAGTGTAAAAAAACATTAATTTTAAAGTTGGTGGGTTGATGTAAACTTGATCTTGGGGAAGGATGGATGAACTATTAAGGGGGGACTTCCAGAAGAAATTACACAGCCCTGAGAAAGAGCAAAGTGTTGTTGTTCACTGTGCAGGGTCCAGTAGGACAGTGATTACACTATAAAGGTAAAAAGGTAAAGGTTCCCCCGCACAGTCATATCCGACTCTAGGGGCTGGTGCTCATCTCCGTTTGTTAGCTGAAGAGCCAGCGTTGTCCGAAGACGCTTCTGCGGTCACGTAGCCAGCATGACACGTGCGGAACGCTGTTACCTACCTACCGAAGTGGTACCTATTTATCTACTTGTATTTGGATGCTTTCAAATTGCTAGGTTGGCAAGAGCTGGGGCGAGTGCGGGAGCTCACTCCGTCACGCGGGGTTATGGTCTCAAACCTCCAAACTTGCGTCCTTCCGATCGACAAGCCTGGCGTCTTAACCGCTGAGCCACCGCCCCATTGATACACTATAACTGTTGCCAAATAAATATATAAAAACTTCAGATACATGGAAATCAAATTTAATTCAACCATCAGCATTCAGGAATGCAATCAGGCATGCTAGTAACTATAGCTACAGTAAAGCAATACATCTTATTTATTTAAATTACAAAAAAAATTATATAGTGCTAATCTGAGAATTAAGATCCTGAAAAGTGAAAACTTTTCTAAAAGTAACAAGCTGAGGGCTCAAGAACTTGCTCAAATTGGAATGTTCCCAATCTGCAGTGAAGCTGCATATAGTGCCTTGTATAAAAGAATTAGATATTCTTAAGCATATTTTATTTTTTTAAACCATATTGGAAGTATATATAACCTGAAACGGAAGTAAAAATAATTATGAATCAAATTCTTCTTAAGGAAAGACAAGAGTTACAAAAAACCTTGATGTAGTTGTAATAACTACAATTAATATCACACTCAAACTATCATTTCTCCCATGGTTTCAGGTTAAACATCTGTTTTTATATAACTAATAAGAGAACAAACTATAATAGGCAGAATAAAGCGAAGATATAAGGGCTTCCTTTTATTTATTTATTTAATTGAGTTATATGGCTGCCCATCTTGCAAATTCAACTCTAGGCAACTAACAACATGTTAAAACAACAAAAAAAACAATCAAAGAGAATATTTGTAGCTCAGGGTTGAACTGTGGAGTCCTTGGTGCTCTCTGAGCCTTGTTGTTTTCTTGCAGACATTTCATTGCCAGGCTAGGCAACATCTTCAGTGTGAAAAGGAAGTGGGACTTGCTCTCTGTTTATATACCATGGCTTGTCCTGCTTGTGTTGGTGGAGGTGTTGTTCTCTACTTAGTAGTTTCTTGATTGGGCTATGAAGACCAGAAGACCAGAACACCTCCTTGCCAGCAATCATCACCCAGATATGAAAAGATTAACACCAGGATTAGCACCAGAGGAACAATCAAACAGCACAATATACCCTAATCAAGGAACTATTAACTCAATCAATCAACCAAGTAGCAAACAGCCCAATCAAGGAACTACTAAGGAGAGAACACCACCTCCACCAACACAGGCAGGACAAGCCACGGTATATAAACAGAGAGCAAGTCCCACTCCCTTTTTGCACTGAAGATGTTGCCTAGCCTGGCAATGAAACGTCTGCAAGAAAACAACAAGGCTCAGAGAGCACCAAGACTCCACAATAAAAACAATATTAGCAAAGAATGAAAACCTACAATGGTCACCGAAGAGAATCCTAAACAAAACAATTAACAAAACCTCTCAACAGGCCATCTAACCTTCTGACCCCTAGGCCCTGGAGCACATCCAGGTCTTCAACAGTTTACAAAATGCCAGCAGGGTTGTAGCCAAATTGATCAGCTGGAGTATGGTGTTCCAAAGGGCAGGCACTGCAACAGAAAAGGCACACTTCCAAGGTCACATGAGATGATATTCTTTAATTGAAAGGATCTGGAGTGTGCCCCCCCCCCGTTAGACCTAGTGAGATGGGTGGGAGAGGTGGTCCCAGATAACCCAGCCCCATGCCATGAAGCGTTTTATAGATGATGACCAGCACCTTGAATTGCACCTGGAAGCAAACTGGGAGCCAATGCAGCTCATGAAGCAGAGGTATAACATGGGCATACCAAGGTGCACCCATAACTGCCTTTGCTACTATATTCTGGACCAGCTGTAGCTTCTAGATCAGAGCTTTCCAAACTCTCTGTCGGGACACGTTAGTTTGTCAGTTAGTTTGTTTGAACATTTGAAGGACCATATGCAACCTCCAGGTGACGGGGTGTGCATTTTTGTTCTAAACAGACATAGTTGACCCTACTTTTCTCTTGGATGCGAAAAAACAATAAAAGACCTACAGAATGCTAGAAAATGAAGTGAGAACCAAGGTTTATTTTAACATTCTCATGATTATACATAATGGTTGACTCACTGTTTTTACAAGACTTGGGGCTGGCCACCCAGAAGTCTATCTAAATCTGTTCCTCAAAACCAGAGATTTATCTTAACCATCAAATAAAAGTGTATTGCAAATAATTGGGTTTAGGTGTTCACCCACAGCTTGCTGTAACCTGCCACCTGTTAAACCAGATAATTGTAAGAGGAGATTTGGACAATAGGGGAATTCAAGATACCTCTCCCTCACAGCAAAGGAGAAATCTCACTCTAGGAGAAACACACAGAGAGACCTGAAATTAAAGCACCTAGATGCTCTGGCATAAGTGTCCTATAAAAAGATAGCAGTGGGATTATATAACATTCCAGGCATGGGAGAAACCATTTTGTTCTATCTGTAGAACCTGCACAAAGGTATTATTAGTGGTAGACTAATTATTCTGGTCACAGGCTTGTTGAAACTGTTCTTCGATCCTTTTTTTTTAAAACTCATTTCCTATTAAAGACGGTGACAGAATTGCAACACAGCTACAGCTGGGCGATGAGGATGTTCACTCCATTGTAATTATCCATAATGACAATTTGACTTCGCAGCATGTTTTGAACTCACATGCTAAAATTCCAAACAAATCCTTTTAAATGCCAAGAATATCCTTCATGGTTACCTTTTGCTTCAGGGGCAAAACACCAACAGCAGTTACTGATGGTTTGGATTTTTACAGGAAAAATAACTTATCCAAATTGTGTGTGTGTGTGTGTGTGTGTGTGTCCACATATGTTTTTAGGAAAGCCCAATTCCAGATTTGTGAACTCCTGAAACAAAACATCTTGATATTTTATTTTAAGGGACTTAATAAAACATATGATGAGCCATCTAGGGCGGGCAACGAGTCCTGGAGAAGAGCCAAAGGGTGAAAGCCAGAGGGAATCGAAGGATGAAGTACTAGTGGTGGTTGGTAACACAAGCCATCTATTCAGTTATGATGCACAGAGAGACAAAAGCAGCAGTGGGCGAGAAAAAGGCAGCTTTACATCTTGCTTTGCTGGCAAATGGCCAGAAAGCAAAAAAAAACAAGAAAAGAAAAGAAAACCCCTAGGCTGGCTGGCTGATTTTAGTTAGCTTGCAATCCCTCCTGGGAATCACTTGACATCTGTGGCTGCTTGTGTGTGCGTAGATGTGTGTGACTACATCCTTCTTCAACAACAATCTTCATAAACGCTATCTCTTAGGAGGAGTCAACAGTACTGATGTCCAGACCACAAGAAGCATAACAAATAGGGCAGTGGGAAACTGAACATTTACATTTGAAATCGGGCTGTACATCTTTTTAGCTGTTGTAGTAAGGATTCTCAGATTCCTTTGTAAAAGACCTCATTTCTATTAAAAGCCCATGTAACTCTTCTAACTCCAAGCATTAAACTCTATCAGACTTTTCCTCTCTTCTCCCTTCCCTGAAAAACTTTACTGTAAAGGAAATACTGTTGGCTTAGCAGAGTCTCAAGATCTGTTAAAACTACAGCTCCTAGAATTTCCAGTCACATGGTTATGTCTATGATATACTGTATGGGGTGCAAACATCTGGATGGCTACTAGGCACTCTAGAGCAGCCTTTCTCAACCTTTTGGCCCTGGAGGAACCCTTGAAATATTTTTCAGGGCTCGGGGAACCCCTGCACATTCAGGCTCAAATATAGGCCAGAAGTTACAAAATTATTATATTCGTTTCATGGGTAGGCCTGTATATATGCATTAACAGTGTTCTTAAACTAAAAATAAAGAAGGAAACTTACCTCTTTAATGTGAAGTTGCCTGAATTTGAAATAATTTTTTTAATAAATCATGATCTCCCAGGGAACTCCTAGTGACCTCTCACGGAATCCTGGTTGAGAAACCCTGCTCTAGAGCAGGGTTTTTCAACCATGGCAGCTTTTAGATGTGTGGACTTCAACTCCCAGAATTCCCCAACCAGCTATTCTGGGAATTCAAGTCCACACATCTTAAAGATGCTAAGGCTGAGGAACACTGCTCTACAGGTTGGTTTTTTTTTGGGGGGGGGGTCCCTATATGGTAGCCCTAAACATAGCTTTCTTTGTAACTGCACACTAACTGTTGAGCAGTAAGGTAGGGAAATCCAATATAAAGCTGTAAGACTTTCTAATGTGAAAGGTGTGTGTGTGGGGGTGTATCTTTCTATTCTATTTTTCTATCAGTACCAGCACCTTTTAAAGGCCGGAAATCATACTCTATAACATACACTGTTGACGTGTGTTGTTTCACAGAATATGCCATTAAAGCCTGGTTCTTCAAACAGGTAAAGGAGTATCCAGCATTATTTTATTTAATTTATTTTGCACAAAGAATTAAGAAAAATGGAGAAAGAGAAAAAGTAAGTCTTCCCTGGGAGCAAATATTTGTAGTAAGATTTCCTGAAGATAGAAGCTGGCATTCAATGCTGCATGCAAACTTACCTGCATTGATTTTTTTTTAAAGCTATGGTAAAATGTTCTTTTGTACTGCACACAGTTTAAAGGAAGCGACTTTTGCTTAAGATGCTCTTTTTCTTCATTCAAGTGCTTTGCCGATAGAGTTTTTATGATCCTTCCTAATTGGCAGGAGGACGCATTGGTTTTGGGGGGGGGCAGAGCACAGAGAGGCAGAGATGGAGGGGGAGAAGTAGGATTTCACAAAATTAAGTAGGCAATTCTTCACTTTGAAAGCTAAAGTTGCCTCGGAAACACCGCTGATTTCATGGTCATCTAATTTTGCTTCTTTTGTCCCACAGGGCCACGCTTTAGAGAGGCATTTATTTACAGGCCTTTCCAGTGGGCTTCAGTTATCGGCCAATAATACCGTGGACACACACTTCTAATGGCCTCTGTTTTGAAACCGAGTCTAATCTAATGGCACAGCGCCCAAACTCCTTTTTCCAGCATAGCCATTAAAGGATGTAGGTTATTGCTGTTGTCACCATTGATATTTGTCATTGTAATGTAATTAGGGCTCTAAAATGATGCATTACAGCCCTTGGCAGAACTTCTATTAAAATCTTTTCTTCTGCTCACTGAACTGCGACCTGCTTTCTGATGAACAACAGACAGACAGCTTTAGGGCGAGGAGCAGATTCATCAAAGTTGTATTTTCAGCAATGGAAATGGAAGGGGGGGTTATAAAGACAATATACCCTATGAAGAAAAGGAAGAGGTTGGCAAGGGTGGAAGGGAAGGAGCTGCATAGCACATTTGAATTTCATCTGACCACTTGAAATTCTGATTGCATCTGATGAATCTTGTTTAGACAATATATTCCCAGCCTGAGAATCACATGGTTAATCAGAGTTCTAATCTGCTATCCATCAGCCCATGCCAGCAATGTAACTTCCAATCAAATTTATAGGTTATGTGGGTCACACATCTCTGAACAACTAAATGCACAGATCTCCCATTTAGAAGCAGGCAGATTCTGAAACGCTGATGTGAGGGCCACTGAATGTAAGGAGACTATTCAGTGCTTTATGAAAGCTTCTGATAAACAGCTGCTAAATTATGGCCTGTGGACATGGCACAATGTTCTGAAAGAGCATTAATGGCCCAATAAAAGGGTGATTGTTCATGCCAAACCCTAAAAAGGATAGCCTGGCTTGCCATACATTGTCAGAAACGTTAACAAATACTGACATGTCTGTGACTTCTTTCTCTTCACATTTAAAAGCATTTCCCATGCATTAAAACACTCCTGTGATGACCAGAGAACACAAACTGTTTCATTTTCTTAAAGTACTATTTACTGACAATTAAATGATATATGCTTTTTAAAAAGTATTATTTTGACAAAATCACTTTTGAAAAGCAGCATGAGCATGGAAATACATACCCATGATACTATTTTTTAAAGTTTTCCTTAGAAAGCGCATACATGCATACATACATACATACATACATAAAATACACTGTATATCTTAATTATGTACAAGTAAATACACTATATTCACCAATCAAAGATAATATTTGTAGCTCAGGGTTGAACTGTGGAGTCCTTGGTGCTCTCTGAGCCTTGTTGTTTTCTTGCAGACGTTTCATTGCCAGGCTAGGCAACATCTTCAGTGTGAAAAGGGAGTGGGACTTGCTCTCTGTTTATATACCATGGCTTGTGTTGGTGGAGGTGTTGTTCCACTCCCTTTTCGCACTGAAGTCCCACTCCCTTTTCGCACTGAAGATGTTGCCCCTAGCCTGGCAATGAAACGTCTGCAAGAAAACAACAAGGCTCAGAGAGCACCAAGGACTCCACACTATATTCACATTATATTCACTTTTCTTGCAAGAACTCAGAGTGGGAGGTATGGTTCTACTCCACCATTACAAAACAATACTATTTAGCCTCATAAACACCTTTATATTTATTCCTTTATGTATTGGGGTTTACATTTTTTTCTGCCTTTGATTCAGACTTGACTCCTGGCAACTACATGGACAAGTCCATGCAGTTTTCTTGGAAAAATTTTTGGAAGTGGTTTCCTACCGCCTTCTTCCTAGGTCTGAGAGAGAGTAACTGGCCCAATGTCACCTAGTTGGCTTTTGTACCTAAGGCAGAACTAGAACTCAAGTCTCCCCACTCTTCGTCCAGTGCCTTAACTACTACACCAAACTGGCTATCCTTGCATTTATATTCCACTTTTTTCTCTCTGAAAGTTAAAGGCAGTGTACCAGCAAGTACACTTTGTACTACCCTCACAAGACTTACTTTCTTTCGGAGAGAATGATTAACCCACATTTTGGTAAGATTGATAGTCAAATCGGAGCTTGAACCTAGTTTGAATTTGGTTTTCCTCAATCCTAATCCAATCCTAGTCCAGTATTCTAAATACTTCACTACATTAGAACAGAGCAGAATATAATTGCACCTGTAGTTGATATGACCTGTGTTCCATGTGCTTTTCCATCATTTTTATGTATTCAGAATTGTCATTCACACGAACAGCTAATTTATTCTGATGGATTTTATGTTCCTACTTATCCACAAAGACATGTATAGGAGTAGACAAACCACCTGGTAAGCTTAGAAAGTGAGCGTCCAGTTGTTAAACTTCAATCTTGGCATCCCTGGGCATTTCCTAGTTTGCCCAAGCTATCTAGTGTTAGTAGGAGTTCAACAACTTCTAGAGGACCATAGGTTCTCCTTCCCTGGACAACACTGAGGGACGGCTCAGGCAAGTATACTATAGATGCTTAAGTATCAAGTAACTCTCAGAGTGTTTTTCTAAACACACTTATTCAGAGAAAGTTATCTTGTCCTTAATCCATTATCTTAGGGTATATCCACCTGTAAGATATGCTGCTCCAGGATTGGCTCTGAACCCCAATTATCCCATAATATTGTCCCTTTTCTGGCAGCTGAGCCATTTTATTTCCTGCTTAGCTGTGGTGCACTTGAAAGTTCTGTTAAGATGTTGGTCTGTTTGTTATGAGATGTCATGATTCTGTCACTATTGAGGATATTGAGGAACTATTTCCGAGTTGCACAGACGCTGTCTTCACCCCACCTCCTGGATCCTGGGCTGCAACTACCAGCTACAGCTGCTCTTTTCAGAGGAGAGGTGGCTGATGGCTTTTCAGCCAGTCCCAACAGGAACCGCTGCAGGGCTTTTTTTGCAGACAGTCAGACAAATGAATGAAACCCGAAGTAGGGAGGGTGCAAGTAATTTATTTCTTCCCTTTAGCATAGAGTGAGAGTGAGATGTTGTTGATGCTGATGCTACAGGACCTGAAGCAACTTGGGAGGGGACAATGATTTTTATTCCTTTGTTCTCAGCATTGTGAGATCAACATACTTAAAGACATGGAAGTGCCCTAAGACTTCACATGTTTCTCCCCACCCTTTCCTCCCAGCCCATTTCCTTGTCTGGAATCACAGGAGGTTAGTTGATGTTCACATTAGTCAGCATTAAGCTATCCTTTAAAAAATCAGATTTAGTTAAGGCACCAAGTTATTGCAGGAGTTGGGCCAAGCAGCTCCAAATATTAAAACACATCTCAAATTCGCCAACAATTCAGTCTGGTCTCAATATCAAAGTTTGGTTTCACTATTAGAAAAAAAACTAAGATATCTTGCAAAAAATTTATTACAATATAATTCTTCACCATATAGTATCAGCTACATAGCCAGGCAGAAGGTCTCTGGAAGCAGTAATATAGCTCTGGAAATAATCTGTATGTATTTCCTTTTGTTCATACAATCTTGGGCTTTTTTTACTATTTGGGGAATTTTACCAAACCCCAATTATATTGGCTTACATAGACTTGAAGCTAAGCATCTTGTCCTCCCAAACTATTGGTATTACAACCATCTCTCCAAATATGCAGAGTTGGTAAATTAACTAAGCACCCTGGTGGGTCTGAGTGTGGGGATTATATTACAAGTAAATGTGTCAGAATAATTGTCTTCAAAACAGCTTCCTTCAACCTGATGCCCTCCAGATGTTAAATGAGAATATTGGGAGTTGCAGGCGTAACATCTTTGGAGGAGCGCAGGTTAGGAAAGTGGCATTTTTAAACATTTTTTCCTTGGCACTATCTTTCCTGCTGTACTTTATTAATAAAAATGTAGGTTTATTTTACAAGTAGAATTGGAAGCAAGTTTTAATTGCTTTTGATTTTCTAATTCTACTGGCTAATATACAGTCTTGAGCCATCAATGAAAAAGTTTGATATAACTTAGGGAACTCAAGGAAACACTTCCTTTTAGTCCCCACATCAAAACAAATAATAATAATTTTAAAAATCTGTAACACAGCAAATCACTGTTAGTTAAATAATATAAAAAACATGCCTCCTATAAATGTATTTGTATATTTAGAGCAGTATGCACATACAAAAACTGATAAAAATAACCATGTTAGTAATAGTATGAAATTCAGAGTCACTTAATGCATTTAGAACACACAAAGCTTTAAAGAAATATTATGCCTGATATGGGCATATGCTCTGGATGACTATAATTTGAAAAACTGGTCTCTCTCTAAAAGGTTGCTGTTATTTTTTGTCCTTCAGTTTCATAACTCAAGGCCTTTTTATCTTATCTGAATTTGAATTCGCAATATACTCTTCCCCTGTCAATGGCCAGATTCTACTCAAAGCATTTATGTCTACATTATACAGCAATCTCCATAGGGCACGACAAAAGCAAATGCTTTTGACTGAAACTGAGTATCAGAATATATCATAGCACTTATAGAAGCCAGATGATCTCACATACTAATGATAAGGTTAGACAATCAACAAGTTGCTATGTTGCTTGTAAGTTGCTCTGCATGTCTAACCTGCCGGTGTGTAAGTATAATTACCAAAGTATTATATCCTCTAGTCTAGGGGTGTAATCCAACTGCAACTCAGAAAGAAGCAATCTACCAAAGGTATAATCCTCCAGCTATTCAGAAGAAAAAGATACAATTGAAAAGATAGAGTATGCTCATAATCCATTCATTTAAAGAAAGACCACACAAACACTTTCTCGTACTTATGGCTTTGAGAGAGAAATATGCAAGAAATTAAAGAAAATACTGCATGATAAAATCTCAATAAAGCCATCTTTGTAGACTGATAAATATGCACCTCAGAAATTATTTTGAAAAATACTCTAATTGGGTTTATTACAAGAAGAACTGACAAATACACACAGTACTTGCTCTTAGACACTGACCAGACTTGATATAGTCAAATATACCCAATGCTGTTCATCTTGGCCAAGACAAGGACAAGAGTCTCCAACCTCTTAACAGTTTGTTAATGTTGTTGCTTTTAGTTATCTTTCAAGCGGACCAGAAGAAGATGAATCCTCTAACTCTTTATAGTAGGGGAGATGGAGTGATATCCCTCCACCACATGCTTAATGCTCAGGCTCTGTCCACCCATCATATTCAACATCTACAATACCTGCTAATCAGAGCTAATTGTTGAGCATAAGAATTAACCTATACTGAATTTACACACAAAGAAAGCTCACCACCCGTCATAGATCCAATGCTACTTTCCATAAATCTCATGCATGATTACTGTACATAAATACATACGTTGATAAACAGAGCATTTTTCAAATGTTATTGGTGGTGAACTCAGCCAGCCATAACTTGTCCTGTGAAAAAGAGTGGCAATGAAAGTAGCAAAGAGTAGGGGAGAAGCCACTTTCTAATGGTATCCACCAGAGCCAGCCCCACTAGGTAGGCCAGACCAGGAAATCGACTCCAGAGGAAGACTAGAACTACACTTTCTTGAGGTTGGTTATAACAACAGAATCCTGCAAGTCTGATGGTGCTGAACCTCCCCTCTTCTTATACCCCAATGAATCAGGGAGTTGTCTGCCTGAGCTACTTTCAAATATTATCTTGTTTCCCAGGGCTTAAAGAATGTTTCAGCCCCCCTTTACCTAGGTAACAGTACTTGCATATTTCTGTCAAGGTCATCTTCCTTACTCTCTACAACCAGTGCCATGGAGGAGCAGAAATGACATGACATGCTACCAATGAGTTCATCATTTGCTGTTCCCTTCCTCTCCCTTCTGGGGGACAGGGCTGATAACTACAGCTGCTTGACTGAGGAGTGGAGAAAGAAAGGAGGCCGATCACAACCTTGTTCTGACTACACTAAGCTCTTGATAATTCTGGCCCAACTTAGAGAAGACGAGGAGCCAGAAGATTCTATGGAAAGAGAGAACTTCTACAGTGCAGTGGAATGAGTCTGCAGGAGAAGAAACAAAAGGAATAGAAACCCTATGAAAGGAAATTAGGAAGAATAAATAGAGATTATTGTCCATCTCTACTTGCAGGACTCTGCAAGCAAAACTTTCACATTTTTTTTTACCTGTTTAATATCTCTGACAGCTTGAGTGCATTTTTTTTTCACTCAGCATGGAGGAAGAGTTATCAAGACACAAGTGTATACAAAAGAGTGATGGCAGGCAATGCAGACACTTGTGGGCCAGTAGGCCCAGGCTGGCCCATAAGAAAGGAGGGAGCAAGGAATGAAAGGCTGTTGCTGCGGCCACAACTACTCCTCCATTGCTACCGCCAAGTCAGCCATCACTTCAGACAATAAAAATTCCCTCCACTGTCAGCCTCCTCTTCCTGAAAACTCACATCTGGGCTTCAATAGGGCAGATGGCCATTAGATGGGAGGAAAGTCTTACAAATGTCTATATCTCTTTGTTGCCCTCTGTTGGTCATCTGGATTTCGCAGCCCAGATAAGAGAGCAGTACTTTTCTTCATCTTCTCAACCAGGAAAAGAACTTCATGGTGACTGAGGATGTGAAGGGAAACTCTCACTGGAGCCAGCCATGTTGCTGCTACAAATGCAGGGAAGAAGTGGCCATATGACCCTCCTCCTCCCTTTCTCCTACCTGCCCTCAACTGCCGTGGGGCATGGCTTGGCTCTTGAACTCTCTCACTCATCTGAAAGGTTTCTCTGGAGGACCAGAGAACTCTATTTACCCTACTGTTAACACTAGTGTTGGGATAAGTGGTAAGGTTTTGATCCTCTGTAGAGTTTCAATCTGGCAGCTGCTCCTAGAACTTGAACTGCAAAACCATCATCATCATCATCGTCCATTAAAACAAAGAGATCTTTGGGGGAGTAAGACAAATTGCAGGTGTAA
Source organism: Charina bottae (assembly GCA_023362775.1). Classification (NCBI taxonomy): domain Eukaryota; kingdom Metazoa; phylum Chordata; class Lepidosauria; order Squamata; family Charinaidae; genus Charina; species Charina bottae. The sequence continues at coordinate 209,905,231 of JALMGJ010000002.1, read as the reverse complement.
GAAATGTAATTTTAACAAATGTTCTCTAAGCCCCAAACTGAGGTCTAAATCTAGACTGGGGTTCTTCTGTTTAAGGCCCATACCATACAGAGAAAAGAATATACAATTTGGTTTGAAAAGGAGCAAGTTACATTGAAAGACAATTATACAGTCAGGATTTGAGGAAATGGAGAAGTATGACACAGTTAGCCACAGGAAATCATGAGAACTGTAAAATATATGTATATATTTTTACATAGTTACTGATGTAAAATATATTGAAGTGCACTTCATTTCTAAGTCTTCAGCAGTTGAATCATGAGATCTGGACACTTGTTTTTTTTCCAAACAGACAAGGTGGGAGAGAGTCAAGCAACCTGTAAGCTTGTCTAATCATTTTGGCAAAGTTTGTTCATTCAAGTACCTTCTTGTTCCGTCAAGATGCACACAGACCAGTCTTTAAAAAATTCCAACCAAAAATCAAATAACCTAAAACCACCCAGCGAAGTTCACACTCAAAGTGATTTGAGCAAACTTCCCTTTTTCAAACACACTACCCATGCACTATAGCTACTAAAGTATTCTAAGTCTCTAGAGGTAGTAGATGACAGATTACTTTAGTCGTTTGCTCAGGGCAAGTAGAGATATTCAGAGAACTGGTGACGAAGAATGTGCAAATCCGATGATGTTTCCAGCTATCACTGAACAGGGTAAACTGACATCTTTGCAGCAGTGACTTGCAGAGGAAACTTGCAACTTACTCTATTCCACTGCCTTTCTGAACAACTGAACTTACTCTTAATATGAGAAAGAGCCCTAAACAACCAAACAAAATCTCAATTAAGCCCTCCTCCAAACCCCTCTTCATACATTAGTCAGGCACAAAAAACATTGTTTTCCATTTGTTCCTCCTCCAAATTCTTTTTAAATAAGGAATGTACTACAGTATTTCTGATCCCACGATCCTCTGTGTCCCACATCCAGGGCCTTCAGGATCTTTCCAGAATTACGATTTGTAATGGGACAGGGAGAAAAATCATTAAGTCCTTGGGAGGTAATATTAGCCATGTTTAATAAAATGTAAATGAAATGAAATACTCTTTGTCCTGGCCCATTCATTTCTTAGTGAACAGCTCCTGGCATGCCACTGAAAGTCTACAATCTGGTGATATAGGCAACATAAAAATACTGTTAATAAAAAAATACATCTTCAGCCTGGAAATAGGTGACATACCACTATTCTAACTCATTCTCTTTATTATTTAAAAGCAGATAGGAAAAGTATTACAAGTACCTTTAACTTCAAAATAGGTGGAGGTATGTGAAGGAAGAAACAATAACACTCTGGTCAGATTGCTGAAAGCTAACCATAAGTCAACCGGTGACAAGACATACCCAGAGAAAACCACATCTTTGCTTTGTCTGTAGCTTGAATCATGTCAACTGGATTTCTATTTTCTCAGTGGAAACGTTTTGCTCCTTATCCAAGACTGAAGAAGCTCCTTGGATAAGGAGCGAAACGTTTCCACTGAGAAAATAGAAATCCAGTTGACATGATTCAAGCTACAGACGATTCCACCTGGATGACTGAGAACCTTCATAGACACATCTTTGCTTCCTTAATGTTTTTTTAAAAAAAATGTGGTTTTGCTGCCACTGAGCAAAACTGAAGCTTACCCTAGGCCTATCCGTGAGGCCTGCAATTTACATACGCTTCATCGATAACCTCACAACTCTTTGAACTTCCTCCCATGTTACAGTTGTCACACAATTTTGTATACTGTTAATGCAAGAGAGCAACTCTATGTGCTGCTGCAGTGGATAAGGGTATTAAGGGATTCAAAGCAGTTACCCTCCAAATAAGCATTTAGTATAGATCTGTAGTATACTTTATCTCCTGATTTAAACAAATGAATAATTACAGAATGCTTAATGCTTTGGACTCAGCACACTTTTAATTTAATATTATTATAGATGTGTATCCTAACATGAGAGCCAATTTGATGTAGTGGTTAAAGGGACTATATTAGAACCAGGAGACACTGAATTCTAGTCTTGCCTTAGGCACAATGCATATCCTAACAGATCTCTAAAGCTGGGAACAAATAATAATTTTTCCTTACTGGTTTTGTTCCTAATCACCATATATACTAATAATTTTCTATTAGCACAACTTGGGTTATGGTGGAAAAGAGAGTAACTTGTTGAAGTTCATGCACATTGCCAAGAAGAAACAACAATTATAATTTAGCAATGCACAGACCCAACGCTCACATGTTCAACAAGATTAACCAACAGTTTCATGTGTAAGTGTGCATACGTGCACTTTCAAGCCAGTCTTGGCTCCTGGCGACTGCCTGAGCTAGTCCCTGCAGTTTTATTGGCAAGATTTTTGGAAGTGGTTTGCCATTACCTCCTTCCTAGGGCTGAGAGAAAGGGGCTGGCCCAAGGTCACCCAACTGGCTTCATGCCGAAGGCAGGACTAGAACTCACGGTCTCCTGTTTTCTAGCCTGATGCCTTAATCACTACACCAAACTGACTCTTAACATTTTCTAGCCATATGCATAATCAGTTATTTAAAAGGCATACAGTATTATTAAGTTTACAAGTCTGGAAACTGACCATAATGAATCTCTGTGAAGGAAGGAAGGAAGGAAGGAAGGAAGGAAGGAAGGAAGGAAGGAAGGAAGGAAGGAAGGAAGGAAGGAAGGAAGGAAGGCCTTTATAATTACTCTTCTGACATTGTTCAGTCTCAGCTTCTTCTCTCAAAAATAGTTCTTTGTGTGTGTGCTCACACACACTTTCTTTTAACCTTCCCTCTTTCAAGAACTGCAGACAGTGCCGTTGCTGTGGTGGATTCTCTCCCCTTTCCATCCAGTTGTCTTACATGCTAATACATTGCCATCTTTCAAAGAAAGTACTGTGAAATGGGAAGGCTGTCATACAGAGTGAATGGTACTGCAGGGAAATCAGAGACGTGTAGAGAAAACTAATTAAGTAATTTCTTCCCATTGTTCCTTTTCTCTGCAAGGTTTCCTCAGACTAAGGCTCCAACGTAGACTTTGATTGACTTAAGCCTGATGTGCACTACCTTTTGTGCCTGGATAACTACATTGGTCAGTTTGCCAAAAAAGCCCATAATAGGAGGAGAGGAAAGGAAAGGAATGGAATTTCGTCCTCATCCATGCAATATTCAGAGCAAATCCACCCTATTCTTAGATTCTCATTAACACAGAATTAGTGAAAGGGCAGCAAAGTTTACAACAAAGTAAGGTAAACAGAAGAGATTCTAGCAATTCCTTCATACTATTCATGAAAGAAGAAAAAAAGAAAGGTTGGACATACTCTAAACCGCATCTGCCCTCTCCCACTTCCTCCATTGCTCTCCCTTCTGATCCCTCTTACTCTTTTCTACTATCTTTCCCTTTTGCATATGCTTACAATCCTTTCGCTCTTCCCCTATTCCAATCAGGGATATCACTGAAGCATAAAGGCACTGAATAATGGCTAGAAAAGTCTTTCCCAAACATGTAACCCATCAGATGTATTGGACTTCTGAATCCCATAGCTCTCATCCAACGTGGTCAATACCCAAAAGAGTTGAAATTTAACACATCAGGGAAGATAGCAATGATACTGGATTCTCAATTTTTTCCTTGCAAATAACAGTTCCTTCTTGGTGGGACTTAATTTGAGCTTGTTTGCCCAATCTACATAATAACAGCCTTCAGAACTTCCACAGCACCTTCAGCTTTGCCTGGTGTAGCTATGTAACTAGGTTTTATCTGCAGATTGATATTTCATTGAACTGAGGGATGACCTCTTCCAGCAATTTCATAGTACAAGAACTAAATAATGTAGAGACTATAATATTTAACAAAGCTTTGGTCTTTTATCATATCTATTTATATCTAGGTATATAGATATACCTAGCAAAGGAGATTGTTACCTTGTTGTGGTGCTGGAGCTTGAGCACCTCAATGACGCCATGAGCTAAACCGTGAAGAGACACCCAAGACGGGAAGGTCATGGCAGAGAGGTCAGACTAAATATGATCCCTGGGGAAGGTAACGGCAACCCACCCCAGTATTCTTGCCGTGAAAACTAAATGGATCAGTACAACCAGAGATATGTCGGTATACCATCATAAGATGGGACTCCCAATTCGGAAGATGGTCAAAATGCTACTGGGGAGGAACAGAGGATAAGTTCAACTAGCCCCAGATGTTAGGACGCAGCTAGCTCAAAGCCGAAAGGACGGCTAGCGGCCAGCGGTTCTGGTGGTGAACGACGAATCCGACGTTCTAAAGATCAACACACCATAGGAACCTGGAATGTAAGATCTATGAGCCAGGGCAAATTGGATGTGGTTATTGGTGAGATGGCAAGATTAAATATAGACATTTTGGGTGTCAGTGAACTGAAATGGACTGGAATGGGCCACTTCACATCAGATGACCACCAGATCTACTACTGTGGACAAGAGGACCACAGAAGAAATGGAGTAGCCTTCATAATTAATAATAAAGTGGCTAAAGCAGTGCTTGGATACAACCCAAAAAATGATAGAATGATCTCAATTCAAATTCAGGGGAAGCCATTTAACATCACAGTGTCCCAAAAATACTCCCCAACCACAAATGCGGAAGAAGCAGAAGTAGATCAGTTCTATGAGGATCTGCAGCACCTACTGGATAATATGCCAAAAACAGATGTTATTTTCATTACAGGAGACTGGAATGCTAAGGTGGGTAGTCAAACGACACCTGGAATTACAGGTAAGCATGGTATGGAAGAACAAAATGAAGCGGGACATAGGCTGATAGAATTTTGCCAAGACAATTCTTTGTGCATAAAAAACACTCTCTTCCAGCAACCAAAAAGATGACTTTATACATGGACTTCACCAGATGGTCAACGCCGAAATCAGATTGACTACATCCTTTGTAGCCAAAGGTGGCGAAAATCTATACAGTCGGTAAAAACAAGACCTGCAGCTAACTGTAGTTCAGATCACGAACTTCTTATTGCAAAATTTAGAATCAGACTAAAGAGAATAGGGAAGACCCACAGATCAGTTAGATATGAGCTCACTAATATTCCCAATGAATATGCAGTGGAGGTGAAGAATAGATTTAAGCGACTAGATTTAGTAGATAGGGTCCCGGAAGAACTATGGACAGAAGTTTGCAACATTGTTCAGGAGGCAGCAACAAAAAAAGTCCCAAAGAAAAAGAAAACCAAGAAGGCAAGATGGCTGTCTGCTGAGACACTGGAAGTAGCCCAAAAAAGAAGGAAAGCAAAAGGCAACAGTGATAGGGGGAGATATGCCCAATTAAATGCAAAATTCCAGAGGTTAGCCAGAAGAGATAAGGAAGTATTTTAAACAAAAAATGCACAGAAGTGGAAGAAGACAATAGAATAGGAAGGACAAGAGACCTCTTCCAGAAAATTAGAAACATCGGAGGTAAATTCCAGGCAAAAATGGGTATGATCAAAAACAAAGATGGCAAGGACCTAACAGAAGCAAAAGAGATCAAAAAAAGGTGGCAAGACTATACGGAAGATCTGTATAGGAAGGATAATAATATCAGGAATAGCTTTGATGGTGTGGTCAGTGAGTTGGAGCCAGACATCCTGAAGAGTGAAGTTGAATGGGCCTTAAGAAGCATTGCTAATTACAAGGCAGCAGGAGACAATGGTATCCCAGCTGAACTGTTTAAAAACTTGCAAGATGATGCTGTCAAGGTGATGCATGCCATATGCCAGCAAATTTGGAAAACACAAGAATGGCCATCAGATTGGAAAAAACCAACTTATATCCCCATACCAAAAAAGGGAAACACTATAAAATGTTCAAACTATCGAACAGTGGCACTTATTTCACATGCCCGTAAGGTAATGCTCAAGATCCTACAAGGTAGACTCCAGCAATTCATGGAGCAAGAATTGCCAGATGTACAAGCTGGGTTTAGAAAAGGCAGAGGAACTAGTGACCAAATTACCAATATCCGCCGGATAATGGAGAAAGCCAGGGAGTTTCAGAAAAACATCTATGTCTGTTTTATTGACTATTAAAGCCTTTGACTGTGTGGATCATAACAAATTGTGGCAAGTTCTTGGTGGTATGGGGATACCAAGTCATCTTGTCTGCCTCCTGACGAACCTGTATAACAACCAAGTAGCAACGGTAAGAACAGACCACAGAACAACAGACTGGTTTACGATTGGGAAAGGAGTACGGCAGGGCTGTATACTCTCACCCTACCTATTCAACCTGTACGCAGAACACATCATGCAACATGCTGGGCTTGATGAATCCAAAGCTGGAGTTAAAATTGCTGGAAGAAACATTAACAATCTCAGATATGCAGATGATACCACTTTGATGGCTGAAAGCGAGGAGGAGCTGAGGAGCCTTATGACGAAGGTGAAAGAAGTAAGTGCAAAAGCTGAGTTGCAGTTAAACCCAAAAAAACCAAGATTATGGCGACCAGCTTGATTGATAACTGGCAAGGGAGAAAAAGTGGAGGCAGTGACAGACTTTGTATTTCTAGGCGCAAAGATTACTGCAGATGCTGACTGCAGCCAGGAAATCAGAAGACGTCTACTTCTTGGGAGGAGAGCAATGACAAATCTTGATAAAATAGTTAAGAGCAGAGACATCACACTGAGAACAAAGGTCCGCATAGTTAAAGCAATGGTATTCCCCGTAGTAACCTATAGCTGCAAGAGCTGGACCATAAGGAAGGCTGAGCGAAGGAAGATAGATGCTTTTGAACTGTGGTGCTGGAGGAAAATTCTGAGAGTGCCTTGGACTGCTAGAAGATCAAACCAGTCCGTACTCCAGGAAGTAAAGCCAGACTTCTCAGTTGAGGGAATAATATTAAAGGCAAAACTGAAGTACTTTGGCCACATAATGAGAAGACAGGATACCCTGGAGAAGATGCTGATGCTGGGGAAAGTGGAAGGCAAAAGGAAGAGGGGCTGACCAAGGGCAAGATGGATGGATGATATTCTGGAGGTGACGGACTCGACCGTGGGGAAGCTGGGGATGGCGACGGCCGACAGGAAGCTCTGGAGTGGGCTGGTCCATGAAGTCACGAAGAGTCGGAAGTGACTGAACGAATAAACAACAACAAAAATAGATATAAAAGATATATACAAATATGCAATGATCTAAAGTACATGGGAACAGTGTGCTGTAGAGACTCACTTACTGCAGACTAGTTCCACACATGCTATTTTAATTGTAGAGATAAAGCAAACCGTGCTTTTCACTCAAGAGAGTCATAATATTCATTTACTTGAATAAAAACTCTAATTTATCAAAGATCTCTGCCAATATTTTTTTCAAGATCTTGTTTTAAGCTTGAATGGTATCACTTAGCACTCCTACTTTTCACATCAGCCTAGACTCCCCCACCCTTGTTATTTCAATGATAGGTTATTTTCATCTTTTCATTCACAACCATCAAGCTTCAATATTCTTCCCGATCACATTCTCTGTTCTTGCCAAACCATTCCCTCAAGTGCTTTTCTCCACACTTACTAAATCCAGTTGCAATTTCCATGTTTTTTGAACCATAACACAGTCAAAACAAGCATACTTCACTGCTGCATTCTCTGGTGTTTTGCTGGTCTACCGAAGTAGTTCCTCAAAGGATTAATGCATTCAGTGGGGAGAATAACTAGGAGCTGGAATTCTACTATGCATGCTAAATCTCTTTCCTGTTGTCAGCTGGAAAACAAGAAAACTAAAAAAGACAAAGGGTGACATCCAACATAGCCTGAGTAGACAAGAGACCTCCTTTTCTCTCCCTATAGTCTCTCTCCTCTGGAGCAGAGCTCAAAGTGGTAGAAGGAATCCATTTTCCTCATAAATGCTACACAGTCAACGGATAGGCAGAAATAAATCTCACCTGAAACCCCAAAGTGGTAGTCAAAAGAAAGATTTGTTTACAAGTAGCAAACCCAATGCATTTTAATGTACTCAGTGCATTTGGATAAAATGAGGAGCACATCCCATTCAACGTTAAAACAAGTTAAGACCACATAAGATATTTTCTCTCACTGCTGGTGAAAGCTATAGCTGCAATACATATTTCAGTTTAATAAACTATGAACGAGATTTTTGCCAGCACATTTAAGCTCCTTTTCCCTTTGCCTGAACAAAATGCAAAGTCTCTAGTCAGCCATTATTTCCTGTTTCTTCTCAGCCAAAAAAGTAGGATTTCCTGCTTTGGAAGAAATTGATCAGAGATGGAGTTCCGTGCAGAGTAACAAGACTCATCTACGTATATAAACAGAGGTATAATTGTCTGAATGAGGCTGCAGTCTTTGCCCGAGTCTAAAAATCTTTTTTGTTTTGTTTTGTTTTACTTGCTTTTAAATTTTGAATAGAGCATGATTTTAAGTGAAATACTAGATTTTACATACTTTTAGCTAGGGTTCTCTGGGCTTAGGGAGATCAATACTAAAGTAGAGATCACTTTTTTTGCAGACAGAAATACTAGATATTATCTGATTGGTTTCCCCTTCCAGTGCAGATTATGTTAAAACATGAAACGCTGGATATACAGTATGTAATCTGAAAAATGCATTTCATTGTTCAACAACTTCTTTAAGTTTTCCTTTAAAACTGGGGGGGGGGGGGCACAACTTTTGCAGGGCTAGAGTTTGCATTCCAAAAGCAGACAGGGAGAAGAAAAAAACAAGTTCAATGTAATTTAAATGAAATCAATTTAAAGTAAACTAAATATACCTATTATTATTGCCTAGGTATTCAGTAATATTCCCCCTTATCATATTAAACATTCTAAACAAATGGCATCTTTTAAAATGCCTCAGGAAGCTGCCCCCAGGCTTTCAGGGGGCACCTACAGTTTGGGCACCCCTGCCCTTAAATGGGTGGCCTGCTGGTGCTGCCCTCTGTGCTTTTAGAGCAGAGCTTTCCAAATTTTTCATGTTGGTGACACACCTTTTAGACATGCATCATTTCATGACACAGTAACCCCACCCCCCGGTCTGCACGATTGGCTCCTGCCTGCAAACCCTGCCCCCCGGTCAGGGGAGGGGAGGGCAGGGGCAGGGGAGGGCAGGGCAAAGGCAAAGGCACAGACTTACATACCCCTATTGCAGGCAGGAGAGTGGGGGAAAAGGCAGAGGCAGACGTGCGAAGGAGCGGCAGCGGATCAAGATTCAGGCGGTGGGGCAGGATTCAAAGGACGGAAGTGGAGGTGGAGCGACGAAGCAGATTGCAGGCTGCAGGGACGGAGAAGCAGCCAATCGGGCTGATTTCTGCTGGGCGCGCTTTTCCGCCCTTTCTCTGGCGCTGATAGGCGGAGGTGACTGCTCCCCTTCTTCGATTTTCGCGCCCAAACCGTCTCCTGCGCAACACACCTAAATACCCCAGGTGACACACTAGTGTGTCACGACACAGAGTTTGGAAAGCTATGTTTTAGAGAAAAGCTACCCCTAGCTTAACACATTCTCCCATACCAGCCTCAAATCCCCCGTCTCCTCCCCAGTTTGTGGGGAGGAATGGTCTTCCCAAGTCAAGTCATCTACTGGATTCCAAAAGTGAGGATATCCAAGGGACCGCCTCATCCCCATTACATCATCCTGTCCCACCCGATCTTGCAGAGAGGGCATGCTGCAGACCCCTTCTATGAAAGAATTCCACCTAGCGGGGTCCCGGAGGCGAGCCTTCTCTGCAGCAGCACCTGCCCTATGGAACATCCTCCCACCAGGGATAAGACAGGCCCCCTCACTCCTGGATTTCAGAGAAAAATTAAAAACATGGCTCTGTGATCTCGCCTGGGGCAAAAAGGAAAGCGGTCAAGCCTGGGGATGGCTGATTCCATAGAACCACCTTAAATATCTAAAATATTTTGAATATATTCAACGTCACTTTAAGAACCACCTGCCACTTAGATTTTATTGTATTTTTATTGTAATTTTATTGTATTTGTATTTTTATTACTGTTTTTATTGTATTTTGTTGATATTATGCTGTGAACCGCCCAGAGTCCCTCCTTGAGGGGGAGATGGGCGGTTATAGAAATTCAACAAATAAATAAATAAATAAATAAATAAATAAATAAATAAATAAATAAATATTAACCAACCTGATGATTAGAAGCATAACGCAGCAAGAGTGTTAATTTCAATCTGACAAGGCAGTGAACTCCTGACCAAAAGAAGTACCGTTTATAGCTATGAGAGACTCAGCAAGTGCACCACTTATTCAATATTTATATTCTGCGTCAGGACACGGGAGTAATCACTACTGTGCAAGGATAAGAAAAACTGCACGTGCTGGACTTCTAACCACCACACTGTGAAGGAAAGAGCACCAAGGTGCTGCTGGAGGTAAATGTCATCAACCTGAACAACTCAAGACTCTCCAAGCAAGGTCACTAATCTTCTATAGCCCGTTTTATCAGTGTAGCCATACAAAAAAAAACAGGCCCAGTAGCCTTAGCTGAATCTTTCCTTCCTTCAATAGATAGCAATTGTGGCTTATAATACATTCCTCAACTTCATTTCTATCTTCAGTACAGGGCCTCAGTCTAGAGCTGGTGAATTGCTCAAATATTTACTACTGTTACTATTACTACGCTCTCCCCCTTCTCTCTCTCTATATATATATACTGTATATCCCTTGCCCTCCTCCCTGCTTTTTATTCCACAATCCCTCTACAATACTAGATTTCCCAAGAGTGTTACTGACACTGCCTCCAAGTAGCAAAATGCTTTATTAAACTTTGGTAGAGAACATACACTGGTCTTGTTGTACTCAGCTTGGTAGTTTTAGAGCACAAACATGGAAAGAGCAAAGGAAATCCAGTCCTCTCTCTTTGCTTTCAGAAGTACTTTTCTCAGTCTCCTGCATCTCTGGCTTAGAATGCAACTGAAGCAGAGTTGATGGATTGAGTGTTACGCCTCACTTTCTGGACTGATAATGCAAAGGGCCTCTAGTGGGCTTAGAGCAAAGCTTTCCAAACTGTGTGTTGGGTCACGTTAGTGTGTCGGCTGCAGTGTCTGGGTGTGTCACGGCTGCTGCTGCCTCCGAGCCCTGCCAGGATTCCACGCAGGTCCTAGTGCCTGCCTTGTGCCTTGCTGCCTCCAAACCTGCTGTGATTCCGCGCAGGTCCTAGTGCCTGCTTTGTGCCCTGCTGTAAGAGTGTGTCGCAAAATGATGCATGTCTAAAAAGTGTGTCACCAACATGAAAAGTTTGGAAAGCTCTGGCTTAGAGGGCCATTCCTCATTTTATAGTCAGCCTCCTGCCCATTTCTATGTTTGTTCCAGTTTGATGTCTTCACTCAAATTAAAACAGAGATCATTTGAAAGTGTGCATGAATCAACACGGTAGTGTGGACACTTGGGGACATATCCATTACATATGGCCCATCAGAACACTCTCAATAATTTCTGTGCAAAACAAAGTTGCCTAGAAAGCTGGATGCCCTTGACATTAAAGCCTTTCTGAGAACCTGTAGCTTAGACACTGACACTGTAAATTCTTCAGGTACAAAGACTGATTCACACATCGCACATGTTTTGTTGAATAAGCCATAAGCTAAAAGGAAAAAAGAAACCATGTTATGGCTTAAAGCAAGTATGAACCCAGATTCATCCTTATACTTGGTAATGTTCTTTACATTGTTAGTTTTTTTTTAAAAAAGTGGTATAATCAAGTTACATATATGCTCTAGAGTCCTCTTTTTTAAACTGTACATATGTATAATAATAGTATTACTGATGCAGCCTACTGTAAGAGGATGCACTTCAGTTTTCAGTTTCTGTCTGCTAGTTGAAGCCCAATGTTTGGTCTATCAACCAGCATCTCCAATGACCAGGTCTCAAAATAGGTACTAGACTTTGCTAATTATACACACGTTGAGCACTGTATATAGGATGCCTTAAGTGAGCTTGAAAACTGTTGAGCAAAATAAGCAATGAGCAGTCCTGCACCCCCATATTCCGAACACAAGCACCCAATTGGCCTTACAGTCTACTGCAACACCGATAGCCAGTTTGGAGGCAAAAGCTGGTGGTTTAACGATTCATCCTATCAAACCCCACCTAGCTGTCAAGGCCAAGGAAGCAAGAACAACACAGATTTTGTAGGGCATCTTTAATGCTAGGCTGGAGTAAATATAGAATCTTAAAAACCATAATTGGAACTTGCCAGCCTTAGTTATACTGTAGTGAGTTAATTAAGTTGGAGACTCTTTGAAGTGCTTTTTCCCACCTCTCTCAGCAGCTGGACTGAGTTGCCTTTTCTGAGATAGACATTCATCTGGCTTGCCTCCAGCTTTCCCACAGTCTGTTATGCTTCCTCACGTCCTGCTTGCCACAACTATTTTTGAGGGACACATCCTCATGACTTCACCTCCATCTCAGCCCCATCCACTGTTAAAGCAGCCTAGAGTTATCCTTAGTTGTTCCAGTCTGAAACTCCTCTATTCTTCTTCTTCCACCCCAAAATTTCCCATGTGGACAATCTAGAGCATCTGAGGGATGATGCATCTGGGATAGTGACCACCTCAGCTCCAATTTACCCAGCAAATTTGCCACAGAAATGCCACTTCCCCATATGGTCACTAAGCACTGCGACTCCATATCCACATGGCTTTTTCTTTGTTTACACCAGAATATCAAACTCCCGGGAGATCAATAAAGCGATCATCCAGGAATCCTGCTATTTGGTGTATGTAGGTTGTGTGTGTGTGCTGGTGAGATAATCAAGTAGACACACACACATACATACACAAATATAGGTTAGGGGTTTGGAGGGGGGTTGACATAGGTATACTGGTCAGGCAGGGCTATCAATTTCCCAGAAGATCAATAGTTCTCTGAAATAACTTCACAGATACAGAAATCTAGAGGTTATCTGCAGGTTGGAATCAGAATTTTCTTATTCCCTACATTTTCCCATCCCAATCTGCAGTAATCCAGATGGTCTCTAGATGGCAGCATCAATGAAATCACTTCAACTGATCTTTCATAGGGCAAAGGAGGGCAGGGAAAGTACTAACTCCTGGCCTGAAACTACACCAGGTTAAACTGGATGAGGGCAGCAACACTGTCTGGCCTCATTGTTGAGGCATGTAAAGGGATTCTTATTCATCCATTAACAAAACTTCCACAGGTTGTGAGAGGCAGAAAAAGCTACACCGCAGCCCATCAACTACTACTGTAGTTGGTCATTCTGCTTCAATTTCACTCCATTGAAGCTGGAGGGTTCCAGCCCACATGCTTGGCAATGTGAAGGGGCGGGGGAGAGAGCATAGTAAAATATCTGTTCAAAATCTATTATGTAAATTGTTTTAAATTGAACTATATAGAGAACACATTTTCCTTTTCATGGCTAAGGGAGCACGATATATGAAACCTACCAAACAAAAGCATCAGGCTTTTCCTAACATTACTTTTCTAGTCATGAATTTTACATTCCGTTCCAACGCTGTACTGCATTATACAACATATGTTTGGAATGGAGCTTGCTTACTGTTGTGTCCATTGCACAGGCCCATCATCAATGTTACTCCAGCCACATGAAGTGTTCTTTTTCTATCACTGACTGAGATGCCAGCACAAATATGTAAAGTAGGTCTGTGCTACAGCATTCTGACAACCGGTCCTGGGTTTACCCACTTCAATTAAGAATATTAGAGGTTTGCCATCATAAGCTGAGGTATGTTTTCAATTAGAAACAGTCCAACTGATTCCAGTTCTGCTTAGCAGTGTAACGAAAGTCGGCAAGAAATGGCACACGCTATAGATCACGTGTTTGGGAGAGCCAGCAGCCAAACTATCCCTGAATGCTGTATAGCCAAATGATGTCTGCAACAAGCTGTGCATTTAGGCTCCATAAAATTGTACTTAGCTTCTCTGGCCTTCTAACAGGCCGACACAAATTCATCCACCGCGTTTATTTCATCTGGAAAAGCAACGCTTGAGTCGTTCAGAAAACGCAAACAGAAATCAGCCGGATTATTTGGCGGGAGTTAGATGGCACTCTAGCTAAAATTTCAGGAAAACTTGTATCCTTATGAGCAGCCCATGCTAAACAAGAACTGTGTTTGGCAAAAGTATATGGAAATTGCAATGCCCTCTAAGCATATTCTTCTTTTTCTACTTGTAGTATTTGCTGTAGAAAATGCCTCTATGGAATGATACCCATGACTTAGCTGGCAAATAACAACTGCTGTTGGTAAATTAAAGCTACCCCAATGTTGCCCCCCCCCCATTCAAACTGGTATGTTATGAGGAGATAATAATATACTTTCACGTTTACATATCTTTTATACATACATCACTGTAGCATTGTAGCAGCAACGTATGTCAGCCACAGGTTATATTTCTGGTTTGAGAAACAAAGCAATCATGGGCGCTCAACAGATAATGCAGTTCCAACATTTGTATGCATTTAAAAGGCAGCCAAAAATCCATGCTAGGAAAAAAGTATCACAGAACCTATGATCAAACAGCATGTATGCATGCAGTACAGCCCATCCCCAATTATGCAAACTAGATACCTTCTTCACTATGCATCCCTGTGGGACAATGTAACCTTATATAAGCATTCTTCCCAATTAAAAGAAAATGTAATTATTCAAATGATTCTTCTCTCTAGAAGCAGGAAAATGAGGCTCATGCTAAAAAGAGAGAGACAGAGAGGCAGCAGTGAAATTAAAAGGCTCCTTCCCCATGAAAAAAAGAAGAATAATTTCTATTTTAGAATGTGTGTGCAGTAATTATTTTAACTCTCATAAGAGATATTACTCCATAGAATTGCTTTCTACACTGTTTGGATACTGAAGGCATACCTAAAGATTATTGATTGGATTTAAAGGTATATTCTACAACTGTGATTGGAAGAGACTGGGTGATCTAGTCTCCAATAAAATTTTCTTCCACTCATAATATACAGTAAGTTGGTTTCTACAAGAAGTTTCCTTATGCCATCTTCCCATTGCTCTTGTCATTAATATTTCCATATGAAAAAAAATCAAATCCATAGGAGGCCTGCATGAGCCCAAAGTCAAATAAGTGCTAGTTTGAGCCCCACGTGAACCATTTAGCTGAACCAGTTTTAAGGTGGAAGCTAGATCATCTTAAATGAAGAAAGATCAAAGTCCGGCTGTCATTTTTTTTCATCAGCTCATGCTTTATATTTTGAAATTTGATAGGAAAGCTTTGTCAGACTCCCCCTTTTCTTAACACCATGAGGCATTAGTGTTTACCTTTTCATTTCTAATCTATTTTATTTTTGCTTTCCAGTCCTTCTAGTACGGCTCCCTCACTGCTTGTATCTTGAATAAATCTTTCCTATGGCTTAAAAAAATGGAGAGAAAACTCTAACAATGTAATTTTAGCTGGTTTTCCAGCTTCTCCTCAAATAGAAAACAATACATCTCCAGCCACAAATCAATATAGCACATGTACATTTTGTAATTCTACTCACATGCACAGCCCCATTTAAAGTCCAAAACATCTGGATAAATAGCAGGTCAAATAAACACAACATTACACAGTGATTTTTTTTAATATCCACCAATCACTGAGATGTATTATGAGAATAGATAGAGGAACGGAAACTTTCCTATACAGAAGCTACTTGAAAGCAAGAACACACCAACCCATACAAAAGGGTGCCTGTTCTCTACAGCAGTGTTTCTCAAGCTCAGCAACTTTAAGATGTGTGGAGCTGAACTCCCAAAATTCCATAGCCAGCATGCTGGCTGTGGAATTCTGGGAGTTGAAGTCCATACATCTTAAAGTTGCTGAAGTTGAGAAACACTGCTGTATACCCTTGACTTACAACCAGCAGTGAAGCAAATGGAGAAGCCTTTACACACAAGTCATCCCTTCATATATAAAACTCTCTCCCTTTCTAGAGCTATTTGTATGCCTTACAAAATGTGCACATATGTGAGAAATTTCCTATCATTAACAGAAAAAACTCATTACACTGGACTGTCCTTGGCATTCCTGGGATGGAGAGCAAGGTCTCATTTCTATTTGGGGAGATACCACTGCTGCCATACATGGCTCTGCCTCCTCTGGACACCTGCTCCCTTAGTCGATCATTGCCATCCATGTGCACACCATGCTGACGAGTGAGCAAACAGTAACAGTGACTTGGAGCAGCCACCAGTTGCTAGTCTAAAGCAGCTGTCACAACTTACTCACAGACAAGGAAGTGGTCCCAGACACCCCTATTGGTTTGGTAGGGGAAGCAGAGGAGAAAAGCAGCAAGCATCCTCGTCAGTGGAATAATAGCAGGTATGCCAAACCCCAGCAGCTGAAAACACAGCCGTGGGCTACTACAGGTGGGTCAGGGATTGGCAATGAGCCCTTACAGAGGGCCTGGGTTCAGCCACCTTGCTAACCCCTGATCCGCCTATCTTAGATATCCAGCAAAATATACAAAATATATGTTCTCAATAGCAAGCACCCTATAGCCCCAGAGGTGAACAACAGTTCTAAGTTGGTTCTAAATTAAACAAAGGGATTCCCATCTAAGTCTTTTATGCAATAATTTACCAAAGCCCAAGCAGTAAGCCGACTCAAGGCTGGGTTGTCATACAAACCATACATTCACACCGTCAGCAATAAATCTCCTCTCCCCACCTCAACCTCCACGCTCTATGCTATTTTCTTAAAGAGCTCGGTATAAAGCCCCAACCTAATTAAAAACAGCTTCCTCTGCAACAGCAGCCTTGATTTCGCTTATTTACACATTAACTGCAGCCTCCGCTTGGCCAATCCAGCCTATTCCCTATACTACGCCGGGCCTTTTATCTGCCCTGGACAGCATTTTCTCCAGCAGATGAAGTAGATGCCGATTGATTTGCTGTCGAGCATGGTAAATTAATAGCAACAAATTGCTGAGGGCCCCATCTCACTGCACCACCATGCTTCGGCAGTTTTGCTTTATTTGCTCCATGATGGGCAGCAGTCAGGCCTCTTCAAGTCTATTTCATCTTAACAACCTGCAATACTTTTCAATGGTGAAAATAGAGCTGTTCCTTGTAAGTCAGAAATCAATATCCTATTGCCCTTAGAAAATGCTAAACAAGCGGTATTGGCAATCCACTTGGTACCAGAGGGTATCAGATATAATGCAAATCCATACCACTTCCCTCTTTGTAGTTATTACAGTTTGCTAAAAGGTTCCTAATGCCATTTATCATCATTTACCATCAACTACTGCAGCTACGATTATGATATCCTATCAGCCAGCCAGAGCCCTTTCATTTCGACCTAATTAATATTTTAGTAGCACTCAAAAGGTTGTTGCCTAAGAGTTGGAATAAAATTTATTTAAGAGCAAAGAATGGATTGAAATTATTTTTAAAAATGACTTTTCAAATTAGGTCCAGCTTCAAGTTCTGATTTCTTCAAAGAAAAAAAAAAGGAGAAAGAGATCTGTTTGAGAATTCCTTCAACTATAATGAACTTAACTGACTTCCCACTAGTTTTATTTCCAAGTCTCTTATCTGTAGCCAAGTGCTGATTCTTATTATAGGGGATAAACCAACGAACTCCGATTTAGAATATTTTATGCAGTATGACAATCTACTTAGCATAACAAAAATAACATTCAAGTTTATACAACAAAATCCTGATTTTTTTAAAGGTATAATAATATATGACACACATATATACATGCCCATCGTGGTATTCCCTTTTGGGGTAAGCACCATTATGCAAAGCTCAAGAAATGAGAAAGAAATGACAAGCCAAAGGAATTCAGACATGTGATAAGAAAGAGAGAAGGAAATATAGCAAAATCTAGCATATCCCACACCATTTGCTTCTCCATACCTTTCTATCCTGACAAACCATCTTGTCCTCTACCACATTCACACATTGCTTCTTACATTCAAAAGCCATAAAATATGGCGGGGGGGGGGGGAAGAGCCAGAGAATTTTCAGGATACTCTGATACATGGATTCAACAGAAATAAATATATTCACACCTTAACAGTGTCCAGTCAGAAGGAAGAATGGCGGCACTCTCTCTGCCCGATGCCTGGGCAAAAACATGCTTCCCCCCCATCTGGGACCCACAGATGCCTCTATGGCAGCTTACTGATGTCAGCAGACATTGCCAAAAACACAGATTAAACACTTAGGCTTTTATACACCACACCAGGATTGTTAGTTTCTGTTATTTTTTTTAAAAAAGACCAAAATAATTCAGAGAACTAATTTTATCAGTCTAATGCTATTTACCCAGTTACCAAAATCTAAATTAATTATGTTCTCAAACATAATTGTTAAAAATTGGCAACATTATGCAGGCTTAATTAAGATTAAATCCAATTTACTAAATGTACTTTAATTGGTACTAATTACATTAGCTTTCCTTTCAGAATGACAAATTCCCCATAGGTTTCACTTTAATAGTCTTCTATCAAAACCAACACGGGATGACTGATGATCAGCCTCGCGAAAGAGGTGGGGACAGAAAGCAACCACACCACATCCTTTTCACCCCTCCCTGAAGTCCATGTGGATATAGCCAGAGAGAGAGCGTGCGAGAAAAAGAGTGCTCTATGCATTTATCCTTTGATCAATCTGCTAAATCACAGAGGTTTGACACCACCACAGCAATCATTTTCTGTTCCAATGAAAAATTTCTCTAAAAATAAATACTCTGTGGCCGGGAGCAGCCAAGAAGAACAGATGCTTCAACAGAAAAATACACAAAGGTTTCAAATATCAGGGCCACCAATTACTAGGGTACTTCCAGGGACTCCAGGGAGCCCCACTTTTGAACCCTCTGAGACGCAAATCTAATAAGCGAATAAGCCTAACCTTATCTTGAGAACTAGACCCAATTATGCCGCAGGGCAACTCAGCCGCATTACTGCCTGCTTTCCATTACAAGGGCATCCAGCGACTACATCTGGAAAAGAAGCTAAAAGAAACCAAGGCTATCTGCCTAGGAAAACAAATAAAGATGGATAGGTCTCTACGCTTTGGTGTGGCGTGGGGAGATGGAGGAGGGGCCCGGAGAAAGAAAATATAATAAGTTGGTGGTTTGCCGAGCTGCAAGTATTCCATAATGTGATAAACTGCCCTCAGGATTTTTTATGTGATTGAATTGAAAAACAAAACCCACAAATAATCCCCAAAGCAGATCACTCAGTCTGAACCGGGTTGTATGAGGTGGAGGAGGGGGATCAGAAGAGGAAGAACAAGATGGAAGGATTTAAGGTGGAGGTTTGAAGGCTTTGTCCGCTTAAAAGCAGGTTCGTGCATCTATGAAAGGGCGGCCTTCGATATTTCTGTAACGTTAGATGGGAAAGGGTCGGAAAAGAAGGTGACAGTCTGAGCTAGGAGGGAAGAAAGAACTTGAACCCTCCTTACCAATCTTTCTTGTTATACAGCAGGGAGAGATGCAAAGATTTTTTTCTAAAAACGATCATTCTGTGAAGCATTTCATTCATCAACAGCATGTGTTAGAAAAGTATTAAGATGTGTTTTGTGAAGATGCAGCATTTAGATTACTAATCTTATAGAAAGGACAGTAATGGGGGGAAATGATATCCTCATTTAACCCAATCCTTCAAAACCACCATATTTATAAAATAGAGAAGTTCCTCAGAACACCGTACTACATGTTGTTTGCAAAGTGAATTTTTGGAACTAAAAATTAAAGCACACATTCTCCTCCCCATCCCAAGTATCCTCAGCGATTTCACATCTAAGCTTTTTTCCTATTTCTAACAGATATTTTAAAGAGAGGGAAAGTCTCAGTACACATATTTAACTATTGTAAATATGACGTGGAACGGCTGATGGCTGATTTGGAACACCTAAGGGAAACCATGTACCAAGATGATTCATATGGATTTTGGTAATCATCTTATTTATACAGGTTATAGTAATATATTCTACTGCATTCAAAAAGATAAAAAGCTGAGCTTTGAATTAATTTCAGCAAAAAGTTTTCCTTTGTTAAATACAGTTTTCATAAAAGGTCATACACCTGACTGTCACTTACAGCACTCATTTGTTGACTTAAGTATTAATTTCCAAAGCTGTGAATACTTCCAACACCGAACTAAGGACAATTTAATATTTATAGTACACAGTTCATTATATCACAAGACAGTGATTTAAACTAAAACACATTACGAAATACACTGATATTTTGCCTAGTGTAACAAGTTTCTAATTACAATAAGCTCCTAAATAGTGCAATTATAGGAACCAACTATGAACTCACAAGTAGAATTTCAAGTTAAATCTTCTCAAGTATAGAATTCAGTACTGATCAAATAAATATGCAGTTATCAGATGCTTCCCATGCCACACTTCTGTGTTTTGCGAGGATTTTAAAAAAATAACTATTTAAGAATGCTTTCAAAATAAAATCATGGTAATAAAGAAACTGAATAATTTCTCAATGCAAAACTAATCAAAATATATGGTTCTCTATCAGGAAATCTATCAGTTTGTTATCACTGAGGTTATGCTCATTAATAAGTTAACAACTTATTAAGCTTAGCCAAACTGCTAGACTACAACACAGGGCTAGACTTCAGCGTGGGCTCATTTGCTATGAAAAATATCTGATTCTAAAAGAGATGAATGCATGCATGAATGAGTAAATGAATTAATGAATGGAAGAAAGAAAGAAACAACAATTCATTTTCACAACACTTTTTTAATCTATGTATCCTGATAAGCTTATCTACTTACATATTATTTCACTTAAATAAAGACAACCACTCATTCCTGATAGATTTGCTTTAGGGTGGGGGGTTGGTATATGTATCAAAAGGCAGCAATTTACAGTGACCAACTTTAACTTACAATCCTGATTTTGCGAACAACAAATACTTGAAAGAAGACATTATTTAGACAGCTGTTAGCAGAACACAACAGTTTCTCTTAGGCATGGCTAGAAGGGTTTGTCTCATAAAATAATTAAGGCTGGCTCCCTCAGTCTGCTGAAACAATCACATTTTGCTGAAGTGAATAAAAAACAACAAATAAACAGTATTTAACTACAAGGCAAGAGACAAAATATAGTTTGCCTACCTGTTTATGCATCTCTATATTCAACCCATACGACATTTCATAATACTAAGGAAAAAAAGAAAATTGATTTATTTTAGAATTGGCAGGAACACAAATGTGACCAGTGTATAGACTTTTGAAGATATATGCTGTATAACAGTTAAACGTTCAGTCTTTCCAATTATAACCCATATCTAATTGTTGGCTGTCTGTTTTAATTCTACACTGATTAAATCAAGTTCAAAAAGGGGAAAGCGATCCATTCACATAAATACTGGCAAGGGGGCAAATCCAGTTATTAAATATTAGACAAGCACATATACACATTTTGAATATAAAAGATGCTAAAATGCTGGAAATGATAAAAAGCAGGCATTAACAATACAGAAATTTATCCTGTATTTTATATTTAAAAATAGAATGACTGCAACTATATATAGGTTCTGAAACCAACAAACAGGCAAAGCTACTTAAATACATAATTGTATTTTCCTGCACCAAATGGTTGCTCAATTTTGCCAGGTAGCACTATATACACCAACCACATTAGATATGTGAAGGCCAAAAATATAAGCTTTGATGGATAGCTTTGCTTTGGCTAGAAGGCAGCATATCTCTCAAGGTTACTGTCCTCCTTAAAACTGAGTCACTCCATCACGTAAAGAAAGCAATTATTTTCCCATCTAACTACAGAGGAACAGATAGAAAACAGCTCTTTGGGTGTTATCACAATCCATCAGAAAAATCAGGTACGTAGAGACCATTACATGCCAATTACTGATAAAGGGAATTTGGACAAGCAGGCAAATAAATATCTAAATATTTTCCAACCCTCTGGTTGCTGATATCCCCAATTAAACATGAAGCCTGCTCATAAGCAACAGGTTTAAGAATAAAAAAATTGATTAAAATGTGAGCAACCAGTTGTCTCACATCTATTAATGTACATTTCTTTCTTTGACACACATATACATGAAACACAGATCTATTCCACAACTCAAGGGAAGGGAATAACATAAACCTGTCAGCTTTCCTCTTGAAGCGGTATGAAAATGCAGACATTACTCTGATCAGCTAAATAAAGGGTGCAATGATTCTATATACTTTAAATACAGAGTACAATCAAGGACTCTCAGCCATGCAGGACACATTGAGGACATCTATCTCTTTCAAGAGAAACTTGACCATAAAAAGGTCCAAGAGGACTCTGCGCAATCATAAAAGGAAAACTTCACACCTGAGCTATCAGCATTAAGCAGGCAAAAAAGTCTTCAAACCCAGCCTTTTATCCTGGCACCTTCATCTTAACAGCATCACTATCGCACACTAGCTAGCTGCCTGCAGCAACCTGAACATTTCGATCTGTTCAAAGACCAAACGCATAAAACAGACACTCTGAATCGGTTACGCTGCCGCTTGCTTACCATGACATAATGTCGCTGCATCTCCGTCTTTTCACTGGCCAGTTTTTCACATTCTAGCTTTAAACTGTTGGGGGGGGAGAAAGGGAGACAAAAGACAACCATCTCTGAATATGTAACAACATCACTTTTTAAAATATCTTGATATTATAAACATTCCATGCAAATCACCTACGTAATATTGATAGATTTAAAAAAAAAACTTTGAACACCCCCTCTAATGTCCTTTGTTGACAACTAACACTTGTCTTTCCTCAGACAAGATGTAGGAAAACTTTTTGAAGCATATGGACAAGGTATTTGGGAAGAGAGAGGAGAGAGAGCAAAACAAATTATCTTCCTGGGGGGAAAAAAGAGAGGAAAAAAACCTAAACACCAAAACTGAGAAGGCTGATTATGTCCAAAGCGTAACATTGTCTGCTACTGTAAAAATCTCTTTCAAAAACACCTCTAAGCTGGTTTTGCATGTGATCTTGCCTGCCCTCAAACAGACAATGGAACTCAGAGTAACCACTCAGAGACAAAAAGAGTTGAAAGGTTTTCAGTTTTCAAAGCAAGCTGCACAACAGCATCCACAAGCGACATCTTGTGAGCAATAAGCCCTTTCTTGCACGCTCCCCACTTTAAAAAATAAATAAGCAAGCCACACAACCATCTGGGGGGGGGGGACCTTGCTTGTCAAAAAGAGTATAAAGTATTCTCCCCCAAGGATAAGGAGGGAACCCTCCAGCTCTGGTTCTAATTAATCAGCACTGGATATTGCACGCGGTCACACCACCAATGAAGGAAATGAGCAATAACAAATGCAGCACCCAAACAATATTTAAACCAAAATGCACACAGGAGAAAAGAAGGGGAAATGCAAAAGCCTTTCCCTTTGCAACCCCAGCCTGAGGAGCAGGTGGTGGGGAAATCTTAGCCTCCTACTTTCCAAAGCTCCCATTTCTTAAACAGCTTCTCTAATCGTGCTTTGCTGAACTCAGAAGAGCTCTTTTATTTGTATGTTGGTAACAGATCTGCCAAGACTAAGCTTTGAAAAAGATTTCTTCTGTTTGGGTGAATTCAGGGAGAAATATAAGTGCTTCGGATAAAATGTTTTCAAATATATTCAAGGCAACATTTAAAAGCACACTTGTAATATTTGGGGACCTTGTTCTGGCAAGAGGTCACGGTTTAAGCCAGTCTTTGACAGCAAGATGAAACAGTTTGATAAAAGCTGAGACCTCAGACAGTAGGGGGGGGTCTTTTCTTCTGGTGGGGGGAGCGGTACCTTTTGAAGAGTGCAATTTAAAAAAAAGAGAGAAAAAGATGCACCCCAAGCAAGATAAAAAGAACTGGCTTTTATCAAGGCTACAACCTGGGAGTGCTTAGACTGAGGGAGGTATCTTCTTCATGATGATAGGAACATAATTTTTGTAAAGAAGGTGGGCACCTCCATACATGTCCATGAATTTTAGGGGAAGCAGGGGGCAAGACTGCCCAACTAGAAGCAAACCGCAGGATCAGAGAAAGTAAACACAATTACCTGTGGTACTGAGCCTGTAAAAACTGAAACTCCTCCTTAATCCGATCACAGGATTCAGAAATGGTGAATTTGAAGGGTTGAGCAGGCTGATGCGGTGCCTAGAAGCGGTCATCAGAACAAAATATTTTAATTACTCCTCTGCTAAGCCAGCCTGCTGGTGCACATAATACACATAAACACACCCAGTGAAGTCACCTCGTCACCACTGATGGAAAGAGCGATTAAAACTCACTTTGTGAAGGTGTGTGCGCGCACATACACAGATACAGGGTTTTTTTTCTTTCCTCCTCAAGAAAGCTCCCCTTGCCCTACACAAGCACAAAGTCTAGTCTGGTCCACACCTCGGTAAGCCTCTCTAATTGAGGGAGCGTCTTGCCTTTGATTGCTCATCTTTCCATGCCAACAAAAGCACCCGCAGTCTTAGAGCTTAGCAGGGTGAAAGTAGAGTACAGTTACCCCTAGGGTGCTATTAATCAGGATAAAAGAGGAGGAGGAGGAGGAGGAGGAGGGATGTGAGGGGGAGGGCAAAGAGGGTGGAGAGGGGGAATCACAAGGCAAAAATGGACAGCACACACAGAAACAGAAACCGAATTCAGATTAAGCAACCTCCGCGCTCACACTCCAACTCGCCTTTGAATCTTTCAAAGGCTAGCAAGACGGAAGTAGTGTAAACATATTCCCTGACATCGCGAAGCCTGGAAAGCCAAAAGACAACAATAAGAAAATGGCTACAACTCAATTGTTTCACCCAACTCTCCCTCCCGTCGCTTTCCCCCCTCCCTTTCCCCTCATTTGCGGTCTCAAAGCAGGAGGCAAACGCGGAGGGGGGGGGGGAGAGATTTGTTCTTTATTCTTGTTGATCGTCCCTAATCTGTTTTCTCTCTCCTGTCCCCCGCCGCCGCCAGCGCACGGTTCCGCCCCTCCCATTCCGTAAACAAGACTTTCCCGGGGGGGGGGAGTGCAAGGGGGGGCTCCCACAGGCGCCACGAAAGTCGCAGCCCCCAACCCTTCGCCCTGCCTCGCCGCTACTCACCGGGTGTCTGCTTTGAGGGTACATCTTGCTCAGATCGCGAATCATCCAAACCGATTTAGTGGGTGCTCTGGGCCAGAAGGAAAACTCGGTTCATTGATTTTAGTGGCAACAATGCAAAGGAGATGGAGGGGGACGGAGCTGCCCGACGCTCGCGCTTTGAAGAGCGCCCCCGGCTCTGCCCGTGCTCTTCCACCCCGCGGACGAGAGTGAAGACACAAGAGGCGGCGGCGGCGGCGGCGGTTCTGTCCCCGGCAGAAGGGAACCCGTGCAACATTCCACAGAGGCTGTCACTGACCGGCGTTCATAATCGCCGGCGAGGCCGCGGCCAATTCCCCCTGTTCCAGAGCTCCCACGCCCAGGGCCTCGGCGCTCCAAAGGTCCAGCTGCCTCTCGCCCCGCGCTTGGACAAGTCCCCCGGCGAGGTCCCAGCGTTCGGAAGGCTTCTCGCTCGCGGCTCCCGGCGGCGCCAGCTCCCTCGCTCGCGGTCCGAGGGTCGGTTCTCCCTTCAGTGCGACTGACCCTCTTTCTGTCCCCCTAAACGGCAAGCAAAGGAAAAGGAAAGGACAACTCCGTTCATACCAGATCTGATTCTCTCGCGGAGATACCTCTCGCAGCCGCCTCTTCCGTTTGAAAACTTTTATTGATCTTAGTTGCTGCTCCTTCACAACGAAGGAGATAAGCGCGAGAGGGAGGGAAAAAAATCCTTCTCTTTAAGAACTCCCAAGATGAAAAGAATTTGTTGTTACTCCCGTCTTTCTCCCTAGCAATTATACGCGTCCTCAAATAGCTAAGTGCAATAACCTTTTGTTGTGGGTTTTTTTTTTCCTTCTTCCTTCCCCTTTAAATGGTTCTTGTTCTCCCTCCCCTTTTGTAAAAAAAAAAGATATTTTAAAAATGAAGAAACACGGTCTGGATTAAATGAGTTTTTATTTTCCCTTTTAAAAAATCCTCTCCTTTTCCTTTCAAACTCTTGCAAATAGCAACACAAAACAATATAACACGAAACCGCAACACCAGCCTAAACCCACCGCTCTGGCCAGCTCTAACAACACGCTCTGGCGAGGTGACTCCTTTGACCAAATTTAGCAGCAGCGAATCATTAACATTCTGATACATATTCACAACAATCGGAAGACAAGACTGTCGCAGAGCATCCTGGTATACGTAGTCCTCCGTCAAAGTATTCTTTCTAGCTGACACGTACAATATACGCCAATAATAAACTACCATTCCCATCAGGAAGCACAAAACCTTTTTAGCCTCCTGTCTATTTCCCCCAACCGCTCCTCCCACGGAGGGCGTCAACAACGACCAATCAGCAGTGGCCACTCATTAATCGCCGTTCTGTATTAATGCCCATCATTTCGCCTCTGACAAATGGGCTTACGGCTTGGGGGGGGGGGGGGACGATTCTGTTCGAGCTCCCCACGTGGGGAACTGACGCGTCTCTGGCGGAAGCCAATGCAACGAATCCGTTTGAAGGGGCACTCCCCCAACCCACCCTTCTTCCCTCGCCCGAGGTGGAGCTTTGAGATTGCTGACGTTCGATTGCGCCGGCGTTCGAACAGGGGAAACATTTGTTCAGCTGTCAATCAAAGTAACGTGGGTCGGCTGCTGCTGCTGCCGCCGCCGCCGCTGCCGCTTGTCTGCTGGGTGGTGGCGCGATGAGGGAGGTGTGCGGCTGGAGCAGTAGAGGAGGAGAAGGAATCCATTGAACCTTGCTGCGTCCCACCCCCATCCAGTGCCACTCACCGTCGCTGTATCACCCACACCAGGAGGAATGCGGACTAATTAGGGGCCAATGTCTCCTTAAAGAGACAAGCTCGGCCTTGTGTAACGTGCCGAAACCCCTGTTGAGACAAGAGAGGGAAGATCACGCTGATCCCACTTCTTTCAGTTCACATCAATTTTACGCGCCACTGGAGCTGGCATAATTTTCATGTGAACGGGACTGAATCGCTTCGTCGAGTGAGAGACGGGGGGCCTAGACGCTCGGGGGGCGGCGAGGGGGTGAGACTCGGAGCGGGAGATTGGGATCTTTTCATTTTCTTCCATTTAGGGATAAGTCAGGATTTCCCTGGGTTATAAAAGAGCTGCTGTTAATTGGGCACAAAGACGCCTGGCACTGAAAGGGAGCGCCGGCAGAAGGAAATGAAGGCTGTTCGAACGAATAATTTATCCGGAGCTAATTTACTCAGCGCCAATGACCTCCGTCCATAGGGGCGGCAAGCTAACTACGGGCGGGGGACGGAATGGGGTAGAGCAGCGCTACCTCGGCTGCACAAAGCGGGGGGGGGGGGGCTTCCCTCCGGTACCAGGAAAGCTTATGCGAAATTAATTCGGAAACCTTTGCCCATGGAAGCATTTGTCTCCCCTCCTGCAATGTGGATCGCTGGGCTACTCCTTCCTTCAGTATTTCAAAACGGAGCGGGTTAACGAGGAAGCCAGTTCATTTTGCGCACCTTGTCTGTCAAGTGGAAGGGAAAGCGGGAGACTAGACTAGGGCTGTTTCGTTAAGCCTCCTTGATTTCTTTGAGTCGTCCCCCTCCCTCCCTCGCTCGAAACCTGGCCCTTTCAACCAGATGGAAGAAAGCTGCGTGGCACAGACTAAGCAGAAAAAACGAAGCGTTTGAATCATTGCAGCGTTATAAGGGACATTGACGACGACTGTACTGTACTGCTAGTACACGAACAAACGTGGAAGTGAATCCGGTCTGAGCATCTTGGGGGTTTGGTTTGCTTGTTTTTTGTTCCTATCTTTTGAGAGCCTTGAGTTGTAGAACGGGCAGAAGCTCCTCTTTCAGAACCTGAAATTGCAGATCTGGGGAAGAAAATTCACTTGGGCACAGGGAGGTTTATTCCCGTGTAAGCCGTGCTGGATCAAGCAGTAGTTATATTGCCCAAATTATGTAGCGCACAAGAGTGCTGCCATGGGCACTGGTTTGACAAGGAAGTTACCGACAACTGATGGACATGCCCATCTACCTTTAAATATCGGGGGGGGGGGATATTGAGCTTAAAGATGCAAATTTCCCATGTTGTGTCTACTAAAGGCAATGCAAAGAGATAAATTAAACTCACCGACCCAGAAAGCTAAGAAATGCAAAGAACAATCTAGTCCAGAACACTAGTTTGTGGTCCACTCCTCACACAACAGTCCTGCTCTGTTTTAATCAGCATATGCCCCTAAATCTCATCATTTTGCTTATAAGCAGAAACAGTTTCTTTCGAAGAGAAAATCAGTATTGTGCATAAGGATGCCCCCACACAACTTTTCCCAAGTTAACATCTTCCACATATGTTGGACTACAAGTCCCAGATTTTCTACCCAATATGGCTGCTGAAACTCATCACACTGTATTCCTAAATGAGCTACGTTAATTTTTTTTCCACTTTTTTGGTGAGATGTGCCATGCCAATCACTGGGAAACCAGGTTTTCAAATAGTGCTTGCTTAATATCTCCTTGTGATAAAGAAACCATCGCTGCTTCCATCTGAAAAACATTTCATGCTGTTCAATAGGCACTCTTGTTTTCTAAAAGAACCTGAGCTTGTATACTGCCTGGTATACTGATCTATATACTGCCCAGATTGCTGCCTCTGTGTCATCATGCAGGTTGACAATACAGGACGAAGGGTAGTGGAAAAATAAATTATATCACAAGCTGTGGGCAGTAACCCAGGTCAGCCAGCAAACGCTCCCTCTAAAGTCTGTATCTTGATTTGTGCCTCAAAAATCAATACAGCCCAAAAAGAGTGTCTCCAGTTCATTGTGTAGGTACTTCTGTTGTCTGTATCAGTGTGTTTGCAGCCTCACAACAGAATCTGAACAAAGGGAACATTGTAACCCTGCACAGCTCATGTAGTGCCCATACAAGCCAGCACCAGTGCAACACGCTCTGGGTAGAAAGCAAGAACTGTATTAGTACTGCATGGGAAGTATACAAACAATTAAATAGCACTGATGATCTACTTTCTCACCAAGTCAACACTTCCAGGTAATTATTTCATCTTTTTTTTTATGAATCCTGGTAAACAGCCTGGAATTACAAGAAACTAAATGTTGCCTTTAGAATAATGCCAAATATGATTAAGCTCTTGCTCTGGTGGCATTCTTTTAGATCTTAGGGGTATCTGGGCCTTTTTATCAGGGTAAGATTAATGCACCACAGCCTTCTGACCCTTATAAACATCATGAAAATTGTCTGTGATCTCTTGTTCAGCAGAAGTAAATGACTTTTTATACCTAGTGATCGCTGCTGGGTATAATTTCAGTCTGACTAACTTTTGAAGAACCAAGATAAGTCTCTCAGCCACTGGAAGGATGATTCCAAGGCCTTGAAAATCATGTTAACCTGAAAAACAGCTTGCTAGATAGCTGGGGGACAAACTAGATAGAGTGTGGGGCAGGGTCATTTGTTTAAACCTAGTTTAATTCTGCTGATCTAATAATGTATAACATCAGTGGCCAACCTTTCCTCTATTGAGGATTGCATTCCAGTCTTTTTGGGGTCACACGAAATGGTAGCTGGAAGTAATCGGGCGGTGGGCAGGCAGGGCTGAGCTAAAGATGTGGGGGACTACTGGCATGCAATCCCCCTTCTTTCCCCCCCTTTTTTCTGACATCTTCCTCTCTTTGATTCCCTCTTCTCTCTTTCTCTCCTTCATCAAGATGATGGCCATGGCTGCACAGTCAAAGCTGCACCCTTTTTAAATGCATCATCAAATCACATGTGCAATGCATGTAAAAAGTGGGGGGGGGCTTCAATCACACTGTTATGGCTGCTGTTTTGACTCTTTTTTTTTACTCTCTTGACTTTTGACTCTCTTTGACTCTCCATGGATGACCCATTTTGAGATCAACAGTTTGTTTCCCCCCCCCCCCTTCTGCTATATAAAGACTAAGTACTTAGCTACATGCAGTTGTGGAATCATTGGTGCCAGCAATGGCCAGGAGAGCTTTGTAGCTGACACTAGCCTGCTGGACCTATCAGCTCTGTTCAACTTGCCTTCTGCCGAATGAGAGCCACATTGACTTTTGAGTGGCATGCAAAGGACTGCACTCTTAAGATAATAGATGGGGCCAAAAGGAAAAGAAAACTTATCATTAAACTGACTTTAACTACTATTGATTCCTGAAGTCTCTTGAATGGACGGGGACAAGATGACAAAGTAGGCGAGGCCGAATAAAATTTTGCCAGGTTTACATGTAGATAATAAAACTTTGCCATGATTCTACCTGTAGAATTTAACTTGCAATTGGGCAATTAGTTTTGAAAAGCTGGGAGTAGGAAGTACTGAATTAGCAGAAGCTGCATGAACTGTTTCTAGAAGTCATTATTTTTACAAGAGAAAAAAAATGATTGGTTGATTTTACTTGTACACACCATGCAATCACAGGGGGTCTGGAGTTGGGCACCATCAATTAAATTTGATTAGACACATTCTGGGTCCTGCTGGAGAGGGAATAGGGTTGGAGAAAGGCCTCCAGCTGTAAGAAAAAAATGCTTAGTCTCCCCAAATGAAGACCACATTGCAGTGGATCTTGATATAACTAGAAATTGGGATAAGCACCCTGGCAGCCCAATGACCCAATCCAGCACTTTAGCCTTTTCTTTCTTCATGGGCAAAGGAGGTTTACCCCAGCAGACACTTTGTGTCTTGATTTGTATGGAATGAGTCATTGGGCAGAGACACTGCTGATAGCTCTTCAACTCTTGCTGAATTCAGATGGGTTCAAAAAATATTTGCCATCTAGAGCTTACGCTAACCAAGAAGTTTATTATGTTATTTATTTATATGATTTATTTAACAGCCTATCTCACACAAGTAGGTCTGGACAGTGTAGAAGGGTTAAAATACCAAAACAAAAACAAAAAACCACACACACACACACCACAACATATAACCCTGGACATCCAAGAACAAACCATAACCTCACTCACAGGAGGGAAAAAAGCACATCCACAACAGCAGAGCTCATCTAACCATCGGACCTACATGCCTGGTAAAACAGCCAGGTCTTCAGTGCCTTGAGAAAGGCTAACGGGATTGGGGCCATCTAAATCGCTGAGAATATGCTGTTCCATAGGGCAGGCACTGCTACTGAGAAGGCACAACTCGGGGGTCTAACAAGATGGACATTGTTTGAATTCCTCAATGGAATGAGGATGGTTGCATTGCCTTCTACTATCCCAAATTATAAGTAACATCTAGATCAGAGTTTCTCAACCTCAGCAACTTTAAGATAGGTGGACTTCAACTCCCAGAATTCCCCAGCTAGCAGGCTGGTTGGGGAATTCAAATCCACCCATCTTAAAGTTGCTGAGGTTGAGTAACACTGATCTAGATGTTCCCCTGAGAAGCATATGGGGAATCCCAGTGCCTCTGGCTCAGACATTTCCAATCAATTGATTCCAGGATTTAAAATGGTTGTGGCAAAAAAATGACCTGGGGCTTTCTAATGCACACCTAGCACACAGTTGCCTTTCTGGAGCCTTGAAATGGCTTTCTGAAATTGAAACTGTAACAGAAGCATAAAATATTTTAGAGCTTAAATGTGAGTTGAACTGGGATTCTTGTTCTCTGATAGTAACACTATAAAATTCAACTCCTGTCATTTTAGAACTCAGCTGGGGCTCTAGTGGAAGATCTCTCCAGTGTCAAAGTCTCATTTTCAGCCAGCTGTCATATACTTTTAATGTAAGTCATTAACCTGAGAAATGTTGCTAAGGCATGAAACAAGCAAGTATGAAAGAAGCAGCCCTGTCTTGCTGAAAGCTTCCTGCATTGTTATTTGCCAACTGATCCTAATTACAGTGTCCCACAACTGGGCTTTGGCAAGTCGAGACATACAAAGTAAGCAGTTACTTCATGCAATACAATAATTGAGGGTGTGTATTCCTAAGTCTTGTATATCTGAGTAATTAGTACTTTTGGCAACAGCAGTAATACTCCCACAGCAAAGCCTTTTTTCCCATTGATGCAAACCCTACAAACTTCCAAATGCTGCCTGTAAGGAGACAACTCCCTTCATCACCTAAATATCAGAGGAGTGTTTGCCTCCAGGATTTCATTACACATTCCAAAGTGTTACCATTTCAAGCAGAGGCAACCTAAAGTGTAGGCACCGAGGGAGAGGCTTCTTATTCCTTGAACAACATGATCATTCCTGCCCACCGTGTTTGGTTTGGTTTCTTAGTAGTCCCTTGCTCATCTGATACTTGGGTAGCACCCGAAGTCTGTTTTTACAGACCAAAGTCCCAACTAGGGATAGATCAGAGGAGACTTACTTTGTAGAAACGGGGGGATGGAGCCTTTGGTTTTCATTGCCCCTAGGCTACCAATAGGGAGAGAAGAGAGCCAGTTTGGTGTAGCGGTTAAAGACACCAGGCTAGAAACCCGGAGCCCGTGAATTCCAGTCCCGCCTTGGGCATGAAGCCAGCTGGGTGACCTCCGGCCAGTCACTCCCTCTCAGCCCTAGGAAGCAGGCAATGAATGGCAAACCACTTCTGAAATCATGCCAAGAAAACTGCAGGGACTTGTCCAGGCAGTCGCCAGGAGTCAAGACTGACTCAAAGGCACGCCTCCCCCCCAAAAAAGGGTACCAAATTCTGGGCAGAAATCCAGATGACCACTAGATGGCAGCAAAGAGAAAAATAAAACTCTCTCTTCATCCTCATTCAGTGGTTATCCATAGTTTTGCAACCTGGATTTGGTAGTCCTAGATACCTACTCCCATGTATATGTGAATATGTATATACTTACACATACATCCACCCCACACACACACATGTTGGGAGGGTGGATGTATGTGTAAGTATATACAAATTCACATATACATGGGAGTAGGTATGTGTGCATGTGTGTGTATGTGTGCGTGTGCATACAAGGGGTAAGTAGGAACTCTTGAGACTCCAAAAGTCTAGAAAAGCTAGAAGGCACCAGATTGCCTGCCTCTGATATTAATAGAATCACACCCTTTAAGCATTTTCATTGCACCATGACTTACGTTAATTTGTAAGTCATTTGTTTTTTCAAAGTAGAAGAACATTTCTGAGAAATGTTCATGGGTGGGGAGCAGCTTATGAGCTGGCTGAGGGATTTCTCTGAATGTCATGTCTTTTATCACACAACCATCTCAGTCTGCAGCCACCCTGCCTTCCATTCCATTCCATTCCATTCCATTCCATTCCATTCCATTCCATTCCATTCCATTCCATTCGAGTGAATCAAGAGAAAAGTCCTTTGCTATGGCTTAGTCATATCAGAAAGTATCAGCAGCCAGAGAGGCTGCAGAG
The DNA here is from genome assembly GCA_023362775.1 of Charina bottae. Lineage (NCBI taxonomy): Eukaryota > Metazoa > Chordata > Lepidosauria > Squamata > Charinaidae > Charina > Charina bottae. The sequence continues at coordinate 209,871,914 of JALMGJ010000002.1, read as the reverse complement.
AGACGAAGCAGCTTGTAGAAAGGGGGGAGGGGAGAATCTTCTACCTCACAAGGTTAAAATCAAGACAGGAACTTCATACAAAGAAGTTCAGAATTCAGAAATGTCACATTCTGAAAAGGAGGCTTTCAAAACGAAAGCCTCCTTTACAGGAAGAGAAAAATGTGTGAGAAATTGCAGGTCAGATTTGGAATAACTGTATAGGGAGACAATTAGTAATTGGCTCAGCGGATAAGACGCCAGGCTTGTAGATCGGAAGATTGCAAGTTTGGAGGTTCGAATTCCTAGCCCTGCGTGCGGACCTCTTGCCAACCTAGCAATTCGAAAGCATGCAAATGCAAGTAGATTAATAGGTACCACTTTGGTGGGTAGGTAACAGCGTCCCGCGTGCGTCATGCCGGCCACATGACCGTGGAAGCGTATTCGGACAACGCTGGCTCTTCGGCTAACAGATGGAGATGAGCACCGGCCCCTAGAGTCGGACACAACTGCACAAAAGTGCGGGGGGAACCTTTACCTTTACCTAATGCAGTAACTGAATGGAGCAGTCCTTACTGTTCCTTATTCCCGTGGATATTGTAACCCGGGATAACATGTTGTTTTAATATTTTTAACAGTGTCTGGTTTACTGCACCTATACAACTTAGTACATCCATAGCTATTTAAATATGGTGCCCATTTTATCTCATCACTCACTCATACCATAAGAGAAATAAAACACCACTCAGGGCCAGAGTACTACTGGTGAGTCATGAAGTCATACTTTAATAATTTAATTGACATTTTGTAGTTCATGACCAGCTATGTATCACATATTAGATAGCAATTTATTTCAGTATTTCAAATCCACACCGCAAAGGTTAATTTGCTAATTAATAAGCCACCACATCACAATTTTTGAAGTACAAATTATGAAGTCAAGAACTGCAAACTGAGAAGCCATAAATTAATTAATGGGGAATTAAAAGACTGCAAAACGAAAAGTCAGAAATTGCGATCACAAATAATAGACACACTCTTCCACATGCTACTTAACACAAATATTTCTTAAGAACAAGTCCAGATAGGCCCATGGAATAAAATGTCGACTTCACTCAATCATACCTCTGTTATTTTTATTGTTCCCCTTGATCCTCATTCATAGTTACTGTCATCTTATATGGGAGACAGTAAGCTGTTATTTGTGGGGATGAGGAACTGCAGACCTAAAATGATTCATTGAGGTTTTCCATCTAGACTACAAGCAGTCTGAAGAGTGCCTTTCCTCCATTGAAGGCTAGCCCCTTCTCCCCAGCATCCAGACCCAGCAACCTCATTTTTCCAAGTCTTTAGCCCTTTCCCCCACAATTCCACCCTCTCCTGTTCATAGGGGAAAGAGAGAAACTCATATCCCAGTTAGCAGCTGAACAGTAATAAGAACTTTTCCCTGCCTCCACAAGGCTGCAAAATAGTCTCCACTGTGCTCAGTGGAGGCTATTTCAAAAGCCCATCACTGCCTGGAGGCATTTTTTGAATGGTACAGCTACTGGAGAAACAAGAACTTACTTTTCAACTTCAACATTGTAACTCCTCCTTGAAAAATCACCCCACCATGTTCCCTCAAGGCTGCAGTGGCAATGATATTGAGGGAGGCTATTTGAAAGTCTTATTGTCACGATGGAAGAATTTCAAGTTGACCTTCTCCTTCCCAGTTCTCAGACTCCCTCAAAAATCAGCCCACTTTATAGTCAGTCACCTCCATTGATTTCAATGGATTTTACTCTAAATCCTAATTAGTAGGAAAGCACAGTGTCTGAGAAGAGAATGGAGGAAAGTATGTTGGGAGGGTGTTGTTAAGGATCCTTTGTGTGCGGTGTGGATGTGTGTGTCCAGGTCAATATGTTTTCCAGGGATTCTTTGCTAAGCCATGGAGTTGCTAAATTATGACTATTGATTGGTAGAAGGGACTTTAACTTCAGAGAGTAAAAAGCTGTGTTTGGTAGAGCAGTGTTATACAACAAGAGCTAAATCCCTGAGATTTCTGTGTTTTGAGAAGATGCTTTGAACGAGGTTGGTCTACAGTATTTCTTCATCTGTTCCTCCACTGCCTATTTGGATTGGCAAGAAATCTCCAGGTGTCTGGCAATGACCTCTCAAGTCAGCTTCACTGGAGATGCCAGGAACAAAGTATCTGCTTTAACACAGTACATCTATTGAATGTACTTGATAATTAGAGGCATTTTACAGCTGTTGATTGATTTAGAGAGAAGTTACTCTTTAGTAGAGACCAGAGTTAGAGAAGCATGTCTGCAAAATTCCAACATGTGGATGCATACAAACATGCCTAAACATATATGCACACTGTACACAGCAGAAACAATGGTAGCAAAATGAACTTTTCTGTCTGGGAACTGACTCACCAATATCATTACACAAGTTAATTTTTTGTCTCAGAAGGGTGATACCTTCTGAATGATATTCTCCAAATTAGAAGCATTGTCTCATCCCAAATGGCATATTGCACATGCTCAGAGTGCTAAGAGTATTTGTTAATGTTGTCATTATGTAGTTATTTTCTCATTTGTCACAGCAGGAACACAAATCTGGGCACCAATAATTAAATAGATGTCAGCACCATGAGAACATTTTGATATCAATCAATATGAGTAACAGGTTCCAGGGACTGCAAATGGCTGCCTCTGTACATGGTTTGAAAACTCCAGTTTATACAAAATTCAGTGGAGACATTGGTCTCCAGCACAACCCAAAGAACATTCAAGGACAGAGTCACTTACTATATTTCAACTTTTGAAAAAGAGAACACTCTGGAAAAAAAAGGCTTTTTATGTAATGGCCCACTCATACCATGGCACGCACAAAGTATTATTTTTATTTATTATACCTTTTCCAGAATGAAATTGTGAGTAGCTTATTAGATCAATTATGGTGCCTTCCTTTTATTCCTTCTACCAGAACTAACTGGACCTGAAGAAGTGTTTCAAAATCAGGGATACCCATGGGGCGTGTGTGTGTGTGTGTATGTCAAAGATATTAGGATGGAAGTTGTGTCTGTGTAGTCAAAGCCCCATGCCATTTTATATAAATTATGCATGCACCACATGTTAAAAAATGGGCAGGGTTTTGATCGTGCAGGCGTAGCCATCATCATGACCCACACATCCTGCGGACCCCTCAGTTTCAAAATCAAAAGTTCCTTCCACTTAGAAACAACTGCTTATTATGAAATCCTAAGCCTCAGCCACTTCAGCTAGTGCCTGTCACAACCACAGGAACAACAAGTCCGCCATTTAAATCAGTGTTTCTTGTATGAACTCTCCAATCTCCACCCAAACCAGTGTTTATGATGTGAAACAACAAATGCCTCTTAGTGAAATTAATATTTCTGGTATGAGAACACAGTCCTCTGCCACTAACCGAGTGCAGGCCGAATAAAATCCAAAGTCTGTATGAGTTAAACCAGTGATTCTGGTATCGACTCACAAGCCTCTGCAACTTAAATCAGTGTGTATTGCGTGTCATCAAAAGCCTCCATGAGCTCTGTTAGTGTTTCTGGTAGAAATTACACATCTCTGCCACTGGAGCCGTGCTTGTGAAATCACAAGTCTCTGTGAGCTAAATTAGTATTTATGGTATGAAATCACAAGGCTCTGCAATTTAAAATAGTGTTTGTGGCGTGAAATCCCCAGCTTCTGCATCTAACGCAGCATTTGCTATAGGAAATCAAAAAGGCTTGAAAGACTAAACCAGTGTTTCTGTTATGGAGGAAAAAGCCCGTGATTCCTAACACGGATGGATGAACAGTCCTGCTGGTCTTTAAGATTACCTTAAACGCTTTTTTGGTCAAATGTTTTAATAGGATTTTTTATCATTTTAATTCATTTGAGGGTTCTGCATAGCACCATGAGACCAATGCAGCAGGACACTGGTAAAGGTGTAAATAAATACATATATCCGTTCCTGTCAAAATAACAGTGAACCCCCCTCTGTGGTTGTCATCACAAGAGCAACTCAGTCAAAATTTGTGCCTACACATAAATAGGCTGGCCATATTTCAGGATGGCAAAACGGGACGGGGTCTTATGTAATAATCCGTATTCATAACAATGAGAAACAAATAATTGGTGAAGCTAGGGAACTCAGCAGTAAGAGACAAGGCAGTTGAGAAGGATGTGGTACACCCTTAAAAGCATATTTTGGGAGGACACTTGTCAACAGTGAGCTTACTTGGTGAAACTAGCAGGCTGCTGCTGAGTCACAGTGGTATCGGTGATCCAGTGATTCAGGAGTAATTCCCATTGAATGCAGTGGCATGGCTTCCAGGTAAATGTGTGTTGACTTTGGGTGTCAAGGGGGCCAAGGGGTGAAATGTGTAGCGTAAATACATGTGGGTTTGCATCTTGATCTTATGAGGCACCTTTTCCATTTTTGTACTATTGTGGTTAGCTTTTGTGTATTGCGTTGAATTGTACCTGTAGTCACCTTTCCTTTTTCACTTCCACATCACCCATAATGGGGAAAAATAGCTCTGAGATTCAAAATAAACATTTCTGTTTAATGAATTAAGCAAATATACTTCTTTTCAGAATTATTTTGGACCATCACCTCTGTACATATTGAATCCATTCCTTTGCTGTATAAAGGAAGGTCCAAATTATGTTCTTCAGGAGGTAGGATGTTGGGTTAGAAGGGAGAGAGAGAAAAATCAGGATTCACAAAGGAAAATCTATAGAACTACCATGGCTAAGGTGACAAACGAGAACCAGGGAGACACAGGTCCAAGTCCATGAAAACTCACTGGGTGACTTAGGACTAGTCACTTTTGCTCAGCCCAACCTACCTCACAGCTTTGCTGCTGTGGTGATAAGAAGATTCTTAGATAAACCACTTTGAGTTCATGAAGAAACAGTGTAAATCTAAATAAATAATAAGAGATTGAGGATAAATTAGTTTTACCCACTGAGGTTAGATTATAGTCTTTGTTGATCTAATATAGCATTGTAGAGAGAAAGATCCTATACAGCCTTGTTAAATTTATGAGACATATTCAGTGGATTTATAGGGAAAATGTAGGATTTCACATGCAGAGCCGGTACTGTAGATATATACCTTAGATACATATTCATGTCCTTTGAACTTGCTGGTTGTGTCCTTTTAAAGGGATGCAGATACTGTATATCTCCTCCTTGGGGATCATTATTTATTTTGTATAATTAGACAGTCACCATTTTTTACAGAGCCACTTCTTTCTTTTTCTCAAAGGAAAACACCCCACAATCATTAATACAAGTAGTCCTCACTTACCGACTGCAATAGGGACTGGCAACTCCATCACTAAGCAGCACGGTCATTAAGCACAATCTCACATGGCCAAGCTGACTTACGACATCAGTTCCAGTTGTGCTTGTTAAGTGAATCACTGCGGGTCGTTAAGCACAAAATCACATGACCACAACTTGCAACTACCTGCTGGCTTCCCCATTGATTTTGCTTATCAGAAGCCAGCTGTGAAGGTCAGAAATGGCGATCACATGACCGCAGGATGCTGTGACCATCATAAATGTGAGCTGGTTACCAAGCACCCAAATCACGATCATGTGGCCATGGGGATGCTGCAACGGCGGCAATTTCGAGGACCAGTTGTAAGCCTCGTTTTTCAGTGCCATCATAACATTGAACGGTCGATGAATGAGTGGTCGGTAAGTGAGGACTACCTGTACATTTTAAAGCTGGGGGCAGGGAAACTATGGCCCTCCATCAGCCCCAAAAGGTTGTAGTTAGCAACATCCACAGTGCTCTTCATTCCCACTTTAGCAATGTTTTGAATATAGTAAATATCTATTTTCTTTACATAGTGACTTTGTACAGAAATAACTCTTTGCAATGGTACTAAATCAAAATGAACATCAGAATCAATTGGAAAATACAGGTTACAAAAGAAAGGTACTTAAATTATTTTGAGAGTATAAAATATGATTTCTACATTCTTTTGCTTGTACTGTCTGCTTGTAAATTGCCTGGCTGCTCTTACAATGTAAAGACACTTCTTCTGTTCTAATTTTCAACTACATATAGAAGATTTTATTTTATTTCACATTATCTTATTTTGGTACACTGGAGCATACCAATAGAAATGGGGGGGAATACAAAAACAGAAAGAGAAACAAATAAACAGAGAGAATAACCCAGGACAAAATATTAAAAACCCTCAATTTTTATTTTTATTTTTTTATCCATTCAATCATGTCAAATTCTTGGAGACTGCCTGGACAAGTCCCTGCAGTTTTCTTGGCAAGGTTTTTCGGAAGTGGTTTGACATTGCCTCCTTCCTAGGGCTAAAAGAAAGTGACTGGCCCAAGGTGACCCAGCTGGCTTTGTGCCTAAGGTGGGACTAGAACTCACGTCTCCTGGTTTCTAGCCTGGTGCCTGAACCACTACACCAAACTGGCTTTTATATTTTACAATTTTTATTTTAATTTTTTTACAATTTTTATACATAACGTTAAACCCTGGCCACAGTAATTAATATTGATCAGTCTTTCCATTTTGCATGGATAAACAGGCAGTTCTTAAGCAGAAAGTAAAAATGGTCCAAGTTCTGAAAATCTGGGGTAGCACGATCTTTCCATCATAAAACAATAATTTTTGCTCAATAAATCTTCATATAATCATGAATACCAAATTTGGGGTATGTAATTCAAAATTGCATGCACTTCTTTAAACCATGTTACTCTTCCCTAAACCATACTAACAAACTTACAAATTGTTAGTTTGTTAACAACAGACTTAAACAAACTTAAGCAAAATGGGATGATCACAGGAAAACACCATATCACATGTAGGTGTCTCCTCCATTTCTGGTATAATGAGGTTGACGGCCAGCTCTTTTAAAATATTCTCTGTAGTATCCTGTAAATAAGAAAAATCTTGTGTTGAATTAATATCTCAGGTTTAAGATCAAAATAAACATATTTAATATCTTAATATTTTTAAATATTTTTTCACTGGATTTTTATTGTTAGAATAATGAAATACAAAGGAAAACTTATTTTTATTTTAATAATATCTTTTTATAATGATTGTTTTTTATGTATTCACTGTTTTATCTAATTATCGTATACCACCCAGAGTTGCTTTGTGTGAGATGGGTGGCCATATAAATATGATTAATAAATAAATAAAGGTCTACATTATAGTAATAGTAGAATAACACAAAAAGAAACAATTGCTAAGCATAAATAAAGCATAAAAAAATTTTCCCCATAAAAACATTATGGGAAAAATTTCTAGTAACACATTTCCCCTTCCCTTCTCTTTATTTCCCCAACCACTGACAACAACCTAGATATTTATACTTTACATTAAACATTAGAAATATTATTTGTACATTAAATTTCTACATTTTACATTAAACATTAGAAATATTATTTCTAGTATATATTTAAATCCTTTCATCTATTATTTTTGATTGGTCCCATAATTTTTTTCTTTTCATATTCCAAATGTCAAAATTTGCCCTGCTGTGTAATGTGTAGTATATATGGGAGCCATTCTTGCTTAAATTTGGCTGAATTGCTGAATATTCTCCAGTTTTGGTCTCCCAACCTGGTATTGTCAGCAAAGTTCCTCTTTTCCAATGTTGTGACAAATTTGTTCTTGCAACTGTCAGCATATCACTTAGTAAATTGTGATATTTTTCCTTTATGTTTTTTTTCTGGGATTATACCAAATAAAAATATTTGTGGTTTCAGTTCAAATTTTATTTTTAGGATTTTCTGAATACTTTGATGTATTTCTTTCCAAGACTTTTAGGTTTTTTACATAACCACCATGTATGATAAAATGTTCCTTCTTTGTTATCTCATTTCTAACATTTATTGTTATATGATTTGTCTAACTGGGTAATTATTGACAGAGTTATATACCATCTGTAAAATTTTATACCAATTTTCCTTTAAATTATAACTTGGAGTAAATGTTATTGATTGTTTCCATAGTTCTTCCCATTGTGGTTTGTACTGGGATTATTTCCTTGAAGTTTTGCATCTACTTTATCATAACATTTTTTATTTGTTCCATCTCCATGCCATATTTCAATTACAGTATGTATGTATGTATGTATGTATGTATGTATGTATGTATGTATGTATGTAAAAAGGTAAAGGTTCCCCCCGCACATTTGTGCAGTCGTGTCCGACTCTAGGGGCCGGTGCTCATCTCCGTTTGTTAGCCGAAGAGCCAGCGCTGTCCGAAGACGCTTCCGTGGTCATGTGGCCGCATGACACGCGCAGAACGCCGTTACCTACCCACCGAAGTGGTACCTATTCATCTACTTGCATTTGCATGCTTTCGAATTGCTAGGTTGGCAAGAGCTGGGGCAAGTGCGGGAGCTCACTCCGCACGCAGGGCTAGGGATTCGAACCTCCGAACTTGCGATCTACAAGCCTGGCGTCTTACCCACTGATTGTTTCCATAGTTCTTCCCATTGTGGTTTGTACTGGGATTATTTCCTTGAAGTTTTGCATCTACTTTATCATAACATTTTTTATTTGTTCCATCTCCATGCCATATTTCAATTACAGTATGTATGTATGTATGTATGTATGTATGTATGTATGTCCTAATACAGAGCTTTCCAAACTTTTCATGTTGGAGACACACTTTTTAGACAGGCATCATTTCACGACACACTCTTACAGCAGGGCATCATTTCGCGACACACTCTTACAGCAGGGCACAAGGCAGGCACTAGGACCTGCGTGGAATCCTGGCAGGGCAGGTTTGGAGGCAGCAAGGCACAAGGCAGGCACTAGGACCTGCGTGGAATCCTGGCAGGGCTTGGAGGCAGCAGCAGACGTGAGACACCCAGACACTGCAGCCAACACACTAACGTGTCGCGACACACAGTTTGGAAAGCTCTGTCCTAATAGATAGGTAATCTTGGTTTTGTATAAGTGTTTCAAATTCTGTCATCTTTCCAAAAGTCTTTGTTTACTGTCCTTGCCAATCCTGCAAGTTTTTGTCTAACATTGGAATTGGTGCCTTTTAAAATAAAAAAGTTCATCTTGGGCAGTATGTTAATTTTTACTGTCCTGATAAGTCCTAGCCAAGAAAGTTTTAGGTTTTTCTACTTTTCAAGATTTTTATTTCTCTCCATAATTTATTGTAATTGTTCTGAAATATGTCTTTATTGCATCCTGTCAGAAAAAGTCCCAAAAATTTCACTAATTTTTTTGTTATCTCAAAAGCAGACTCTTTTCTAACCATTGGTTTATTAAGATGGGGTATTCCAATTTCTTATTTCAAAGTTCTTGCAAATAACTAATATCTGATGTCCTCGTGTCAGCAAAACTATATTAAGGGTTATCAGAAATTTATTTATTTATTTAATTTTTATCCCGCCTTTATTATTTTTATAAATAACTCAAGGCGGCGAACATACCCAATACTCCTATAACATATCTGTCAGACTCGCTTTGCTTGCCTGCCATGTATTTGAGCCAACACGGGTCAAGCAGTATAGAAGCTGACCCGTGTCAGCCTCCTTTGTAGCCAGCTGCTTTGCAAACCAAAAAGAACCGTTTGCCTCCCTCACATTCCTTCCCTGACTGTGAAAGACCAAGGACACTGATAAGACACCTGAACTCTCATTAAACTTAACAGATTGGGATGGGGGGGAAATCAAGAGTGAGAAAATGTTTGTTTTGAAGCTAACAGGGGATGAGGTCAGTGGGATGTTGTTAACTTTGAATGCTTGGTGCCAAAATTGGTATTCAGAGCTTTGCAGTTGTTCCATGTAGTCTGATCTTAATAAATGAATTCTTTTAGCATTCTGATGAATTGTCTAGAGAATTTCTTAAGTTAAGATCCTGGCACTTGCAGGGATGGAACTAGGGTCTGTGTCACCCAGGGCAAACATGGATTCTGCGCCCCCCCCATGGGTTATTTTGTCATTTTGGCACCCCCGGGCATAATTTTGGCGCCCCCCCGGCACATGCCCCGATTGCCCCCCCCCCTAGTTGCTGCCCTGGGCACTGGGACCATCACAATATCTATTTTAACCTTAATCAAATAAACCAACTTTATATTCCTTCCTTTTACTTCTTTAATCTTGATCTTTAGTCCCTTCAAATAATGTCATAGAACTTGATTTCTTTTCATTTTTTTCTTTGTCCGCTCTCACGAGATTCTTCAAAACTTAAGCAAGCCTCTTTTGTAAATCCAATATAAGAAAATTATCCAGGTCACTCTCTTGGTTTATTGTTTGCATATCCCTTTTAATTATTAACACATCAGTTGGTTTCTTTTTTATGTCCAGTGTAGCAACTTTTTCCATGTCATTCTTTTAGCCTGTCATTTGTAAATCCACTTTCAGATCAGTCTTGATCTTGTCTGGTAAAACTTGTTCCTCTTCCATAAGAACTTTTAGACACAGTCTCTCCATAGAGGCAGATGTCTCTGTTGACACTATTAATAATAACTTCTGAGTCCATTTTTCAAAAATATCCTTCTATATGTCCAATGTTAGAATATTTTGCTTCATTCTGTAATTGTAAGTTGAGTTTATCTGTTCTTCTACTTTAATTGTAATCTTTAGTTCCCTCTGTTTTTTGGGGGCTGCATATCCATCGAATGTTTCACGCCACTATAGCACTGAATCTTTGCCAAGATCTCTACCTTGAAATGTGTGCATTTTTTTTTACAAAGCTGGAAACTGCTCTCATGTTAGTTTGTAATGATTCCCAAGTTAATCTGGTTATTTTGTTACATCTCCCATCTTGTTTGCATTTATTTATCTATCTATCTATCTATCTATCTATCTATCTATCTATCTATTAAATGTATCCAGATGTTTCTACTGTCTCTAAATAGAGCACCTCTGTTGCTCTATCATCTGCTTGCATTTTTCTTGGATCTGGGTGTGCTCTCGTTCAGGTGCCTTTTCTCTGACTTCAGCACCAGTTCATGGTAAGCAGAGCTTCACTAAAGGAGGCTATAACAAACAGATTCGTGGGCTTTTCTCTGGGCTGCATCTTATTAACTGATCTGTGGGAAATGCTCTTTAGGCTATTGAAGTACATGAGCTATTGCAACAATAAATTAGAGTTAACTGGAGACAACTCTGTGGCTCCTAACACAATCATCCATTACAAGTAGCATTTGCAGGGGGAAAATTGTTCTTTAACTTATAGAGGCTGCTTGCTTTCAGATGGCATTTCAACTTTTATTATACTTCATCTCCCTTATCTTTGAATCAGCCTAACAGGTATATATGTCTTAAACTCCAGATGCAAGTAATAATGGATGTTTCCCTGATAACATCTAATGATGCATGTAGTAAAATCCAGGAAGTGTTCTCTAGCATTGTCCTTTGCATCTCTCCCCCTCATTCTCTCTCTTCCATGAAAGAATAATAACCCACCCATCAAAAGGTACGAACGCTTTCCACTAAATGTTTGAATTCACAAATATCAAACTGATGGGGCTGCAAATAGCATATGTTGACATTAAATCTAATGTTCTTGAAGTAAGTTAAGGAAGATGTACATATACAAGCTTTAGTTTCTGCCTTAATTGTGCATTCTAACCCATAAAATCTATTCAAAACACTTTTTCCATGTGAATACATAACTGGGAGTGTGAATTTAGAACTGATGTGCTGTTCTGCATTTCTCCCAGGAAATAAATGTTGTTTTATACAGTTATTTATGTATGCATACAACATATTAGTTGTATCCTTCCTTTCTACTCCTAAGTCACTCAAGGTGGCTGACAATAAAAAAGAAAAAATGAACACTCAAACTTCCATAAAAACAACTGAAGTCATGATTAAAACCAGCTCAAAAGAAAAGGCTTGGCTAAAGAGCCTTTCCTGAAAACAGAAAGAATGAGGGCTAAGCAGGATATCGGTGGATTCCATAGCTTCAAAACAGCATAGGAGAAGGACTTCTCCTGTGTACCCCAAAAACTTTATCAAGGTCTCTCCTTCTGACCTTAATGTTCAGACAGGTTCATATTGAGATAGATGATCTGTCACAAAGAAATAAGTAATGGCTTCAGCTTAGGCATGAAATAATATCAAAAACTGTGTTGCAATCACCAAAAGATTTCTATTTTCTTGGGTAGGGTTAGAGCCGTTAGCTGCAGTCATGACACAGACCAAAGCAGCAGTCTCAAGCACCAGATATTAGTGGGTAAAGTATGTAAGCTATGCAGCTTGTCCTGTGTTCTCTAACTCTGTCCTAGACAGCAGTGAAGAACCATAACCACAGGTGAAGTAAGATTAAATTGCAACTGTAGATATTTTCTGTATGTTAGTCGGAGACAAGACTGTCACCTTGTCCTTCGCTTCAAGCAGCCAGATTTCTTAGGCCAGCAATGGGCAGTGCTGGGTTCATCCAATAGTTCCTCTTGGGAGTAGCTGGTGCCATGAAACCCGCCTTATTATTAACATCTTTTTGTTTGGATTTTATATGTAAATTATTGTTGCTGTAATTTTATATTTTTAACTTATTGTTGTGAACCTCCCAGAGTCCCCAGGTATGGAGGAGATGGGTAGTGATACAAATTTAAATAATAAACACACAAACAAACAAATAGACCTTGTCTGCAGGAGAAGATAATGATGATTCTTTTTGTATTACTCCATCTATATTATGGGGCATGGTGGCTCAGCAGGTAAGATGCCAGGCTTGTCGATTGGAAGATTGCAAGTTTGGAGGTTCGAATCCCTAGCCCTGTGTGACGGAGTGAGCTCCCGCACTAGCCCCAACTCTTGCCAACCTAGCAGTTCGAAAGCATGCAAATCCAACTAGATTAATAGGTACCACTTCGGTGTGTAGGTAACAGCGTTCCGCGCGTGTCATGTGGCCACATGACCGCGGAAGCGTCTTCGGACAACACTGGCTCTTCGGCTAACAAACGGAGATGAGCACTGGCCCCTAGAGTCGGACACGACTGCACAAATGTGCGGGGGGAACCTTTACCTTTTTACCTATCTATATTATATTGGTTTTAGATACTGTACCTAACAATCAAAGTAAAATATTATGAGGTTAGATTAATCAAAACAATATTTTCTGATTAGCTTTAAATGATAATGTTTATATTTTAAGCCAATTCAATATTTTTTAAAATTATTTTTAAGTAATGTGTACTGGTTTATGGCAACTTATGTTTTCAGAAAGTTTGCATACTATAGAACAATGAATATCAATTTTAGCCTAGACTTTTTGGAAGGCCATTTTTACTACAATTACTTTAAGAACAAAAAAATATTTCATACTAAAAAATAGGCTTCTCTTCCCAATAGCAAGCTCACTCAAATGTTTTGATTTATCAGAGCATTTTGTGCTTACTTAAATAACACATTTTCTTATCCCTTGAGAAGTTCATAATGCGTTCAGTGAAAACGGAGTGTCAAGCAAATGATGTAATCAAGAGCTAAAATAAAAATTCAAGAGAGACAGCTCAAGCTTTCCTCCTAATGATATTTATGATGCTACAGTAATTGCTATCGCACTGTAGATCGCTCCAGATATGAAACTTAAAGGAGGAAAAGGCCATTTCTTTATTTGGCAGTATGATGTGCATGAGTTAAAAGACAGGGACAGAAACCACACTGTTTTCAGAGATTTCCCAAGCATATTTGCTCCAGATTCCCATACCACCCAATCCTTTTCTCAGTTTAAAGGACTAGACATTATGAGTAATAGAAGTCTGGAGTGTGCCATTTCAGAGTGCAAATATATAAAGGTTATTTTTTAGTTTTTCCCCAAAGGAAAAAGTCTCAATACAGAATAATCTAAAACATCAGAAGAAACTTACTCTTTAAAATGGGGTGACATGAGAAGTCAGTGAGACTTCAGACTGATGGAAAGATGTATGAAAACAACACCAACAGTGGCAAACTTCACCTCCTTAATCAAGTGAGCTCAAAAAGTGCCAAGAAAATTTGAAAGAAATTCTCAGGTACCCTGAGAATAAGGTAGAAATGCAGAAGACAACCCCCCTGCCCCAGGGAGGTGGGAAATCTCAGCCTCCAAATGTAGTTCAATGGGGATTTGATTCCAAAGAATAGGAACTCTTGTAGAAACAGTAAGTGGGAAAAGGTTCTAAAGCATGAGGTGGCCATTCTGATATATGGGGAAACTGAGGAACCCTGATTGCAGATCAAACTCAGCATACATGAATATCAGTTTCAATCAAATTATTCAAAAAACTGGATGTTCTGTGTATATGGCCTGGAAAGCCAGGAGAAGCAGTTTGAACTTCTCCCAAAGACCCAGCCAATGTAATGATTGACAGAAGGAAGAAATAGGAGTTAATCAGGAAAGGTCCATGCTATTCTGGACCTGAACCCAAAGATGGAGAACGAAGTCAAGAAACTGCTATAGTAGTCCAAATGAGATACCACTAAGGCATGAACTAACTGCTTGGCCATTTCAACAGCAGGAAATGATCAAATATTTGGGTAATAAAGAGGTTGTAAATTGCAAGTTCTTGCAATTTTATCAATGAAAACCTTTAGAAAAAGTGTATCATTAATAAGAATTGCCAAATTTCACACCACTGAAAACACCAGCAGCTGACAGTCCTAAAAAGTAAAAGAAACAGGAAGAGAAAAGAAAGAAGGATGATCTGGATAAACAACAATACACTTGGGCTTGTCTAAACGTAATTTAAGGTGGTGGGAACATAATCCGACTGAAAATCCCAGTAAGACAGTTAGAAAAGGAAGACCACACCATACCATCTATTATTATAATTGGTGTTCTGTTCTATAAACAACTGAAAAGAAAGGATCCTTATTATTAGAAGGATGTTCTTACTGCAATTTAATTCCATATTATAGGTATAGTATGTGGCAGAGGATTCCTTCCATGGTTAGAAATTGCAGGTGGAATTGTGGAAAAGCAATTAAAAATGCTGCTTGCAGCATTTCAAATTCTGGTCCATAGAAATGCACTCACTTAAGGAGACTTTAGAAACAGACTCTATACAGACAGGGAGATGAACATCAACAAGACCAGCCATGTAGAAAAGAAATAATGGACTTTCACAAGAACAGAACTGCTTTGCAAATAAGCACATCAGATAAGGCTTTATTTGATTCTGCTCATCATTTGAGAGAAGTGCCTAGTATGACGGCACTGATATTGGACGGTAGCCCTTTGCCGGTACCCTTTACCAGCAGTTTATGGACCTTGCTGGAATTCGAACGGGGACTGGGGTCTATTTGTATTAATTTTTAAGATC
This sequence comes from Charina bottae, assembly GCA_023362775.1. Lineage (NCBI taxonomy): Eukaryota > Metazoa > Chordata > Lepidosauria > Squamata > Charinaidae > Charina > Charina bottae. Next base: position 209,856,662 of record JALMGJ010000002.1, on the reverse strand, counting down.
ATACTAACAACAGCTATCGAAGTCTGAATTTAACAACTTTTTAACATCTTTTCCCGACTGCTCGAAATCTCTGTCAACCTGTCTGAGGTGTTTAAGATCCCTCCAGAGTGAATCTACTACCCCCTTACTATTGTGAGAGAATGGGAGGGAGTAAGGTATGAATGGGATGTAAGAAATTGAGTATGGAAGAGCACCCCCTGAGTGAGAGGCAGGTGGGACAGGAGTGATTGTGGTGAATGTTGGTACCTCTCCCTGACCAGTGAGAGAAGTTGAGGGAGAGGTACAGGGTGTGAGTCGGGTGGTGCTAGACCCTACCAGTGCCGAGAGCGGAAGCTGGTGCACTGGGGGGTCTTACCACCGCCCAAGAGTGTATGGGAATGTATCTTGGATAGTTTGGAGAAGGGATTCTTGATTAACCCTGAGAATTCCGGAGGCCTGGGAGTGGAGGCTACTGGGCCAGAACTGGGAATCTCCGGGGGCTATATGGCGGGCCATCTGATTCGGGTGGTGACGGGCAGGGGACGGTATGACGGGAACCGGAGGGCATGCCATCTCTGGGGAAGGCGCCCCCGGTGTTTGTTACCGGTGGTGCGTTCCGGCCCCCCGTGTTCATACCCAGGCCCTGGTAGGCAGATCCTCGGGGGCTCCGGTCTCCGGCTGCTGCTATTGAATGCCAGGTCGGTGAACAACAAAGCCCCCCTTATAAGTGACTTGATCACGGATGAGGGGGCCGACCTGGTATGTATTACCGAGACCTGGCTGGCACCAGAGGGGGGAGTGGCCCTCTCGGAAATGTGTCCAGCCGGGTTTCAGGTCTGGCATCAGCCGAGACACCGGGGCAGGGGAGGAGGGGTGGCAGTGGTCATTCGAGAGTCTCTTGTGGCCTTCAGGGGCGCTGCTCCACAAGTGGCCGGGTGTGAGACCCTGTTTTTCAAGTTGGGTTCACGAGAACAGTTGGGAGTGTTGCTGCTGTACCAGCCTCCCTGCTGCGTAGCAACCTCCCTGCCTGAGCTGCTCGAGGCTGTCTCGGGGCTGGCAGTGGAGTTCCCCAGACTTATGGTTCTGGGGGACTTTAATCTGCCATCTCTGGGACGGGACTCGGAGGCGGCTCGGGAGTTCATGGCTACCATGGCAGCTATGGGCCTGTCTCAGATTATTCGTGACCCGACTCGGGACAGTGGTCTCACCCCGGACTTAGTTTTCTTGTCTGAGCAGTGGCAATGTGATCTGAGGGGAGAGCTACACCTTTCCCCATTGTCATGGTCGGACCACGCCCTGGTGACCCTTAGACTCTCTTGTGCTGCCCCACTCCGCAGGGAGGCGGGACCTATTCGATTGGTCCGCTCCCGGCGACTGATGGACCCAGTGAGGTTTCAGAAGGAGCTGGGAGTTGTTCCCGAGGACTTGCTTCACGGTCCAGTGGAGCTCCTGGCCGCGGCCTGGAACAGGGCCGTGGCTGGAGCCCTGGACAAGATCGCGCCTATGCGACCTCTCCGGCCCTACTTGGCCCGCCGCTCTCCGTGGTTTACCGAAGAGTTAAGGGCCTTGAAAAGGGTTAAGAGACGTCTAGAGCGCCGCTGGAGAAAGACGAAGAATGAATCTGACCGAACACAATCTAGAGCCGCAGTTAAGGCCTACCTTGTGGCGGTAAGAGCGGCGAAACGTGAATATTTCTCCGTTCTTATTGCATCCGCAGAATGCCGCCCGACGGCCCTTTTTAAAATTACAAGATCACTGTTGGGTCGGGAGCAGGGGGAGACCCACTTACAGGGCCGATCGGAAGAGTTTGCTGAGCATCTGCAGGATAAAATCGCCCAGATTCATTCCAAGTTGGACTCCAAGCATGAGACAGGATCTGTGGAGATGCCAGGGACTCGTACTTACCATGTTATCTGGGAACAGTTTGATCCTGTTGCGCCTGAGGAAGTGGACAGGATCCTCCGGACTGTGAACGCCACCACATGCCAGCTTGACCCTTGTCCCTCCTGGCTGGTGAAATCGGCCAGTGAGGTGACATGTGGATGGGTCCAGGCGATGATTAATCTGTCCTTGAGTGAGGGGGTGTTTCCAGAGGTCTTTAAGGAGGCGCTGGTGCACCCCCTCCTCAAGAAGCCGTCCCTGGACCCTACTATCCTGGGCAATTTTCGCCCAGTCTCCCACCTTCCCTTCTTGGGAAAGGTGGTTGAGAAGGTGGTGGCTTGGCAACTCCAGAGGATTCTGGAGGAAACGGATTATCTAGACCCCTTCCAGTCAGGTTTCAGGCCGGGATATGGGACGGAGACCGCATTGGTCGCGCTTATGGATGATCTTTGGCGAGAGCGGGATGGAGGGAGTGCGTCCATCCTAGCTCTCTTAGATCTCTCAGCGGCTTTCGATACCGTCGACCACGGTATACTTTTGGGACGGCTCAGGGAGTTGGGGGTGGGCGGCGTAGTTTTGCGCTGGTTCACCTCCTTCCTCCGGGGCCGTTCCCAGTCGGTGTTGATAGGGGAGGAGAGGGCTGACCCGCGCCCCCTGACTTGTGGGGTGCCGCAGGGGTCGGTTCTCTCTCCTCTCCTGTTCAACATCTACATGAAACCGCTGGGCGAGATCATCCGTCACCATGGGATGAGGTATCACCAATATGCTGATGATACCCAGGTGTACATCTCCATCCCAGGTGAAGTAAGTGATGCGGTCGATGCCTTATGTCAGTGTCTGGAGGCTGTGGGGGCCTGGATGGGGAACAACAGGCTTCAGCTGAACCCTGGTAAGACGGAGTGGCTGTGGATTGATGGCCCCCCTAGATCCGGGAAGTTGTCATCTTTGGTTCTGGGTGAGGTGGCACTACCTCGCTCGGATCCAGTGCGGAATCTGGGGGTCCTCCTGGACTCGCGACTCTTGCTCGAAGAGCAGGTGGCAGTCACGGCCAGGAGGGCCTTTGCACAACTTCGTGTTGTGCGCCAGTTACGCCCTTTCCTGGATCGGGAGGCCCTCCGAACAGTCACTCACGCCCTTGTCATCTCCCGTATAGATTACTGTAATGCGCTCTACATGGGGCTACCCCTGAAGAGTATCCGGAAGCTTCAGCTGGTTCAGAATGCTGCGGCGCGAGCAGTTATGGGTGCCATGAGATCGGCACATGTAACACCTCTGCTACGCGAGCTGCATTGGCTACCAGTTTGCTTCCGGGTCCAATTCAAGGTGTTGGTGATTACCTTTAAAGCCCTATATGGCATAGGGCCAGGGTACCTGAGGGACCGTCTCGTCCCGATAACGTCGGCCCGCCCCACCCGTGCATGCAGGGAGGGCATGCTTCGGACCCCCTCAACAAGAGAATTCCATCTGGCGGGGTCCAGGAGACGTGCCTTCTCTGCGATAGCGCCCGCCTTATGGAACATCTTGCCCCCGGAGGTGAGACTCGCCCCCTCGCTCCTGGCCTTCCGGAAGGCCCTCAAGACCTGGCTCTGCCATCGAGCCTGGGATGACAGAGGTGGCAGTGCCTCCTGGGGTTGGCTGGCCCCGTAGGAATACGATCTACACCATGGTCTCCAATCCATCTTGGATTTAGATAATTTATTATTGTATATTATTATTTTATTATTATTGTATTTTTAGATGATATTTTTATAGTTTTTAACTTTCAATTGTTGTAACCCGCCCAGAGTCCCTTGCAAGGGAGATGGGCGGGGAATAAATTGAAATAATAAATAAATAAATAAATAAATGACACAGATTGGAGGACAACACTAGTGGAGAGAATTGGAGCTTATAAAGAAACCTTTTTGCCTGCAGTCCTAGTTTGAATAGTATTCCTATATTATACAACACTGCTTGTGCAGGTGGAACTATAATTGCAGGTATGGAGAAAGCATTTTTAATTTTAATTTTGATCTTACCAACTCACTTGCTGATTTTTTTAAAAAGAGAAAAGACTTGAAAGGATGTTCTGGTGTGGGTGTCAGCAACGTTTTCAGGTAGCAGGGAACCAATTTGCCCGTTTGCAAGATGATCCAGCACCCCTCCTCTCAAAATTATTGCCCCCAAACTTGCAATAACACCCAAGCTTGTAAGACTTTAGGGATCACTTGAAGATCTCTTGAGATCTCATGTGAGAACGCTGACTTCTTAGGAGATCTCATCCAAAACTTGGATAACTTTTTTTAAAAAAATCATTCAATTTCAAGTTAATTTTGACCATTTTGACCATTTTATAAAATGATAAACATCCTGGCACCCAGGGAGCATGACATGGAGTCCTGTTCTTGTTCACCATCTTTAGCTTTTTGGGCATTGAAAGCAGAATCAATTCTTGCCTAAGAACTATATCTGTCTGTACATCTAACCACTAAATGAAAATATGTTTTCACCTGTATTTTCTCCTATAAAATAAGCCAACCTCATCAGTAAAGTTAGTGTTGGCACATAGTTCTCACTGTACTGGAGGAGGGGCAGAAATGGAGCAAATAATTTTAAACAAAGTGCCATTCTCATTTGTTTCTTGAATGCTAATAAGACAAGGACTAAATAAATCTAGGAATTATTTATATCTGTTATTGAAGCAAAAGGGAGCAGCTGCTGAACAGTGCCCAGTTAATTCTGTCTAACAGTCCTGGCTAGGAAGTGAGTCATATTATGTCCAACTGAAATAATGAACAGAAGCTAGAAAGGCATGAATTAAAGTGCTCGACGTTTGAGATTGGTCAGATAAATTGATTCAACATCCTTTTCCATGCCGAGAAAGATGTTTGGATTTTAGTACATGTTTTAGCAAGCTATGAATATAGATTCTTTTTCCATGCAGACTATTTAAGCCATCTCTCTAGCTAACATGAAGCTGTTTGCAGCATTTCAAATTCTGGTCCATAGAAATGAGTTCACTGAAAAAAATGTAGAGTTTAGAAGTTCACCCTGATTATATGCAAGCTCTTCTTTGGGGAAAAAAAAGTGGATGATATCAAATGCAGCTAGGATAGAACTATCTTAAGTGTAGGAAGAAAATGCTAGTAAAGTATGAATATGAAAGAATCCAGGAGATAATAGAAAAAGAGGCACTTTTACTGAGATTTTCCAAAGGTCAAGGTGAGTCAGATTGATTTAATAGTCTGGCTTCGCTATGCTGAAGTACTTGGAGAATGTATGCTTCTTCTATTCCCCTTCCCTATCACATATTCCAATTCCATTCCTCATTTTCTGTTTGCAGGACATCACAACTGAAAAACTAGGATATTACAAACTATTATCTACCTCTCATCCAGAAAACCAGGATAACTTGTGCTGTGCAATAACCATGGTTTTTGTGACTCGAAAGCCATGCAGATGTATATATAGCTACCATATGTTATTTTGTTGATTCACAAAATGTATATCCTGCATTCTTCCATTCATTGTTATGAAAAAAATAAGAGAGGAGAAAGAAAGAGGGGCAGAGAGTGTGCAAGCCCCAGATTAATTCAGCAAGGAGCACAGTAAGTATTTATTATCTCTAAATTATTAGAGGTTGTGTCAGGATAGTGAACCCAGCCATTTCAGGATTGGATGTGTAGTAATTAGAGTAGCTAGCCTGCTTGCATTAGAAGTGAGGAATGTAGCTAGTAGATTAGGAGACAGAACTGCTTATGCTTCAAGGCCAAATTAACACATGTTATCAGTAACCCTTAGAAGACATGTATACCTAACTGTATTTTATGGGGAAGGTACTAGAAGTAACAGCGTTCTGCATGCGTCATGCTGGCCACATGACCGTGGAAGCGTCTTCGGTCAATGCTGGTTCTTTGGCTAACAAACGGAGATGAGCACCGGCTCCTAGAGTCGGACATGACTGCACAAATGTGCCGGGGGGGAACCTTTACCTTTACCTTTTTTTACTAGAAGGGAGGGAGGAGCAAAGTAGCTTTTGTACTAATGGTTTGGCGGGCTTTTCTTCAGTCTGATCTTTGAACCAAACTGGTCACTGTATTAATAAAAGTTTTCTTTCATATCCTTAATGGCTTGTGACTGAGAATTCTTGAATTAATATCCAGGATCATAAGCGTCACAAGTTGCTTGTTGAGCAATGTCATTTGGCTTCACTTTTTAAAGCAGGGGAGTCCTAAATCTGCCATCCTGAAGGACAATCTGCCATTTCTGCAGACTGGGATGAAAGTGGGTGTAGCTTTTCTCTTTTGTCCTTTGTTTTATTTGGTGTGGGTTGTTTTTTTCTTGCATTAAAACTAATGGCGAGAATAATTAGTGCATCGGCTCAAGTTTTTCCACCCAAGTCGCTGTTGAGGGCATGAGGGGGCTTTAGATCCCAAAGCATGAAGGCAACTCTATGTCCTGCCCTTGAAATATTTCTGCTGGTGGAGCTACTACTTGTGATAAGTCTATACCCACAGAGATGTTCACAGATTTATCAGTGGCTCCTAGGATGGACCTGCTCTACCATAACCAGAGGAGAACTTCTGCCTCATCCCAACTCCTTTTATCCAGCCTTTAGCGGGGATTAGTATTAGTTTGCCTGCCGTGTTTCTCTTTCATGCGAGGTCCCAAATATTATGTGTCTAGGTAGCGTGTAAGGGGCATGGTGACTCAGCGGGTAAGACGCCAGGCTTGTCGATCAGAAGATCACAAGTTTGGAGGTTCGAATCAGCCCCGCGTGATGGAGTGAGCTCCCGCACTCGCCCCAGCTCTTGCCAACCTAGCAATTTGAAAGCATGCAAATGCAAGTAGATGAATAGGTACCACTTTGGTGGGAAGGTAACAGCGTTTCGCGCATGTCATGCAGCCACATGACTGTGGAAGCGTCTTCGGTCAACGCTGGCTCTTTGGCTAACAAACGGAGATGAGCACCGGCCCCTAGAGTCGGACATGACTGCACAAATGTGCCGGGGGGGGAACCTTTACCTTTACCTTTTTTTACTAGAAGGGAGGGAGGAGCAAAGTAGCTTTTGTACTAATGGTTTGGCGGGCTTTTCTTCAGTCTGATCTTTGAACCAAACTGGTCACTGTATTAATAAAAGTTTTCTTTCATATCCTTAACGGCTTGTGACTGAGAATTCTTGAATTAATATCCAGGATCATAAGCGTCACAGGTTGCTTGTTGAGCAATGTCATTTGGCTTCACTTTTTAAAGCAGGGGAGTCCTAAATCTGCCATCCTGAAGGACAATCTGCCATTTCTGCAGACTGGGATGAAAGTGGGTGTAGCTTTTCTCTTTTGTCCTTTGTTTTATTTGGTGTGGGTTGTTTTTTTCTTGCATTAAAACTAATGGCGAGAATAATTAGTGCATCGGCTCAAGCTTTTCCACCCAAGTCGCTGTTGAGGGCATGAGGGGGCTTTAGATCCCAAAGCATGAAGGCAACTCTATGTCCTGCCCTTGAAATATTTCTGCTGGTGGAGCTACTACTTGTGATAAGTCTATACCCACAGAGATGTTCACAGATTTATCAGTGGCTCCTAGGACGGACCTGCTCTACCATAACCAGAGGAGAACTTCTGCCTCATCTCAACTCCTTTTATCCAGCCTTTAACGGGGATTAGTATTAGTTTGCCTGCCGTGTTTCTCTTTCATGCGAGGTCCCAAATATTATGTGTCTAGGTAGCGTGTAAGGGGCATGGTGGCTCAGCGGGTAAGACGCCAGGCTTGTCGATCAGAAGATCACAAGTTTGGAGGTTCGAATCAGCCCCGCGTGATGGAGTGAGCTCCCGCACTCGCCCCAGCTCTTGCCAACCTAGCAATTCGAAAGCATGCAAATGCAAGTAGATGAATAGGTACCACTTTGGTGGGAAGGTAACAGCGTTCTGCGTGCATCATGCTGGCCACATGACCGCGGAAGCGTCTTCGGACAACGCTGGCTCTTCGGCTAACAAATGGAGATGAGCACCGGCCCCTAGAGTCGGACACGGCTACACAACTGTGTGGAGGGAACCTTTACCTTTTTAGGTAGTGTGTGCCTCCCTGCAACATCTAATTTTTCATTTTAAAAGAGTCCATCTCATGAAACAGTGGGAACCTGGCATCTGAAAATCAAAGCTTCAGTCTCCAGCATCACTTTTATTTCCAAGATTGCTACTAGTTTCAGTGGGCTCCATAATCTTTCCTAGAAAACAAAAATGTACGGTGGTTTCAATCAAGTGCTTTGCTGGAAATGTAACCTCCTTGCCTAGGGAAAAAAAAAGACAAGGAACAAGTGGAGTGGAAGAGAGCATCGAAGGGGATGCTAGAGGGTGCCAAGGAACATTGTGGGAAATCAGTGCTTTGTTGCCACATATACGTAGGAGCCATTTTGTGAAACAGCAATATCCCCCAGAAGATATTATCCAAGAATACCTATGAACCACTCTGGCAATTCTAATCTAATAAAATATAAATCTTTAGCTTAGATTTGGAAACCCTTACCACTGTTACTCAGGTCCCAATCACCTCACACTTAACCACTGTAACACACTGCACATGGGGCTACCCTTCAGAAAGGTTCAGAAGCTGTAATTGGTGCAAAATGCAGCAGCCCAGCTACCAACAGGGATGAGGAGATTTAGTAACATTATACCTGTGCTTTAGACCCTACATTGGTTGCCCACAGGCTTCCAAGCCCAATTCAAGGTGCTGATGTTAACCGATGAAGCCCTACATGGCTTGGCGTCCTGGTACCTACAGGATTGTCTCTCTTGCCCAGACTTAGTTCATTCTAGGAGGGGCTGCTGAGAGTCCTCACTACACATGAGGTGAAAGGAGAAGGAGCCCAAAGGTGTATCTTCTCAATGGCAGCTCCCACACTGAGAAATGCCTTGCCCCAGGAATGAAATGTCTGGAGAATATAGAGCTATTATAAAAAAGAGATCGGAGTCCCAGGAAAGTAGAACACATGAGAAGGAAACAACTCCGCCGCCTTGATTGTGTTAGGTATAAGTTGTAGTAGAGAGGGACTTTCACAGGCTTTCAAGATTCTGTTATAATGCCTTCAAACAAGGGAACAACTAGAATTGGAAGGTCATATTTGTCACTGGTTTAATTTTGCACAATTGTCAGAACGGTTTAATTTGGATAAGAAGGTATATAATTTTGTTAATGAAAAAACACAATTTGAAATGGAACTTTGTACAAACAATGAGCATCTTATTAAGAAAATGTATAAAATGTTGTTGCAATTGAATTTAGAAGATGAATATGTTAAAGATTGTATGATTAAATGAGCTAAGAATTTTGGGTATAATATGCTTGAACAATGGGAGAATATGTGGAACAAAGGTATGAAATTTACTTTGAATTACAATTTGAAAGAGAATTTTTATAAAATGATGTACCATTGGTATTTAACTCCCGATAAGCTGTCCAAAGTGTATAATGGGGTATCAAATGTTTCTTGGAAATGTTTACAGGGTGAAGGAACTTTCTATCATTTACGGTGGACTTGTGGAAAAGCTAAGAAATTCTGGAATCAAATATCTATTATTAATTAAAAGATTCTCAAAGTGGACTTACAATTGAAACCGGAGCTGTTTCTCTTGGGTTTGATGGACCAACAGTTTGAGAAGCAACATGGAACTCTGTTCTTATATATGGTAACAGCAGCAAGCCTCTTATATGCTCAAAGATGGAAGGATGCACAAATTCCCTCAATGGAGGATTGGATGATTAAGTTAATGGAATTGGCACAAATGGCTAAACTGACAGCATTGATAAAAGAAAATACAGTAATTGGATTTGTTTCTATTTGGAAGCCGCTATTGGACTATTTGCTTGCAATGCAAAAAAAATGAAGTTTTCATTTTGGGTTTTGATGATTAAAGGGTTTGATTTTAGAAAAATAATGTTACTAAATGTTTAATTAATAGCAAGAGATTAACTTTTATGTACTTTTATATCTGTGCTGGAGAAGGTCAGAAGCCACCTGCCTTATATGTTTTTCTGTCTATTCTTGCACTGTTTTAGTTTCTCTTGTTTCTTTTTTAGACTTGTATTCTATCTGTTCTATATTCTGTATTTTGTGTTTTAATTGTATCTTGAAAATTAATAAGGCTCTATGAAAAAAGAAAGATTCTGTTACAATACCTTAACTACATTTAAGTACATCCTCTGGATCCCCTCAGTGAAGCAGTATCACCTGGCGGGTTCTAAAAAGCGTGCCTTCTCTGTCATGGTGCTTGCCTTATGAGATTGTCTTCTCCCAGAAATACAGACATTCCCAAAGTTACTCGCCTTTCAGAAGACCGTGAACACCTAGTTCTTCCCCCAGGGATTGGAGCCAGGATATCAGGGGAACTCTGGCATGGATATACAGTATGCGCATTGAGCAAGATCTGAGATTTTTAATGGATGGGGTTTCGACGTGGGTTTTTTTATTTCTTGGGGAGGGTTATGGATTGATTGTGTTCACTGCGCAATTTCCTTGGATAGATGCGTGGCCATATAAATTTGATTAATAAATAAATAAATAAATAAATAAATCCCAAGACTCCTAGTGACTCTTGTTTCCTTATTTACCTCAAAAAGCTGAAACTCCTGAGGTATGAGGAGCCCCCAAAGCAGCTAAAATCATCTTGTTCTGATGGGCTACTGGTGCAGGCTTGATTTTTATGGGGTTTGATTATGTTTATTATTCTCAGAGTTTTTGGTTTTGTCGTAATGAAAACCACACTGAGTCTTCTAAAGGAGGGCAGTATATAAATATTTGTTTTAAAAAATCAATAAATATGCCTGTCAACTTGGGAACTCCTATTTTATTTCATTCTTCTAGTTAAATACTAATTATATGAAACATGATTATTACTGTCTTATTTAGTACTTCTTCTTCAGGGCAAGTAATGTTCTATATTATAATTGAACATATTATAATTGATCAACCAATGTCTTTTCTGTTTGTGTGCATGTGTCTCTCTCTGTGTGTGTTACAGCTGTACATTTGTCCTCACAAATAACAATAAAAGTTTTGTTCCTTTTAAACAGAACATAGAGCATTAGAAGACATGCTTCCAGGTGTCAACATGTGTCTAGGTCTAAAGAAACACAGCAGCAGAAATTTTGTTCTATCTGAAAGTACAGCTTTCCTGGCTTTAAACTATTTCAAGAGGAGTTTGAAGGGACATATCTGTTCTATAGGACATTCTTTTAGTCCACATCCAAATGGAGTTTCAACTAGATCCTTGTCCTGTGTTAGAATTTGACAATTAAGAGGATCACAGCAAAGCTGGTATTGTATAGCTGCAGGTTATTCTGTCCACTCTGGAGCATTAGTCTCAATGTTATTAGAGATATCGGGTTTCAACCAAGCACGTCTCACACAAGCTTGAAGGAGGGGCAGCTTTGCTGCAACCTAATCTTACTGCTTTGTGTGGGAGGGGTTTGAATCCTGGTTTACTGTTCCTCTCCTTCCTTTCCTTCTTCCCTTTTCTGTTCGAATCTCAACCGGGAAGGATGGTCATCCATGACTGTCCTCGTGGCTCATACCTCCATTCAGCAAGGCCACATTGAGAAGATTGTGGGTTTGGTCAGAACCTATCGCTCACATGCATGTACCATTTCTACCATGAAACTGTAACAAGATCTTCAATTAAACTGATATGAATCCAGAACTACAATAAACTGTAAGCTATTTTTATGTTACTTTACATTAACACGTGAAGGGTGTTTATTTTGTGTTTTTGAACTGATTAAGCCTTGTGCAAGTTACTGGCACACTTCTACTCTGCTATAAACTAATTAAAAGCTGCATGGATTTCTGTTATTAGCATTTCAGAATTCCTACAAATGTAAGGTACATCTTGCCTTTGGGCACAGAGAGTCTGGGATTTTACTGAGATAGCCTTTGTTCTAAAAGAATGGCACTGCCTGAATGCAAATTCAATTGGTAGAATTGAAGACAGCCCACTGCCACAAAATGTAGCATTTTCCAAGGATGGCTTTCAATGTTGAACCGTGTATTGCTATTTAGAGTTTATTACTGGGATTGCTCCCTGTATTTTCATTTACATGCAGGTGAACACACTTCTGAACATATATAAATTAAGCACATAAAAACACTAAGCACTTTGCAGGGACATGGCAAATGCATGGTAGATTATGCACTGGGTAAATTAGCTCAAGGCAAAGATTTGCTTTGCAAGTTTTATGTTTTCCACAACTACTTGCAGAAAGAATGATTGACAAATATTGAACCAGCAGAAGTGCCCTAATGATGACAGAGCAAGAAAGGACAATGGTGGGGAGTGACAGGTTACTACATAAGGAGGAGGAAGAGAGCAGGAAGTAAAGGGTGAGACAGGTTTTGAGAGCTTCAGTGCAACAAAAATTATGTGAGGTCCAGTGGAACAAGCTGCACCATGCAAGCCACAGATCAGAAGGACAGCAGGAGCTAGGGGAAGAAATGAAACCAGTATGGACATATTTCCCCATTTCAGAGAAAACAAAAAGCAAAGGATTTCAGTTGATCATTGTTTATTTGAAATCTCACAGTGGTCACACCACCTTGATTTTATCAGCTTCTCAGTTCTAGGCCTTGGTCTGAATGAGGCAATCACTTCTGGCTCAATGGTGTGTGCTTCCCAGTCCATGGAAACCACAGCAGATACAGGTGATGATGAGAAATGTAGATGTTAGATATCTTTAAGCTCTACCCCCTGAGGAACATAGGCCAAGAATAGGGCTGGGCAGAACTCTGGATTTTCTTCTGTGTTTTCTAAGAAAAGGTGCCACTGAATTAAGATGTTGCATACAAGTGCTAAGTTCATGATCTCACGCTTTTGGAGACTGAATCTGAAACAGTGCACAACCCTAGTCAAGAAAAGACTTTAGAATGGAGCACTATAAAGGAAAGCTTTTGTTGGATTGATGATTGATCCAAAGAAAAATAACAAACATGGAAATAGACAAGTGACATGAAAGGTGAGGAAAGCTAAATTCTGAATTGTACCTGCCTTTAGAAAACCTCAGCAAATACTTGAAGCTCCTTGCTTGTCTACTAGGAGACAAATCACTGAGTTTAAAGCCTGCAAAATGTGGATATCCTAAAGGTCAGGGAGCATGCCCCAACATTTAGAGCTCCATCAGTGTAACAATGCACACAAATTTGAAGTTTCTTCCTGCATCCTTTCTAGAAACAATTCAGTTCCCACAAGGATTGGGCTACTTGTCTGAAATGGTTATAGTCGGAATGGAAGTCTGAAGTTCACTCTGTGGGTGCAACTTAACAGATTTAAGCAGCAAAGAGGTACACAGAAGAAAAAAAGAGCTTGGAATTGTGGTTGCAACTTTAGAGTAGAGGGAAGTGCTAGGAAGAAGGGTCAGAAGCAAAAGATGGTGAGTCCCATGAAACCTGGATGAATCTTAGAACTGTGCAGTGCAGAATAGCTGTGCACACTGAGTCCCACTATCAGGCTTTAAGCAGTTGGCCTCAAAGAAGTTTGGAAAAACAGCAGAAAGTGGCTACTAGATGTGGATAGATTCAGAATTAGGATAAACAAAGGAATCAATCATTCAACACTGGGGAATAAGTACAAGTCTTCCAGAGGTTCCTGCCTGCTTAATTCAATTTAGGCTGCGGGGTTAAGCATTAGAAAAGCTATACCTCAGAAAGAAAATTAGGAAGAGATAACAGAAGAGACTTCTTTGCCCTGATTACTATCTACTCTGCCACTTTCATTACCTTTCCTGAGGTTCTGAAACCTATCTAAGATAAGGTCATTTCAGGACCTTACTAAATTTCCCTCCAAGGTGCTAGGATTGGCTAATTTTGGTTACTCTTGTGGGCTGGTTGTCAAGAATGTTGAGCATTTTTTGTTTTTTGTTTCCTTTTTTTTATTAATTAGGTAATTACTTTTTATTCATATGAAATTCTAAGCTTTGCATAATGCAGAAGAGCAGCTCCTTTTAAACCAGTTAGGATAGGAGTATCTTTGTGGTGTCATGACCTTCTAAAATTCATAAATGAATTTGTGTGAATTTATGATTCCCACAATTACAGTAAAAAAGCAAGATAGAAGATGTGGGATCTTTTTAAGCCATCCCCTGTGTATTGTTCATCAAGCTAATTAAGAAGTCCATTCTCTTATTCTTTTAAGATGCCATACTTTGATGACACTTTCAATTGTAACCTTCCTGGGTCACTGACTTGGCCTTTGACATCCCTTAAAGCTCAGGGACACCAAAGGCTAAATTACTAAATGAAAGACAAAGAAATAAACAACAACCAGTCTGAGAAAGAAAAGGGAGGCTGCCCTTTCTCTTTCCTTCCTGTCCACACTGAACATCCTCATAATGCATGAACATCAGTGAATGCTTTGCTATCCTGGTTTATATTGTGTTGTTAAAACAAGAGATTTATGGGATGGGGGGAATGGTTTATTGTAATTTATAGTCCATCCAATAGCTTTTTTCTGCCCTAGAAAAGGAGAGAAGGCAACAAACAGCCAAAGCATGTGCCATCCCTATCCATTCCCAAAGGAATATCTGGGCAGCAATTCTGTAGCCTCACTAGTATAGCCAAAGCCTTTAGCTCTCTATAATAAAGGTGCATTGGCTGGCCCTTTCAAATGGCTGGGTTTCAAGAGGAGTCAAGTTCAGGACTACCAAATCTGAGCTGCAAAAATCCAAAGATTTTTGATGGCAACAAGTATCTATTTAGTACATATCCAATTTCTGCAACCCAGAGTTGGTAGTCCTAGTGTCACACTAGGGCACAGCTTTCCAAACTTTTCATGTTGGTGACACACTCTTACAGCAGGGCATCATTTCGCGATACACTCTTACAGCAGGGCACAAGGCAGGCACTAGGACCTGCGCGGAATCCTGGCAGGGCAGGTTTGGAGGCAGCAAGGCACAAGGCAGGCACTAGGACCTGCGCGGAATCCTGGCAGGGCAGGTTTGGAGGCAGCAAGGCACAAGGCAGGCACTAGGACCTGCGTGGAATCCTGGCAGGGCAGGGTTGGAGGCAGCAAGGCACAAGGCAGGCACTAGGACCTGCGTGGAATCCTGGCAGGGCAGGGTTGGAGGCAGCAAGGCACAAGGCAGGCACTAGGACCTGCGTGGAATCCTGGCAGGGCAGCTTTGGAGGCAGCAAGGCACAAGGCAGGCACTAGGACCTGCGTGGAATCCTGGCAGGGCAGCTTTGGAGGCAGCAAGGCACAAGGCAGGCACTAGGACCTTCGTGGAATCCTGGCAGGGCAGCTTTGGAGGCAGCAAGGCACAAGGCAGGCACTAGGACCTGCACGGAATCCTGGCAGGACAGGTTTGGAGGCAGCAAGGCACAAGGCAGGCACTAGGACCTGCACGGAATCCTGGCAGGGCAGGTTTGGAGGCAGCAAGGCACAAGGCAGGCACTAGGACCTGCACGGAATCCTGGCAGGGCTCGGAGGCAGCAGCAGCCGTGACACACCCAGACACTGCAGCTGACACACTAATGTGTCCCGACACACAGTTTGGAAAGCTCTGCACTAGGGGATAGGTCACACTAGGGAATAGGTCACCAATGGTTATTTTTTCCTGCAAACTGATATCTACTTAGAGATAAAGGTGCCCTAGAGTTAAAAATGACTCCTGCTGATTATGAGATAGAAAACTCTGGTGCCAAGTGCCTCATAATGATGACCACTTTTTCATGAAAGTCTATCACGTTCCATAATCATTACTCATTGGAATATGTTCCTGACAACATAAAGAAGTGCCTTGCCATTGCCTTCTTCTGGGATTGTTTTCATTTCCCACTATAGCCTACAACCCTGATACTCCTTGGCAGACTCAAGTCAAAGATTAACCAGACCTGATCTTACTTAGTTTCCAAATCCAGACACGTTGCTGCCACCTGCTGAGACCCAATATGCTGTATGTTTGCCTTTAATCTTGTGAAGTCTCCCAGATGCTTGGGTAGCTTAGAAATAAATAAATAAACAAACAAACAAACAAACAAACAAACTGCCCAGGAGTAAGATCTGTTGGGAAGCTCTGTTAGTTGTGTATCTCATTTCTTTCTCCCTACAAATATGTGAATATTAAAACATTATCTGCTTCCATATGGTGGCTTGATTCAGTTAACTGCCTAATATCCACTAATCACCACTACACTATTTAAGTGTCAAGGACAAGATTAGGCCATGGGCAAGACCTTAACTTTTTAGGCCAAGAGCATGGGTGGACAACCCTGGGATCCAAGCCTTCATATATTCCCTGAATCCCCCTTTTTTATGGTTATCAGAGTCTGCTCTAAGTGCCAATATTAATGGCACAGTTTTCTGATATGCTGCACACTTGCACAAAAAGTGTAGCATAAGCCCTTAAATAGGTTTAACATGGGTAAAAGTTAGATAATATTTTCTTCCCATCAAGAGCCCCCCAAATTCTGATCTATATGCACAATAAGGCCCTGAACACTTTGCGTCATCATGCTACCCATGATAGTGTGCAGTGTAGTATGAAAAAGACTGCTGTATAGAGCAGGCAAAATATTCATACTAACTAGCTCAACTCATTCCAGAGGTTTCATAATCCAGGGTCTGCCCATCATCACAATGCACACTGGATCCTCACCCTTGGCCTTGAGGCTCATAGATCAAATATGTGACTCTCTGATACTGAGTGCTTTGTAATAATGACCGCTTTGCTATGGAAGTCCATTAAGTTGCCACAATCATCATAATCATTACTCACTGAAATAACTTTAACATAGAGATGGCTAGCTGGATACAGAATATTTTGAGATGGCTCATTAGTTAGCTAAATTGATATTTAAATGAGGACTGGTGTCATTAATGATCAAATTTAATTGGTAGAATGTAGCTTTTGTTAGGTGGTTAATGTGGATATAAATGTTTTGATTCATGCCACATCAATATACCATTATTGCATTGTTATGTGATTATTGCATTCTACCTTCCTTATAAGCCACTTATAAGAAGATTTTTTTAATGAAAAACAGCATATCAATAGATTTAATAAAGGTCAGTGAAAATGACAAGGTTTTTTTCCATTTTATAATGGGAAATTTATTGTGACTTGCCCAAAATCACTCCGTGATTTCATATCAAAGATGGGATATAATCTAATTTATCCTATATACAAAACCATCACATTGAGGATATTATACAGACACACACACACACACAAACCAGCCCAAGGTTTACAATTATTTACAATTGACACCATCATAATTTTGGTTTAAAGGAGGAGGAGGAGGAGGAGGAGGAGGAGGAGGAGGAGGAAGAAGAACCAGTATAGTATAGTGGACAGGCACTGGAGAGTACAGGTCTATTCTTAGATAAGCTCGCTGGTTGACTTTGGGCCACAATTTTTCAGTTCAACTTAACTCATAGAGTTGTTGCGAGGAAAAATGCACTCCTGACCAAAAGGTGGTCTAGAAATCTAATAATAAATAAATAATGAAAAGCTGGGGGATTAATAGCAGAGATGTCTTTATTCCAGTTTTGGGTGAACATGTATATTTTTATCATATTGAAAGGTAACTGTTGACCATGTAATAATCTGAAATTAAAGTCAGATAAGACACAGATGCTCTTGCTGAGCAGGAAACTAGCGTTGGAGAAGATTCCTGAGAATACCATGGTCAGTCAAGAAAACAAACAAATGGATCATCAAATAAGTCAACCCAGAGTTCTCACTAGAGGCACAAATGACCAGGCTCAAATTATCCTATTTTGGACACATTATGCAAAGACCCAGCTCTCTGGAAAAGTCTGTGATGCAGAGGAAAGTGGAAGAAAAGAGAAGAGGATGACCAGCAGCAAGGTGGATGGACTCAGTTACACTGGCGATGAGTGCACCATTGGAAAACCTGAAGGGTCAAGTTAGGGACAGATTGTCATGGAGAAAATCTATCTATGTGATTGCTAAGAGTTGACAACAATTGACAACAATTTGACAGTACATAATCAATCAATCAATCAATCAATCAATCAATTTCACCAGATTACAACTTCTGGTCCCAGCAATGGAGGTTTTATACATTCAATTCAGACTGTTGAATTCCTCACAAAATCAAAACAGATCCTAATAACATTTGGAGGACTGAGATATAACCCTAACCAGCTATAGTGCTGGCAAACTCTTCCCTGTGTCAGAATTTAGGCTTTTTCAAATACCTTGAGAATGCAATGGCTGGCAATTCTGGGCATTATAGCTGCAGAGAGCTGATTCAAAGCCTATAAAGTTTGCCTTCTCCCCAAGAAAATTTTGTGATATCATCTTCTTTCCTACAACGATTCTGAAATTCATCCTATAGCAATACCTTTATTAGGGCAACTCTAAGCTCCCACTACCTCAAAAATCCCACTTTCAAAAACTTCACATCTACAATGCTTCATTAAGTAAGCCATGATGTTGGTGTTTATCTGGTCAGAGTCTAGATAGAATGTAGGAGCAGATGCAGACGTTCAAGTATAAGTATCTTAGTGGTTAGAATAAACTCCCTCATTTGTTTAAGGCCTCTTCAGGTGCGTGTCTGTGTCAGCTCCTATCGTGACCCACTCTCTGACATGGTAGAAGAGGGCACAACTGGAATTTTGCAAGTATATCATGGTTTCTCATTAAAAAATACCTTCCGTGGGGGGTTGAGGTTAATCTTATATCAGGAGGAATTATATTTCAGAGAAAGAGGGCAATGACTGAGAAGGCCTGACCCCAGGACTCTTGCAGATGACATTTTCTAAAGGATAGAACCTGGAGGGCTTCCTTCCAGGTCTCAGTGGACAGGCAGAGACCCCTGAGAGAAGGCAGTCCCATAGATCCCCAGTTCCTGAGCCATGAAGGGCATTCAAGGTGACAGCCAGCACCTTGAATGGCACTCAGAAACAAAGTGGCAGTCAGTATAAGCTCTTGAAGCAGAGATATTACACTTTCTTGTTTGCCCAGTTGTCCACATTGGGCGAATGCTAGGAAACATCCATCAAAGACAACCACTTCAAATCCTGTCTGAAATATGCATGTTTGTTAGGAAGCCTAGTTTTTCATACATGCATAAAGCGATGCTAAAATCAGAGATGTTTGCTTTGGGCCATGGGAGGTGTCATGCTTAAAGCAGCTAATTGTGCATGTACAAAGTGTCATGTTTAAAATAAACAAATGCAAGGCAGAGATTCCTTTGTCATAATGAAAGCAAAATGGGACTTTTTATATGTTCTCAATTAAGCCTTCTGCAGTAACAAGAGTGGTGGGAGAAGGGAGGGGCAGAACAGATGTTCTCTTTTAGTTTTCAAAAAGACTTCGAAGTAGACATTTCTCCTGCCACCTAACTAGGAGTGGGAAAAAAAGTGTCATAAGCCCAGGTTCTTTTGTGTCTTTTTTCTCCCCCTCTGGTGGAGGTGTTTGGATGATCAGTTCAAGAAATGTGCATCAGAAAGGTTTCTGTGAGTGTGAGAGAGAAGTAGAGAGAGATTATGCCCTTAAATATATCAGAGACCAAGTCTCTTTAAGATCATAGATGAAAAAATGTTCATAGAAAAAAATTGTTCCCAGTTGCAAAGTTCCTTTCCTTCTTATTCAGGCTTCCTCATCCCTTCATTATGCAGCCTAAGTTAAACAAGTGTTATGTTGTTTGTTTGTTTGTTTACTTGTTTTGTCTAGTGCACAGTTGGAGGGGGCACATGCAGAACCCCAGGTGACCTGCTTCAAGGGCAACCTTGCTGCACTTTTCTATCTGCCCGCTCTCCAGTCACTGGCTGAATTTACCTATCCATGCCCTACCACAATGTTGTTTATTTGATTTTGGCTTAGCACGACATGTAGGCAAAGTCATTATAGTTGCAAACTATGTTTTATGTCTTTGCACTGTATGTGAACCAGGAAAACATCTATAGCTAGTTCAACAATTTGTGGCAAAAACGTATTAAGCCTTAGCCTTAACCAATATTTTCATCACTGTGGGAGGAAAGGAGAAATTATCTTGGTACACTGGCAACAGCATAGCCATGGGAAGGCACCATGATCCAGATGCTTGCATTAGAGTGAATCACAGAATGGAAGTTCTCTCCCCTCTCCCACTCTCACGGGTATGTGCAGGAGCAATAAGTGACATCACATATGTTGTGATGTCCTTGAGCAGAAATATGATTGATATAACATTTGGGTGATGACATCATGACACATGTAATATCATTGTGGCTTCTACTGGACCCATATGCCTCTTTCATAGACTCAATGCCTTCTTTTTCAGCATAACAATTCATAAATACTGAGTCTAAGCACGTGTCCCTGAAGCACAGTTCTGTCTAATTGGACTGATTGCAACTATCCAAGATCTTGGGAGGGTTTCTTCCAAAACATGCCTCCCTGTGATCCATGTCATTGAATATGTGAGGACTGAGAATATTGGACTTGCTATAGGGAATTTATGTGCTCTTATCACCAAGCTGCTGGTACCTTTCTGAAAAGCCAAAGTGTCTTTTCATACTCACAATTTCAACTTAGGCTGAAATTGATAAGAGTATCAAGTGTTGACCGTTATACCACAAAGGAGAGAGCAGTTGTAATTGTCCCAATGTCTTTCTCTGATTGTTTGAAGTTTGTCTATTCATTTTAGTAAAACTGCAGGTAGTCCCCAAGTTAAGAATGCCCGGTTTATGGACGACCCATAGTTAAGAACGGAGCCTATTATAGCAAAATTCGAGTAAAATACACAATGGTTAGAGTTCATTATACAATACTACTTATACAGTACTATACAATAATACTGTTCCGGCTTACGTACAAATTCAACTTAAGGACAGACCTTGGGAATGGAACTCATTCTTAAACTATTTATAAGTTGAAACGTAACAGCTGTTACAGTTTCTTCATTAATACATTTATGCCTACAGTAAGAACAGCAATAATAACAGCTTGCTAGAGCAAATGTAGACAAAATGTTGAAACTAACAGCGCAATCCTATGCAGGTTTACTTCAAAATAAAGCCACTGCATTAGATTGTGCTTACATTCTAGTAAGTATACTTAAGATTGCAGCCAAAGAAACTTAACAACATAATAATCAAGATCGAACTGCTAAGTATTGAAAATACTCATTATCAACAATTCATAGGATCTCGTGACCTCCTAAAACTAGAAAATGGTTAGAGTGAGAAACATTCTAAAACATTATCTGTGAGTTTGCATAAATCCCCCTTTATTTCCCAGTGAAGTATTTCCCCCCTTCTTTCTTTTCCCCTTGCTAGGAGTCTTATGAAACTGAAATGTCAAGTGAGGGTTGCTTTATATCGTGTTCCGTCAATCAAACAAACGGAGGCTTTATGCATCTGTTGCCAGTATATTGGCACTTTTTGAAGAGTGTTTCGGTGGGAGTGAGAATAAATAAAGATCCTTCAGGCACTTTCTCATTTATGGACGAGGAATCAAAGCAGTCTGAAACTTCATTTTCAGCCTGATACCCTGAAGATTGTTGG
Organism: Charina bottae; assembly: GCA_023362775.1. Lineage (NCBI taxonomy): Eukaryota > Metazoa > Chordata > Lepidosauria > Squamata > Charinaidae > Charina > Charina bottae. The sequence goes on along the minus strand of JALMGJ010000002.1, from coordinate 209,835,323 downwards.
CTGATAATTCTGGATGGAACAGCTTATCTAGGAGGATTAGGAAGAACATGAGCTTCCTATTACTGCTGGCTTCAGTCTATTCAGCTGCACAGACTTTGTCACACAGTATCTGTGCCTTTACATATGTCACTAATCTTATCTATATCTTTTCAGCTCGTTCTGTTGAAGCTGTGCTTCCTTGCACCTAACACCCCCCCCCCCCATTTCTTCATTACACTGGCTGTATAGGCATTAGCCTCCCCTTAACAGCCTTTGCTGTGCCCTGTCATTCAGAAAGGGCTAGTAACGCAAAGGCTGTAGCCTTAAGAGAAGGTAATGGTTGGGCTTTATCTCAGGTCCCGTGGGTCACACACTGGTATATTAAACGTCAACTCCCGCTTCATCTCTCTGTTTTATACCTCCAAAATCTTACCTAAAAAAAAACACCACACCACACATATACCCTGATCAAGTAAAATGAGTCGATGAGCCTTAAAGAAAGGCAGAATTAATCTCGTTCAGCTCGAGCCCTCTAGCAGGTCCTTATGTATTGCGAGCCCCCATGGAGGCAAAGGCATCTCCGTCCTTGCAGGCATTTTTAAAAAGAAGGTCAAACAAATCCCTTTTAGAATAGTCTAGAATTGGTGCTGTGCTGAAACAGTTCTCCTGTATTTTCCCCCCTTCCAGCTCTTATTCAACTTCATGAAAAGGAATTTGCTTTATGAATCATTTCAAAGGAGATGGCAGCAGTTATCTTAGGTAGAGTGTGGCATTATTTTATTCCATTCATATACTGTCCCAATTCACATACAGGCAATCCTCGTTTACCAACCACAATTGGGACCAGCAACTTGGTTGTTAAGTGAAGTGGTCACTAAATGAAATCAGGAATGTGCTTACTTCAGCTTTCCATTGCTTTACAGACCTGTGACGGTCGTAAATGCCAGGATTGGTCATAAAGTTATTTTTTCATCACCGTTGTAACTGCGAATGGTCGCTAAATGAGGACTACCTGTATGATTCTTGTGAGCTGACCACAAAGTGGTCAAGGGGAGTGTGCATGAAGAGCCTCTCTTTTATTGTGCAATATCTGTTCCACAATCTGTGGCCTCCCTGGCTCTCCATGCTTCAGCTGAATCCCAAGGGAAGGCATCATGAGGAAACTACCTCCATGGTACCTCTGAATGGAAAAATGTCTAATAAAACACAAGAATAGCACCAGCAGCAGCTGCATGCTCCATCATCTCCAACAATAATGTAACCTCAAAAACGCTACCAAGATAAACTCAAAAAATTTCAAATACCTTGCAAATCAAAGAGAAACGTGATTTCTCAAGAAAATAAAACATTTGAATAACTGCAAAATAGATTTAAGTATAACACTGCCTAAACTATTGTCCTACGTTTATGTTAATTGTTTAGTCCTGTGGGACTGTCCTCACATTTGTTGTTTTCCTGATTTGTGCTCCTTTATGTTTATTTTAGTGTTACTCTGATGTTTCTCTCATACACATAGAGTTTTAGATTTTACTGTGGAGTCCTTGGTGTTCTCTGAGCCTTGTTGTTTTCTTGCAGATGTTTCATTGTCAGGCTAGGCAACATCTTCAGTGCGAAAAGGGAGTGGGACTTGCTCTCTGTTTATATACCATGGCTTGTCCTGCTTGTGTTGGTGGGGGTGTTGTTCTCTCCATGGTAGTTCCTTGATTGGGCTGTTGTTTGCTGCTTGGTTGATTGACTGAGTTAATAGTTCCTTGATTAGGGTATATTGTGCTGTTTGATTGTTCCTCTGGTGCTAATCCTGGTGTTAATCTTTGCATATCTGGGTGTTGATTGCTGTCCAGGAGGTGTTCTGGTCTTCTGGCTTTTCTATTGTCTCTTATGAATGATATGTAAATGTTGTTTACCTCTATGTGTCTGTTGATGGCTGCTTTGTCTGAGTGCCAAGCTTCCAGGAATTCTCTAGCATTTTTGGATTTGGCTTGGTTTAAGATGCTCAAAGTTTCCCAGTTGAAAGTATGGTTAAGTCTGTCCATGTGTTGTGATATTAAGGAGTTTTCATCATGTCTTCTGACTGCTAGTTTTTTTCGTGGATGCGTTGTGCTAGTCTTCTGCCAGTCTATCCTACATAGTGGCTGCTACAGTCCTTACACTGTATGTTGTAGATAACTCCTGTTTTTCCTTCTTGGGCTACTGGGTCTTTTGGGTTACTTACGATGTTCTGAAGGGTTTTGGTTGGTTTATGCGCAATGGTGATGCCATGTGGTTGTAACAGTCTATTAGTAGTTTCTGAGATGTTTCTGATGTATGGCAGTGTAATCCTTCTCATAGCTTCTGTTGGTTTTGCTGTGGTGGGTTGAGTGGTCAGGCACTTTTTGATAAAGTTGCGTGGGTATCCATTTTGCTGGGAAATGCTATATAAGTGGTCTGTTTCCTTTTTCTGGTGTTCTGGGTTGCTGCAGTGTGTTTGTGCTCATCTGAATAGTGTTCTTACACAGCTCCTCTTGTGGGAGGTTGGGTTATTGCTTTGGTAGTGGAGTGCTTGGTTAGTGTGGGTCAATTTCTGGTAGACTTGTTTTTCTAGAATTTCCTCTACTGATGAGGATGTCCAAGAAGGGTAGTATGTTGTTTTTTTCTTCTTCCCTTGTGAATTTTATTCCTTTGAAGATGTTGTTGATGGTTTTAGATTTTAATTCTGTATTAATTTTTAATTACTTGGAGACTATTTTTCTCAGAGTGACAAGTCAAAGTTATTAAACAAAACTTCAACAAAATGATAACAGTGGAAGAATGGGAAGGACTATGGGAACAATCAATAAAATTTACACCAAGCTACAATTTGAGAGAAAATTTGTATAAAATGTTCTACAGATGGTATATAACTACATCAATGATTCCCAAGATGGAGAAATCATAGAACAATAAATGTTGGAAATGCCACAACAAAGAAGGAACATTTCACTATATGTGGTAGTTATGCAAAGAGAATTAAAAATACTGGAAAGAAATACATCGAAGTATTCAGAAAATCCTAAAATAAATTTTCAACTGAATATGGAAAATTGACTGTATATATTCATAGCAGAAATCTAACCAAACTCAACAGGAATGTTTCCCTTAGATACAACATATTACATAGTAAAACAAGCTAAGACACTTAGAATATAGTTTTTGAAGAAAAAGAGAAACTGTTTTTAAAAAATCAAAATGACCTAAATTGAAATGAGCCGTGGCTGGCTGGGGAATTCTGGGAATTGAAGTCCACCCATCTTAAAGTTGCTGAGGTTGAGAAATACTGCCCTAAAGCATACCTGCCTACCACGAATTGGCCTGAAATAGTCCAAGAAGCAAGCAAGGGTTCTTTGAAAAATATATTTCCTAGCAGGCAAGTTGATATGGTAAAAGTTTGAGTAAACAAGTAGGACAATCACCATCACTATAGAACAGCAGTACTCTTCCTGAACATCCAGACAATAGATTGAAAACCTTACATCTTCACTACCATGAGTTCATGCTCCAAAAAGAAGGATATTTGCACTGGTGCAAATTGATGCCCTATCCTTAATGGTGACAAAAAGTACATATAGCAACATTTCCTATCAGAATCTCCCCATGTGTGACACTGCAGTTGAGACTGTGGCAGATTATTCGGTTGCCTTCTATATCATACTTGGCATCTAAAATTATTGAGCCACTTGTCAGCAAGTTCTGCTACCTACTGTAATCAGCAATTACAGATTAGTTACTGGAGACCAATTTACTGAAACATCTAAGGTGGCTGTGGAACATTTAGTTGCAGCAACAGTATCAGAAGCCAGTGGGTTTGCTCTATAATTAGCTAAGTATAGGACTCTGTTTTCTCTTTATTGCTACGTTCCTGGAGCATTTTGTCTCCGCTTCTTGTTCTTCTCTGTACAGGAGCTTGCCCACCATGGCAATCCCTACTAATTTCTGTTAGGCTTGATTCACATTAGGTCTCTGATGGGTATGCTGGCTATGAAACTTAGCTGCTTGCACATTTTTATCTCTTTCAAATTATTTTATAGTTCAACTGATTTTGGAGATCTCTTTGGACTACAGCTATTCTACAAATAAATAAATAAATAAATAAACAAACAAACAAACAAATGGCACTCTTGTAATAGATATTTGGAAGGCTTCTAGCAGGTGCATCATAAGATAGAGCACCTCTCCTTGCTGAAGTTCTTTATTATTTTTACACAACTAGCAAATACTCTAGATGATTCAATTTGTTAGGCATATGCCCATTTCTCCTGTTCAAATTCAAACACAGAAAGATGTTCCTCTACTTCTTTAGCTTTCTTATTGGCTTCAGGGACAATTCCACTTTCAATAGTCTTTCAGACATTGCTATCAAGTGGCAATATGGTTCAAGTGATCCAGGCTGGACTTCCTCAATTTCCTATCTCTCAAGATGCATTGGACTTCAACCCCATTATCTCAAGTTCATACTCTGGGAATGATGGCTATCCAAGATCACCTGGTTGGAAAATGCTGGTCTAAACACTCCTACATTTCATTAATAATATATGAGTATAGGTCAGTATACATTAACTAGAGACCCTTGAAGATGTCATCGTTCTCTGAAGATGTTATGGTTCTCAACTTAGGACGGAATGCAGACAGGGTTAGCATGGAACTTTATTAGCCCATTGCTAAGCACTTCCTCTATAGCAATAACTGAACCTACCATATCAAGAACAGTCTCGTAGATTCATGTGTGCCATCAGCATCACCTAATTTCTTTGACATTAAGACATGATTGCAGTGGAAATGTGCAAATAAAGTTTTCTTCCTCTCTTTTTATCACATAGCCCTATAACTGGATTTCTAGTGCTATGGAACTATGAAGAGCATTGCTCATGTCTGTTTCCTGAAAATCATTCAGGGCAATATAATCCATTAATGTTAACTCTCCAGGAATAGTGAGAAGCTCCCACATAACCCCTATTAGTGTAACGTGAATGTCATGCCAACTTATCTGAATATTATATACATGCATGCACACACACACACATTTTCATTTTACTACCATAGGGTTTTTTTCATTATTATTATTATTATTATTATTATTATTATTATTATTATTATTATTCTGCAGAGTTATTAGGGATCTGTATCATGGCTGCTGCCTCAGGGTGGAAACAATAAGCTTTATCTGAAGCTGACAAATGTAATTTTTCTTCTTCACAGATGTCATGGTGTGCTCATCTTGCAATAATCACCCCAGCCAGGACTGTGTCATTTAACACAAGCCCATCTTTTACTCTGTGACAAGCAGAAGCAACAAGGAGGGCAACCTCTGTCCCAAAGCCATTTGCATGTTGCTAAATGATGTCATCATTTATCATCAGGGAAAGTGGAAGGCAAAAGGAAGAGGGACCGACCAAGGGCAAGATGGATGGATGATATTCTGGAGGTGACGGACTCAACCATGGGGGAGCTGGGGGTGGCAACAGCCGACAGGAAGCTCTGGCGTGGGCTGGTCCATGAAGTCACGAAGAGTCGGAAGCGACTGAATGAATAAACAACAACAAATGATGTCATGGGGACAGATACCAAATGCCAGATTTACACACACTTACCTAAAGGATCTTGAGGCTGGAAACTTTGAAAAACAATTTGGTCCAGTAATGAAAATGTTTCTTCCCTCTTTGAAGGACTTAAAACATCCAAAAGCATCTGAACAGAGAGTCTGCAGGGATCTGTATCTGGGATAGTCACGGTCACTTTCAAGGTCTATAAGAAAATAAATTACAGACAATCCTAGGGAATACTTTTTTCAGGATGCCAATCCAGTTGAATTTTTTTGTCATTCAAAATGCTTGCATGTAGCAATTTACCAGTCATTCAATCTCAAGGAGTGAAAATAAATGTTCTAGTGGGTGGGGTGAGAAGTCATATAGTCATATAACCAGCAATATTTCTTCATGGTGAACTTCAATCTCATGTGATGGGCTCTTGTCCTCTCTTCCCAATCATTTCCCCCAAATTATTATACACAAAAGCAATAATTCTAGAAAATTATTAGAGTTATTTTGCTCTCAGGTGTCTCTCTCATACCTTTTCAATCTTCTTGTCCATCTTTATTCCTTCTCAGAGAATATTTATATACATTTCTTTACTCCCAACAGTTACTATATTCTCCTACACAGCTTATCCTGCTTAATATTACATTCTGGAAGACAGAAAATACTGGGAGAAGTCATTCAGGGAAGAAAACACTGATAACAATATTTGGGATTCCATAGGATCATAGATTGGAAGAGACCTTTTATGCCATTAAATCCAACCCCATGCTCAGTGCAGGAATCCATTTACAGCATCTCCATCACATGGTGTGTCCATTCTAGGATGATACAGAATAACTACTGACCTTCTTCTATGTCATATCCTTTCAGATACTTGAAGAGTATTATTTTCTCAAGGCTAAACGTTTCCAAATTATTTAGTCAATTTGGAAGAGAACTCTATGACTTAAGAACAGATTGACAGCTAGCCAAGATACAGGAGCTTTGATCTATGATCTGACTGATCATGCACATCTGTATTTTGCTGCAGATATACAATGATTTTATACAATTTCATCTATTTTTGCACACTTGCAGTTGTGTATCTTGTGATAGGAGAAGCATATTGCTAGCTCTGAAACCAGCCAAAATTCTTCCAAACATAAACACTCACAGACCAGCATTGTGAAGAAAGGCTGCTTTGCTCTGGATTATTTTTTCTAAAGGTATTGCTTGTACCTAAAATCTGCTCTGTGCCAGGCAAAATGGAGAAAATTACCCAGCACCCAACAATAATCTAGGCGTAGGATGAAGTTCATAAAGTCTCAGACTATGAACCATAAGAACTGCTAACCAGAGTGGTTGAAGGTGAGGATCCACTCTATGCAACACCATCCATCTCTGGCCAAAAACAGGGCTTTGCAAGGAAACCAGGCATTCCAAAAATATTGGTTAATTTGCTATTTTAATAAAGGAAAGCTAATTATCAGAGTTATCCAAATAAAACATCAACTAACAATACAAGCAGAATAAAACATAAAACTTGAAACTCGAAACCACAAAATCCAAGCAGAAAAAATATAAAGCAACAAAGTTAAAGAATGGCATGAAGATTCAGACTCAGGGCACTCTCATATAGCAAGAGATCACAGTAAAACAAAAGCGTGACAGATATTGGCTAAGCCTAAGAGGGAAGTAGACCACCTCAATCCAAATCTTTTTGAAAAAACTAAATATTGACCAGCAGCCTAAAAAAAGGTTTAGGCTTGATGACACGGGATATATTCTTCTAAATTGACACCATGGGAGAGAAGGCCCAGCTTCAAGCAGATGCCTTCTGAGCTTCATTTGCTAGTCAATGAAGTCTTATGACACCAACACAGCAGAGTATCTGATGCTCTGTGATTCCTATAATCAATTTTCTGGACTGAAATAAATAACTAGGAGATAGTTGATACTTTCCTGACTTGCTGTCTTGACCTTTATCGCTCCCAACAACTTAGGATCTAGTTTTGACACACAAGGAGGCTTTCATCTTTGCTCACTGAAGCACTGGCCGAACAAATTTCATTGTACGCTGACACTGAAGCATCAGCAAGCTGTTCATGTACAACTGCATTACAGTGCTCATTTGAGCATGAGCAACTGATCAAGGTTGTGGCTCTGCTTTGAGGGTAACATAGATCTGGGTCTTTGTGGAGGAGTGACACATAGTTCAGCTGTGCCTATGGAAGTTAGCACATCAAAGCAAAGGACCACTGATTCATTTCAAACACATCTGGAATTAATGCATTTTTTTCAGGCACGTTCTATTCTTTGATGTTATACCAGCTGTACAAAAAGGGAAATACAAATTACTCTTGCTCCTCTCTGTAAATAACCAGGTAATATGTAAGAAAGTTGATGTTATTTTTAAAGCTCTTGGATTAAAATGACTCACAAGTGTACAAGGTGCACGTCATTTCAGGCATCTTTCACATTATCTTTTGTGAACCCCTATAAACTTGAAATTATGTATTTCAAATCACAAGCTTTCAGCATTTTAGTAATTCAAATGCTGCTTTTATCTGAAAGGAAGACTACTTCCCATTCCCAAATAATTTAACTTTAAAACGGAAGAATTATTTTAAGGGCCTAAGCATATAATAATGGAACAGGTGAGGGTTTTTTTTTCTGGTTAATCTTAATTTTATGGTGGATGGAAGTGAAATCTTAAATTTAGGGTTTTTTAAAAGTATTGTTCAGTTTTTCATTTTTCATTCTGAGATCTAGATGGATTAAAAGAGGGTGTTGGGGGGTTAAACAAGTCAAGGTGGCAGCCATGATTGTGCAATTGCAGCCACCATTTTCACTTTTTTTATTCCCCTCCCACAAGTGCTCCTGGATAAATACTTTATAGATGCTATGACCAAAAGGTGTTTCTCCAACTCTTTTTTCTAGAAAACTGTTTCTAATCATGCAAAAATAAATAAATGAATATTTAATGTAAGCATTTTCAATTTGTATAATTTTCTCTTTCTACCTATTGAAGTACCCTAACATCATTCATCCTCCTCAAGTCCTGCTGTGCTCCCTCAATGTGGGGGTGGGTGGGTGGGTGGCGTTCCTGGAAGGGATGAGCAAAGAATGCCTGGATTGTATGCCAAAAGTATATCTTCTCAACAGGATCACCTAAGGCAGGAAGGTCATCCCAGCTGCCCAGCTATATTGAGCAGCAATGAGATAGAAAGATGCTGGAGGCAGATGATCACTTTAGTGACAATTGCAAAAGCACCATCCCATACTGTGCAGGAGAAGACAATGGTAAACCACATGGATAGAAAATATAAAACAATGGACGATATAGTGCCAGATGATGGGCCTCTCAGGTTGGAAGGCATTCAACGTGCTACTGAGGAAAAGCTGGGGATCTTTTAGAGTACTAATAGTGTTTATGACATGACTAGATTAAAGCCTTTGTAATGTATAGTTGTGGATCTTGCCATGCAGGAAAAGAAAGCTGAAATATAGAATTAAATTGGGAATATGGAACGTAAGAAGCATGAACATGGGAAAGCTCAGCACAATGAAAGATGAAATGAATTGACTATACATTGACATGTTAGGCATCAGAGAATTGCGATAGGCTGGAATTGAACACTTTCAGTTAGAAAATCACACTGTTTACTACTCAGGACATGAAAAACAAAGAAGGGACAGCATTGCTTCCATAGTTAGGAAAGGTATAGCAAGAACAGTACTTGGCTGCAGTGCAATCAATGACTGAATTTTCAAGAAGAACATCTTGCTTAAAGTCCTGAATCTCATTGTTCAGGAACCAGAGGAATTCTGGAATTAACTTAAAGAAGTTGTTAAGTATGAATATGAAAAGAGACTGCCAAATGTCAAGAAACAGAAGAAAGCAAATTGGATGTCAGAAAAAACCATGGAGATTGCTAAGAAGAGAAGCCAAAGCCAAGAAAGCCCAAGAGCTCAGGAAGGAACAAAGAATTTCAGAGATCTGTTAAAAGAGACAAGAAGCAGTATTACAACAACATCTGAAAATACATCAAAGATGGAAACAGACATAAAAAGGAAGGAAATTATTTCAAAAGATCTCTAACTTCAAACTGGTATGCTAAAGGATACCAATGGAGAGAGAGAAATTGAATCCAAGAAGATCAAATAAAGATGGAAGGAGTATACTGAAGTTCTGTACAGTAGAGATGTCAATACCTTAGAAGATATTCCCTAGTCAAAAGAATCTTTAGTACTAGAAGATGAAGGTAGATCATCACTCTTGCCATCACTCCTGAGGAAGCAGTTTTCCAGTCTATCAGCTCAGCCACTTGCCTGCTAGAACCAGGTCCACCCTGGATGGTTAAAGCCACCTAGAAAGTGAACTGTCATTGGGTCCATGAGGTGGTGTCAGTCTCTTTGAGTGAGGGGGTGGTCCCCTAAACTTTGAAGAGGCTGTGGTGTGCCCTCTCCTCAAGAGGTCATCCCTGGACCCAGTGGTCCTGGACAACAATTGTCCAGTCTCCAACCTCCTCTTTTTAATGAAGGTGGTGGATAGGGTGGTTGCGGGTTCAGTTCCCAAGGTCCCTGGAGGAAGATTATCTGGGGTTCAGTACGAACATGGCATTGGTTGTGCTTGTTGATAACCTGTGTCCATCTTTGTGCTCCTTGATCTCTCAGTACCTTTTAATCATTGGTGATCACTTGAAGAAGCACGAGTACCTTTTAATACTGTACTGTCAACAACTGTATATTTTGGCTTGGCTTTGAGGGTTGGGGATGGGTTCTCTTCCTTTCTGTTTGGCTGGTTCCAATCAGTATTTATGGGTGGTGAGACTTTGCCCCATGGCCCCTCACTTGTGGGATGCCACAGGGTTCAATGCTTTCTCCACTTCTGTTTAACACCTACATGAAACCATTGGGTGAGGTCATCTGTTGGTTTATGGTCAGATATCACCAGTAAACTCTGTTGTACATCTCAACTCCATGCTGACTGGGTGACGCTGGGTGATGTTGAAATCATAATCCAGGGTTAAATATAAAATTATTCAAGACGCAAAAGAAAGAGGAAGATTAGGATTACCTGATTTTAAATTGTATTTTGCAGCCTGCTGTTTGGTTTGCATGAAAGAGTGGGTGCTGCTGAGAAATAATGTTGAAGGACATAACCTGAGGTTGGTTGGCATGGGTTTTTATGGTGGAATAAAGTTAAATTTAATGTAGATTTTAACAATCATTATGTGAGAAGTGCTGAAATGCCCAAAGACTATGGGTCTTAGCACATGAAGCATTTTATAGAAAAGAAACAGCAGACAGAGAGAAGTGGTTAACATATCAAGATTTTTAATACAGGAAGATGGAGAACTTAAGATGAAGTCAAGAGAAAAACTGACTGCAGAAGACTTGTTTTCAATGGATTTCATTTGCACAATTAAGAGAAAGATTTAACATAGACAAAAGGGTAGCTAGAATTGAACATCATAAGACAGAATTTGAAAATGAACGATGTACAGGTGATGAACATGTGATTGCAAAAATGTATAAACTTTTGTTAAGATTTGAAACTGAAGAGGAACAAGTTAAGAACTGCATGATAAAATGGGCTATGCATTTTTTTTTACAATATACAGATGGATAAATGGTAAAGAATGTGGGTAAATGGGATGAAATTCACACTGTGTTATAATTTAAGAGAGAACTTTTATAAAATGATGTACCATTGGTATATGGTGTATGACACCAGAGAAATTATCAAAGATGTATAAAGGTACTTCAAGCCAATGTTGGAAATGTGAAAAACATGACTTCTGGTGAGAATATGGCCAACTGAACACTCTGCTCATGATTCAGTGGGCAGACCTACCAGCATGGATTTTTTTGAGGGGGGGGGCGCAGGCAGGTTTTCCTGTTGCCCTAGAGTGTTTTTATGGACAAAAAACACTCGGAACCATCCCATTTGTACTTCAGAACATCACCTTGTAGCCTGAGGAGCATCAACGGTGCTGATCCAATAAGAGGAGATGGGAGTCAGGGATGCCAACATTTCCGAACTACGCTGCAGCCCTATTGGGATACTAGGTCGAGTCTTTCTCATTTCTGAATCAACCAATTTGTATATTTTAAAGTTTTTCTTACCCCAAGAGAGGCTTTTAAGAACAAGAGATATGAATCTCTCCGTGCTTTTAGCTGTTTCTGGAAGAGCTTTTTTTTTTCTTAACTGCTAGCTTCCTTCCCATTCAAACTTTAAGGAGGACAGAGAAATAATCATCTCTCCATTATTATTTTTGCATCTAATTTGAAGGAGTTAACATTCTCCTACACATTTAATTTGATGGTCTGAGTTTTTAGTTTTCTGTTCACTTTCTTTCGACGTTGTATCTACTGGTTTGCATATAAGACGTTAGATTTTGTTGTTTGAATTATGGACGACCTTAAGAAAGACTTTAAGAAAGCATTCTCTGAGCTCCGTGCTAACTTTGAAGAAATATGCCATAAAACTGCTCAAGTTCTCTTGCAAGATGTTCGGGATATTATTTCTGAAATGTATCAACTGGCTGAGAATTTTATGAAGGGAAAAGAAGAGAAGGGAGAAGAAGAAACTTATCAAGGGGGAGATATTCTTCCCAATTCTGAGAATCCAGACCGTGAACTGCCAGCTGATGAATACATGTTGGTTATGAAAGAGTTACAACTTGATTTGCAGGAAAAAAAAATTGTCTGTTTACTTTAACTTATGTTTTGAGAACCAGATGGTGTTTTGGCAATAAGATTAGATAAGATTGCTATAATATTATTAAGTATAAAAGTAAGAATATGTATGTGGATTGATATTGTGCATATGTAAGGTGCTCCACTCCGCTGCTTGAAACCCCTTTCTCTAAAGCAAACCACAGACACACGGTTTCTTAGAAGCAAAAGGATTTATTAAAAGCATGAAGGCTAACACTAACAAAGACTTGAATGAACAAGCAAAGCATGGCATGGCACATTTAAACATTCCCCTCCCCAAGGTCCTTTGATGTTAACACGTGTAGCTCTTGGCTCCAGGGTGCTCAGACATCAGTTCATGGAGATGTGTACTCGCGCTTGCCACTTAGGTGCGAATCGGTCTACTTCAAGCGCAGGCGTCTCTTCCGTGTCTGTTTCAAGCCGCCCCGAATACACGTAGCTGTCTAGCATATTGGCAGAGGTCTGCTGAGCTCTGACATGCTCTCGGCCCAAGATATTCCCCCCACCCCACCAAAACACGCTAACTAATGAGCTAACTAACTAACTAAAACATTTTCAGTCGTGCCCTGTAACGAGAGAATACAAAAAAAATTTACATTATCCTGTTGGAGCACCCGTTTCAGTGAGGTTTATCCAGGAACTCTCTATGGAAAGTTTTTACCAATTTGGGAGCGCATGTGTGTTTTGCGCTAACCCACTCCTTGTGTCCAATCGGCAAAAGTTGCCACTTGACCAAATATTGCAGCTGACCCTTGTGCCATCTGGAGTCCAGAATCTTGTTGATTTCAAAGTGTGGTTCTCCCTCCACTAACAATGGGGCGGGTTCTGCTGGTTCCGGGTGCCACTGCTGTGAAGTGTGGTGCTGTCTCAACAAGCTAATGTGGAAAACCGGGTGCACCTTTCTTAGTGTTTTTGGTAGCTGCAGTTTAGCCGTTACTGGATTAATAACTTCAATTATTGGGAACGGACCTATGAACTTGGGCGCCAGCTTTCGTGAAGGTTGTGTGGCCCTCAGGTTTTTTGTGGAAAGGTACACCTTATCCCCTACTCTCAACTCCCATTCCTTCTCTCATTTGCGGTCTGGGTATTTTTTGTAACTTGCTTTGGCTTCCTGCAGCGTTTTCACCATAATTGGCCAATTACTGGTTACTTTCGCTATCCATTCATCCGCTTTCAGTGGCTGCACTAGTTCTGTACTTTGGGTCATTGCCAACTCGGGAATGGTTACAAAGTCCTGCCCTGTAGCTACTTTAAATGGCGAAAACCCCGTGCTTTGATGGAGTGCATTATTGTAAGCAACTTCTGCGAACGGTAACAGTTCTGCCCAATCATTTTGTTGGTAATTAATGTAACATCTAAGGTACTGCTCCAGTACAGAATTAAGACATTCACTCGCACCGTCCGTGCACGGATGGAACCCACTACTGAGCCCCTGTTCTGATCCAATTAACTTCAAAAAAGCCCGCCAGAACATGCAAGTGAAAGTGCTGCCGCGATCGCTTATTATGCGTTCTGGCATTCCGTGAGCCCGATAAATGTGTTGAATAAACATCCTAGCTAGTTTTTAAGCATTTGGGATCCCATTGCAAGCAATGAAATGTGACTGTTTAGAAAATAAGTCTGTGACCACCCAAATAGCCGTTTTCTTGTTGCTCACTGGTAGATCTACTATAAAATCCATGGCAATCTGCTTCCATGGTTGTGTGGGGTTTGCTACTTCCTGCAATTTTCCTGTGGGTTTTCCCATTTTCCTCTTAGCTGTTGCGCACACTGGGCAAGATCGCACATAAGCTTTCACATCTGTGCGCAATGTCGGCCACCAGAATTTGCGCCTGACTAAGTGTAATGTTTTCACAAAGCCGAAATGCCCTGCCGTTTTGTGGTTGTGGTGCTTGCTCAAAACCCCTTGCCTCAAGGGCTCAGGGACGTATGCCGTATTGTCTTCCCACCCCACCCAATCTTTCTCTGTGAGGGTGCGTTTGTTCTCCCCCCACCATGTGTCTGTCACTGTTGCCACTCACAGTTTGCTTGCAAATGGGTCGCCCTCAGCCAAGCGTTTCGTGCTACTGCGAGTAATAGCCATATTTAGCTCCAGTTTATCTGCTTGTGCCAATTGACTCTGAGCCTCCTCTGGCTGGGAGGGGATGAGTGACTCAATTACTTCCTCAATCTTGCTTTCATGCTGCGGCAGACACGATAGCGCGTCTGCCAAGTAATTTCCCCCCCCCCCCAGGGAAGTACTTCAATGTGAAATTGAACCTGCTGAGAAACTCTGCCCACCGTAGTTGTTTGGGATTTAGTTTTCTGGGAGATTTGAGAGCTTCCAAGTTTTTGTGGTCAGTCCACACTTGAAACGGGACCGCTGCCCCTTCCAGGAGGTGTCGCCAGGTGCTTAGAGCATGTTTAACTGCGAACGCCTCTTTCTCCCACACATGCCAACGTTTCTCAGTCTGATTGAACTTTCTGGAGATGTATGCACAGGGTCTTAATTTCTTACTGTCATCTGCCTGCAGCAATATGGCCCCGACTGCGCTAAACGACGCGTCCGTGTGTATAACGAACGTTTTTTCTACCTCTGGATGTTTGAGGATGGGCTCCTCTGTGAACATCACCTTTAACTTGTCAAAAGCTTCCTGACATTCTTGGATCCACACTAATTTCGTGCTTGGTAATTTGGATTTTGCTTTCACGCCCTTGCTTTTTGTTTTTAGCAAGTCAGTGAGGGGCAGAGCAATCTGCGCGAAATCTCTGAATGAATTGCCTATAGAACCTCGCAAACCCGAGAAACGCTTGCAGCTGTCTGCGCGTTCGGGGGGGTTGCCAGCCCAGGACCGCCTTGACCTTCTCTGGATCCATTTCAATGCCCTCATGAGATATGCGATACCCCAGGAAGTCTAGCTTATCTTTGTGGAATTCACATTTCTCAAGTTTCATGTACAGCTTTGCCTCCAGTAATTTCTCTAACGCTTTCTTGACTAGTTCCATGTGTTCCTCTAAGTTTTCAGAGAAAATCAGTATATCATCTAAATATACAATTACCCCTTTGTAGAGAAATTCATACAGTACTTTGTTTATGAGCCTCATGAAAATTCCCGGTCCCCCCGCAATCCCAAACAGGAGCACCTTGTATTGGAATGACCCCAACGGGCAATTGAAAGCCGTTTTCCATTCGTCTCCCTCCCTAATGCGTACCCGGTAGTAAGCCTCTCGTACATCCAACTTAGAAAATCTTTTCCCTTTGGACAGTTGGGCTAGCATGTCCTTAAGCAGCGGGCAGGGGTACTGATTCGTGATAGAAATTGCGCTGAGCCCCCTATAGTCCGTGCAGAGACGTAACGTCCCATCTTTCTTTTTCCTGAACAGTATGGGGTCTGCCAAGGGGGAGTTCGCTGGCTCGATGAACCCCCTCGCTAGATTCTTATCAATGAAATTGCGCAGCTCCTGCAATTCTGTGTGTCATAGCGTACATTTTTGGTTTTGGGAATTTGGCCCCTGGGATTAGCTCTAAAACTGCATCAGACTGTATGTGGGGGGGGGGCAACAGTTCACATTCCTGTTTACTAAATATCTCCCTCAATGGGACATACTTCTTGGGAATGATGCCCTCCCCCTGAGTCTGGTTCTCTTCCTCCAGTTCGGTCCCCGCTGCCCCCACCTCTAAGCTGCCAGGTTCCATGTCAGTATCCACCCTTAGGTAAGCCCCATCGGTGAATTTCAACTCTCCAGACGCCCAATCTGCCATTGGGTTCCTAGTGCTCAACCAATTCAGCCCCAAAATGATTGGGTGCGTTGCAATGGGAGCTACGATGAACCGCAAAGTCTCTATATGAGTCCCCAAAGTCAATTGCACTTCTTCTGTGAAATGTTTCACAGGACCCCCTCTCATTTCGGAGCCATCCAATTGACAAAATGTGATGGGTTTGTTTAATTTCAACAATTTGAGTCCCATTTTGGTTGCTATTGATCGGTGCATTAAGCATCTTGTGCAACCAGAATCCAGCATCACCACCTCCCAAAATCTCTCCCCTCTGTCCAGAGTTTGCAGCTGTACCTTAAGTTTCATCATCGGCCATCTGCTGCGACAATCTCCTCCATTGCGCCCCTTTCCAACGGCCTGTCATGCGGCGCTCCTTAGAACAGACCTCCTCCATTTCCCGCCGGCTGGAATTTGATGTCAGATTCGTCGCTGTCATCGTCCAGGTCCGGAAACAGGCTTGGATCATCTATTGCCGCTGCCACTCCCTTGCACTTGTTGGTCACCGGTTTGTCACTACTGCCATCTGCTGACTTTTTCATGGGTGGCTTTTCTTTAAAGTTAGTTTTCCCTTGAGAGCAATTATTTATTCTGTGTCCCTCCTTCCCGCAATGGAAGCACAACCCATATTTCGCATGGTGTTCTTTCTCCTTTTCCCAATTCCGTTGTTTGATGTCTTTGTGGGGGTGAGGGGTAAAAGTTCCTTGATTCCTTCGCATGGATTGGAAGGTCCTAATATTTTGTAACTGCATTCTGCTGGTTTCAATTTTCCCTGCTAACTGGATCCACCCCTCTAGTGTTCCTGGATCATCTCTATCTATTGCTACTTCGATCAGGTCCTGTCTCAGACCATACTGAAAATGCTCGATTTTAAACGATTCAGGCCAGTCTGGTAATTTGCTTAAAAGTTTTTTGAAGTCCATAGCATATTCAGCTACTGTCCTATTTCCCTGCCTTAAGTTCTGTATCCGCGCCCTGGCTGACATTTTCGATAGAGTGTCCTCAAATCTTTTGCGCAGAGCGTACATAAACTTCTTAAAGTTCATCAACTCCCGAGCCCCACTATCGTGTAGCTCCACTAGCCAATCGCCCGCCTCCCCTTCCAAAAGGCTGGAGACATACCTTACTTTACTCTCCTCCGTTTGGAAGGTATGTTCAAATTCCCCCATAAACCCTCTTACATGTGCTAAAAGCATGCCAATTTTTTAGGGTCCCCATCGAATTTTATCTTCAATTCGCCTATGCCACTCGGTGCGTTGGCCCACTGTGGGGTCCTGCGTTGGTCATAGGTCGGGTTCACTGGCGGTCGGTTATAAGGACAAATTTCTTCTTCCCCCTCATCGCTTTCACCACTAGTCTCACTTATTTCCTCCTCCCCTTCGGAGGTTTCCGGGCTCGGTACCATCCCCCTGAGTCCTTCCAGGGTCTTTGGCATTTTCCCCATGGCCACCCCCATAGAGTCCAATTTACTGTTCATTGCCCCCACGTCCAGGTCCAATCGTGAGATCTGTGCTTCCAGGACCTTGATGCGTTGGGTTGGAGTGACTCTCTTCTTCGTTCGTTTCCCCCCTCTCTCTTCTAGCCCTTCGCCAACCACGACTGACCATCCCGCCAGCTTAGGCTTGGTAGTTTTGAGGGGGGTGGGGGTTTTGATTACCTCTTTCTTTTGGGATTTCTTTCGCTCCCGCCTGTTGGTGGTCTCGGTATAGTCTCCTTCCACTGGCTGCAGTTCTCCCTCCATCGTCTGGATGCCTGACGAGCTAGCTCCGGCCACTTCGAAAGTTTCTGCCTCGTCTACCGGTTCCATCCCGTTCCACGATGCTGAAATTTATGCTGGATGCGTGACCACTTTCAACCGGGAAGCTCGCTGATTCCTCAGAGTAGTTCTCGGGATGCGTGGTCAAAATTTGATTCAAGTCTTTATGTAAGGTGCTCCACTCCGCTGCTTGAAACCCCTTTCTCTAAAGTAAACCACAGACGCGCGGTTTCTTAGAAACAAAAGGATTTATTAAAAGCATGAAGGCTAACACTAACAAAGACTTGAATGAACAAGCAAAGCATGGCATGGCACATTTAAACATTCCCCTCCCCAAGGTCCTTTGATGTTAACATGTGTAGCTCTTGGCTCCAGGGTGCTCAGACATCCATTCGCAGAGATGTGTACTCGCGCTTGCCACTTAGGTGCGAATCGGTCTACTTCAAGCGCAGGCGTCTCTTCCGTGTCTGTTTCAAGCCGCCCTGAATACACGTAGCTGTCTAGCATATTGGCAGAGGTCTGCTGAGCTCTGACAGCATAATATGGAGATAAACAAATGTTATGACCCTATTTTCTACAATGATTTAAAGTTGGTTTGATTTCTTAAGGTGTAATAGGGATAGGATTATTATAGTAAGGTGCCAGGCTTGTCGATCGGAAGATTGCAAGTTCGGAGGTTCGAATCCCTAGCCCCGCATGACGGAGTGAGCTCCCGCACTAGTCCCAGCTCTTGCCAACCTAGCAATTCGAAAGCATGCAAATGCAAGTAGATGAATAGGTACCACTTCGGTGGGTAGGTAACAGCGTTCGGTGTGCGTCATGCCGCCACATGACCGTGGAAGCGTCTTCGGACAACGCTGGCTCTTTGGCTAACAAATGGAGATGAGCACCGGCCCCTAGAGTCGGACACGACTGCACAAATGTGCGGGGGGAACCTTTACCTTTTTACTAAGCATAAAAGTAAGAATGTGTATGTGGATTGATATTAAGGTTTATATGATTTTATTCTCTTTAATTATTTGGATTAAGATGTATTCTATTGTTTTTACAGTTTGTTTGATTCATAGGACATAATAATTAGAGTTTGATTATAGATTTAATAGGGTTAAGACTATTATTACTATTAAACATTATTATTATCAAGTATAATAATACTATTAAGTACAAAATTTAAATATAATTTGATTTTTTTTATAGTGGTTAGAAAAATATAGAAAAATTATAGAATAGTGGTAGGAAGGAAATATTAAAAAATGAGTTTTGTTTTTGGGGGGGAAGTGGATTTGGAGGTTTATATATCTGTTTATTTCTTCATATAAGGGGAAACAGCAATTGCTTTTATAGTTTTATAATGTGTTAATGGACTGATTTATAGAAATAACGTGATTTTGGTTAGATGTAGAGTAAGGGATTAATTATGGAATTTGCTGTATATTCTTGTTGAAAGTTGGAAGTCATCTTGTAATCTTAAAAAATATATTTTTTCTATTTTTTCACTTTTTCTTTTCCCCCCTTTTTTCTGTAGTTTCTTTTTGTAGTTTTTATCTTTGCTTAAACTTAATAAAATTCTTATTTAAAAAAAAGGAAATGTGAAAAACATAAAGGGACATTTTACCATGCATGGTGGACTTGTGAAAAAGCTAGAAAATTTTGGATACAAATACATACAGTATAATGATACAAAGAATTTTAAAGATTAATATTGAGAAAAAGCCAGAACTTTTTTTACTGGGACTTATGGACAGCCAATTAGAAAAGACACATGGAAGATTGATTTTATATATGGCAACCGCACCAAGATTACTATATGCACAACAATGGAGGAATACTGAAATTCCCACAATGGAGGAATGGATTGTAAAGGTGTCAGAATTGGTAGAAGTGGAAAAACTGACCTGTCTGGTCGGGGAGAAAACAGTAAGTACTTTTAAAAAGAAGACTGGAAACGTTTTATGGACCTTTTGCTGAAAATAGAAAAAAGTGAAGTGACAATTTATGGATTTGATGATTGAAAAAGGATTAAATAAGGGGCTGGAGGGATTTCCAAAGAGGGAGGAGTGATAATGAGTTTGTTAACACCTGTTGAAAAGAAGGTTGGAAGCCATTTTAAAAAAAATGTTTGTTTCTTTAATTATCTCTTTCTCTTTCTCTTTTTGCACTTTTTGCACTTTTCTTTCTTTCTTTCTTTCTTTCTTTCTTTCTTTCTTTCTTCTTTCTTCTTTCTTCTTTCTTCTTTCTTCTTTCTTCTTATTTTTTCTTTAGATTTTCTTTAGATTTTTATTTTACTTATGGAAAATTTTTCAATAAAAATAATATATTAAATATATTAATATTTTTTTAAAAAAAAGAGAGATCCTAACCCAGTGTCTGGAGGCTATCCAGGTCTGGACAGGGAGGAACAGACTCAAGGTCAATCCTGACAAGACTGAGTGATTATGTCTATTTGGGTCTACTGGTTCTGGGGATATTCCATCAATCACTTTCAAGTGGGGGAACACTTCCTCATGCAAGGCTGGTATGCAACTTGGGGGTCCTCTTGAATTCATAGCTCCTGCTTGAAGAACAGGTGGCAGCTGTGGCCAAGAGGGCCTTTGCACAGGTACATTTTGTGTATCAGTTGCACCCCTTCCTGGAGCAGGAGTCTGTTCAGACAGTCACTCATTATCTGGTCACCTCATGATTGGATTATTAAAATGTGCTCTGCATGGAGCTGCCCTTGAAGACAATCTGGAAGCTACAGCTGGTCCAGAATGTGATGGTGTGAGCAGTGATGGGACTGTGTTATGCTCATACCAACCCACTGCTTCGCCAGCTGCACTCGTTACTGGTTGTCTTCTGGGTGAAATTCAAGGTGCTGGCTATCACTTTTAAACCCTGCATGCCATAGGACCTGCCTGTCTGAGGAACCATTTATCTCCAATTGTTTCTGCCCATCTGATGTGATCAAGCAGGGTGGGTGCACTCTGAGTCCTGTCCATCAAACAGTATCATCTCACAGGACCCAAGAGGCATGACTTCTCAGTTTCAGCAGTTGCTTCTGGAATGATATGTCTCCAGAGGTTAGTAAAATCCTGGTTGTTCTCTCAGGCCTTGGGGTAAGGTGTTTGTGGAGACCCTTTTAGTTTAGCTTAGTTTAGTTCTGCTTGGCCAAGTTCTATTTTATATGTATTGTTTCTTTTATTTTATTTCAAAGCCACCCAGAGTCACCAAGAGGTCAAGAGGCCTCAAAATCAGATCAACAAAAAAGTAAATAAATACACACATACACATGCATACTAAGCCAGAAGGCTATAGAAATTGAGGGAATATATGGCAAGCAACAGAAGAAGAATCAGGAAAGGTTCTAACCAAGCTAAGCCAGCAAATCTGAAGAACAACACAGTGGCAAACAAATGGGAAGAGATTAGTATACATAGCCAATACAAAAAAAGGAGTTTTAACAGAGTGTGCAAAACATGGTACAATATCCTTTATATCTCATTGTCCTCGTGCAAAACCTATACACACCAAGAAGCTACAGTATGGATAGAGCGTTGGCAAATGAGTGAGACAAGGCTGTATACCCTCACCTTATTTATTCAACCTATGTGTGGAATATATATTGAGGGAAGCTGGATTGGAAGAATATGAATGTAGTTTTAAACTAGGAAGAAGAAACTTCAGCAATCTATGCTATGCTGATGACATTACTCTGAGAGCTAAAATGCAATTGATTTGTAAACTCTAGTAATCAAAGTCAAGGACCACAGTGAAAAAATGGAACTACAATTAAATATGTATCTATTAAAGATAAATATAAAAAGGACCACACTAATGACAACAGGTACAGAAACCAGCTTTAGAATTGACAATGAAGGTATTTGTGGTGGATAGCTCAGAATAATTCAGGTAACGGTTTGCCCAGTAACACTCTATGGAAGCAAAAGTTGGATTTTGAAAAAGCAGCATAGAAAAAGTAGTGACGCTTTTGAACTTTGGTGTTGGAGAAGACTGCTGAGAATACCATGGATATCCAAGAAAACAGACAAATGGATCATCAAACAAATCAACCATGCTCAAATTATCATACTTTGGACACATTATTAGAAGGCCTAGGTCTCTGGAGAAGTCTAAAATCCTGGAAAAGGTGGAAGGAAGGAGAAGAAGAAGAGGACAATCAGTAGCAAGGTGGATGGAGTTAATTACAAAAGTGATGGGTGCACCACTGGAAAACCTGAAGTATCCTCCAGGGGAAAATCTATCTATGTGGTTGCTAAGAGTCAACACCAACTTGATGGCACATCATCCATCCATCCATCCATCCATCCATCCATCCATCCATCCATCCAGATCATTCATTGTTCTAAGAGGTTTTGAATGTTGCTTCTTCATGTTTACTGTAACTTTTGAGATTAATTCTGCTTTATGAACATCAAAATTCTCTTATAAAAAAAGAGTATGTACTTGTTACTGTATATGTCATTAACATTTGCTTTAGAATGTCTGTTAATAATTTTAAAAAATCATGCTGTAAAATATTAATGAAATGCAGAGAGCAGAGGTAGGTTGAATATTTATCATCAACATTTTTAAAAGATATATAGTATATTCCTTCTTAAAGGAGTCCAAATCAAGAATAAAACATCAGTCATAACAAAAAAGATGATGATACAATCTAAATACAAGAATTAATTCCAAATAGTTTCTTGATATATGTGCCAGAGAAAGTGAAAATTGTGTGGTATAATATTTTCTTTTTTGTTGCTGTTATCTCTACAGCTAAATGCTTGCAGTTATCCTTTCATTCATGTGGAAAATAGTTCTTAGGAAGTTACTGGATAGATCCACTCCAGCAGCGATAAATAAATAGAGATTGTCCAGAAAGATTAGTCAGTATTTTGCTCTCAAGCTTCAGCTGGCTGGGGAAGGATTTGGCTTGATATGAGATTTGGTTTGTCAGATTCATTCATCTGAGAATTATAGAATTAAATGTTCTTATGATGTAGCAAGACAAGAACCTTTATTCTTGCCTTTCTCATGAAGTCATAGAAAGCTTTCAGTTCTATTCACTAGTTAGGACTTATCTTACGCAGTTCTTCTTCTCAAATGTGGTACTTTTCAAATAAATGTAGTGGGATTTTATCAAAATGATGTCACAATGCAAACTCCACCCCTTGCATACTTGCATGGAATGTCACAATGAAAAGGTGGAATTTATGCCACAAGGAACATTTTTTTCATTTGCCCTCCTCTTCCCATAGATGCCCATGGACATTACCCTTCATTTTCCTTGTTTCTAACCCTTTTCCTTACATAACTTCAGTGGAATAGGGTTGTTAATTTATACATGAATCTTCTTCAGCAACATGGCTCCAATAAACAGAGTTTCAATTTTGGGAATAATGTGGCACACTGGACTAGAATGGGGTAACAAGGATTTGGAAAAACAAAATGTCAGAAGTAGAGATGATATGAACTTGAAATGCACATATCACTTTTAAGCATGCTGATACTAATCATTAACTAAATGCTAACAGTTAAGATAAAACTTTTAAATAAAAATATGCAAAAAAAACCCCCTATTTGTTGGGGAATTCTGGAATGCTAGTAACAGAAAAAACCTACACAGCATTTATTTAGTTTAGCAGAGTAAAAAGCGTCCTGTAATAATCTTGCACATAAGGCTTAATTAAGTTCAGAGTAAAATAAACACACTTCACACGTTAATGTAAAGTTACAGAAAAATAGTTTACAGTTTTATTGTAGATCAGTTTCATGGTAGCAGAAGATGGTTCATGAGTGCGAGCGATAGGTTCTGACCAAACCCACAGTCTTCTTAATGTGGCCTTGCTGAATGCAAGTATGAGCAACGTGGACAGCCATGTATGACCATCCTCCCATGTGGAGATTCAAGCAGGAAAAAAAGAGAAAGAAAGGAAGTAGAGTAACAGGAAATCAGATTTTCAAGCCCCTCCCACACAAAGCAAGTAAGATTAGGTTGCAGCAGGACTGCCCCTCCTTCAAGCTTGTGTGAGACGTGTTTGGTTGAAACCCGATATCTCTAACACTATTAACTGAATGTTCTCAGAATATTTAATTCTTTACCAAATATTTATGAAAACCCTCACCTACATTTCACAGTCAGAGATATTTTATTTCGATATTTTATGTATGATGCCATTTAATAATTGTGATACTTACTAATAATTGAGAAGCAATGGTACTGAATATCTGAAAACTGACAAGTGGTTGTATTTTATAGACAACATTTGATATTTAGCATGTGGGAGCTGACAGCTTATGAAATTTAATATTTGATTCTTCCAAAATTCAAGATGTGTCAATAAATTTTCAATTTTGCATAAAAATATCACATTCAAAATATAAGGGCAAAATTAGAAAAAAATTGTTTACAATTCAGTCTGGATGGAAACCTAACCAGCAAGTCCAATGCACCTGGCAAAACTACTGTATTTGAAATGTATATACACCTTGCTTGGTTCAGAGGGTGGCCAAAAAAATCATAGAACAGAATCAAGATTGGAAATGATATTGACTTAGTTCTTCCCCCTTTTTTTTTTTCATCCCTTTGTATGGGATGGAGGCAAAATAAAAAAAAAGCTAGTGAAAGATCTGGAAAAAGAAGAACTTCAAAAGAACGCCACACTAAAATACAGAAAGGGATATCCTTCCTTCTTTCCCTTACTTTCACTTCCACTTCCACTTCCACTTCCACTTCCACTTCCACTTCCACAGTGCCCTGCATGTTGTTGCGTTACTTGCACACAGTTACATTCCAGTAGCATTTCCTTGGTGGCCTAGGTGGTCAGTGGGCATTCCAAGTAGACTGATCACTTAAAGGCATGTACACAATACCATTGACTGTTTGACCACCATTTTAGGGGTAAGGGTGTCCCTGCACAGGAGGGGGGGGGAGTAAAAAAAAACAGATGGATGGATGCATTAGAACAGAAAATGATGCCCAAATGCTGCTGACAGAGTTTTTAATTTAAAGTTTCATTCTTGCATGAGAGGGAGATGCCATTTGTTGCTCTGCTTCAAAAAGCAAATTATTTTGGGATGGTCCAATATAAGGTGATAAAAAATGGAATCTTCCACCTTGCCACACCCAAGTGCACATTCCTGTAGGGCCAGTACACCCTCTTCCTGATTACGGAATGAGACAATGGGAGGATTATACTGCATAGACAATTTGTCAGGAACCCAATAAATGTTGTTAAAGACAATTTCCCCCCATTCATTCGACAGGGGAACCTTGTGTTAGGCCCTAAGCAAAAGCTGTCTGACTTTTTTGTTTGTTTCTTAAAGGTTTGGCAGACCACACACAGCAAAAGCAGTTTACTAAGGCATTATAGTTCAGGCTGTTAAAGAAATCAGTAGTCTGGTGATAACGTGTATATTCGTTCAGCGTAAATGGCTAAGTTAAGGGAGAAAAAAAAACATGCAATGAATCATGGTCACAAGGCCAGACTTGCTTTGATTAACTACACTGGTATAATGAAATCCAACAGAGCAATCACTGAAACATTTAGCTCCAAATGTAAATCTTCTTGAACTCAGGGAGGGTGGTGGTGGAAAGCATGTCAGGCAATGAGAGGTCGCATATAAAAAAGCCATATTTCACATAATGAAAGCAAAGGCAACTTTAAAGCAAAGGGAATGTATAAACGTTCGGCTATGTTTGGCAAGCAAAAAAACAACAATGTTATTTTAAACCTGTCAATCAGAGTAATCCAACATATTTTTAATCTAAAGGCCAATAGAAGCACATTCTACAGTGGTTACAGAAGTTACACCAAATATGAAAAGCAAGCTTTTAGGAGATGATTTGCAACATTAACATATCAACCCACTGTTTCTTAGAGAATTAATCTCTGTATCACACCGAAAAGCACATTTTGTTATTCTTAAAAATGTACCATTATGGTAACATTCTCATTTCAGCAAGATTTCTATGCAGAGTCTTCCATATTTCAAGCATGCTGCATGGAGGAAGAATGACCTACATTTCATTGGAGATGTAGGAGTTACTCTAGTAACTCTGTCTCAATAAATCAAGGAGCTACTTGCTTCAAATACTGGACAGGATGGTTTCTTGAAATGACTACTTTTGTAAATATGAATGTTCGTCCCATGGGGAAGCTGAGCAGACCTGCTGTTCATGTTAAACATATGTTGCAGAGATTCTCATTCAAAACAATTGCCATTAGTATTTGAAAGAGAGTATTACGGTAAAGGGTTTTTCTTTTTCCATGCTCTGTTATTTTTATGACAAGAAAAATGGATTTTTAAAGCAATAAAATTAATTACAATTAGATCATGTCTAATGAAGAATGAATGAATTTAATTTGGGGTAATTGATCTCAGAAATGTTTTAGCAAATCATAAGGACACAAATAGAAACAAATGAACTTTTAGTTATGGGCTTTAGGACTCACGTGGTGCTGAAGTCTTCCATTTATACCTAATGAGACATATAATACATTGGGAGAAACTGCCTACAACCAGGAAAGGTTGTGACTCAAATATATTACCCATTACTGCAAGGCATCCATGGGGGGGGGGGAGGGGCTTAAAAAGGCAAGATGGTGCGCACAACTTTATGACTTAAGCTCCTTAACACGCTTTGCATGCACATAAAAAGGGGTGGGGCTTCGGTCACAGTCACACCTGTCGTCTTGAATTTTTGACCATCCTGAAAATTCCTGGGCATTACAGCAACATAATTGTATCGTCCCGATAAGTTTGTTTTCACGGCAACATTTTAGAGAAAACCAACATATATAGCAGTATCATTTGATTCTTTTACACTATTTCAGTTTCATACACAGACCTTTAGGTTAATGTTTTTTGGGATGGTCAGCCTAGATGACCAGCTGTTTCAAACTACTGTACACCTTAGAGGCTATGAAGCAGCTGCTCTGAGTTGTAAATAGTGATGACAGTGAGTGTAGGATTCATTCCAAAGTTTCACCTACATCAGCCTGATGCCAAAAGCAATGTATCTACTGGTACAGTCCTAACAGCAAACATATTTTCTGTTATGGTGCTCAAATTGTGAACTCCATCCTATAACCAGTCCCACTCACCGGGTGTTTCTGAGCAATTTGGATTGATTTAAAAGTATTTTCAAAGTCTACCTGGAATCAGTAGTTAATACATCAATTTGTGATCTCATATTTAATATCCCCTTTTGAGCTAACAATCTTGAAACAGAACCTCATGTACAACGCACTATAAACACTAAAAGGAAATTATTTGAACAGTACTTGAGGTTTTTGTTTTTTTGGACTAATATTGGAAAGGAAGTTTTAGCTGAGATACTACCTGTATGCAGATAGATGTTCCTTTGACATTATGCCAAGTTGGAACAAGTAACATTCTTCATACAAAATTATTGACATACTGAAATGAACTGGACTGAAGTTTCTCCAAATTACAGTAAACTCTTTTCTAAAAAATATATTAGAAGCAAGCATCATGTATCTGTTGCCAGTAGCTCAAGGACTGATGGGCTCTTGGTTGGAATTCTAGAAGACTGAATTGGCATTGAGACTATTTATTATTATTGCAGCTATTTAGTATATTTGATGATTTTGAATTATTGTAATGTACTGTACAGTTTATATTGCATGTTTTGCTGCAATCCACTTACAGTCACATGACTGAAACAGCAAAACAAAAGCCTGCATAGAACTTTTGTTTCTTCAAATGTGGGAAGGTTAAAACAATGAAGAGCATCCTACCATCATCCACCTCCACTGTTTTTCTTGTTGTCCCACTGAACTCCAAGAGTCAAAGGTTAATGTCTGCTACAGGAAACCAGGGCTTCAAATTTCTTAAAAAGCCTACATTAAGGCCCTGTTCCCATGACACTTTGACCCAATTAATCACTGACCCAGCCAACTATCCTTGCCAGTAAATCTGGCAGCATACCAACAGAACCCAGGGATTTTCAGGGCAAGAGTCCACCTTTTCCTTTCTATACTCCTGGATAGCACCTACCACATCACCCTACATAGGCAGGTCATCTCCTGACATTGGTCTGCAACTCACTGGTCCCTGGTTTGCTGCTTTTTTTTTTTTTTTTTTGCTTTCACCTGGTTTGTGTAATGTTGGTAGGATCGGTGAAAGCCATTCTTTCTGTTTTTTGTAATCAAGGTGATGACAGCATCTTTCATAATGGATTTTGATTTTCTCCTTTCTGTTACTCATGAGATAAGTGATTTCCACAATGTCCCATGTCTTCCCTAATATCTTTTGTGTAATAGACGTGTATAGACCTTGGTGTGTCCACTCTTCAGGGTCAATCTGCTTTCTATGGACTGAATTTGGGGGCCTGCTGCTTGCTCCAGACAATGGCTGGAAATCATGGGGGAGTTGATGTTCTAGTGTTGATATTCCCTGGGATCTGAAAATCCCTGATGCTCTGATCTAGGACAGACAGACCCAGGCATGGAAGGGGAGAATTGTGCTGGACCTGGGTGGCTTCCAAATAATGTCCTCGGTGTGAAGTGAGTTTAGAGGGGGTTGATTTTTTTTTCCAGTGACGTCCTGTGGGAATAAGTGCCTGGTTGCCCACTTTGCTTCAACCATTTGTTGGCTCTGAAGGCAGCTGTACCTATATCACAGGATGGAAGCAATCTTTACAGGTGAGGCTTCCCTGAGCTACACCTAGGGATGTTTAGATTCTTGGGCATCACAGTTGTATCTCTTTTTGATTCCTGCTGCTTGTTTACCTTTGGAACAATATGGAAGTATATAAGAGGTCTGCATTTGCTTAGATACGAGAGGGGCCTTTTTCTGTATTTGTTTTACTTGCTGGATATAAATACTTGCAAAGGCATGTCTGCCAGCATACTGACAGGGAAGGGGGTGGTTTAGTTCCCCTGAAGCCAATAGGAATTTAGGAAGGCATGTTCAGTGGCTTCCAGAATCCACCTTGTTTTTCAAAATGGCAACTTTTATTTTTCTTTTTGTCAGCTGCTCTTTCTCTCCAGTTTTTTTTAAAGATTAAGTATGCAAACTGGGTCACTTGAGTGGGTTTACGTGTTCCCTCATGACTGACAGGGTGGAATTAGTTTAATCCTGGGCACAACTTGGTCTGTTTGGGGTCACGTTTAGCCCTGCTGGGATTAGCTCACTGGTTCAATTATCCAATTTGTGTCTTTCTGTGTGTGTTCCTATGTTAAACCAATTAAGCATATTGTAGAAAAAGGGCAAACAGAAGGATGAGTATATGTATTTCAGAAAACATCTCCCCAGTTCATGTAGGGTGGCAAGTGGCGGAGGAACCAATAATGTCACCTTTGCTTTCTAGTTTCAGTGTTAATGGTACTCAGAAGAAAGACCACTGGATAGAGCTTTTACTGCTACAGAGACTAAAATCGACTTTTTCACAGCGTTGATGCTTATTCTGCAACAGGGATGGCAAATCCACAGCCAACAAGCCACATGAAGCCCTAACCCAGTGTTTTCCAAAGTCCCGCCATTGGTGACACACTAACGGCGGCAGCGTGCACGGCAGTGGCGGCATGCACGGCGGTGGCGGCAGCAGTGGCGGCCTCGTGTTTCGTGCTAAACCCAGAAGCGCTGATGGCGTGCCGCTGCCACCGCTGCGCACACCACCACCAGCAACGCGCCATCAGCACTTCCGGGTTTTGTCACGACACACTAATGTGTCGCAACACACAGATTGGAAAGCTATGCCCTAACCCCTCTTTTGGGAGCCCAAAAGCATCCCCTTTACTTTGAAGAAAATAACTAAATAGATCTGTGTATCTTCACCAAAAAGAAACTTTTGAACAAAGTACCCACCTTGGAAATCCCAGCCCTGCCCATTTTGGTAATTCACTACATCATAGTCATACCACTCACTGTAGCCCTCATCACTGTGCCCACCAGCATGCAGCTCTAGCTTCCATAAAATTGCTTTAAAATGTCTCCCTGACATTTATTTGCAGCATTTTACCTCCTGTGGTATTTCAGGCCCTCTCATCACAAGGCAGCATTTTGGTGGATGATGGGGTCCCATTTTCGTTTTTTAAATGTTGTCGAGCTCCACAGTCAACAGATAATGTCACAAAATAGCTGTGTTTTCACTGCCAAATATCAGAGATGAAATCGAGGGGTTTCTGAGGCTGCAAGAGGACTTCTGAAAGGGCCGCATGAAGACCATCAGTTACCCACCCTGGAATTATGCCAAGTAATTTGTTTGAAATGTTTTTGGGGATTCAGTGAAGTGTGTCAGATTTCTCTCTCTCTCTCTCTGAAATAAAGAGCTTTAAACAGTTTTAAAAACGATTCCAAAGGCATTTATGGAACCTGTAACAAAATATGGAATGTTTCTGTTCAAGAGTCATGCCCTTTCCCAGAACTTCATGTCCATTAAACATGTTCTGTCTTCATTGGGGTTCCTCCTCCTCAGTTGCCCCCCCCCCCCACACACACACACTATTGTTTCTTCTTGTTGCCTAAGCATGAAGTTAAACGGTTGCTGTCACCCTCTTGGTTGTGAGTGTTACGATTTCAGTTCCATGAGGACCCAGACCCCCAAAATGACTTGTCTGTTAGTGTATAGGTAACCTCACATTAAGACATAGCTTGAACAGAAGGGTGTACTAGTTACCACAGAAAATAGAATGAGGTACCGAGTATTAGAGTGACCTCTATTGGCCGAGCTTAAAAAAGCCACATTAATCTGATGCCCAGCCTAATAGCTTCTGTCTTCTTCTGGGCCACAGGCGACTGACTACAGCTTCACCTTTTAAAGGGGAGGCCTCAATAGACTCCTTTTATGGCCAGGAGCCCCTTTTCCCCACCTATATACGAGACTATTTCTTCCCCATCCGGATAGTCACTTTAGTTATGATTGAAGTTGTTGATAATGGACTCCGCTAGAACTCGGATTTCCATAAATCACCCCCTGTTGCCATGAAAGCAGGGGGATTGCAGCTGTTATGCATTTTTTGACATGCAGCTTCACCAGCTAATGGTGAAAATGTGTCGGCTTTCTAAAATTAAAAGAAATATAGTGAGGAGTTTCGATCAGGAGGTTTGAAGCAGCAAAGATAGAGCACAGGCAAAATGAATTATGGCTTTCCTTTCGTGACAGCAGATTACAATGGCGGCGGCGGGGGGGGGGGAATACAAATCCCCAGAGAATAACATATCTGTGATAAACTTCCTTAGAGGGCAGACAGTGGAACAATCTCAGACCAGGCACCTATTTATGGGGCAAATGTAAGATGCCACAGACTCTGTAATGGAAAAACAAATCAGCACAGAGAAAAGAAATACTAACCATGCACATTGTTTTTGCCAGTCTGTCAATACAGACACATCCCTTGGGACCTTTGGAGTGATTATGCCAGTATCTGCATGATGAGGATCAGATCCGTATTAATCCAAAGGAACAAACCTGGAGCTCTTTCCATTCAAAAGAAGGAGAAGGAAAATAGGTAACTGCCATGACTGAATGGCTAAACAGGGGTCAGAGAGAGAGAGAGAAAGACCAATAACTTTATCCATAAAGCAGTGGCATAAGCAAGTATAAATCCCACTTGAGTTATCATAATGGCTGCCAAGCTAATTGAGAACACATTCGCTTCTTTAACTAAATAAATTATGGTTGCAATTATATGACCTCAAGGTCACCTCCTCTAGGAGATGCCCAGCACTTGAATTAGCTATTCAGCTCTTCACAGTAAGTGGCCTTACCCAATCACTGCCAGATAAACACTGTTGAAATATGCATTTAATTATCTTAGCCTTTTAACTTTTAAAATCTTTTCATTGCCAGCAGTTATTGGCTAATTTATTTGGGAGTGGCAGAGAAATTCAGTGTCTAGTTAGGATGTGGTCTGTGGGTAGATTCTTGCAGGCCAGGCATTTTTGCTCACTGAAAGGTGAGGTGTTTAAAAACATCCTCTCCTCTGAATTAACTGAAAATTTTTACCACATGGCACAAGCTTGCCCATAGTTAAATATAACCAAATGAAGAACTCCGGAAAGAGCTAGAGCCTCATTTTAAATCAAATCTTTTTGATAAGACACACACAAGGGTGATCATCATAGTTCTGAGTTCACTGATAAATAAGCACCTGTCTTCTATTACTGATTTGTTGTTGTATATAGGAAAGGTCTGTCAAAACATCAACTAGAGAAAAATATAACCAACTCCATAATGTTTTCAAGGGGAAAATACCCAATCAAATTGGGTTAGCTTTTCTATATAGGTGAATACAGTATATAGTCTGTAGGTCATTGGTGTTTTGTTTTCTGAATTCAAATAACGTTCTTCATATTAATTCCAAACCAAAATTACTGGCTTGGATCCAGGCTGCAGATCTTCCCATGGAACAATTCCTCTCCATGAAGCAAAGAGAGAGAGAAGGCTATTTCTCTTGCAGTATCTTATGGCACTTCTGATGCTGAGATGGGATTTATGAGGTAGTTACGAGCATTCCTCTACAATATTTTGGGCCACCTTCCACACTGCCCAGAGGAATCTCCCAACATTCCATATGGAAGGACACAATGGGCTGAAGGGGAAACTCCACATCTGGCATGGAATAACATTCTGTTCATGACATGTTCTCACTGATGGAAAAATGAAGGAGTCCAGGGAGAAGCCATTTTTGCCAACTGCACTTCTCTTTGCAATACCCCATGCCACCTTCCACACTATCATCCCAAGCTACTCATGGGGAGGTGCTGGTAAAGGTAATCTCTCTTCTTTTGCCAGGAGGAGCTACTTATATGAGAAGTCCTGTTGATGTGTTTAATGGATCCAAGGCAAAGTCTGCATTCTTCCAATCCAGTTAATGGCACAGCTTCTTTATGTTTAATAAGAGCTACCATTATTTTTTTTAAAAAAGCAATGGGACTTAAAGAGGGAGGGATGTTGAGTATTGCAGGGACTGCTGGGATCTCTGTGTCTAAAATATTGCTGGGCTATTTCCTGAGCAATTCAGGACACTTAACTTTCAAGGCTTAAGATATATTTCAACTTGACTATATCTGTATTGTCCTACCCCTTCATATTAACATCTCCACTCTAGGAACAAAGATTCTTTTTCCCTAATCATACACAAAGTGTATGATAATCATACACTAATCATACACTAATCATACACTAATCATAAATCATACACTAATCATACACAATCATACACAAAGATCTCCAGCAAAGGAGATCGTTACCTTGTCGTGGTGCTGGAGCTTGAGCACCTCAATGAAACCATGAGCTAAACCGTGAAGGGACACCCAAGACGGGAAGGTCGTGGCAGAGAGGTCAGACTAAATACGATCCCTGGGGAAGGTAATGGCAACCCACCCCAGTATTCTTGCCATGAAAACTAAATGGATCAGTACAACCAAAGATATGTCGGTATACCATCGGAAGATGGGACTCCCAGGTCGGAAGATGGTCAAAATGCTACTGGGGAGGAACAGAGGATACGTTCAACTAGCCCCAGATGTGATGACGCAGCTAGCTCAAAGCCGAAAGGACGGCTAGCGGCCGACGGTGCTGGTGGTGAACGACGAATCCGATGTTCTAAAGATCAACACACCATAGGAACCTGGAATGTAAGATCTATGAGCCAGGGCAAATTGGATGTGGTTATTGGTGAGATGTCAAGATTAAATATAGACATTTTAGGTGTCAGTGAACTGAAATGGACTGGGATGGGCCACTTCACATCAGATGACCACCAGATCTACTACTGTGGACAAGAGGACCACAGAAGAAATGGAGTAGCCTTCATAATTAATAATAAAGTGGCTAAAGCAGTGCTTGGATACAATCCAAAAAACGATAGAATGATCTCAATTCGAATTCAGGGTAAGCCATTTAACATCACAGTGATCCAAATATACGCCCCAACCACAGATGCTGAAGAAGCAGAAGTAGATCAGTTCTATGAGGATCTGCAGCACCTACTGGATAATACACCAAAAAGAGATGTTATTTTCATTACAGGAGACTGGAATGCTAAGGTGGGTAGTCAGACGACACCTGGAATTACAGGCAAGCATGGTCTGGGAGAACAAAATGAAGCAGGACATAGGCTGATAGAATTTTGCCAAGACAACTCACTGTGCATAACAAACACTCTCTTCCAACAACCTAAAAGACGACTTTATACATGGACTTCACCAGATGGTCGACACCGAAATCAGATTGACTACATCCTTTGCAGCCAAAGGTGGCGGACATCTATACAGTCGGTAAAAACAAGACCTGGAGCTGACTGTAGTTCAGATCACGAACTTCTTATTGCAAAATTTAGAATCAGACTAAAGAGAATAGGGAAGACCCACAGATCAGTTAGATATGAGCTCACTAATATTCCTAAGGAATATGCAGTGGAGGTGAAGAATAGATTTAAGGGACTAGATTTAGTAGATAGGGTCCCGGAAGAACTATGGACAGAAGTTCGCGACATTGTTCAGGAGGCGGCAAAAAAAAACATCCCAAAGAAAAAGAAAACCAAGAAGGCAAGATGGCTGTCTGCTGAGACACTGGAAGTAGCCCAAGAAAGAAGGAAAGCAAAAGGCAACAGTGACAGGGGGAGATATGCCCAATTAAATGCAAAATTCCAGAGGTTAGCCAGAAGAGATAAGGAATTATTTTTAAACAAGCAATGTGCAGAAGTGGAAGAAGACAATAGAATAGGAAGGACAAGAGACCTCTTCCAGAAAATTAGAAACATCGGAGGTAAATTCCAGGCAAAAATGGGTATGATCAAAAACAAAGATGGTAAGGACCTAACAGAAGCAGAAGAGATCAAGAAAAGGTGGCAAGAATATACGGAAGATCTGTATAGGAAGGATAATAATATTGGAGATAGCTTTGACGGTGTGGTCAGTGAGTTAGAGCCAGACATCCTGAAGAGTGAGGTTGAATGGGCCTTAAGAAGCATTGCTAATAACAAGGCAGCAGGAGACGACGGTATCCCAGCTGAACTGTTTAAAATCTTGCAAGATGATGCTGTCAAGGTGATGCATGCCATATGCCAGCAAATTTGGAAAACACAAGAATGGCCATCAGATTGGAAAAAATCAACTTATATCCCCATACCAAAAAAGGGAAGCACTAAAGAATGTTCAAACTATCGAACAGTGGCACTTATTTCACATGCCAGTAAGGTAATGCTCAAGATCTTGCAAGGTAGACTCCAGCAATTCATGGAGCGAGAATTGCCAGATGTACAAGCTGGGTTTAGAAAAGGCAGAGGAACTAGAGACCAAATTGCCAATATCCGCTGGATAATGGAGAAAGCCAGGGAATTTCAGAAAAACATCTATTTCTGTTTTATTGACTATTCTAAAGCCTTTGACTGTGTGGATCACAACAAATTGTGGCAAGTTCTTGGTGGTATGGGGATACCAAGTCATCTTGTCTGCCTCCTGAGGAATCTGTACAACGACCAAGTAGCAACGGTAAGAACAGAGCACGGAACAACAGACTGGTTTAAGATTAGGAAAGGAGTACGGCAGGGTTGTATACTCTCACCCTACCTATTCAACCTGTACGCAGAACACATCATGCGACATGCTGGGCTTGAGGAATCCAAGGCTGGAGTTAAAATCGCTGGAAGAAACATTAACAATCTCAGATATGCAGATGATACCACTTTGATGGCTGAAAGCGAGGAGGAGTTGAGGAGCCTTATGACGAAGGTGAAAGAAGAAAGTGCAAAAGCTGGGTTGCAGTTAAACCTCAAAAAAACCAAGATTATGGCAACGAGCTTGATTGATGACTGGCAAATAGAGGGAGAAAAAGTGGAGGCAGTGACAGACTTTGTATTTCTAGGCGCAAAGATTACTGCAGACGCTGACTGCAGCCAGGAAATCAGAAGACGTCTACTTCTTGGGAGGAGAGCAATGGCAAATCTTGATAAAATAGTTAAGAGCAGAGACATCACATTGACAACAAAGGTCCGCATAGTTAAAGCAATGGTATTCCCTGTAGTAACCTATGGCTGCGAGAGCTGGACCATAAGGAAGGCTGAGCGAAGGAAGATAGATGCTTTTGAACTGTGGTGTTGGAGGAAAATTCTGAGAGTGCCTTGGACTGCAAGAAGATCAAACCAGTCCATACTCCAGGAAATCAGGCCAGACTGCTCACTTGAGGGAATGATATTAAAGGCAAAACTGAAGTACTTTGGCCACATAATGAGAAGACAGGATACCCTGGAGAAGAAGCTGATGCTAGGGAAAGTGGAAGGCAAAAGGAAGAGGGGCCGACCAAGGGCAAGATGGATGGATGGTATTCTGGAGGTGACGGACTCAACCATTGGGGAGCTGGGGATGGTGACGGCCGACAGAAAGCTCTGGCGTGGACTGGTCCATGAGGTCACGAAGAGTCGGAAACGACTGAACGAATAAACAACAACAAACACAAAGGGTGACTCTAGAACAGGGGTGGGCAACGTCAGGCCCACGGGCCGTATAAGGCCCGTGGGGCTCCTGCCTAAGGCCCGCGGGGCTCCCACCCGCAAACCCCACCCCTTCCACATGATTGGCTCCCACCCACAAACCCCACCCCCCAGTGCTTGTGATTGGCTCCCACCCGCAAACTCTGGCCCCCGGTCCACGGAAATCCCAGAAACCCCCCCGCAGAACCACCCCCTTGGCAGAAAAAAGGTTCCCCACCCCTGCTCTAGAATAACCTCTCCCAATTCACTGCTTCTTTCTAGATACAGTATATTAGATATGTTTACCTAACCCATCCAAAGCCATGAGTTTAGGAAAAGTAACTCTGGATCTGAAAGAACCATGGGAACTGGTTTATATTATGAGTCCCCAAGTGCCTAGAGTGAAGACAAAGCAACATGAATAGTGAGCAGAAGATTCCAGCCTCTTCCTCTCTGGCAAGAGAAGTACCCTCCTATAAAGACGCAACAAACTTGGGGCAAGAAGTTGAGAGAAGTTAGCAACTGCAAGGGGCTTTCCTCCAACTGGATCTATTTGTAAAGAAGACAGATGGCTACTTCGGGAGCAGAAATAACCAGCAGAGATGGAAGCAAACTGATCCAATAACTCTCTTTTTCTATTCAGATACTGAGAATCTCCTTCTATAACTGTTTTCAGGACCCTGGACTTTCACACTTGTTAAAAGACTTTTTTTTAATCTGTTCAATCATGTCTGATTCTTGGAGACTGCCTGGACAAGTCCCTGCAGTTTTCTTGGCAAGGTTTTTCAGAAGTGGTTTGCCATTGCCTCCTTCCTAGGTTTGAGATAAAGTGACTGGCACAAGGTCACCCAGCTGGCTTCATGCCTAAGGCAGGACTAGAACTCACGGTCTCCCAATTTCTAGCCTGGTGCCTTAACCACCACACCAAACTGGCTCTCTAGAAGACATTAGATTGAACCTAAATAGCCAGAAGTCTCACTGGAGTCCCTTCCATTTCTATGACTCTATAAAATCTCTCCAGCAATTTTCATAGAATCCAAAGACATATTTAACTGAAAAGTAAAACATGATCAATGCCGAAAAGAATTATGATTAAATTCAGACTAGGAAGTGGTCTAATGCGGAAGTGCTTTTTTTTTATCGAGTGAAACATCACAGAAAAGAGCCAGTACATGGCATAATACAAATATTGTTCATTTGTTGTTCATTTTCATACATTTCACAGAAATAAACTAAAAAGAGTGAATTGAATTCAAATCACAGTTTTGTATTTTCTTTCTGGAGACAACTTTTACTCTGAGTAGCACCATTTTTTGCACTTTTACTTTTACTGTGGCTGCTAATTTTAGTTTTGGATCTCTATAATTTTCAAAGTCTGGCTTCATAATAAAGAACTGTGACTTAGAAGAAGGGGGGAAAGTAACACATCACTGTTTATATTAGAGACAACTTGACTCTAAATTTAACACAATTTCAGAAAGGCTGCAAATTAGTTTTCTTCCCCCATTTTCCTCCTTTTAGTTTTTATGTCATTCTGCATGTAAATAAACAAATCCATAATGCATACATAAATTTAAATGTAGAAAAAAAGCATCATTGTTCCAAATTCATTTATTTACATTCTAATTTCTATTAATATTAATTCCTTTAAATGGAAAAATATAAAAATAATAACTCCCTGCAGAACTAAAGGCTTCATACCTTTAGGGGAAAAGTGGTTCATTGCCTTTTAAACAAGAGACATTCATTATTATGCTTTCTCTGACAGGATTTGATTTCTTTTGTAAATGATGACCATAATTAAGCTTCTCATAATGAATATTGCTATAGTGCTAAACAGTACAATTTATATAATGTCTTTTCTCTCAAAGGTTCAGCTTTTAGTGAAAAGTTAATAAATAAAAGACCACAGTTGGGTTCAGGGTAAGGTAGCTGTCCAAGGAATAAATCCCAACTGAACTCCCAAATGCTTAAGTGCTCAAGGGTTAGTCTTCAAATACTAAAGGGGAGTCAATGACAGTGGGAGTTAAGAGTTCCACTACCTTGGATATGTACAAGCAGGGGCCAGGTAGCTTTCATTTAGATTCCTTCCCTAAGCCGAGTGTTCGATTTGTTGGCCTAATGGGTCCTTTCAACATTATGATTCCGCAGTAAGTGTGACTAACTTGGTTTAAATCCAAGCCCTCATCATGACTAATTTAGTCTAGATTCAAATGTTCAGCATTTTCACAATGTCTTGAGTCAACACCATATGGTGAGAATTGATAATGAATACGACGACTATAGCAGCTGAATAAGTCTACTGTTCAGTGAATATTCCAGACATATGTTAGCATAATTAAGTTTTCCAGCTTGTCTGAAGTGTATTAACAATAGAATCCACTGTGTACTGTGCTAATTTAACCACGTTCCTTGGGTTTTCTATCACTAGGACCAGTCCTATCATTAGGCAGAGTGGAGTAATGAGGGGACAGATGCTGGGTTAGGGGGTGGATAAGCCATACCACTTGTCCTGGGTACTGAAATGAGACTTCTGCTTCTTATGTGTTGTAATAAATTATCGCAATGCCTGTATTTAATTCAGCTCCCAGTCTTCCTGGCTTCTGAGCAGGGAATGGAAAGGTGGGCCATGGTTTGTTTAATGGGTCATAACTGACTGGGTTTGCAGAACATGCTAAGTCATAAACCACGGATTATAAGACATAATGGCTGGTTCACACATTGTGCTAATCCAAAATCAAACAAATCACAAAGCTTACTTACCCTTTTCTCCCATTACTGAAGAGACAATGTGGTTAGCCTCAGGTTTAAAATGTGAGCACATGGGGCTAGCCTTACTCCTTTGATGGCAGTGAGTAGCTGTTCAAATGAGTTTAAATGAATCATGCTTTAAAAAATAAAATTAGAAACAATATCCCTAGCATTGAGAGTGTTGCTGGTCAGATTCATTAATAACCTCAGGAAAATTTAATTTCCTTTTTGCATGTTGTTCTATTTTCTATGGGACTGTGACTGGCTTCACCCATCAAACTAGTGGCTTGTTTAACTATGGTTTGTCGAATTAAACCACAATTGGCTCAGTTCACATAACATATTAAGCCTGACCCAAGCATAGGATGTTTTCTTACAGTGTCCTCAGCTGAATTCCCATTCTAACCCATCTCTCTCCATGGCATCGTTGCTTGTAGGCAAAGGTATCCACAAGATCCAGGGCTTTGGTCAGAATTATGAAAGCAGCATCATGCTCTTGCAATGCAAACTCCATGCCTTTCTGTATGTGTGTGCAATGTTGTAACACATGTACAAAAGAGAGGGAGTTTGCATTGCATTGGTATGACACTCCCCCCCCCCCATTTTCTGGTTCTACTATTAAAAGAGACAGATTTTCTAACTTATCATTCAAAATCCCCAAATTTCTCAAGAACTGTGGATGTAGCCCCAGGCGAAACATCGCACTGTGCCTCTTGGCTCTATTTTTATTTGGGGGCCAAAATGCTAATTTTGAATTGGGTGGGTAGCAGCATCACCCACTGCTGCTCCTCAGCTAACTTGTCTGCATTTATTTTATAGCGTCTTCATTCTTAAATGCTGATTTTGCGAACATCTGCTTCACAGTTGCAAAGCCATTACTTTTATGAGGCATACATATTTTAGATGGATTTACTGTTGACCTTTGTTAGGAAATTGGATGTTTTTGTTGTTGCTAACATTTCTATAATTGATAATGTTGTTACTGTCACCAGGGTACTTTTTTCCAAATGAAATACTGCAGCTTCACCAATCTTTGTTCTAAATATAGTTAATCAGATAAATATTATTTAACTTCTTCTGGCTTTGAAACAAAAAGTGTGATTAATCCTTTTAGCTTTAAATACACATATTTCCTGCACCATTCAGAGGAAATGACTAGCTAATCTTTATTTTAGTTAATTTACCACTTGTCATTTGGTAATAGGTTTTAAATAGATAATATAAACAATCTAGAATAAATTACAAGCATTTAAGATTAATTTAAATCAATAAGATAAATAGGCTGATCTGCTGCTTGACTGAGGCAGAGCTAAAGTTTAGGATATCTAACTCACATAAGATTGAGAATTTAATCTGCTCTAATTTTTTTCAGACTTATTCCCACTATATTACTCAACATACAAATTGAGATGAATGAATGACCGACATTTTAAACACTTTTTAATTTTATACTGACCTGTTTAGGACCAAACGTGATCTGATACTAGCATATCTATACACTAAGGCACTGTGGTGCAATAGTTAAAATGTGGGACTGAAATTAGGGAAGGCCCAGGTTTAAATTCCCCCTCAAGCATGGAGCTCTCATAGGTACTGGGGAAATCAGTTTCTCTTCAGTGACCTTGTGATAATAAAATGGAGACTGACTATATGCACCTTTGAGGGCTTTTTTTTTTTTTTTGAGTTCAGTGTTGACTCCTGGCAACTGCCTGGACTAGTCTCTGTACTTTTCTTGGCAAGGTTTCAGAAGTGGCTTGCCACTGCCTCCTTCCTAGGGCTGAGGAAGAGTGACTGGCCCAAGGTCACCCAGCTGGCTTTGTGCCTAAGGTGGAACTAGA
Source organism: Charina bottae (assembly GCA_023362775.1). NCBI lineage: Eukaryota > Metazoa > Chordata > Lepidosauria > Squamata > Charinaidae > Charina > Charina bottae. The sequence continues at coordinate 209,794,566 of JALMGJ010000002.1, read as the reverse complement.
AGTCACAGACTTCTGGTTTCTAGCCTGGTGCCTTAGCCACTACACCAAACTGGCTCTCTTGAGCACCTTACAGTAAATATAATAATCAAACATCATCCCTACATTCATGGGTGGTAAGATGGGAAACCTGCATTTCTGCAATTGCTGCAGAAGAATAAAGCAAGGGGGGGTACTCCCCTGACTACAAATGCCCACTCAATGTGACTTGTTCCTTCCCTTTCCTAACATATTAATAACCTTCTGAACCATTAGCTCACTATGTCATATAATGTACAAGAGCTTGGGGGCATGGAAGAAAGTGGCAGTTGTATATATTCTTTCCTAAGACATTATTGGGAAGGATGCTATTCCATCATGGAAGATTGCTGGAAAAATGTATTAGGATGAAAACCTCTCCCTTCCTGAATTAAAGAAGATCCCACTACTGCTGCACACTAAACAGTGTTGGAGCACCTTAAAAAGGCAAAGGACTAAGTACATTTCATTATTGGAGGCCTTGTTAAAATAGGACATAAGGTCAAGCTTTCAGCCCAGACTGCCACTGACCTCCCTTCAACTAATCTCTTCAAGCCCCTTTTTTTCACAGCGCCAGCTTTATACTGGCATTTGAGCCTTGCTGCATAAAAGATGAGAGGCTGAGTAGGTCATACAGTAGAAACTTTATTTGCACAGTCTTTCTGTTAAAAACATAGCTCCCCTTTCTTTGTTACAGTGGCAGAGCCAGGTTTAAAGCCATGAATTTGTTTCTTGTATCTACTTGCACAAAGTGCTTTGGCTGGATATGGGATTATTGGGTTTACAGGTAGTCCTTACTTGATGATCATTCATTCAGTGACTGTTGGAAGTCACGATGGCACTGAAGGAATGGTAGTTATGGCTGGTCCTCGAAGTTATGGCTGTTGCAGCGCGCCTGTGGTCACGTGGCCAATATTTGGGTGCTTGGCAGCCTGCCCGCATTTACAACCGCAGCATTATCTTCAACTCCCCCCACCTGCTTTCCTCCCCCTGTCTCTGCTCTTTTGGCAGCCCTGCACTCTGCCACCACTGCCTACCACTGCCGCCCCCCAGCACCCCAAGCTGACCATCTTCTTCCTCCCGCTGCTGACAGGCACACCTGGTCGAGGCAGCTGCTGGCCCTTCACAAGGCCTCTCCAACGCCTCTCGCAAGGCCCTTGTCAGCAGCAGAGGAAGAAGATGGTGAAGGTCAGCTGGGGCCGGTGGGGGTGGCAGGTTAGGTGGCAGTGGTGGAGTGCAGGGCTGCCAAAAGAGCAGAGATGGGGGGGAGACTGGCGGATGGGAGGAGTTGAAACCGAGGCAAGCATGGCAGGGCAGGAAAAGCACGAGGGCCCTGCCTAATGATAATGCATTCCTCATCTAACGACCACAACTGGGACTACTGGGACGGCCATTGCTAAGCAATGAGGTCACGTGATGTTTTGTCTAATGACCACTTTGCTTAGCAATGGAAATTCCGGTCCCAATTATGGTTGTTAAACAAGGACTACCTTATTGGGTACCCACACCCTCATTATGCAACTATATTCATAGGGAATATCAAAGTCCATGAGGCACATGGATTGCATCAGGAAGGACTGGACAGGCAACAATGGCAAAAAGATATATCTAAGAATGTATGGCAAGGGAAGAAGCCACGTGTTAAATATAAGGTATTACAAGATGCAAAGGAAAGGGGAGGACTGGGTTTACGTGTCATGAAATTGTATTTTGCAGCTTGTTGTTTGGTTTGAATGAAATAATGGGTGTTGCTCAGAAATAAAAGACTTTTAGAGTTAGAAGAACAAGACCTGAGATTTGGGTGGCATGGATATTTGTGGTATGACAAAATCAAGGTAAATGTAGATTTCAAAAATAATTATGTTACACATGCCATTTTGAGAATATGGAATAGATAGAAACCCAGGCTGTGCCCGGAAACACCGTTACGGCTCTCAGCACAAGAAGCATTTATAGACGAGAAATAATAAGCAAAGATAAACAGTTAAAATATTGTGAGATACTAGAATTTTATCAGGGGGAACATAAAATAAAATCAAGAGAACAAGTGATGACAGAGGGACATAGTTGTCAATGGTTTTCTTTGTTACAGTTATCGGAAAGATTAAAAGTAGCCAAAAGAATTCATGGTATTGAACAATTTAAGGCAGAATTTGAAATGGAATTATGTACAAATGATGAACATGTAATTGCTAAAATGTATAAGCTTTTATTGAAATTTGAAACAGAAGAAGTAAAAGAATGTATGATAAAGTGGGCTAAAACCTTGGTTATAATATACAAATGGAACAATGGAAAAATATGTGGTTGAAAGGATTGAAATTTACATTATGTTATAATCTGGCAGATAATTTTTATTAAATGATGTACCGTTGGTATATGGCACCAGAAAAGTTATCTAGATCGGAAGCTACTTCTTTATATCTTTTTTCTTTTTTCTACGTTTTTTCTACTTTCTTTTTGCACTTTTACCTTTTCCTTTTATTTCTCTCTTTCTCTTTCTTTTCTATTCTTTCATTCTGTTTTAGTTTGTATTAGTTCTTCTTATTGTTGTTAAAATGATGTGTGTGTATGTGTGTGTTTGTGTGTAAGGACTGGACAGGCCATATTTGGAAATTCTTTGGAACTCTTTCACGATTGCAGAGTTGAAGCTTCTGATCATGTTTGGTATAGGCACCAAGATTGCAAAAGCCTCAGAGCAGAAACATTTTATGGTGGAACCTCTCTGTTCTTGCAGTGGGCCTATCATGTTTCTCCATGTCTGGCTTCCAGTTAATCCTAGATGTGGTGGCAAATTCTCATTATTGCTTTATTCAGCTTCAAATGGGATCTCTAATATGTTACTGTCCTATGCAAAGTAAGTGAATGGTCATCCCCTTTAGTCATTTGGTAAACCAACAAGCCAATATTGTCAAAGCAATTCAGGAGAACATTTATTCCTTTCTATTAATAGAGAACAATCTCTGACTGTTCTCTATTAATAGAAGCAGAAGCTTACAAGCTGAATCTTGTAAACTTTCATGTAATGTATAGTGTTGTTGGATTATAATTTGTAGTGCGGTTGCAAGAATCATTCAGACGTGTTAAAGAAATCAAATCCAGATGAAGTAATCTTGAGAAGGTGTTCTCAGGAACCCAAAGACACGAAAAACTACTTTTCCAATTTCTTGGTCTCACCATTGGATATCAGATAAAGTGTGAGTGCTTCAGAAATAAATGGTAATTGTAGTAGCTTATATACTGTTGTTTTAAATAGCATGGGATAGATTTAAGAAACTTTTAAAGAATTTTAAGTGGGAATATTGATATGATATATTGTATATATTGATATTATATTATATAATATATATATATATATATATATATATATATATATATATATATAATGTATATTGATATTGCCAGGCTGTCGATTGGAAGATCGCAAGTTCGGAGGTTCGAATCCCTAGCCCTGCATGCAGAGTGAGCTCCCGCACTCGCTCCAGCTCTTGCCAACCTAGCAATTCAAAAGCATGCAAATGCAAGTAGATGAATAGGTACCACTTCAGTGGGTAGGTAACAGCATTCCATGTGCGTCATGCCAGCCACATGACCGTGGAAGCGTCTTTGGACAACGCTGGCTCTTCGGCTAACAAACGGAGATGAGCACCAGCCCCTAGAGTCGGACACGACTGCACAAATGTGCGGGGGGAACTTTTACCTTTACTTATATTGATATGGGAATGGCAGTTTTGGTTAATAAATAGTCTTGGCTCCTATTCTCAAGTAAATCTCAATCAACCCAGGCTGTTCCAGGATTTTGCTTACATCACTAATGATTATTTCATCTCACGCCTGAGGAAAGTGACAAAAAAGCCTGTGACAATTTATGTTGATTCTTTTTGCTTTTTGTAAATATGTGGGCTTATAACATATGCTCATATGCTGAAAGATAATGAGTAATAATTTAATTACCTAGGAACCTGTTTAGCAAAGATTTAAGATGATATATAGCAAGGTGTGTTTTCGACCATATGATTGCATATACACTGAAAACACACTGCAATGCTTTATCTTTACTACAAATTGTGTGTCTCTGAAAAATTCAGTGTTGACATATCATCAAGAATACTGAAAAACTGCAGGTACGTTACTAAGAGTAAATATAAACAATCAACTGTGAAAGGATAGTTTGGAAGTACTTGAGAAGTACTTTAAAAGGTTTATGTAAAGCTCAATTTTTTTTATTATTATTATTATTATTATTATTATTATTATTATTATTTATTAACATTAGTTAGTGAATAATACATAGTAATATACATAGGTATAACACTATTTACTTTTAACAAAAAACAAGCAAACCCTGTAACCATGCTGGACAAATCCTAAAAACAAACAAACAACAATATGGCTGTTGTGGGTCTTCCGGGTTGTGTGGCCGTGTTCTGGAAGTTGTGGTTCCTAACGTTTCGCCAGCATCTGTGGCCAGCATCTTCAGAGGGCAGGAGCACAGATAGAAGCAAAATCTCTGTGCCCAGGTAGAGTGGCAATGTTCTATTTATAGAGCTAAATTATAGGAGATTAGGTGGGTTTTTTTGTTGTGTTGAAATGTTAACGAGTGGCTGATGAGCGTGATTAGCATGTTCATTGTGAGAAGTATTCCCATGTCCTGGTGGTTGGACTGAGTTCGTTGACCTTTTGCAGGCTGTGTTTTTCAGGACTGGTAGCCAGGTTTTGCTAATTTTTAAACTTTCTTCTTTTTTATTGTAACTGTGCTGGTGTTTGTGAATTTCAATGGCTTCTCTGTATAATCTGGTGTAGTGGCTTTTGGTGTTGTCCAGTATTTCTGTGTTTTCAAATAGGATTTTGTGTCCCGTTTGCTTGAGAGCATGTTCAGCTACTGAAGATTTTTCCGGTTGCTCTAGTCTGCAGTGTCTTTCATGTTCTTTTATCCTGGTGTGAATGCTTCGTTTTGTGGTTCCGATGTATACTTGTCCACAGCTGCATGGTATGCGGTATACTCCTGCAGCGGTGCGGGGGTCCCTTTTGTCTTTTGCTGATTTTAGCATTTGTTGTATTTTTCTGGTGGGTCTGAAGACTGTTTGAAAGTTGTGTTTTTCCATCAGTTTTCCCATGCGGTCAGTGACTCCTTTGATGTAGGGCAGGAATACTTTGTTTGTGGGGGGCTGTTTTTCTTCAGTTGGATGTTGTTTTCTTGGTTTGATGGCTCTTTTTATTTCATTCTTGGAATAGCCATTTGCCTGTAGGACCCAATTCAGATGGTTAAGTTCATTGTTGAGAAATTGGGTTTCACAGTTTCGATTAGCACGATCCACCAAGGTTTTGATCATGCCTCTCTTTTGTCGTGGGTGGTGATTGGAATTTTTGTGTAGATATCGGTCCGTATGGGTGGGTTTTCTGTATACTTTGTGTCCTAGTTTGAGGTCCGGATTGCGTATGACCAGCGTATCTAAAAATGGAAGTTTGCCATCAGTTTCTTTTTCCATAGTGAATTGTATATTGGGGTGGATGCCGTTTAGGTGGTCCAGAAATTTCTCCAGTTCTTCTTCAGTATGACTCCAAATTGCGAAGGTGTCATCCACGAACCGGAACCAGACTGTTGGTGTAATGGGTGCTGATTCCAAAGCCTGTTTTTCAAAGTGTTCCACTTTGAACATTGAAATAGAACATTGCCACTCTACCTGGGCACAGAGATTTTGCTTCTATCTGTGCTCCTGCCCTCTGAAGATGCTGGCCACAGATGCTGGCGAAACGTTAGGAACCACAACTTCCAGAACACGGCCACACAGCCCGGAAGACCCACAACAGCCATTGAACTCCGGCCGTGAAAGCCTTCGACAATACAAACAACAATATCACACAATTTCTCTATTAGGGTAAATAACATGCAAAGTACAGAATGGGAGCTAGAAATGGGGAAAGAAATTAAAGTCAGCAGACAAGAGAAAAGGAAAGGAAACATAACTAAATCTAGTTTACACTAACACCATTCAGTATATTTTACTATCCTTGCAAACCATCTGTTTCCACCACCACCCCACCCGATATAATACTCCCTACATTCTCTTACGTTCTTTAGAATTCTCAGCTCTCTTTCTGAGGATTTTATCAACTCTGTTCAACCATAACAATTTCAGTTTTCCACTTCTTCATGACCCAGCCACTCTTCCATTACGTATTTGTTTTTCAGTATGAACTTCATTCATTCTCTCTAGCTGACGAAATTATCTCACCATAATTATTTTGGACTGGCCACGCACTTTTGTATTCAATCTATATTCATTGTATTCAACCTATATTCATTCAGCACACATTCATTCTTGACTCTCTCTGTTCTTATTGTACCTCACACTAATTAAGTGTCCCATTTTCACTGCATTAAACTCACTTTTATGTTTCTCCTGACACACCCAGCTCTCACTTAAATGTAACAGTGTAGGCAGAAGTTCAGTCATATGCACAACTATTATCACTTCTTTCGAAAACATTCATTCCTCACAAAAGACCATATGCTACCCTTTATCTTTCTACCAGCATTTGTACATCTTAAAATTTCTCCATTGTTTTCCCCATTTTTAATAAACTTCCTATTGAGGTGTACAAATTCTTTTACATGCTTTAGTTTTTTGACAGTTATATATAATTTGCAACCATCCATGTCATTTTCTCTGACACAAATACCTTGGTTTTTTAAACATTATTTCCAAATCTACTCCTCTCCTTGCATCACACAGTCTATCTAATAGTCACTGCAATTCATTTGAGTACTCAGCCAACAACATGACATCATCTGCATATAAGTACAACACATTCACATCTGTAATTACAGACCTCAAATCTCACTTACAAGCATGCCTTAAAAAATTGCCAAGGAATACATTAAACAACTAAAGGGACATTATGTATCTTTCTTTTACTCCCTGTTCAGTGATAAACATTTTCTAAGCCTTCCATTTATTCTCATACATGTTTTCCTTCCTTCCTTCTTTTAATTTTCTAAGGCCACCAATGACTTTGGGCAGTTTACAGAAGGTTAAAACAGTATCAGTTAAAACAATAGGAAAAACAGCCATGTTGGGCTAGGGCAGAGCTTTCCAAACTGTGTGTCGGGACACATTAGTGTGTCGGCTGCAGTGCCTGGGTGTGTCGCAGCTGCTGCTGCCTCTGAGCCCTGCCAGGATTCCGCGCAGGTCCTAGTGACTGCCTTGTGCCCTGCTGTAAGAGTGTGTCACGAAATGATACATGTCTAAAAAGTGTGTCACCGACATGAAAAGTTTGGAAAGCTCTTGGCTAGGGGAACATAACAATTAAACAATATATGATATACTACTTTTATTGCTTTCAGCAACCAATACTCAACTCCATATTCCTGCAAAATGTTCCATCAAAACAATCATTATTAAAGTCATGGACCAGAACAGTATAATTCAAACTTAGTCACTTTATCACCCAACAAATTTACAATAAACTTTCTATCTCACATTCATATATTCCTCAATGCCCAGCTGAAGAGCAGAAGTATCTTCTGGACATCCTGTGCTTAACATAAAGCCACACTACACTTTCTAAATTATGCTCATTGTCACCTCTCATACAATTCCCTACATACGGGTCTCATCATTTCTGTTCCTGCAGTCATTGTACTTCCACTTTTCTTTCTTTAACCTTTTTTCTTTTTCTTCCACAGGCATTTGTCCCCCAAGAGCCACTTTTGACATGACCAAATATAGGTTTGTGCAACACTCTGAACACCTCCTCACCCTTGTATTCTTCACTATTGTTGCAAATTTTCCTCATAATAAAGCAAATCACTCAGGTTTTTGATTGATTCGTTTTCCACGTATATGCATGAATAGACTTACATTTAAAGACTTATGCTTTATAAGTCATAAAGCATAGTTTATAAACCACAATGCCTGGGTTCATACTACACTTTGAGCCAAAATCAAACAAATTATATTTGGCTTAGCTCCATATTTGAACTTTCTCTCAATCTACAAGGTTGCTAAGGGAAACCATGGCTTCCTCTGCTCTAGAATAAAGATATCTCTGTACAAAAGAAAGAAAAAGTGGTACTTCTGTGGTCATCTTCTTCTGACTTTGAACCAGCATTTTACATTTTCTGAAAAGGGAAAAGTCATGTAGCAATTTTGCCACTTGATCATCTGGCACTTTTTAAAAGCATAACAGCAAATGAGGACATCACGGTACCTCACAAATATCTATGTGGGCTTGCCTTATTTCTGTAACTTCAAGAATTTGCCTGGAAATCAAGTTTCCCAAGGTCAGCAGCAAAGTGAGCAAATGAGCACAGGAGTAAAATATACAGTATAGAGCTGTTGCTGTTACTCCCCACCTTATACTCAAATGGAAATCCCTGAAATGAAGGATAAAATTAAATTCTGATGTTGTACAGACTTGCAGGTGCTAGGCCAATTATGTATTTGGTTTTAGGAATTTATTTAATTAATCCACTCCAACCTGGACTGGGATTCCATGTGCTTCTTCTACTGTACTGTAAAAAAACAAGTTAAGAGAGGCAGCTGCATATGACATATTTAATATAATATATTTATTTATTTAATTTATATCACCGCCCATCTCCCCCAACGGGGGATTCTGGGCGGTTAGGGTTATATGGCTTTGTTCCTTTGTTTGGTCCATAATACTTCAAACTCAAAAGCAGGGCTATGAGATCTGTGCTGCAAACAATCAGGTTGCCACTAGGGAAGGCAATGTGACACAGAAAACTCTAGCACTTGGTTGCCATCTAGTGCTTATCCAGATTTTTACAGTCAATATCTGGTAGCCCACTCAGGAGGGAGTCTCACGTTTGAATATCCCTTCATATAAAAACTAAAAAGTTAAAAAGGAGACACCTATATAAAATTAGCAAATTAGACTAAGTTAGAATGCATCCCTTTCCTGTAAGAGGTAGGAGATTAATTTAACAAATTAACTGGAGAATGGATCATGGTTCAACTACAAAGATAAAGGACTGATTATCCATAAATGCATTTTCACACATCAGTGCCTGCTTGAATATGCACATGAAAGAGTATCACTCAGATTAAAACTTCCATACCACTTAGTATCATATACAGAGCATGAAGACATTTACTGGAACTGTGCAAAAATAATCACAAATAAATAACGGTCAACTGGAGGGTGCACGGAACAACCATATTAGATGGTATTCCAGTAGCAGTATTTATTTTAGTAAAAATTATAACTCGCCTATTTTCCACAGATCACAGTTATGGTGACTGTTACTTCAGAGTCATAAAGGCCTTATGATATTGGCTGACATGCTAGTAGTGCCCTGGGTGGGCTACACCTACTACATTCAGTACTTAATCGCCATGAACCAGGGTGGCACTAAGTTAGCAACCCTACTTACCTACGCATTAGTTGTCTTGGAAGTATACTTTTTTTGGGTAATGTGGTAATGGGGATTATTGCTTGTACTGTGTAGAAGCACTTTCCTAAGACCCTCGCCCTGTAGCTGTTGCCTTCATATCTCTAATTGCCCCTCTCACAAGTTGCCTTTGCTAATTCACTGCATTTCAGTGAAGCCATGCATACCTTTTCTGAGAGTCACCAAGGGTCATATAATTCAATGAAGATGATCAAATAATGTGGGAACTGGCCTAAAGACAGGAAGCGACTCTGGTCATAATGATATCAGAACAGACAGAGGGAGAGAGTTGCTGGGGAGCAACTGACTGAAGTCAACAAAGTAGAGGAAGAGAACGAGAAAGAAGTCCGGTCCAGTCTGGATGATGTTTCAATTATCAAAGGGAGCTTTGGCAACAAATGCCAACTCTATTAAGGTCATATCTTAGACTCATGGGAATACGTCCATCATTATTCCATAACTCATACTATTGGCACAGAAAGAGAGTATATCTCTCTGCTTTAAAGAAGGTACTGCTGAAATTCTTTTGGCCTGTGCAGGCCTGGCTAACATTGAGCTCCTCCATCCTTGAAAACAGTTAATGATGCCTGTAACACAAAATCCCAGAGTGAGAAGCAATCTTCACTTGTCTAGGCAAATGAATTTCTCACCAGACCCCATATCACTGCTACTGTTCAAAACCTGACCGTCTTAGCAAAACAACCCACTGGGTTTGCTTAAGCTACCTATGAGTCCCTATGAACACAACTGGGAAGGAAAGATCTTACAACTAGTGCTTCAAGGCCTACAGGTAGAAAGCTATTTCTAATTTTGGGGCATTGAGGCCATTAAAAACAAACAGCAAATCTACAATTGGGTACAAGGTTTCTTAGACTAACCAAAATATGAACACCTCCACCACTACCAAACATCAGAAGGATACAAGTTTTGAAGTCTCCATAACTTTTTGTTGGCTAAGCAGTACAGCGAGTAAGGAGAATAGGGAAAGATTCAGAAGAGTCTGAAAAATGAGCAGGTGTTTCAAGCTATGAGGTTTGCAGATTAGAGTCAGTAACAAGAAGGAGATTTGCAATGGAATGCATTAGTCACTAACTGTTGTTGCAAGGCAGGTATCAGCTTATACCTAATATTTCTAGGGCAATAAATACTGATTGACCCTGCCCGTTGTTCCGAAAACATGAGCCTCAGAGGCAGGTCCTGCCCTGATTGAAGCACCCAGGCTCTTGGCCAAGCAAAAAGCAGAAAAATCCCTGTAAGCAATAATGCTTGTATGTTTCCCATGATTCATCCTCTACACGAAACACAAGCTTGCCTTTTAATAAAGCCCCAATAACAATCCCGCTTCAAAGGACAAGGGCTAATCACTTCCTGCTTAGCATTCCAGCCACATTAGTGGAGAGAGGATAAATCATGGAAAGCAGCAAGATGCAGAGCAACTAATTTTCATGTTAAAAAAGGGGTGATTACCTTTAAAAAGGAGGGGAAAAAATAACACGGAGGGTTTTTTTAAAACCATTAAAGCCCCAAACATTCTTGTCTATCAGTGTATGAATTATTAATTTAAAAAAAAAAAAAAGCTATAAAGGAAGCTTCTTCCCCTTCTTTAAAAAAAAAAGAGGAAAGCTCATCTGCTAAGCCACCACAGAGTGAAGTGCCTCATACTGATTCCTGATTTACATAGTCCCAGTTGGAAGCTAATGAAGACTGCTGAGGCACCTTTCAACGTGCAGCTAAACCTTCATGTATTTAAAAGCTGGGAAGGCGCGCTTGTTGCTGGCAAATTATTCATCTAAGATCTGAAGTTTCTGACACTGCCTGCGTCAGATAAACTGTCACCCAAATTGCAAACTAATTAGTGATTCAAACATTTTCGAGCTGATTGATGACAGAATAATTTACGCTTGTTTCTCAGTTTCCAGCTGGCACAGGCTGCTGACTGGAGCCCTAATTAGCGTGAGTACATCAGTCATTTTCTTGCAAGGCAGCACATACAATTAAAAGGCAGTTTAAATGGAATATCACATTAAAAAGGCTGGTAGATGCAAATGTGAGGAAACAGCACTTTAGGAAGAAATGACAACAGAACCCCATAAACCAAAACAGAATAGAACAGGATTTAAAAAACACAAGCAAAAAAGAGAAGGAACTTTTATTTTGCATGGATTATTTAACTAAACAAAACAAGCCAAGAGGCAAAATGTACATGCTAAATGCTTCTTAACTGGAGAAGCTCTTCCTCATACTGATATTCTGGGCAAATAACTTTTTTTTAAAGATGTTGTCCCAGTGGCTTCCAGAATAAAGGCCAAGTTTGCAAGAGGATGCCCTTCTGTAAACACTCTCCAATTTGTTTGAGTTAGCTTCTTTGTCTTCACTTTCTACATTTAAATTCCCATCCCATTAGCCTATTTACTTGATGCTTTAAGATTAATAAACCCAATATGTACTTAGCTTATTGCAACAGAACTAGTGTGGGAATCCCCAACATAGTGCCCAGGGACACTGGTGTGCCCACAGTTGCTCTCCTTGGCATACACCCTACTTCCTGACCCACCTGCTCTGTAACACACACACACACACACACCCCTCTGATATACTGTAAAGCAAACTGTTGGCTTCCAGTATCACATTTATTTTCAAGAATATCCCAATGATTGGTGATTGCAACCAAATGCTTTGTTTGAAAATATGTTCATTTGCCCAGAAAGATGGCAGAAATCCAGCAGGGATAATAGGGAATGACTTGCAGGAGAACCTATTCCCTACTGCAGCTATTTTGTAAATGGGCAGGTCCCCACACCCAGGAACTATTTTGAAAGACTCGAGCTAGGGACTCTGAGCATGGGGCTTGTTTGCCTGAATGAGTTCTAAACAATCTAGTGCTGCTTTCCCACCCTGATGTTCTCCAAGGCATTGGTCTACAATGCCCATCATTCTAACTGCAGTAGACGCTGGCTGGCTGGCAGGCTGGCTGGCTGGCTGGCTGGCTGGCTGACAGATGTAGCCAAGTATGTTGGGAAAGCACCACGATGGAGAAGGGCCTACAGCTTGGATTATCTAAACCTTTATCTAAATTCATAGCTCAAATGATTGTCTAACGAGGTATAAAGGAATCCTGGGAATCTGGGAAAGAAAAGAGAGGTTTGCAAAACACAACAGATGAGGAACAATATCTCTTTAGTGAGGCGTCTTTTAGGGAAGTTGTAAGAAAGAAGATCAGAGGCCATGCTTTAATGTACTCACTAATATATGAGAACTGGGATTTTATTTATTTTATTTATTTATTATTCATATTTATACCCTGCCTATCCCCCCCCTATCGGAGGACTCTAGGCGGCTTACAATATCACAAATCCAATTACTAACAATTCATATTTTATTTTTTAACAATGTTACAACTGCGCGCTTAGGAAAGGGGTAAGGGAACCGACTCTTTGAAGTATTGGACAACATGTCCCAGCATACCTTGCTTCAGAGTCGGGTGCTGACGTCCTGGATGTTGCTGTTTCGGGATCCGTCGTCTCCGTTCTCCGCTCTCCATTTCCGTCGCCATTCGCGAGGTCTTCTTCGCTCCGGCGGCGACCCCCCGCCAGGACACCAGCAAATTGACCCACGTGAAGTGGTACCCATTTATCTACTCGCAATTAGCTTTCGAACTGCTGGGTTGGCAGAAGCTGGGGCAAGTGACGAGAGCTCACTTCGCCACATGGAGGTTCGAACTGCCGACCTACTGATCGGCAGTCTTCACAGCATCAGCGGTTTAACCCGCTGAGCTACCGTGCCCATAAAGGGATATGCTTTTCTAGTTTCCAAGATTCTGTAATCAAACCTCTTTTTCCTGAGATTAAACCTGATTAATGAGACTCTGGGTGAATCTTACTTCCTTAGTTGTGTGTTCCGTTAGGGACTATACACTGTGGAATACATTGAAATCTAAATACATACAGAGTTTTAACTCTGAATGGGGTTGCAGTAGCCTGAAGGAGCAGAAGTTCCCTGGAGTCATAACTACTGTTAGACATATAAGCTGTTGTACCAATTATAGCCATATTTGGAGTGGAAAGTGCTGGTGGCATGGATTCATGCCCTTGTCATCAACAGAAGTTATTACTGTACCAGCTCTTCACAGGACTGCTTTTGAAGACCACTCAGAAGCTACAGTTGGCATAGAATGCAGCAGTCCGCATGCTGGTGGTAACAGCCACAATAGCAACATATTTCCAGTGTTGTTGCTATTGTACTGGCTCCTAATAGGCTTCCATATGCAATTCAAAGTACTGGTTTTAACTTTAAAAGCTTCACTTTAAAGCTCTTCCTTAGGTTCTTCCTAAGAATCTTTAGGTTTTTAGGGTACCCCACAATCGTGGATGAAAGGGATGGAAGCCCAAAGACGGGGTTTTTACTGTAGCCATTACCCTGTGGAACAGCCTTCCACCCCAAAATGTTCAGGTTGCATCTTTCAGAAAGGCCATGAAGAAAGAACACACAGGACATTCAAAACCCAATTTTTTTTAATGAATAATTGGGCTGGTGCCATGGTTCTAACAGCTGCATATTTATCATTGCTTTATTGTTTTTGTTCATCTTATGTGATGATGTTTGTAAAGTGCTAAGCACTGATTGATGTTGGCAGTATATAAATGTAATAAACAAATATCTGGAAATGCAGTTAACTTTTTGGCAATGCTGCAAAGGAAAAGCATTGGAGTGGACCATCTATTCTAAGGAAGGAATTTGGAGAAGGAGGGGGGAATCATCCAAGGTATGGTTTGGTATTTGCAGTTCTGGCTCAATACTTTTCAGTAATCATAAAAAGCTTCCCCCCTCCCCATAGTTTGAGTTTCCCTACACACTTCTCTCTCTTTTTAAACTATTGATTCAATAGATAAATAAAAAAGGAGACAAAATGATAATGATATCGGATGCTGTGAGTAAAAGGCACTGGGGGAGGGGAAGGCACTCAAATGAACATTTTGCAGCCAATGAAAGGTTAGAGAGCATTCACCATTAAAATTCATGAAGGGACAATTATTTTAACTGTAAACATAAAGCTATTCCAGTGAGGTCTTCTGAGGGGTGTTACCCATGGTGGCACAAAATTGCAGCCTTGGAGTGTGAACTGTCATAAAGCAGAAAACAAATTGGTGAGGTTGTTTTCTGCCACCCTGACTGCCTAGGATGTATTCTATCACTCCTTTGGGGTTTCTTTCTAATGGGCATTGGGTTGTTGACACCCGCCATTTTTGTTTCCTCGAAGGATCGGTGGAAATGCATGTGGAGGCCAAAGCCTTTTTTGTACCTGAAGAAGGCTGGGAATGTTTTGAAGTCTGCCAGTTTTCTACAGACATATATTAAGTAAAAAGGTAAAGGTTCCCCCTGCACATTTGTGCAGTCGTGTCTGACTCTAGAGGCCGGTGCTCATCTCCGTTTGTTAGCCGAAGAGCCAGCGTGGTCCGAAGACGCTTCCACGGTCATGTGGCCGGCATGTCGCACGCGGAACACTGTTACCTACCCACCAAAGTGGTACCTATTATTCTACTTGCATTTGCATGCTTTCACATTGCTAGGTTGGCAAGAGCTGGGGCTAGTGCGGGAGCTCACTTCGTCACACGGGGCTAGGGATTCGAACCTCCGAACTTGCAATCTTCCGATCAACAAGCCTGGTGTCTTACCCACTGAGCCAACACGCCCCTTATATATATTATATATTAAGTAGGATGGTGCTAAAGGGGTTCTGCAGGTACAACCATGCTCAGTGGATGCTGGTGATCATTTAGGGTAGATGGAGGGTTGGATGAGACAGCATCCTTCATGAGCTAAAACAAGGAACTGAGGTCGAAAGAGAAATTACTTCCTTAAAAATAAACATTCTCCAGCTCTCTGTTGTGCATCTGTTACTGAATCAGATCACTCATGGCTACCTTGTGACTGAGTTGGTATTTTCATTATTATCTTTTGGGGATAAGCATGTTGCAGAAATGCTAGCTTTTTTTGTGGGGAGGAGCATCTTTATTTAACAAGGCCCATGTTTTATTACTTAAGCATTTATGTCTCCTTTAGCACACAGGTATGTGCCTCTAGTGGCAAATTAAGTTTTGCCACTTCAGTAAAAAGGAATGATGATAGCTCTAATCTCATATTTGTATTTACACTTGAAGTCTACAAAAATGCAAACAGTTTTTTCCCATCACCTTTTCTGTAGGTTCTTCCTGGCAATACATGATAAAGCAGAAGAGAAAAGAAACACTTCCCAGACTGAATAGTATAGGTGTTAAAAACAATACCAGGCCCTCATTGTAATGTACACGGAATATTTGATTATACTATTTCCTCTTACTCCTCTGTGACCTCTATATGGAGGAGGTTTTCATGAATATAAACTGCCTGGAGGTTCAAACCTTGTCTGCTAAGGTGTTTTTGAGATTATCTATAGAACATGACAGATGAGCTCTTGACTCTTACAACACTCTAGTTTGGAACAAAGAGGAGCCACTATGCTAAACACAAAAAGAATGCAAAGCGGGAGATGTGCTAAAGCACTCAAATTTGTTTGGAAGAGTGGTGAAGGCTAAAAGCTCATGCTATTCACACTCTCGTAAAAAGACATATGAGCCTGTGAGACGTAAAGTAGGTTAGCTGGGAACTGTCTTTGGAAGGAATTCATTTAATAATTTATACTAGCAAATATACACAGACACATACAATATCAGCCTTCATTTCTGGACTTTAATCTTTGGGTTGCAAAACCTAAGTGACAGTGAGGCTTATATTCTTCCTATTAGGAGTAGCTGTGCTACTTACAAAGAGGTTTGCAAAGCTGGGACTGTCTCTGAGCCTTGGAAGATAAATAAGAGACCTCTGTCCCTTACTGCAAGCAAAGGAAACTGTGATGATTGTGAATCCATGCAATTGTTCGACTACTGCTGTCTCTGTGCTTCTTGTTAGAGAAACATTCTGGCTAGTTCCCAAATTCCTGTTCCTATTTTGATGACTGAAACATGCTCGATGGCTTGCATTTACAAATGGGCTGTCACAGAGAAACATTGAGTTCCTTCTCACATCCTTTCAAATTCAGTATGTGGTGAGTTAGCTCACACACTCAACTTCCAGCCACAAAGTGTAAACCAAGTAAGAGGGAGTGAAACATAGTTCAGTTGCAAAATCCATGCTTTATACAAGAAAGGCCCAATGTTTAGCCCTGGGAACTTGCAGAAAAGGTTGGAAATACACTGGCCTGAAAACATAGGGGGTGCTAAGAATGACTCCAGACCAAGAGTGTACAACTTTTTCTGAACCAAGGGGTGCATTTGGCCTTGGAGTGAAAGCCATGCTCCAGAAAATAGAGATTGTAAGCAGTTAATACTGTATATTATGCATCACAGTATCAGTTATGTATGGATTGTGTGATTGTATAGTCATGTATCAAAAATTATAATTTGACAACCATTTTTAGAGCCTTCCGAGGGCTGCACTAAAGTCTTTTGGGGACCATGTACAATGTGGAGCCTCTCATTATACATCTCAGCAATAGACAATATTGAGCTGGTGGACCAGTTTTCTGATTTAGAGAAAGACAAATTCCGATGCTCTGAAAAACTAATAAAGCCAAGTGATATGAATATGTTTTCCTCTGTCATCCCCACAGCTGCAGTAGTGAATCAGCTTAAACTAGCCAGTACTAGTCTAAACTGGAACTGAAATAACAACAACAATGAATATTGCATCTAAATATTTGTATTTTTAATTTAATTCAAATATTTACATTTTCAAAGTTACATTTAAATATTTTAACATACAATATTTTAATATATAACCAAAACATTTATGTGGTAGAAGTGGCCATGATGATACCTCTAGGCTTCTCAGATGTGGATTTTTGATTGGTGGGTGGGGAATTTCAGACCTTTTAGAACTTTTTTGAATTTATCCTCAAATAAAAAACTTCCAAAACACGTTCTTAAGCACAAGGTATAAAGCAGGGGTGGTGAACCTTTTTTCTGCCAAGGGCCATTTGGATATTTATAACTGGGGACCGGGGGGGGGTGGGGGGCAGGGTTTCTGGGATTTCTGCAGACTGGGGGCCGGAGTTTGCGGGCGGGAGCCAATTACAAGCACTGGGGGGCGGGGTTTGCGGGCAGGAGCCAATCGTGTGGAAGGGGCAGAGTTTGCGGGCGGGAGCCCTGCGGGCCTTAGGCGGGAGCCCCACGGGCCTTATACGGCCTGTGGGCCTGACATTGCCCACCCCTGGTATAAAGAGAGATCAGCAGATTGGCCTGGACAGATTGTATGATGCGCTATAACAAACTTGGGTTTTAAATCTGTGCTTCCTCAGTCAACATTAGCCAAGAAATTTGCAGCATGATTTGCTGCCCAAAGTCCATGGGAATAGACTGCTACTGAAGTTTGGTTGCTTCAACAATTTTGGGTGAGAGGTAAGGCAGCACCCCTGTCCCTCTTCACCTGCCTATGCTGGTAAACCCAGATATGATGGATTTATTTCCAGTCCTTCTAATAATTCAGTGAGAACACTACAATCAAATAATCTCTGTATATGAACCAGGCTAAGAAAGACCCAGGAAACAATGACTGATTCGTTTTTAGCATTAAAGCTTCTGAACCAAGTTCAGTGATGATATTCTTCCCAAGTTTAGTGGGAAGGCAAAGCAAATGTTAAAGTAAAACAAGTTTACAACATAATGATGTGATGTGATAACTTTTACCATATTTAATAATTTCTCCATAAAATTCTAGTACCACTTATACACATCCTTGCCTTTCTGCCAGAGGTCAGAACTGTTGCATTCACTGGGGAAACATGTCTTTAAAAAAGCCTACCGCACTTCACAAAAACAAGCTGAACTGACTCTCCTCAGTTAATTTGGCCTGCCTTGATTGCAAAAGAATCTGCCTTTAATTAGGTCAATTGTGTCTACCCCCTTGCCACCAGCCCCTGTGTTTCAATTGAAGTTTATTAACTCCACCACTTGGGAACAAAGTTGGCTAAAGTGACAGTACACTGTACTTGTAAACATTCTATGTTGGTGTCAGGGAATTCACAGTGGGAATATTATTACTTTCTGTAACATCCGATGCCACACGCAGCAGGTGTACTTTCCTTATCTTCTTAATAAAAATTGCACAGAGTAAGACAGCTGCATCATGAGCTGGAATGAGGCAACCACCTTCTTTAGTGGGCCTGCAAAAACCCAGGCAACCACTGGATGGACACAAAAAATTAAAGTTTTCTTATTTTTCTGCAGCCATCTAGTGGCACTTGGTGTCAGGGAGATAACTGGTGAAGAAGGAGGGGGCTCCCTCCAGGGGGATAAATGCATGTGCAGTACTCAATTGCTTTGCTTTCCTCCCAAGAGGCTAAAGAAGTCCCTGCCCTAGTTTCTTGGGCCTTTTCTCTGAGCATCACTAGTTCATTTTAGTTTAGCTGGATTCTGTCTAGCAGAGTAGAACAATAAAACACTAGAGCCTTTACACCAAGTCTCAGCGTGTTCCTTCACTCGAAGTCAGGACACTTGGATGTTTGCAGCCCAGATACGGTAGCCCCAACCTTCAGCCGTAGATGTTGAGGGACAGCATTGACAGCCTTCTGACTGGTGGCAGTATGGAAGCTAGGAAAGTACTGGGTTTAACTCTTGGGATCCCCACAACTGAGGAGCCCCAAGTGCTGCTGCCACAAGTCTGTGTCCCTTGCTGCCCCCCCCCCCCCCCCCCCCCGCTTAATCCACTTTGCAGGCAACAGATTTATAGGTGGGAAGAATACAAAGGGAATGAATGAATGCTGATGGGAGGCACTTTCAGGGCTTACTACTTTTATCTAGGGTTTCAGCTTGACTGGGTATGCTTTGCCTTTGTCTAATGTATTACTGCTGATCCTCCTCTAGACTTCCACTATTTTAAAAGTATATATTTGGCCACAAAAGCAGCTCTGAAGATTCTTTTTCCATCATTTACTTACTACTTACTACTTATTGATGAGACTTCCACCCCACCTTTCATTCAGGAGCTCAAGGTGATGTGCCTGCTCTTCTTCCTCCCATTTTCCCCCACAACAACACCATGAGGTAAAATAAGCTCAGAAACCGTGGCCCAAAGTCACCCACTGAGTTTGAACCAGGATTTCATGGGTTCTATATTTTGGGAAGGCACAAACTGCAGAATTGTTGCCTAAACTGAGATGGCTGACAGAGCTGCTTGTGTTACTTAACTGCAAAGGTTAATCCACTTTTTTTTAAACCTCATACCAGAAAAAATGGTGAAATTTGAAGATAAATTCTGTTAGACTACATATGTGATTGATTTATTCCACACTGAATGATTTGTTTGCTTTTATTCTAAGACATGTGAAGAATGACTTATGTTGCTTCTTTTGGTCCCAAGTGGATAATCAACACATTGGTAGCTTCTTACTTTCCACAAAAGGTAACACTTCAGTAAAGACAGGAACACTGAATTCCCAATGGTAGTTAAAACATCTAAGGTGTAATGTAAATACAACAGGTGTTGGGGAGCTTGCTTTACAATAGAACTGTTTGTGCAACTCCATTTCTCTGGAGGGAAATCTACAAAAGTTTAATTGCTCAAAATTGGAGCATTTAAAGTGTATTCTGAATATGAAAAGAAAATGTGAACCTAATTTGCCCAACAATGTGCCAGCCTGTCCCACCTTCTAAAAGTTTGAAGCTTAGATCTGTTCTCTCAAGTTGGCAAAAAGGGTGTTCTGTTGATCCCTCAGGACTAATACTAGAAAAGAACTACAGTAGCAGTATCTATCTAGGGACCTCTTCATTTGAAGTATAACATAAAAAAAAAAGAATTGCTGTGGCAACAAATATTGTCTGGGAAGAAATAACTGAATTGCACAAAGAGAAAACATTTTTATTTCAGTTCACAGGTTTAAATACAGAAGTGTTTTCTCTTACAGGAATTTAAAGACCAAAATATTGGAAGGAAGGAAGGAAGGAAGGAAGGAAGGAAGGAAGGAAGGAAGGAAGGAAGGAAGGAAGGAAGGAAGGAAGGAAGGAAGGAAGGAAGGAAGGAATCTAGCCTTCTAAATATGAACTTTTTATGGCTTTGAGGCTGGAGAAATAGTTCCTGTTGAGCTAACAGATGTAATCTAGGGATCCATAATATAATTGTTGAAGTGTATAACAAAGTCCAATTTCAAACCAATCAGAGATATATTATTTTAGGGACAGTAACTGAAAAAATTCTGAAAACTGACATCTTGCATTTTAACTATATCCATCCTTCACGTTTTGATGAACACCATCAATGTACTTTTTCATGCTAACCAATGAAGAAAATCTGTCTTGGTTTGTGAGGTTCTGAGTGGCAGTTAGAAAGTTATTAAGGTTTTTCTGCCTCATTAAAGCCAATCACGGTGAACCGCTGGCGAAGTACTAGCCATAACACCAGAGTTGCAATGTTTTCAAGGGGAGCCACCTAGTGGATTCTCTGTGCAATTACTTTTTCTTTAGTTAGGGTATGTGACCTCTCAGGGCCAAAGTATTTGTTCCATTAAAAGTAATAGGAACAGCTGCCCCCTTTACTTTTTAATAACTCACAAGTAGCAGGAAGGGATCTGATACAGATGGCAACCAGGAAGGAAGAATTTAAAATGTTCTTGGTTGCTCTGCTCTTCCTATCCAATCCCACCACAAGAGTCTTAAAGGTGGGGGTTGGATTTACTTTGGTACCAAATGAGGTTTGAAAAGTCTCCCCCAGCCGAGGTGCATGTCAGGGTCCTTGGCAGCTGCCTAAAATGGAAAGGGATTGTTTTCCAAACATGATTATCACAGAATTCATTTTAGCAAGATTTATTGAGATGAGTCTGTCTAGAAGGCAAGTCTCTTCACTGATAACAGAGAATATGTCTATGAAGGTTCTCAGTCATCCAGGTGGAATTGTCTGTAGCTTGAATCATGTCAACTGGATTTCTATTTTCTTAATGGAAACATTTCGCTCCTTATCCAAGGGGCTTCTTCAGTCTGAGCAAAGTTGGTAAGGGAATCCTAAATATGTTCCTAGGTAGCTGTGTGACCTTACACCTGGGGCTAGGTCATGGTTATATTGAGATGTAATTTTTAAGTCCTTTTATCATCTAATGGAGGGTCGTTAAAAACACCATGCTGCTGTTGAGCTTCTGAAATGGTCTTAATCTTCCTAGGCACAGAAGACAACACGGGGAGGAAGATGGGGGAGAGTTTGTGCCTGAGGCCCCCACCTCTATTCAAGGAAGGATTTTCCAAGTTGGCATAAATGGATTCCTTGACCCCTCTCTCAAACCACCTATCTTCTCTGTCTAAAATGTGAACATTAATGTCCTCAAATGAGTGTCCTTTTTCTTTTAGATGAAGATAAACTGCTGACTCTGGTCCTGTGGTGTTATTTCTCCTGTGTTGTGCCATCCTCCTGTACATAGGTTGTTTGGTTTCTCCAATGTAGAGTTCAGAGCACTCCTCACTGCACTGGATTGCATAAACTACATTGCTTTTCTTATGTTTTGGAGTTTGATCTTTGGGGTGTACAAGCCTCTGTCTCAGTGTGTTGGTGGGTTTGAAATATACAGGTATGTGGTGTTTGCCAAATATCCGTTTTATCTTTTCAGACACGCCAGCCATGTAGGGAATGACCAGGTTCTTTCGTTTACTCTGAGTCTCAGCCCTATCTGTCGCTGTTTTAGGTCTGGTAGATTTAGATTTGGTGAAGGCCCAATTTGGATATCCACAGGCCTTCAGGGCTGTTCTCAGGTGCTGATTTTCATTCTTTTTGGAATCCATGGAGGTGGGGATGGTTTCTGCTCTGTGTGACAATGTCCTGATGACTCCTAGTTTGTGCTGCAGTGGATGGTGGGAGTCAAACATCAGATATTGATCTGTGTGTGTGGGTTTCCTGTAGATCCCTATTTCTAGCTTGCCACCGGTCCCAATGAGGACTTCACAGTCTAGGAATGCCAGTCTGTTGTCCTTGGTGTCTTCTCTGGTGAAGCTAATGTTGGCATCTATAGTGTTTATATGGTCCGTGAAGGCCTGTACTTCCTGGGCCTTGATTTTGACCCAGGTGTCATCCACATACCTAAACCAGTGGGTGGGCACCGTTCCCTGGAAAGCACTCAACACATTCCAGGGAACGGTGCCCACCCACTGGTTTAGGTATGTGGATGACACCTGGGTCAAAATCAAGGCCCAGGAAGTACAGGCCTTCACGGACCATATAAACACTATAGATGCCAACATTAGCTTCACCAGAGAAGACACCAAGGACAACAGACTGGCATTCCTAGACTGTGAAGTCCTCATTGGGACCGGTGGCAAGCTAGAAATAGGGATCTACAGGAAACCCACACACACAGATCAATATCTGATGTTTGACTCCCACCATCCACTGCAGCACAAACTAGGAGTCATCAGGACATTGTCACACAGAGCAGAAACCATCCCCACCTCCATGGATTCCAAAAAGAATGAAAATCAGCACCTGAGAACAGCCCTGAAGGCCTGTGGATATCCAAATTGGGCCTTCACCAAATCTAAATCTACCAGACCTAAAACAGCGACAGATAGGGCTGAGACTCAGAGTAAACGAAAGAACCTGGTCATTCCCTACATGGCTGGCGTGTCTGAAAAGATAAAAAGGATATTTGGCAAACACCACATACCTGTATATTTCAAACCCACCAACACACTGAGACAGAGGCTTGTACACCCCAAAGATCAAACTCCAAAACATAAGAAAAGCAATGTAGTTTATGCAATCCAGTGCAGTGAGGAGTGCTCTGAACTCTACATTGGAGAAACCAAACAACCTATGTACAGGAGGATGGCCCAACACAGGAGAAATAACACCACAGGACCAGAGTCAGCAGTTTATCTTCATCTAAAAGAAAAAGGACACTCATTTGAGGACATTAATGTTCACATTTTAGACAGAGAAGATAGGTGGTTTGAGAGAGGGGTCAAGGAATCCATTTATGCCAACTTGGAAAATCCTTCCTTGAATAGAGGTGGGGGCCTCAGGCACAAACTCTCCCCCATCTTCCTCCCCGTGTTGTCTTCTGTGCCTAGGAAGATTAAGACCATTTCACAAGCTCAACTGCAGCATGGTGATCTTAACGATCCTCCTTCAGATAATAAAAGGACTTAAAATAACATCTCAATATAACCATGCCCCCAGGTGCAAGGTCACACAGCCACCTAGAAACATATTTAAGGATTCCCTTACTAACTTTGCTCAGACTGAAGAAGCTCCTTGGATAAGGAGCGAAACGTTTCCATTAAGAAAATAGAAATCCAGTTGACATGATTCAAGCTACAGATAACAGAGAAGCTTGCAGATGGCGGATTACATAAAGGTCTCCTGAATTTTTATCAGTCTTGGGTCCCTGTCTTTACTCTATAGGGATACCATATCTGGGCTGCAAAGATCCAGAGAGATTCAGGACTTCACTGTTTCTACCATTCCTAGATTTTCTCTGGCCCAGCCCAGCCCGGCCCAGCCCAGCCCAGCCTACTTTGAGGGTTGAGTTGGTATATTTTTGGCTTTGCACCCATTTATTTGGGTGGAACAAAGCGAAACTTTCTTTTGTAGTGCTGGGGATTGTGACCAGTCTGTTTTTCAATTGGCTTTATTTTCCCATCACCATTCTTCCTAGGCACTGCTGCATCTTACCTATGCCAGGGATGGAATAATAATGAGAGACTGGTTGATTTCTCACTACATCTCAAGCTGGTCCCAGTGTAATACTCAAAGCTCTTTAGTACATTTGGCTGTCAATCCTATCAGTGAAGCTGATTTTAAGCCTCCTGCCCAGTTGAATTTCCATGCTTAATATGTATTGGATATCAACAAATCCAATTTTAATGCTTCTAGTCAATTTCACAATCCCTTTAAAAAGCTGCTGGCTTGATTTTCCCTGCATATAGTAGCAACATGTCCTAAATTTTTGCCTCATCCTGGCTCAAGTGAGTCATTACTCCCCCCTCTCCCCGACACATAGTCTCTCCAGGCCAACCATGGTTAGAGTGACCGTGAAAAGCATCTGGTTGCAAAAATGCCACAATTATCTGCACAGCTAGCAACTAGCAGAGACTTTTTAAGAGAAGCAGAAGGATTGGTACCTTCCTACCAGGGAAGATTCAGCTTGTAACAATTGCTCATTTTCCCCCTGAATAGCCAGAAAAATGCCTACAACATGTACTGGGGCGGGGGGGGGGGGGAGAGAAAGAAAATAATGTTTTCTTTTCTTTTTTCTTTTGTGTGGAGTGGATTTTTGTTATGGCAGGGGGTGGGGTTATTCAGCAACAGGGCATTCTTTACATCCTAGTTTTTTCAAGTCTTTGGTCAACATTCTGAGAATGGAGAGCAATAGGAAATAGTTGTAAACTGAGTCCAGAAGAAGATTATTTTTAAGGGTGAGGGATTCATTCTATCGGAAGGATGACAGCAAAACAAGTGCTATTTTTTTCCTGAATTTTTACATACTGTAGCATTGCCACTAAATGTTATCAGAGATTCCCATGGATTGTCTGATTTATATACGTAGTTGGAGAGCTTTTCTGTCCTGTAGCCTTCAGCTGCTAGTCTCCATGTGTAAACTGGTGGGAAATGAAGCTGGATTAAGAAATCCCTTTCTGGATTTCAACTCTACTTTGACCTGATGGCCTGATTTTCTGGCTGGACAGTGTTTGCCCTGATTGGTAAATTCCCTGCTTCTTTACCCCCCCACCGCCCATGCCAGGAAAACAAGCACCATTTCTAAAACACTTTTGTTTTGAATTTGTTTCTCTTCATCCATTGTCTTATAGACCTGTAAATTGGGGATCACTGTTTTGCTGCATAACCCACGGTGTTTTACCTTCAGCTAATGGACAGCAAACTGCAGCATACTTGGATGCAAAGCAGAATTCAAGCTTCCTTCAGTGATGGCAAATTGTCCAGGTCCTGAGACAGCAAATCATCCCCAAATTGTGATACTATCACTTCAGTGCTTGACAATATTTGTAAACCGCCCAGAGTTCCCCCTTCGGGGGAAGATGGGCGGTAATATTAAATAAAAAAATTAAAAAATAAAAAATATGAGGTTCTTAATATAGAATGGAGTGTTTGGTTTCCATCAGAAATAACCAAGCCACACCGACTCCAGGCTTGGCTGCCAGCTCGACCAGTCAGATTTCTCAGAACTGACTGAATTTCCCTTGCTTGCGTGGATTGCAGAAGTTGTGGTCCACTGAAGTTTTTTTTCCCCTGGAGAAGGGGAGACCAGAAGATTACTCGTGGGGCCATTGGGATTGCCTACCCTTGTTTTTTCTGTAGTTTTCCACCGCGGAAGGAACAGGGTAAGTGCAAGGCAATGGCCGAGATATATCAGGCTCTCGCAGGGGAAACAAGTCTCTTTGAAGAGACACAAGAGCGCCCAGCCGCTTTTAGATCACTTTAGGAATGTTTTTTTTAGATTAAAATATTTTTGAAATCTAAGATCTATTTTCTGGACTTTGTTGAAAATGTTGGCTAACTTTGTGCTTTCTTTGCTATAACTGATTCTGGTGGAAGTTTGATGGACTCTATATTTGCAACATAATGAAACGTCTGCATTTTTTTTTTTACTTCTCTTTTGTATTAGAGGGATTTAAGAGACTCTGTTTGTAATTCTTCGCTTGATAAACTAAATGACTATTCATTTTTTGAGAAACTCTTTGTTTGGATTAAGCAGCTTGCAGCTTGAAGAACGAAAGCTCGCAGTTTGAAGAATAAAAACACAGGGTAACGTGTTTTTTTCCTTGTCGTCTTTTTCTACATCCTCCCTGGTTGGATTTTGCTTCATTTGGAATATATTTTTTATTTCTCCTTCTATAAACTGTTTAAAATATTATTCTCTCCTGTATTTTGGATTATTGGAACTTTCTTTTTTCTTTTGACTTTAAAAAAAAAACAACAACAACGACGTTCTGCTTAATAGATTCTGCTGGTAGTATTCCATGGACAGATTACATGATTATTGTTTTGACTAGAAGGGTTGTTGTTTTAATTTGAAGGACACAGGAAAGATGGCTTTCCAACTTGTACCTGAGGAGCTCAGAAGAGAGATTACTGAGGCTTTTTCAAATATTCAAAGGTCGTTGGAATTACTGTTCGTAACTCTGCAAAACAGAGAGAAAGAACAGAGAACAGAAACGGAGACAGAAAGGAAAAATGTTTTTCAAGTGGAGGAGAAACAGAAGGAGGAAATTTTGAGTATATTAGTTCAGAAGAACATTCTGAAGGCTTTACACTACAATCTTGGTATAGATATGTTGTGGCAGTGGAGACAGAGTGAAAATATGGGTGCACAGTTGGATGGATGTTGTGAAATATGTGGAAAGGGAGAGAAGGTTGCTCTGATATTCTATATGAGATATAGAAAAGAGCAGGCTGTATATTGCGAATCTCCCACAGTGTATTGTGATTTTGGCATAACCTAAACAGAAGATATGAGAAACTGTATGGATATAAAGGTTAATGAAAAAATATGGACTTGAATTGTTATGAGAAACTGTATGGATATATAAAAAGTGATATTCTAAATGTAAGATGCTAAATACAAACACAAGTTGATATTATAGAATATTGTTTTCCTTAGAGATATATTTATGAGAAGATAATGATATGATGGAATTAGAATGATGGTTACTACAGGATGATATATATCAATATGTATTGTATGAATATTATAAGAATTGATATATTAGCTATTAGGTTAAGTGATATGATAGATTATGCATTTAGTTTAAATGGACACTACTACAAGGAATGGAAATTACAGATGGATAATTGAGATTCAAGAATTCCTTTTTTATGGAGATATATATATATATTAGAATTAAATTATAGAAATATATATGTATGAACACTATAAGAATTGCTAAATTATGTATTAAGTTACATAACATGTTAGGTTATGAGTCATAATATGAATAGAATATATTGTAGTTTATTAGAAGTAAATAAGGCTTTTATTTGTTATACTAATTGGTCTTTATTGAAGATATAAATATGTAGTAATGAACATTCAACATTTAACTACTACTTCAAGGAGTGGAAGCCAAAGATGGATTATTGGGAGACAGTAAGATGAAGGTTAGAAGATTGGATTAAAGAAATCAAAAGGCATATGACAAAGAAAAGTTCCTGTATACTGTATGAAGTACTAACATTTAAAATCAATTGTTGTACTTTAAGTTCAAAGATAGATTGGAGGACATCTATTTTCTATATTTTCTTTGCTTATTATTTCTTGACTTCACTTTTTCTTTATCTTTTTCTTATTTTGTATTTCTGTTTCTATTTCTTTTTCTACTTTAAATTTTATTATGTATTGTAAAACTTAATAAAATTTAATTAAAAAAAAAAAAAGAAATAACCAAGCCACACCGTGCAAAAAGTTCCACTTTTGATTCATCTGTCCATAGATCATTCCTCCAGAAGGCTAGAGGTATTCCAGCTGTTTTTTTGGCAAACTTGAGATGAGATCAGTGTTGTTCTTGCTGTGAAAAATAGTTCTCACACAAAGGAAAACAACCTGATATCAGATTGGTCCATTACCAAAAGAAGAGACAGATGGAAACTGGGCCTCATGCCCAAAAGAGAGGGCCACCCAGGCCATTGCATAGCTCAGGTATGAGAAAAAAGTGCAAGGATGCGAACATTGATATCATTATAAATAGGAATTGAACTTGATACACTGAAGTTGCTGGAGTTCTTTTGCAGTGGCTTAGCTTCTCAGTTAAACTCCTTATAAGAAGTTCCTAGATACTTGTGTGTCTGTTTATTTAATTCCAGTCTAGCTTGCTAGGAGAAGTCTGACAGTTGATGAATAATGGATTCTGTCTTGTTACACTCCTATGGATCCTATTTTTACCCAGTGCTTTTCTAGTGGTGGAGTCCTGTCAGCCCTCCCAGGTAGACCAGACAGGAAACACGACCAGATGAACTAATTCTACTTCACTGTAAAACTACATTAACAGAATCTTGCAAGTTGGATAGTACAAATCTCCCACTGTCTCTTTTACAGCCTGAGAAGTAAGGGAGGTCCCTTAGTCTTTAGTCCTCTGAGTCTTTTCTCTGCCCATTATGCAGCTGTGGGCTATGCCCTCTCTTATCTGATCGTTCCCTAGGCAGCATCTCTTCCCCCTGTCTCCCAAGGTCATTACCAGTGGGAATATCAATCACAGGAATGAGGAGGAGGAGGAATAAATAATAGTTGCTGGACAAAGTTTAGATCACTCTAGCAGCCAAAGCACAAATTTATTTATTTATTTATTATTTATTTAATTAAATTTATATAACTTTTAATTTATATAATTTTTAAATTTATAATTATATAAATTAAATTTATATAATTTATATAACAAATGGCCCTGGAGGCACAGAACCCAGCAGCAAGATCAGAGGGGCCAGCCTTGCAGCAGACCCATTAGAACCCAGCAGATCAGTAGTTCCAAAGGCTCCCAACTCCCCCATGACATCTAAAACGTCTATTTGAGAGGTCTTCTGCTGCAATAATCAGGGAAACACTACTTATGGCCCAGAAGAGCTTGGCCAGTGTTGGTAGCTTCAAGTGGATGAAGTGGTGGATAGCTTCTGCCTTTTAGGATCAAATATCAACAGTAAAGGAACCAACAGTCAAGAAATGCACCACACACTAGTACTAGGTTGGATAGCAATGAAAACTTTGGAAAAGAGGTTCCAATGCCATGACATAACTATACTTACAAATATCAGGATTGTGCAAACAATGATTTTCCCTCTGATACTCTATGGAAGTAAAGGTTGGACTGTGAAGAAGGAAGATAGAGTATTGAAACTTTTGAATTCTGGTGTTAGGGGAGACTCCTGAGAATCCCATGGATAGCTAAGGAAAAAAAATGGATTGTAGAACAAATCAACCCAGAGTTCTTTTTATATATATAATTTTATTAAAGATTTTTAAAAAGGAATATAAAAACTAATAAGAATTAATATAAAGTAAGAAAAAGAAAAGAAAAAGAAAGAAATCAAAGAGAAAGCTAAAAGTGCAAGACAGGGAAAAAAAAGTAAAAGAAAAATAGAAAAGAAACAAAGAAGATACAAAGAAGTGGCTTCCGAACTTCTTTACAGCAGTGTTAAGTACAAATATAAATTTACCTCTTACTCTATGGTTAAAATATAACTCTCTTCTTTCTATAATCTATCCTGCCTAATCATCAAAACCATAAATCATAAGTTTATTTTTTTCTGTTTCATGCAAAAAGTCTATAAGGGGTTTCCAGTCAGCAATAAACATATATATTGTCTTTTCTCTGATCAAAGAAGTCAAGTTAGCCATCTCAGAAAGTTCCATCATCTTCACCAACCATTCCTCCATTGTGGGAAATGCCAAGTCTTTCCGTCCTTGTGTAAGCTGCTTCTCAGGCGAGTGCAAACGTTTCTCCCAAATAAGACTTCAGCTCTAGTATTGGTGAGTAAACGGTTTATTGCTGTACATGAGTAAGCAAGCGAAAAGGCACGGATGGTTCCCGGACTCCCAGCTTGGCTTTTTAAGCCCTCCCGCCAGAGCGCCCACCCCCTCCCTGCTGAGGACTTCCCTTCCGTCCGCTTCGGGTCAGGTTTGGGTCAGTGTCCTTGAGTGCCTTATCGCCCCTCATCTGGGAGGCGTGGTTGGTGGTTATCGTTCCGCCCGCGCCCTGTGCCTCTTGTTTCCTTTGTCAATTCCTTTATCCCTTTGTGATGCTGGGAGTGCTCGGGAATGGCGGGACCCTGGGGTCATGCCAGGGTTCTGACACTTTGTGCATACAATAATCTTGCTGTAGTTATCATATACAAAAACAAAGTTCCATAGCTTTTTAAAAACTGTTTATCCATCAATCCCAAAAGAAAAGCCTCTGGTCTCAATTGTATATTAATCTTTAAAATCCTTTGAATCAGTGTGTGCATTTGAATCCAAAATTTTCTAGCTTTTTTACATGTCCACCAAACATGATAAAATGACCCTTCTTGTTGTTCATATTTCCAACATAAATTGGAAGTGCCTTTATACATTCTAGACAATTTCTCTGGTGGCATATACTGTATCAACAGTACATCATTTAATAAAAATTCTGTTTAAGATTATAACATGGTGTAAACTTCAGTCCTTTCAACTGCATATTTTCCCATTGTTCCATCTGTATATTATAACCAAAAATTTTAGCCCACTTTATCATACATTCTTTGAATTGTTCTTCTTCTGTTTAAAATCTCAATAAAAATGTATACATTTTAGCAATTACATGTTCATCATTTGTACACAATTCTATTTCAAACTCCATCTTACAATGTTAAAAACCATAAACTCTTTTGTCTACTTTAAATCTTTCTAATAACTGTAAATAAGAAATCCATTGACAACTATATCCCTCTCCCACCAGTTCTTCCCTTGTTTTTATTTTACATTCCCCTTGACAAAAGTCTAGTATCTCACAATAAGTTAGCCATTTGTGTTTGCCTATTCTTTCTCATCTATAAAATGCTTCTTGTGCTGACATCCACAAAGGTGTTTTTGGGCACAACCTGGGTTTGTATCTATTCCATATTCTTAAAATGGCATGTCTAACATAGTGATTTTTAAAATCTACATTAACCTTGATTTTATCATACCACAAATATCCAAGCCACCCAAATCTCAGGTGTCTTTCTAACTCCAAGATCCTTCTATTTCTCAGCAGCACCCACTCTTTCATCCAAACCAAACAGCAAGCTGCAAAATGCAATTTCAAATCAGGTAGACCCAATCCTCCTCTCATTTGCATCTTGTAACACCTTATATTTAACTCATGGTTTTGTCCCCACCACAGAAATTTAGATATATCCTTCTGCCACTGTTTACATGGTCCATCAGTTGTCAAAACAGGTATTGTCTGAAACAGAAACATCATTCTAGGCAAAACATTCATTTTTATCACAGAAATTCTCCCCAGCAATGACAGTTGTAGTTTCTCCCATCTTAACATGTCTTCTTTAAGTTCATTCCATGTCTTAACGTAGTTATTTTGAAAGAACATACTGTTCATATTTGTCACAGTGATACCCAAATATATTATCTTCTTCTCAATCTTGAAACCTGTTTTATTCATCAATTCTGTTTGATCTTCAGTTTTCATATTTTTGTTAACATCTTCATCTTCTGTTCTTGGAACCTGCTAATGCACCAAATTCTTTTAATTTGCCCATTAATGTTTCATTCCCTTTAAAGTATCTTCCAAAACCAACATCAAATGATCTGCAAAAGCCCTTAACTTATAAGTCTCTTTTTAAACCTTTATTCCCACAATCCTCTCAACTTGTCTTATATCTCTATTCAGTATTTCAAGAACCAAAATAAACAAGAGAGGAGACAGTGGGCATCCCTGTCTTGTTCCTTTTTGTATCTCACAGGGTTTTGTTAGAGCTCCATTAATAATTATTTGTGCTTTCTGTGAAGTGCAAATCGATCTTACCCATTTTATAAAGTTCTCTCCAAAATTCTTATCTCCTAAACCTTGAACAAGAAATCCCAGTTCAAATTGTCAAAGGCCTTCTCTGCATCTAAGAAAATTAATGTAGTCCTTCAACTGTCTTTTAGGTAAAAACTCACATTGATCCTCATGAATAAATTCTTACAAATTATTTTCAGTCTATCAGCTAAATTGTTGTAAACAACTTGTAGTCATTATTCAATAATGGTATCGGCCTATAGTTTCTTGTTAAAGTCAAATCTTGTCCCTCTTCAGGTATTCGTGCTATATTGGCCTCTTTTCAACTCTCTGGCATCTTTCCTCCCTGTAGGATAGAGTTCATTGTGTTTTCTAAAGGTTGTAAAAGTTCATCCTCAAAAAATTTATAATAAGTACCTGATAGTCCATCTGGTCCAGGCACCTTTCCTGGTTTAATCTTTTTTATAGCTTCAGAAATTTCCCTTATTGTTAAATCTCCATTCATAATCTATTTCTGTTCCTCTGTAATCCTTGGTAAATTTTGTTTCTTTAGATATTCATCTATTTCCTCTAGAGAGATGTCACTTCCTTTATACAAGTTGGAATAATATTGATGAAATGCTTTTTGTATTTTCCGTCTTCCTCTCTGTCTTCCAACTTCTGTCTTACTCTCCAAAATTTCGTTTGTCATTAATTTGTTTTACATCTCCAAACACTTGTTTTTACAGAGCTTTCTATCTTCTTATCTTCTTCTTTTATCTCCTCTTTCATCTTTACAAGTCTTTCATCCCTTCTTTTTTCAAAAGCTGTCAATTTAGTATCAAGTGATTTAGTCAATTTAGTATTAAGTGATTCAGCTAACTTACTGCCCAGTTCCTCAAACATTTTCTGAAGAAAATCTGGTGTAATTCCTCTCTCTGCAGTTTGCTCTAATGATCCCCCCCTCTACTATTTTTGCTGCTTTTCTGGTGATTGCCTTTATGATATTATAATCCAAAAATGAAAGTATCACAAGCAATGGAAAGAGATAAAGCAAGCTTCCTTTTTTATTTCCCATTTTGTCTTCCTGTGCCTTTAATTCTTTCATCTCAAATGGCACTCTGTAGTTACAAAGGTAATCACAGTCTGGTTCATATTATCTTTATCTTTTGTTTGGAAAATCCACCAATTGTTTGCACTCTTTAATAGTAAACAAAAAACATTCCCACAAAGATCCAGTTTGTTTGTCTATTTTAATTCCAATTTGTTCAAAAGCACTTTCACCAAACCAAAAATAATCTTTCAAAATAACTATCCCTTTTATCTGTTTTTTTATTAACAAATTTTATTAGATTTTAATTTTACATAGATAAAAGTTTGAAACAGAAAAGAAAATGGAAATACAAATCAAGAAAAAAGAAAAGATAAAAAAGTGTAGTAAAGGAAAAAAGGAAAAATGATAAAGCTGAAACATAGAATTTGGTCAACTTCCGATTTGTATCTGGTCATGGTATTTTAAAAATTTTATCTTACATGCTAGGTCTATATATAACATTAAAGAATATTTCTTGTCTATTACATCAATATATATATATTTTAATCTTCAAATCCCCATATAAGCTTTGCCCCTCCCGCATCTTGTAAATAGTCAGTTAATGGTTTCCACTCTTTAAGAAAATAATTATTTGGATTTTCTTTTAATAAACATGTCAGTTTATCATTCTCTGCCATATCCATCAATTTTAACATCCAATCTTGTATCGTAGGCGATATCTGGTTTTTCCAATTTTGTGCGAAAATAAGTCTTGCTGCTGTAATCATGTATTGCATAATCCTTGTAAATTGCTTCCCAGGTTGTCCATCAATTATTCCCAGTAAAAAAAATTCCGGTTTAAACGGAACTCGAATTTGTAATATATTTTGCATCAATGCATGTATTTGAGTCCAAAATTTCTTTGCAATCTCACATGTCCACCACATATGGTAAAAAGACCCCTCTTTTTTTTTACATTTCCAACATAAGTTGGAAACATTTCCATACATTTTAGAAAGTTTTTGTGGGGTCATATACCATCTGTACATCATCTTATAAAAGTTTTCTTTTAAATTATAACACAAAGTAAATTTTAACCCTTTGGTCCACATATCTTCCCATTGTTGCATTTGAATATTATGGCCAATATTTTTAGCCCATTTAATCATACAGTCTTTAACTTTAAAGAAAATAAGTCTTGCTGCTGTAATCATGTATTGCATAATCCTTGTAAATTGCTTCCCAGGTTGTCCATCAATTATTCCCAGTAAAAAAAATTCCGGTTTAAACGGAACTCTTTAACTGGGCGAGATCATCCGTCACCACGGGATGAGGTATCACCAATATGCTGATGATACCCAGTTATACATCTCCATCCCGGGTGAAGTAGGTGATGCGGTCGATGCCTTATCTCAGTGTCTGGAGGCTGTGGGGGTCTGGATGGGGAACAACAGGCTTCAACTGAACCCTGGTAAGACGGAGTGGCTGTGGATTGATGGCCCCGCTAGATCCGGGAAGTTGTCATCTTTGGTTCTGGGTGGGGTGGCACTACCTCGCTCGGATCCAGTGCGGAATCTGGGGGTCCTCCTGGACTCGCGACTCCTGCTCGAAGAGCAGGTGGCAGTCACGGCCAGGAGGGCCTTTGCACAGCTTCGTGTTGTGCGCCAGTTACGCCCTTTCCTGGATCAGGAGGCCCTCCGAACAGTCACTCATGCCCTTGTCATATCCCGTATAGATTACTGTAATGCGCTCTACATGGGGCTACCCCTGAAGAGTATCCGGAAGCTTCAGCTGGTGCAAAATGCCGCGGCGCGAGCAGTTATGGGTGCCATGAGATCGGCACATGTTACACCTCTGCTACGCGAGCTGCATTGGCTACCAGTTTGCTTCCGGGTCCAATTCAAGGTGTTGGTGATTACCTTTAAAGCCCTACATGGCATAGGACCAGGGTACCTGAGGGACCGTCTCGTCCCAATAACGTCGACCCGCCCCACCCGTGCATGCAGAGAGGGCATGCTTCGGACCCCCTCAACAAGAGAATTCCATCTAGCGGGGTCCAGGAGGCGTGCCTTCTCTGCGATAGCGCCCGCCTTGTGGAATATCTTGCCCCCAGAGGTGAGACTGGCCCCTTCACTCCTGGCCTTTCGGAAGACCCTTAAGACCTGGCTCTGCCGCCGGTCCTGGGACGACAGAGGCGGCAGTGCCTCCTGGGGTTGGCTGGCCCCGTAGTGGTATGGTCCATCCTGCGGTCCCCCCTTGGATTTTATGTAATTTATTATTATTATTGTTCAATGTATTTTAGATACTGTTTTTGTATTTTTAAACTTTCAATTGTTGTAACCCGCCCAGAGTCCCTTGCAAGGGAGATGGGCGGGGAATAAATTGAAATAATAAATAATAAAATAAAAATAAATAAATAACTTGTTCCTCTACCATTTCACCTTTTAACAATAATTTATACATTTTTGCAATTAGATGATCATCTGTCTCACATAGTTGTATCTCAAATTCCGATTTGGTTTGTTCAAATTCAAGGTCTTTCTTATCTAATTTAAATTTCTCTATGAGCTGCATATATGAAAGCCATTGAAAACTGTATCCCTCTGATACCAATTCTTCTATTGATTTAATTATATATTGTCCTTGTTCTTTCTTTAAAAAGTCTTTGTAGGTTAACCATTTATCTTTATTTCTTACTTCTGTTCTGTAGAATGCTTCTTGTGTAGAAATCCATAAGGGTCTTTTATAACATAAGATTAATTTATATTTATTCCAGATTCTTAACAAGGATCTTCTAATATAATGGTTTTTAAAGTCCACATTAACTTTAACTTTATCGTACCACAAATATCCATGCCATCCATATCTTAATTCATGTCCTTCCAAATTCAATAATTTTTCATTTTTCAAAACTATCCATTCTTTAATCCAAACCAAGCAACAAGCAGCATAATATAATTTCAAATCCGGCAGACCTAGTCCTCCTCTTTCTTTAGAGTCTTGCAAGACTTTATATTTTACTCTTGGTTTTTTCCCTTGCCAAATAAACTTAGAAATATCTCGCTGCCATTGTTTAAAAGGTTCTTCTGATGCCAATATAGGTAGTGTTTGAAAAAGATATAAAATTCTTGGCAAAACATTCATTTTAATTGCTGAAATTCTACCTAATAATGATAATTGCAGTTTTTCCCAATGTTCCAAATCTTTTTTAATATCCATCCAAAGTGGAATATAGTTATTCTTAAACAACTTAACATTTTTAGTTGTTAAATATACTCCCAAATATTTTACTTTTTCTTCCATTGAATATCCTGTTATTTCTTTCAATTTCTCTTGTTGGTGGTAATCCATATTTTTGGTCAAAACTTTTGTCTTCTGTAAATTCACTTTGAACCCTGCTAGCGACCCAAAGTCTTTTAGTTTCTGTATTAATATTTCAATTCCTTCTAGTGGATTCTCCAAGGTAATGACTAGGTCGTCAGCAAATGCTCTTAGTTTATAAACTTCTTTTTTAACTTTAATACCATGGATACCATCATCTTGTCTAATATCTCTA
Source organism: Charina bottae (assembly GCA_023362775.1). Classification (NCBI taxonomy): domain Eukaryota; kingdom Metazoa; phylum Chordata; class Lepidosauria; order Squamata; family Charinaidae; genus Charina; species Charina bottae. The sequence continues at coordinate 209,758,084 of JALMGJ010000002.1, read as the reverse complement.
AGTAAAACCTCTAATACCAATATAAACAAAAGTGGAGATAATGGACAACCTTGTCTAGTACCTTTTTGTATTTCACATGGCTTACTAAATTCTCCATTAACAATTATTTTGGCAAATTGTGGAGTATATATTGATTTAATCCATTTTATAAAATTTCCTCCAAAATTCATATTTTCCAAAACTTTGAACATAAAAGGCCAATTTAAGTTGTCAAAGGCTTTTTCAGCATCAATAAATATCAAGGCAGCTTGTTTATCATAGTGTTGATCCAAATATTCAATTACGTCTACTATGTTTCGGACATTGTCATGAATTTGCCTCTTGGGTAGAAAACCAGCTTGGTCTTGATGAATAAAATCCTTAAGTATATTCTTCATTCTTTCTGCTAATATCGTTGTAAATATCTTATAGTCATTATTCAATAAAGATATTGGTCTGTAATTTTTAGTTAATGTTAAATCCTGTTGTTCTTTGGGTATCAATGTTATATGTGCTTCTTTCCAAGTTTCAGGCATAATTCCTGTTTCCAAAATAGAATTCATAGTCTTCTGCAAAGGTAGACATAAATCCTCTTCAAAACATTTATAATAGGCTGCTGACAATCCATCCGGTCCAGGAGCTTTTCCACTACTAATTTTCTTAAAAGCTTTTATCAATTCTTCTTTTGTTATAACAATAACAACAACATTATTTAATGTCAATCTTTGTTGGTCATTAAGAACAGTTAGTTTTTGTTTATTCAAATATTCTTCAATCTCATCCAAGTTGACATCTTGTTTTTTATATAATTTAGAATAATAGTCATGAAAGGTTTTTTGAATGTCCATATTATTCACCAGAGTTTTTCCTTCATGTTGAATATTAGTAATCAAATTCTTTTGTCTTTGTTTCCTCAATTTATAAGCCAGCCATCTACCTGGTTTATTTGCATATTCAAAATATTTTTGTTTTGTAAATTTCGTTTGAGTCTCTATCTCTTGAGTTAATATCATTGATATTTGCTTTTGTAGAAATTTAATTTGAGTGAGCAAAGTGTCATCCATTGGTTTATCTCTCAAATCTAACTCTTTACTTTTAATTTCATCTAAAATCAATTGAATTCTTTTTTGTTTTTTCTTCCTCATTTGAGCATTGTATTGAATAAAATAACCCCTCATATATGCTTTACTGGCTTCCCATACAGTTTGAATATTAGTCCCTTTGTTCAAATTAAATTGAAAATATTCTCTTAATTTTTTTTTGCATACATCAACTACATCATTATTCCGTAGTATTGACTCATTCAATCTCCATCTAAATACATTCCGTTTCCCTTTAAGAGTCAACATTACTGGATTATGATCTGATAAAGTCTTAGGTAATATATCAACTTTGTTAATATCCATCATCAAATTTTTAGATATCAAGATCATATCTATTCTAGAATGTGATTTAAATCTCTCTGAATAATATGTAAATTCTCTGGAAGTCCCATTCATACATCTCCAAATGTCTTGTAAATCCAACATCTCTTTCAAGTCGAAAAATGTTTGTGGCAATTTTCCCTGTTTGCTTCACTTCTTTTTGTGACTGTCTATCCAATCTGGGGTAAATTACCCCATTCCAATCCCCCATGAAACACCAATTGTCATAAGTTAGGTCCAAAAGTTTATCCATCAGGTTTTTATAAAATACTCCTTTATCCATATTCGGTGCATAAAGTCCAACTATCAGTGTTTTAGTTCCTTGTATGTTAATTTCTACTACAATGTATCGACCCTCTTCATCAGCTAATATCAATTTTGGGTTTAACTTTGGTTGTACATATAAGACTACCCCTTTAGATTTTTTATATCCAGCCGAAATAAATTCTTCTCCAAGCTGTTTTTGAATCAAATATTTAGTATCTTTTTTACAAATATGAGTCTCTTGTAAACAACTTATGTCCAATTTCTGTTTTTTCAAAAAATGAAATATCTTTCTTCTTTTTTGTGGAGCATTGGCTCCATTAATGTTCCATGTCAGATATTTAAGTTCCATTGGTGTTTTATTCTTTAAAATCCCTTTGTTAAGTCCACACCTGTAGCTCCTTTCTCAGATAGATCTTCAGTCTTCTCTTTGTCTTTCGATGTTTCTCCTCCTTTTGTCAATTCTCCTTCTGGTAAACCCATTTCTTTCTTGTATTTCTCTAAAAAAGCTTTTGCTTTTAAAATGGAAGTTATTTTGAATCTCTGTCCTTTGAACTCAAACGATACGCCTTCCAATTTTTCCCATCTGAATGAAATACTATGTTGCCTTAATTTGTCTGTAAGGAAAGAATAGTCTTTTCTTTTCCTTAATATTCTCAAGGGAATTTCTTTTAATACAATTATTTCCTTCCCTTCTATGTTTAATCTAGTATTATAATGTTTCCTTAAGATTTGCTCTTTTGTCACTTTTCTTACAAAATATATCAATATGTCTCTAGGGACTTTTCTTTCCTTAGCATAATGTGAGTTTACTCTGAATATCTTGTCTATCTCCAAATCTAAATCTTGTTCTCTTGTCTCCAAAAATTTAGCCAATTCAAAAATCATCCTTTCTCTCACATTTTCATCTACTTGTTCTGGAATTGCTCTAAATCTCAAGATGTGCTCCTTCTCTCTCATTTCTGCTAAAGCTGTGATATCTAGATTATGTTCAATCTCTTTAATAGCATATTCTGATTTATCTTCTAATTTTTGCATCTGGCTTTGCGTATCTTTAAGTTCTCCTGACAGAGAATTGACCACTTCCTTAACTGTTTGAATTTCTTTTTTAAAATCTTGCTTAATCTCTCGGGTTATTTCTTTCTTCATATCGTCCATTTTTTTGTCTAATGCTGTAATCTGATCTTCCATCTGCTTCGTGGAGTCATCCATTTTCTTATTTATTGCTGTATTCTGATCATCCATTTTCTTATTTATTGCTGTATTCTGATCATCCATTTTCTTATTTAGTGTTGCAACAGCTTCTAATATCTTTTTCATTTCTGGTAATAAAGCTTCTGAGGCAGATGTAGCAGGTGTAGCAGAATCAATAGGTGGTCCTCCAGTCTCCTTCTTCTTCTCCTTCTCCACCCGTCTCGTTCCCAAAGACGCCATAGCCCTGCAAAAAAGAAGAAAAAAGGGAGAAAAGGGGAAAAAAGCACCATATAACAATATAACAATAATTATTTAAAAAAGGGGAAAAAATTAAAAAAAAAATTTTTTTACAAGTAATAAAAAGAAAAAAGAAAAGGTGAAAAAGCAAATATCCAAAAGGTTAAGAAAAAAGAAAGAGAGAACTAAAATTTTTTTTTTAAATAGGCTCCTTTAAAAATTTTCCTCTTAAGTCATTTATAATCCCTTATATATAAAAGTCCACAGTGTTTCAAAAGATAAAAGCCTAGGACTTTTTGTTCTCCTGTAGTCAAAATCAAAGATAAGAATAGTAAATATTCCCAGGGTTTCACCTTCCCACTTGTAATTCTTCAATCCAACCACAAGTCAAAAAGAAAAAATGTTGCTAGAAACATGTAAAAAAGCCTCTACTTTCCATATAATAATCCAATAATCCAAATTAAACGTTAAATAACTTGACTTTTTCAGAAAAATAAATCCAAACAGAGTTCAAAGTTCAGAAAGAAAAAGAGGAACTTGTATATATAAAAGAATTTTTAATAGGGTTCTTTTTTTTTCCTTTCAGGCAGTAATCCCAACATCAAAGTCTTAAAAAATAAAGTGTTAATCACTCCATTTAAATCCAAGCTTTAATATAATATTCCAGAGAACAAAAATAGAAATACCAATAGTTGTCCATAAGTAAGAAACTCAAGTCAAACTGAAATAATAGTAAAAGTCACTTTCACTTCTAGCAAAGCCACTTAGCTTCTCTTCCCACCGTTTATTCTTCCATTAACAAGAAAAAAATATAGCAGCAGCAAATATAAATCAAGTCCAGATACAAATCTTAGCACTTAATAAAAAAATAATAATATTTAAAAGTAAAGAAAAGTGACTAAAAGCCTGATCGGGCCAGCTACTTATCTTTTAGAATCACGGCTGCTGCAGAGCCCCGTTTTTCCCCAGTCTCCTTTCATTGCTCCATCTCCCTCCTCCCGCAGTGGAAATTACGGGAGTCGGGGGAGAGCAGTTACTCCGGAGACCCCTTGTGGTTAATCTTCTGATCACACTCTCTTCGAGTGTGATTTTTCCAGCGATTTTCTTCTCCCAAATCGCTGCAAACAGCTTAGCCGTGGAATCGAGGCTAGGAGCCCCGGTTCTTCGCTGTGCTCCGACCAGTACCCGGAAGTGAAAGTCCCTTTTATCTGTTTTTAACTTTCTTACATCTACTCCTTGTTAAGCTTTTTGCCAAAAGTTTTTAAATCTTTAAAATCTTTTTTTTCCCTTTGTAAACCAGAAAGAATGTTCCACCAAGTGGAATTTCCTTATTCTGCTGCTCATAAAAGCTTTCTTTAGCTGTAAATTAGTTACATCCAAAAGTGTTTAAGAAATGAGGCTTGTGCGAACATTATATCCATATGGGCTGCGTTGCGGCTGTGAGCTTGGTTGAAATCCTTCAACTCTATGCCCGGTTATCTGGGAACAGTTTGATCCTGTTGAGCCCAAGGAAGTGGACAGGATCCTCCGGGCTGTAAGGGCCACTACGTGTCATCTTGACCCATACCCTTCCTGGCTAGTGAAAGCAGCCAGGGAAGTGACATGTGGCTGGGTCCATGCGATGGTTGTTACATCCTTGGGAGAGGGAGTGTTTCCGGCTGCTTTTAAAGAAGCGCTGGTGCACCCCCTCCTCAAGAAGCCATCACTGGACCCTACAGTGTTGGACAATTTTCGTCCCGTCTCCCACCTTCCCTTTTTAGGGAAGGTGGTTGAGAAAGTGGTGGCATTACAGCTCCAGAGGATTCTGGATGATACGAATTATCTAGACCCCTTCCAGTCAGGATTCAGGCCGGGATATGGGGTAGAGACTGCATTGGTCGCACTTACAGATGATCTCTGGCGAGAGCGGGTTGGAGGCAGTGCATCCATCCTGGCTCTTCTTGACCTCTCAGCGGCTTTCGATACCATCGACCATGGTATCCTTTTGGGGTGGCTCGGAGAGTTGGGGGTGGGCGACGTAGTTTTGCGCTGGTTCACCTCCTTCCTCCGAGACCGGTCCCAATCGGTGGTGATAGGAGATGAGAGGTCCGACCCTCGGCCCCTACTTTGTGGGGTGCTGCAGGGCTCGGTTCTCTCCCCTCTCCTATTTAATATCTACATGAAACCGCTGGGTGAGATCATCCGCCAACACGGGATGAGGTATCATCAGTATGCTGATGATACTCAATTATATATCTCCATCCCGGGTGAGTTAAGTGATGCAGTTTCTGCCCTTTCTCAGTTCCTGGAGGCTGTGGGGGTCTGGATGGGGAACAACAGGCTTCAGCTGAACCCTGGTAAGACGGAGTGGCTGTGGATTGATGGCGCCTCGGGATCCAAGGAGTTGTCATCTTTAGATCTGGACGGGGTGGCACTACCCCGTTCAGACTCAGTGTGGAACCTGGGGGTCCTTCTGGACTCACGACTCCTGCTTGAAGAGCAGGTGGCAGTCGTGGCCAGAAGGGCTTTTGTGCAACTTCGAGTTGTACACCAGCTTCGCCCTTTCCTGGACCGAGATGCCCTCCGTACAGTCACTCATGCCCTGGTCATCTCCCACATAGACTATTGCAATGCACTCTACATGGGGCTACCCTTGAAGAGTATCCGGAAGCTTCAACTGGTCCAGAATGCGGCTGCACGCGCAGTTGTGAGTGCCCCAAGATCGGCACACGTGACACCTCTGCTACGCGAGCTGCATTGGGTACCAGTTTGCTTCCGGGTCCAATTCAAGGTGTTGGTTGTTACCTTTAAAGCCCTACATGGCATGGGACCAGGTTACCTTAGAGACCTCCTCATCCCCAGAGCATCGACCCGCCCCACCCGGTCATGCAGAGAGGGCATGATACAGATCCCATCAGTAAAAGAATTTCACCTAGCGGGATCCAGGAGGCGTGCCTTCTCTGCTGTAGCACCCGCCCTTTGGAACATCTTGCCCCTTGAGGTGAGGCTAGCCCCCACACTCCTGACCTTCAGGAAGCAACTGAAAACCTGGCTCTGCCACCTCGCCTGGGACGGGATGAGTAATAGCTCTTCCTGGAGATGGCTCGCACCGTAAAGTTTGGTTCGTAAACATCATATACAGCCTCTTGGATTTTATATTTTTTATATTTTTAATTGATTGTATAAAGTATTTTATATGTTTTTAATTGCTGACTTGATTGTAAACCGCCCAGAGTCCCCTTGTGGGGGGAGATGGGCGGTGATATAAGTTAGAAATAATAAATAAATAAATAAAACTCCTAGCTGCTAGACTCATGAGCCAACCACAAAAAGGTCAGTTCCTGCAGTCTACTCACAAGAAGCAGCTGTCTGGAATACATGTGGGTGATCTCACAATCTCTCCTTTTTTGCCAGCCAGAATTCAGCATCTGGACAGTGATCTCTGCCGCAATGCCGTCCCCACTCCTTCAAGGATGTTTAGTTCACCATGAGTCCTCATCAGAAGCTCCCAACCCAAATTGAGCCCAACTACAAATTACCAGGCTTAAATTATATTTTGGACACATTATGTGAAGACCCAGCTCCTTTGAGAAGTCCATAATGCTGGAAAAGATAGAAGAAATATAAGAGCATGACCAGCAACAAGATTACAAAGGCCTGGTTGGGAACAAATCAACCTGGAGAAGGTCTATCCATTATTTCTAATGCAGGTACAGTGTTTAAATTGAAAAGAGCTGTGGCTCACTACTGCAGACAAGAAGTTGAGATATTGAGAGAGGCTTGTAATCATTTTAGGGAACAAGTGATGAAAATGACACAGTGTGAGTTTCCCATAGGGTCAAAGGGGGATGTTGCTGAGAAGACAGAGATTCAATGTATTTATCCCTTCCACTATGTTACAATGGCATCTGTCTGCATGGTTCAGTACCATTTCATATATTTGGACAGAAATACAATTATATTAACACCTTTAGAGAGTTACCACTGGGCAGAGAAAAAGGTATTCCATGCCCTCCATACAATAGCTTATATATAACCCCAAGGCCCTTGAAGCTTCAGCTGGTCCAGAATGCGGCTGCACAGGCCATCGTTGGTACCCCTAGATCGGCACATATAACACCGTTGTTGCGTCAGCTGCATTGGGTACCAGTTTGCTTTCGGGTCCAATTCAAGGTGTTGGTTATCACCTTTAAAGCCCTACATGGCATGGGGCCAGGTTACCGGAGGGACCGCCTCGTCCCCAATATATCCACCCGTCCCACCCAATCATGCAGAGAGGGCATGCTACGGACCCCATTTATAAAAGAGTTTCATCTGGCGGGGTCCAGGAGGCATGCCTTCTCTGCAGTAGCTCCTGCCCTGTGGAACAACTTGCCCCCGGAGGTGAGATTAGCTCCTTCGCTCCTGACCTTCCGGAAGAACCTGAAAACCTGGCTCTGCCGCCTTGCGTGGGACCAAGGAAGAAACAGCCATTCTTGGGGATGGCTAATACCCTAAAGAGCTCCTCTCCTAGACTGGATTAAGTAAGATCACTTTACCACCTTGCCTCTTGGATTTTAATCTTGTTTTATAATTTTGTATTTTATATTTCTGTTTTTACTATTTTGTTGTAAACCGCCCAGAGTCCCTCCAGCAGAGGGAGATGGGCAGTGATATAAATTTTATAAATAAATAATAAAATAAATTTGCTACTATGCAAAGGACTTCAACCACATGCTCAAATCAACCTACAAGTTCTGTCCAGCCGCACTATGATTAATAAGAAGTGCCTCAAAAGTCAAAGCGGAAACACAAATCGGATGCCAACTTGCTAACTGATGTTCACTGGAAGATGTCTATAGTCAAGAAGAAGCTCCCAAACCTCTTTTGGTGGGTAGAATAAATGCTACATGTCTGTACTACAAGCCAAAACTTTGCAAACAAATCTTGTATTCCAGTTTCATCCGTTTGTGGGGGGGAAAATGTAAAAGGAATACCCAAGTGGTCATCTGCAAATAATCTATCAAAATTTTTGGGGACCTAAACCAGAGTTTTGGATTTCCTAAAGTTAAAGTGACACAATGGGGCTTGTCATAAATTACTACGATGAAATTGTCGTCTTGCCCTTGCACAGGCATACAGCACTTAGAAGTCCCCCACTATCCGATGCTCTGCAGTGTCTGTATATATAATGTATTGAAGCCTTTGGTAATGTGGAGGAAAGGGAATGTTTTTAAAAGATATCTGGGGAATAGGCCTAACACATGTCCAAGATCTTCACTAGCTAGAATGGCCTGTCTTTCAATTTCTTTCAATTTAATTATCTGAACCACTGGATCATACTGCAGGATCACTTTAGGGCCATCCTTGGTGTCTTACGTAAGTTTGTTGATGTTTTCTCACAGCTCTTGGATTCTCTCATAGTATCTGCTTCTCAAAGAAAAATTCCACCTCTTTCTCTTATTAGCAATTTCAAAACGTGCATCTGAAGTTAAGATGTCCCAGCTGTGTAGGTATTGTATCTCTACTAGTCCTACTTCCAGTGATCCAGAAATATTCAGAGCCTTCACTAATTGAATAGCAAAACTGGAACGTTTGTTTTTTGGGAAAACTGACACTAATGCATTGCTGGGTATGGTGATCTAAAACACCACTATATCAGCGGCAATATACCCCAAACTCCTTAATCCAACTGTTGAACTTCTCTGGCCAGCCAATCTATTTGAGTAGAATTTTGCCTGCATTTCCCCCTTCTTTTTCTGAGCACTTTTTCAATTCTGTCCATGTGCTGTTGGTCAGTGGGGTCATTTTGGAGCTCTTTGGGGTAAAACGAGCCCTTTACAGGTTCATCTGCATAGTCTTTTAACCTGTATACTATTCTTTCATCCCTTGTTCCCAGTTCTTTGGTAATGAGTATTTCATCTGTGTAAGTTTGCTGATAGTGCTTTTCAAATCCCCCTTCAGTCTAGATAGTTTGACACAATCCACTACCTTAAAACCTTTCTCCTTTCTGTCTTACAATTTTACCCACACAGTCACATTCATGAGATGGGTTTACAGTGTCAGGACAGCCTGGATGCTATTCTGGTAAATCCTATTGTAGAACCAAAGAACATTGGCCAAAATGTCCATGTACCAATGAGTATTTCTAATGGAAAAATGTCTCCAAAGTTTCCTGTTCAGAGTAGAATTATACCTCTCTACGGCAGCAGCCTTAGTTTCACTATGAGTGACAGAATTATCAATACCATATCATTCTGAAGGTTTCTTCAGAGGGTTGCTTAAGAATTATTTATTCGCATCTGTTTGTAATTTGGGGGACTCATACCCTGTTTAGAAGATATTCAGCAAAGCAGCAGCTTCCTCTCTCCCCAACCTGTCAGATAAAGGGATGGCTCAGGCATATTTAGATTGAACATCTATCATTTGATCTAGGCCAGACACTACTGTTAACTATTTAGGAGAATTGATCCTTGTAAGATAAGAAGAGTAGAAACCTCTTGCTCTGAAAGCCAGATCTTGGCTTGTTTCCTGCTTCCTTTAAATAGGGAATTCACACCTCCATAACTTCCTACATGACCAGGTGTGTAATAAATGTTCCTTAGAATCTATTCATACTCCAAAATATTGAAGAACTATGGAGAAATGATCACATGTTGATGTAAAAACATAATGTTACAAATAATTTACAGAGTTACAGAAATACAGAGTTCAAAGGCGCATTTCTCTTTCATCAGATGCAACTCCTCTTCACCCTTCTCGGAAGTGTCAGGACACACCATTTAACAATATGTGCACCTTTCTGGCCAGTCTGTATCCCACAAATCAGACCCACAATCACAAGTAGGCCAATCTTCACTTGAATTACCGCACTATACATCATAGTGAAAGTAGTGCAAACTCTCTGAGAGAATGGAATCACAGCCATATTCCAGAACTGAAAAATCTTCAGAAGATTTGTGACATCACATTAATATAAACATGGCCCCCTTTTTAACTGTTTACTTTCAAGATGGCAAAATTAACTTGCTTGATTAGGGAAAGTATTTTTATTGTACATAGATGTGGTTTTAACTCTTGGTTGTGAGCTGCCCAGAGTTTAGTACAAGATGGGCGGCTATATAAATTTTTTTAAATAAATAAAATAAATAAAAGACAATAACTACATTTGTCAGTGATGGAAAATCCTATATGGACTTTTTGCTGAAAATGGAAAAAAATGAACTTGCGATTTATGGGTTTGATGATTAGAAAGGGGAGAATATGGAAAGAAGGAAGTCACGATATAACTATATAGAGAGAGGATAAAATATAAATGCATTTATAACTGCTGTAAAGATTGGAAGCCACTTCTTTATATCTCTTTTTTCTTTTCTTTTCTTTTCTTTTCTTTTCTTTTCTTTTCTTTTCTTTTCTTTTCTTTTCTTTTCTTTTAATTTGTATTTTTACCCTGTAAAAAATCTCTTCAATAAAAATTAATTAAAATGCCCTGCTCACTTTCTTGGTGGCATTAATTCAGAGACTGAAAAATATAACTCAAATTGTTTAGAGTGATGTCCATCCACTGGTATTTACATAGCAAGAAATACAAACCAATTACCTACCCACCAGGGGTTCTCTAAGAGGGGGGGGGGCATCCACCATTTCATAGGCTGCCTGTTAAGTATTACATGATATGGCCTCGGTTTTCCTCTGTTCTTCATCAGCTTTGTCAGAATTGCAACACTGTTTGTTACAGCCAAACAAGACTAGCCCAAAGAAACAATTTTCTTCATCAAAACTCCGACAAGAGATGTTATTGCAATTTGTCAGCAGCAGACTTGCTTTTTACAGAGGCTGTATCTTGGCAAGCCCGCAGAAACATCACCTTACGTTGCTCAGTGTACTGGAGGGTATCTCCAACAAGGTGAAAAGATTTGAAGAATCCTTAAGCTCCTCTTTGGTATCTGAATTTGCCACATCCAAAACTGTAGGCTTTTATTTTTTCAAAAGTCAAAATCAAATTCAGACATGTCAGGACATGTAACCAGTGCACCTTTACTAAGTGACAGACGTTTACTTTTGCAGAGTATGCTCTGTGCATGCCTAGAATAGTTACTCGGGTCATACTCAGATGCATAATAAATCTCCTCTTGCAAGCCCAGGCCATCGCTTATGGTTGTTCAGGTTGTCACTGCACTAGGGTAACATCCCTTGCGGGGTGGGCGGCAACAGCATTTCCCTTTCTCAATAAAACAAGAAACACTGAGGATGGAAGGGAGGCCATTTGGGCAGCTCAGCAAACGGGCATGGAGAGCTTGCCCCCAAGTGCTTGCTTGCCAAGCAGAGCAGCAGACCTCCCCCCCCATTTCCTTCATTCTTGAGACACTTTTTTTGTAATTTGCATCAAGGCACCATATTGGCTAGTGGTGCTCCTATGCAGGACATGCCCAAAGTACTTGCTGCAGACATGCCTGAACCCATAACACACCTCCTCTTGCAGGATGTTCTTTCAACATGTCTGCAGTCATTATGAAGGTGTGTCTCTGCACAGCTACACACTTGTACTTAAATCTATTGCAGACAGGAATTTAAATTTGTTTGCTTAGCTTTTATTTTCCTTCAGAAAGGCCCACAACAGGGTTTGCTCACTATGTGATGCTTCCAGAAAGTCCATACAAGATAGCTTTCCAAACTTTTCATGTTGGTGAGACACTTTTTAGACATGCATCATTTCGCGACACACTCTTACAGCAGGGCATCATTTTGCGACACACTCTTACAGCAGGGCACAAGGCAGGCACTAGGACCTGCGTGTAATCCTGCCAGGGCTTGGAGGCAGCAGAAGCCGTGACACACCCAGACACTGCAGCCGACACACTAACATGTCCCAACACACAGTTTGGAAAGCTCTGCCATACAAGGTCATAATCTTCTGCTGCGCTTGCTTTTTAGCAACTGATATTCATACAGTGGCATAAATGCTTCTGATTGTGAAGTAAGTCAATTGCAAGATCTCTCCCACTTGTGATTTATTTCTGCAATCTTATGTGCTTCACACATACTTTTTCCTGGGCTCTTTGGCTAATATTGTTGGAAGGAAATCTTACCAGGGTCCGTTCCGAGCCAGGAATGAAGATACTCAGGCAGTTGCTTGAACAGAGGTGATTTTATTTTCAAAGAGCATGTACAGAGTCTTCTGGTTGGAGGTGGCCACACTTGTATTTTCCCCACAAGCCCTTTATATAGAGCTTGGCTGTTGTTATGTCAAAGTGTGCCCGCCCTCTAGGAACTTCTGAGAAAAGTGCAGTTTACTGGAGTTCCAAGAGGGGGCGCTGTGTGGTCAGGCCCCCTGCTGTTGGTGTCTCCTGTTCTGATAGTCCAGGTTCCCTGCGGGGCTGTGGCTTTGTCTACTAGCCTGGACTGCTCACCTTGGAAGGAATCTTTTGTTATTTGATTATGGAGATCTGTTTGGCTGTTCACCTGAATGGGCTCTGCTAAATTCTGCGAATGAGCGACCTTTTGTCTTACAAGGTCTCTGGTTAAGTCTGAAGGGAATCTTTTGTCTAAAGAGTTGGGGTTTCCTCTCATATTTTAATTTTCTGGCATCCTCTTTGTATGAACCCATTCTATTTTGTAACTTTTAACCTTTTACCTTGCTCAAGGGGAAGGCAATATTGGGGGAAGTGTTTTTGGCGGGAAGTGTCCAGAGGGAGAAGACCTGTTTCGAAAATGGTCTGAGAGAGAAGGGGGAGGTTGCCTCGAGTCGAACCCTTTCAGCAATATATAACACTGTTCATTCACTTTTTTCCCCTTATAATTCCTGTGCAAACCATATAAAGAGATATGTTGAATTAGGTCAAAGACGTATTTAGTTCAGCATTTTCTTTCCTATACTGGCCAAGCATAGAGCCTGGTTAGCTAAAGGACCAATGGCCTTCTCTACTTTCTGCCTGGCTGGTACAATCGGGCAGAGTGGGCATGTTCCAGGTCCCTTACCAGTGTCATCCAGCAGGACATAGGAAGCATGCCTTCTCTGTCACAGCATCTTCCCTTTCCCCCTCTCTGGCCCCCACTTCCCTCTCTCTGGCCCCCGTCTTGACCGTGGTTAAAAGAGCCTTGAAAACTCGACTCTCCCACCAGGCCTTGAGTTGAGTGAGTAGCAGGTCCTCTTTCTCTTTCTTGTTTAGAATGGTTGTTTTTTCTGGTTGTTTGGAGTCTTCCATTTGTATTTTATCTATAGTTTATGAGTGTTGTTATTGGACGCTGCCCAGAATCACTATAAAGTTGGGCATCCCTACACATGTAATAAAATAAACAAGAAAGCAAATAATTCTGGGAAGCTGACAAGGCCTTTCCCACTGTAGTTGCCCACTTCAGAAACTCTTCTGAGAGGTATCCTCCCTCTGACTGAGAAGATTACATGACCCTCATGACACTTATGGACACTGGAGTACCTCTCCTCCAAAGACTTATTTCTGCATAGCTAGGTCAAATGTTCTATTCTTTTGCTCTTCTTTCTGATGTGAATTCCCCAACATAAATGCTTGACTTAACACATTTCAGATTATTTTTCTGCTAAGGCTAAAATGTCAATATACTATTTTAGTCAATGACCAGGTAATGCCTGTACAGTATATACACAAAATGGAATAAAATAACAGGGCTGTGCAGTGACTCAGAGAAAGGAGATTCGGTCTGCCCAGGAACAAGCATATCCCACAGATTGGCACCCCCTTAAATCAAACCTAACTTTTCCTGGGACCACATGGCTGCTTCTGCATGAACCCAGTGAAAGAGGCACTTCTTTAAGGAGCTGCTGACTTGAGTGCCCTGTAGGCTCTGAATCACCTTTTCCCTTTGAATCAATGCATAGCCCTATAAATAAACATAAAATAACCCCAAATCTAAAAATCACAAAGCAAATATATTTCATCTTGACAGGTAAGAGGAAGGAGGGAAACTGTCTTCTGACAATCAAAGACAGCAATGCATTGTTATTCTCTAACCCAGTGTTTCTCAACCTCGGCAACTTTAAGATGTGTGGACTTCAACTCCCAGAATTCCCCAGCCAGCATGGGAGTTGAAGTCCACACACCTTAAAGTTGCCGAGGTTGAGAAACTCTACTCCAACCCTACAGGTTCCAAATCAGATTTTAGTTTTCTGCTAAGCTTTTCTGCCACAGATCTACATGGCACACACCCTTCAGAACACCTACAAACACAAACCATAAATTAATAACCCAGCAAGACGAGATGCACTTTATTGACAGATAGTAATCCATCTGTCAGAAGAAATCTGTCCTGTTTCTATATGCAAAACTTACATGAAGAGAGTTAGGATTGTATTTTTCTGTGGTGTTTAGGAAGTGGATGTGTGTAAAGCCCCACAAAACCAGGGTATTTTTTCAATTAAAAAAAAGAGCTTTTCAATTTTCAACCAGCATGACCTTCAAATGGTGTTTTTGCCAAGCTCAGCCTTGTGTTGCCAACCTCCGTGACTGTTTTGTTTTGAAGTAAGTGGTTTTCTCAATTCTTTGGTACCAAGCACTCTCCTTGCCTCTGGTTCGCTAAGCAAACAGAAACAAATAAAAACACATCATAATTAAAACAAGATGATAGTATATATTACCTTTGCAGCTCAATTGGCTCCATTGCTTGGCATCATTTAATTTTCCTATTAGCAGACGTCTCATTTTCAGTTTTTTGTTTGTTTGTTTGTTTAAATTATTAACACCCTCTCTTAACTAGGCATATTTAGACTTGTAATGAAGTGCAGGGCTAATGGATTACTAACATCTACCTTATATAGGAATGAAAAGAACCTCTTCATCAGAATTTGCAATGAACTGGACATGGGTTTTGTTGATATATATATGTGTCTGTGTGTGTGTGTGTGTGTGTGTGTGTGTATACAGTATATATATATATATATATATATATATATATATATATATACTGTATACATAGACATACACACACAAACATACACAAACACGCACTAGACAAGACCCAAGGTGCAGACTGTGCAGAGAGGCCTCAGAGACAGTCCGACACATAGAGGCAGGGTGTAAGATGCAGGCAGGAACAGCATACACTGAACGGCACAACCAAGTAGCTGGCATTGTGTACAGGAACAACTGCACAGCGTATGGGCTAGACCCTCCCAAGTCCAGATGGGAGATTCCACAGATCATGGAGAATGACAGGGCTAAGATCCTGTGGGACTTCCAGATCCAGACAGACAGGCAGGTACTGGCCAATCAACCAGACATCATGGTAGTAGACAAGTGTCAGAACTCTGGTATGGCTCCCAGAGTCCCGCCATACAGCTGATGAGCGCAGGAGGAAAGAGACAAACGTAATTGACAAGAGGAGACAACAGACCCAGGAAGAAAGCGGAAATACGACAATCACACACGCCATGGGGAGGATGGACATTTGACCCCACTAAGACCACCTGAGCCAACCCGGGGAAAGCCACAGTGGGGAGGGGGGCGGGAGCCCAGCAGGATAGCTTAAAAGCCCAAGCACACTTCCGTGAGCCATCTTAGTCTTTCTTAGTGTTAATCCTGTGTGTACAATAAATCGTTAGCCTTCAAGCACGTGCGCCTTGCGTGATCTTTGAAGTAATGTATGTAACTCACAGTAGAAGAACCTCACAACAAGGACCAGAAGACGGTGGTGGTGATAGATGTAGCAGTGCCAAGTGACAGCAACATCAGGTATATATGATGCATCAGGGAAGTATGGTGTATGAGAAGCTGGAGAAGTACCAGGGCCTGAAGGAGGAACTAGAAAGGATGTGGAAAGTAAAGGCCAAAGTGGTCCCAGTGATGGTAGGAGCACTCGGGGCTGAGCAGGGAGAGTAGCACCAACAGATCCCAGGAGCAACATCTGAGCTCTCTGTCCAGAAGAGTGCAGTGCTAGGAACAGCTAAGATACTGCGCAGAACCCTCAAACTCCCAGGCCTCTGGTAGAGGACCTGAGGTGGAAGAAGACACATACCACCCATTGGGATGGGAAGGGTATTTTAAAAAAAATAAATATGGTAATTTAAGTAGCAACTACATAATTAGTTTTTTTCCACTAAGAAAAAGTAAATAAATACAAAAATGAGAATCATTCACAGATATCCTGGCATAGGAATAAGGCAATTCACTTTAAAGCAAGGCAACACTGATCCAAGCATCTTTAAAAGTGACTACATTGACCATTTATTGCTATGTTTATATTATCCACAAACAATGCAGTTGAACCAAGACGATTCAGACCGCAGCATTGTAGATCATGACCACAAGGTCTTGATGCTATACTGCCAGCCTCTTTATGAAGATCCTTTTTTTTTGGCTTGAAAAATGAAGCATAAATTCAGCATGCATTTGTTGTTGTTGTTGTTCAGTTGTTTAGTCATATCTGACTCTTCATGACCTCATGGACCATAGCACATCAGGCCTTCCTGTCCTCCACTGTCTCCCGGAGTTTACTCAAATTCATGTTCATTACATCGGTTGGATTCAGTTAAATCCCAAAACAAATCAGGCTGCTTCAGACAGATTTGGAAGATGTTCAAATAGAGCTACAGCCCCTCTGAATCTGTTATCTGAACCCTCCTAGTTTCATTTTGGTGATTCCAAGTATTTCAGGGACAGAGACACCATGTACATCAAAGTGATTTACCATTTTTTGGAACCTTAAAAACTTAAATTTAGAAGTGGAATAAAAACGCTTCCAATGAATCAATCAATCAAAAAAGAAAAGCTATATACAAATGAGACCCAATTGCATCAATAGGATTACAGAGGCTGAAAATGCTACCTGCTTACAATTTTTACTTCCTAAGGACTGATTTTCATGACTAGGTTGACCCAGCATGGGAATGGACCCCTAATAATTTCTTGGGAAAGAATGCACAACAACATCCTCTACTCCCCCCTCCCCCCTGGAAATCAACACTACTCATCCTGCTATACATCATAGTAATGTTTTTGACCAGAGGCAGTACAAGTTCTGGTGGTTTGTCTGCTGCACTTCATTTCATTGTAGGCAAACACCTGCACTCAAATTGGCTACTATGTGCTATAGCAGAAATGCTTCTTCCCCTTGGATCACTGGTCACTGTCTTCCATGGCCACTTTATCTTGGGTTGCTAAATTGCCTGCCCCCTTCAGAAGACACCTTCTCTCTCTCTCTCTCTCTCTCTCTCTCACACACACACACACACACACACTCATACATACATGAATTTCGCTGGGGGAGGCATGGTAAACTGAAGACATCTCCATGAAAGTGGAGCCAATGACTGCAGCAAAATCCAAGGAACCAGTGAGTGGACTGGTTCCTTGGAACCTCTCCAGATAAGGAGAGGATGGGAGATCACCAATGTGTGCTCCAAACAGCTGCTTCTCAAGAGGAGACCACAGGACAGCACTTTTCCACAGGTTTGAGCACCAGGAGATGACGGGATTATCCACCTTTCTTGCAACTGTGGCAGAGCCTTTTAAAGGACACTAAGTTTGCAAACCTCACTTTCTAATCCCTTTCCGAAATTGCCTATTAAGCATCTTAAAGCTATTAGAGATCTTCAGAATGACAAGTTTGAAAAGTCATTGGGTGAGTTTATCTTCAACTCTGAATGAAGAAAAATTAATTATAAGCTTAAGAACTTAAAGAATTTGAAATAAACAGCAAAAGGCTAACTAAGATTTTGATCTAAGAAAGTTATAAATGGATTAAGTATCCAAATAAATTTGGAATATTGACTTTTACTTTACGATTTTGGAATTAACTATAAAAAATAAATAGCTTCTCATGGGAAACTGACTTATTTTGGCTACCCTGGCTATTGTAAGCCATAACAAAGATAAGCTACTTTATGATCTTAGAAACTGGACACTAGAGGGAACTAAAGATTCTAAGCAGAAGGAAAAGAAACTAAGCCTGTTCTTGATGTCAGTTAATACTGGGACTTACAAAATGACACAAAACGTTATAACATCGGAAACATTAAAGGAGATCTTTGAAGAATGGAGCCAGAAATCAGTAACTAAAATATCAACCCTGACATTAATGATGTCTGCTTCTATGGATAGACTATGTCCAAAAGATGTTAATGAAGGAAAAACAGATGTGGAACAAATTTTATCTGACAAGACAAAGTACTGAAAGTGAAACTACAAATGACAGGCCAAGATAACGATGTGGAAAAGGATGCTTTGCTGGATATACAAAAGAAACTGGTTGATGTTTTAAAAATTAAATGGGAAATACAAATGATGAAACAAGAGAATGACCTGGAAAATGTTTTTTTATTGGATTTACAAAAGAGGCTTGTTAAAGCCTTGCAGAAAACTGGGTGATGGGATAAAGAAGAATTGAAGAGAAATCAAATCCTGTAACAATATTTGATTGAATTAAAAATTAAAACTGTTCGCTGTAAAAGAAAGGAATATAAAGTTGGTTTATTCAATCAAGATTAAAATAAGAATTTTTCTGCAAAGTTCTGGCAACTGTTTATGGACTTTGTGCTGACACCAGGATTGAAAAGTTGATGGGATATGGGCTGAAGAGATAATTGCTTGCAATCTTATAGGAGGTGAAGAGTTACTAAATTTGTTTATACTTGTTGTGATGAAGGTTGGAAGTCACTTCTTTATATATTTCTTTTCTTTTTCTATTTTCCTTCTTTTTCTTTTTTCCTGCACATTTTATTCTTTTTTTCTATTCTATTCTCTTTATGTTTAGTCTGTATTAGTTTTTATTATTGTAATTAAAATTCTTAATAAAAGTTATATTTTTAAAAAATAAATGATAGAATCATGTCCCACACAAAATAATTAATAAAACAATATAAGTGCAATCAATCCATCAATAATAGAGTGCAATTAAAAAATAGACATATATAACATGAATTTCATATTGATAGATATGGTATAAGGCATATAAAAATATAAATACATAAATATAAATCATATAAACAAATAAAAAAGGTGGAGGATAGAAGGAGAGCCAGTTTGGTGTAGTGATTAAGGTACCAGGCTAGAAACTGGGAGACTGTGAGTTCTAGTCCTGCCTTAGGCACAAAGCCAGCTGAATGACCTTGGGCCAGTCATTCTCTCTCAGCCCTAGGAAGCAGGCAAAGGCAAACCACTTCTGAAAATCTTGCTAGGAAAGCTTGTCTAGGTAGTTACCAGGAGTCAACACTGATTCAAAGGAGTAAAAAGAAGACGACGAACAATCAGCTGTCTGATTTATTTATATTAGCATTATTCTACAGCACAGTGACAAAGGTTCCAAATATAAATTGAACAGATATAAAGATAAGAGGCATTTTTATCTATTTCTTCTTGAGAGTAGAAATAATTGTAAAAAATATAAATAAGTAATCATTTTGCACATGAAAATCTACAAATATGTAACTCAAACTTCTAATTTGCAGTCAAGTCATAACATTGTAAAATTTAAAATCAACAGAACCAATCTATAAACTTAAAAACGTTATTTATATCTATAAAATATATGGCCAACTTTTTTCAATTATTCTAATCTATCAAATTAATTGTTTTACAGATATTATAACCATTTTTTGTCTTTTTAAATAATCCAGGTACCTGAAATAATTTAAGCTTCTCTTTCTGTTCTTTGAGCCCTTTGTTATAAATCTATATTCAAACATTCTACCCTTCCTCCTCCTCCTCCTCCTCCTCCTCCTCCTCTGACCACATATCTCCATTTTAAAAATCTTACATTTCTTCATACTGTTTGCATTTCATTCATTGCATTATTTGCTCCCTTCTTAGTTTCTGGCTAAAGCTAATTATGACACCGGCATTTACAGCATTAAAGAATCTGTTTTTGTAATAGAATCAAGATAATTAGAGTTAAGAGAGAATAGATAAAAAATAAGTAAGAGGAAAGTAGAAAACTAAAGTTCAACCGCATGATATAGAAAGATGGCCAACAATGCATATTTTAAAAAAGTAATCATACCTATGGTTAATACTACAAGAAGTAAAAAAAATAACCCTCAAAAAGAGACTACATTAAGTCAATAGCAACAATTTATAAACAATAGTTAATGTCACATACTTAAGAAAACTGTTATGTCTAATGGTTTTTTTTAAATGTATTTAATCTCAGGAGTGTAGAAAAAATATTCTATTAATTTTTGGAAATCAATTGTTTCCATTTCATACAAGTGGCCGCACCACTTCTTATGTAGATGATATGAGCCTCACACTCCCGATTCCTATTCCTCTCAGCTCATCATGCCGCTGGGTTCATTTCACAGGTCAAGCATCTTTTGACTTCGGTTGTATCTTCTCCCAGACACTAGTCTTTTATTACCTGATAAAGGGGGGGGGGAGGGAATGGCTTCAGACAAGATGACAATTTGCAGTTCCATCAAGTTCTTTCTCCCATAAACCCTTTCTACCTTCAACCTGTTTTATTTACTACTGTGCTGAAATACACCTTCCGATTTCCCAAAACATTTTTGACCTATGAAAAATGCTTCTATTTTTTTCCCCTGCCTCATTCTCATACCACTGCACATCTTTCTTTGAATTCTTGGGTATGTTTTTGCTTTATCATTGAAAGAACATTGGTCATTGTGGTTGTTGCCTATTATGTAGCCCCCCAGATAGAAGTGCGTTATGATCCTGACAAAAACCCAAGGAAGAAATTCACTTACATCTTCCCACAGACTTTGAAATACTCCTTGCAATCATATCTTTATCCTCACATCTCCTGAGTCTATACAAATAAAAAAGAAATCTTAGCAAAAGAAAGAAACTAAGTGAGAGGGAGAGAGGGAATAAAAAGAGAGGGAAAGAGAGAGATGACAAATATGGCAAAATTCACATTTGAATAGAGGACAATACAATCTAAATATAATTACAGAAATGAGCAATTAACAATTCTTAAGACTGTTACATTGCTTTTCTAATTGGCAGGTCAGTACAAATAAAACATGCATTCCTTTAACTAACATCTTGAAGCTTCCAATGACATTAGTAATACGCAGTATGTGTGGACACTAATTATTACAAATGTATCTTTGATTTCAGCTGTCAGAGATAAAAAAAATTGGAGTATTGGAAAGTGGGATAAGAAACACAGCATTTCACTCCAAGGATGAATGGAAGCATTTGCCCCTAAGGAGGACTTTTTTATTATTATTTCTTCTTTCTGAATTTCTATAGATATGCTTGTATTTAAATGCCAAACCAGGGTGGGGGAGGAGAATGTTAATTTTAAATCAGTCACAGATGTCCATTTGAACCATAAAACAAGCAAGAGAAAAGACCAGCTTGCTTATCCTTACAGCCACCAGCAGCCAGTATGATCAAGGCCTTGTCATCCAAATTTTCATCAGCAGCAGCTAAATTAGTATGATGAAGCTTCACAGCTTGGCACATTTCTTTCTATGCCACCAATGAAAAGTCAATTCATAGTTGTGTGGGGTGCACTGATAGCAGAACTTGTATGAGGACTGAAAGAGAGGAAGAGTAACTATAGGCACAGTGAGGCTGTCCTTAGTTTTACACTGCAGTTTAGTCTCAGCCCTGTAAAACCCACACTGTAATGAAAGCAAAGTTTCTAGTCCTCAGAGTTGTAAAGAAAAATTCCTTGGCACAGGAAATTAAAGACAAAATATTTTCCAAATCACTGTTTTCAATATTTCTAAGTTCAAATATTTCATTATTACCAACTACTTTTAAACGGTAAGACTTAAAACAGATGGAACATATCATGCCTTCAACTTCAAGATTATTTCTCTTTTATTCTGCACATTCTTTCTCTTTTTCTCTGTGCATGTGAGAGGGAAGACTTCCAAAAAGACTGGGCCCAATCCCAATTGGAAACTTACACACACACACACACACACACACAGAGAGAGAGAGAGAGAGAGAGAGAGAGAGAGAGAGAGAGAGAAGGATTGGTGGCATGCTATATATATATATAATGTAACAGGCTATATGATCCTTAGAACTATTTATTACATGGATCTGCCATATTAATTTTTTTAAAGATTTTTTTTATCCTGCCTTTATTATTTTTATAAATAACTCAAGGTGGCAAACATTGGAAACTTACACACACACACACACACACACACAGAGAGAGAGAGAGAGAGAGAGAGAGAGAGAGAGAGAAGGATTGGTGGCATCAACCCACTTGGCTGTGGATTGATGGCTCCCGCGGATCCAGGAAGTTGTCATCTTTAGTTCTGGATGGGGTTGCACTACCCCATTCAGACCAAGTGCGGAATCTGGGGGTTCTTCTGGACTCACGGCTCCTGCTCGAAGAGCAGGTGGCAGCCGTGGCCAGAAGGGCTTTTGCACAGCTTCGTGTTGTGCGCCAGTTACGCCCTTTCCTCGATCGGGATGCCCTCCGTACAGTCACTCATGCCCTGGTCATCTCCCATATAGACTATTGCAACGCGCTCTACATGGGGCTACCCTTGAGGAGTATCCGGAAGCTTCAATTGGTCCAGAATGCGGCTGCTCGCGCAGTTATTGGTGCGCCTAGATCAGCGCATGTGACACCTCTGCTGCGACAGCTGCACTGGGTGCCTGTGTGCTTCCGGGTCCAATTCAAGGTGTTGGTTATCACCTTTAAAGCCCTACATGGCATGGGGCCAGGTTACCTGAGGGACCATCTCATCCCCATAACGTCGAACCGTCCCACTCGGTCATTCAGAGAGGGCATGCTGCGGATCCCGTCCGTAAAGGAATGTCACCTGACGGGGTCTAGGAGGCGTGCCTTCTCGGTAACGGCGCCCACCCTTTGGAATATGCTACCCCCGGAGGTGAGGCAGGCCTCATTGCTCCCGGCCTTCAGAAAGAACTTAAAGACCTGGTTCTGCCGCCTTGCGTGGGGGGAGGGGGGGAACAGTTCCTCTTGGGGATGGCTGGTGCCATAGGGCCCTTTTAAACATCTAAATACCAAATAATCGCATCTTGGATTTTTATACTTAATTTTACTATATTAGAGTATTTTATTAGGTTGTTTTAATTGTTGGATTTTAATTGTTGTGTTTTGTAAACCGCCCAGAGTTCCCCTGTGGGGAGATGGAGCGGTATATAAATTGAAATATAAATAAATAAAAATAAATAAACATATCTAATACTCCTTCCTCCTCCTATTTTGCCCACAACAACAGCCCTGTGAGGTGAGTTGGGCTGAGAGAGTGACCCAGCCAGCTTTCATGCCTAAGGCGGGACTTTTTCAAAATGTTGAAATATTTGTTGTCTTTGATGGAACTTCCAGGATCTTAGGGAGACTTGATGTGGTTGGCAGCTTTAATGACTGACGTGGGAAGTATTTTTAGTGTCATTCCCTGACTGCTTTTAGAAAAGATATTGACATATACATTTAATTTGGATTTTCAAATTATTTTAGACATTTTTAAAATTAAATTTTATTAGATTTCTTTATTACACGTAAGTATCTTAGGTCAACTAAAGTCACAAAACTAAAAGTAGAAATATCACAATTATACAATTTATTTAAAATGTCATCAGAATGATCAAGTATCTGAGATATATTCATATTTAGCTCAGTATGTCAGTGTTCACTGTATATTTGTTACTCTGTAATAAGCAGACTTTTTGCATAGATGATCTGTTTTCAACTGATATTATTATTTTTTATTTCTAATCATTGCTGATGATTGTTGATTAAATAGTGTCTGTCATCTTGTAGGACCCAGTAAGTGTGCCTTCTTGGCGATGGTTCCTGCCCTGTGGAATGGTATTCCCCCAAAATCTCTACTGCTCCCACCCAGTTGAATTTCTGAAAATTGTTAAAGACCGGGTTATTCTCCCAGACCATTGGCTAGGAAGGTGGTTAAGCCCCTTTGGGTTTTGGTTCTGGTCAGCTGTATTCATATATATTGTTTTCTTTTAATTTTTTAATTGTAAGCACTTAGAGTAACCATGGAGTCGGACAGCCTTGGAATAAAAAATAAATAAATAGTTTCATGATTTAAATTGTTTATACCATCTTGTTAGCTCTTAAAAAGGCAATGCAGAAATATTTTAAATAAAATATTAAATGAAATAATATTTTCTTGTTTCCCCCCCCCCTGAACTGGATCCTAGATGAGTCTCAAGATTAAAGGTGCATTTATGATCGAATGGAAAGAACTGGCTCTACACAGAGAGATCTATCATTACACTGAATTACCACCATCCAATGGTGGGTATATCCATTTTAAGGTATGATAATACAACTTGCTTATCTGATATCTTCTTGAAAAATGCAGAGTAATCTTAAATAATTCACATTCCACCTTCTTTTAGTTGTAACCCTCCCCCCAAACACACCCAAACACCCAAACAACCCTGAGAAATAAATTAGGTTGAGAAATAATGACAGGTCCAAAGTCACCCTAGTGTTATATTTTAATATGATTCTATATTTTAATCACTACAATAATTGTTCTACAGTTTTGGTGGTTCTGCTCCATTTTTACTCTGGATGTTTAATTATTATTATGTATGGCATACAAATTTAATTTAAAAATAAATTAATCAAATAACTCTTGCACACACATTCAGTTATTTTCAAAGATGACAAATGAAAACACTTTCTGTGACTTCCCAAGGCTTTAGATTAAAGGAAATAAATTCAGATGTAATCTTTGAAGAGCTCAGTACTTCGCAAGTCCCACTGGGATAGATGAAAAATGGGAGCCAGTGACACTCAGCATTTGAGAAAAATGACATATTATTAACACAATGAGGGGAGGAAAGCCTTTGGCTACAGCTCTGCTTGTCATTCTGACTTGAAATAACATAATGAACACACTGAGCACTTCCCTTATCAAGATGCTGAGTGACATCTGCTGAACGCAATTTCCAGAATCAAAATCTGCAACTGTCTTTGGCTACAATTGGGCAATTATGCTTCTGTCCCCTAGCATTCCACCTAGTGTTCTTCCATATTGTTTGCTATGGCAGCAAACAGTGACAAAGTCAAGCTGTGATCAGGCAAGGCAAGAAGACAAACCTCAGGCACTTTTCTGATCTTTTTTAAAATAACATGCAATTAATAGGTGACTTATTTCTAACAAATATCAGGGCTCCAATAGAAGAGAATATCTGTAGCTCAGGATTGTAGTGTGGAGTCCTTGGTGCTCCCTGAGCTTGGTTGTTGGCTTGCAGATGTTTCATTACTGAACTAGGTAACATCATCAGTGCGAGTGAGTGTGGGGTTTGCTCCCTGTTTTTTTATACAGAAAACCACACGCCCACCAACCCTGGCAGGGCAAGCGACTCTATAAAAAAACGGAGCAAACCCCACACTCACTCACACTGATTATGTTACCTAGTCAGGTAATGAAACACCTGCAAGAAAACAACCAAACTCAGAGAGCACCAAGGACTCCACAAATATCATGGCCTCACAAATGTTCAGCTCCATTGCTGTCTAATGAGTTGCTCACCTATCTCACTGGGCTGATAATTCAGTTCTCTGTCCACTGAACAGCAGTGAGGTTCAGCTATAGGTCATATTCTTGCTGTTGTGGTTCTTTCAGTGGACACCTAAATAAATATGTGAACTAAAATACATATATCCACCTAGACCCTATCTTGTTAATTTTGTCATCCCAGTCACTACTTAAAGCTGACTTTCAAAGGTCTGTGAATATTTGCAGGTCGGATTCTTCAAACATTCACTGTGCAAAACTGTGACAGCTGGTAGAAGGCCTACATGCTCTCCTCTTGTTTGGTTTTCTGATAGAACCTGTCAAGTACTGCTTGACTGTAACTGAATTTGTCACTCTCTCAGTGAGGTTATATCTCTTTGTACAATAAAACAAAAACAATAAAAAAAGAAAATGATACACATTCCAGGGCTTGATTATAAGGCAGCTATGAATGTGAACAACAGGGTTTATCCAATTGCTAAAAGACAATACAAAATAAAGCCAGGAGCTCACATCATGATTATTTTCACTGGGTTTATAAACCTCCAAAAGGTCATTGGTGCATGGAAAACCTTATTCCTATGTTCAAAAGGAAGATACATATTCTTAAATCCATATGGAAAAAGAAACATTTGATTCTTCTCACTGATGGAGTGTAGTTTGGTCGCATTTACACAATGCAACCATCCTTCCTTGGCTGCAATTATTTTTATAAGAGGCAAATAAAATAACTAGTAAGTCCAGTATGATCCTGAACTCACTAAATCTTGGTGAATCATTGCACAATGGGATGTGCATGTACAGATGGGATGGGGTAGCTTGGGCCCCTCTGATTTACACCAAGGGTCTCCAAATCTTCCCTCCACAGCCCTGCTGCACCCTCGCCACCACTCCCACCCATTAGGTTATTGCCACCAGCTGCTTTACTCCAGAGAAAGCCTTTCTGCCAGTGATTTACCTGGGAGGAGGTACTGTAAGTAGTAACTGTCCTTCCATAACCTGAAGGCAGTAAAGCATATTTATTTATTTATTTAATTTTTACCCCACCTTTATTTTTATTATAAATAACTCAAGGCAGCGAATATATCTAATACTCCTTCCTCCTCCTATTTTCCCCACAACAACAACCCTGTGAGGTGAATTGGGCTGAGAGGGAGTGACTGGCCCAAGGTCACCCAGCCGGCTTCCATGCCTAAGGTGGAACTAGAAGCTAGTTTCTAGCCCAGCACCTTAACCACTAGACCAAACTAGACCAAACTTAAGCAAAATATGCTAAAGGCTAGATCCCTTTCCCTGAAGGGGAAAATCTGGTTCACTAAAAGTCTTAAAATCTTTATTAAAATTTCAGAGACATGAAAGAAAGTTGAAGAGAAAATTTAACAGGAAGAAAGAAGGGACAGACGATTGCTTTCTGAAGAGATGGATCTCAGGCAGCTGTGTCCTCCAGCCTAGGATCTCACTCAAGTACACACCACCTGAACAAGAACAAAGTTATGCACCCCAGATCTCAGCCATAAATTAAAAACAAAAAACAATCTGCATCACAAGTAGCTTA
This sequence comes from Charina bottae, assembly GCA_023362775.1. Lineage (NCBI taxonomy): Eukaryota > Metazoa > Chordata > Lepidosauria > Squamata > Charinaidae > Charina > Charina bottae. The sequence goes on along the minus strand of JALMGJ010000002.1, from coordinate 209,731,056 downwards.
ACTGACCCTAACTTGATGCCCAAATTACTAGCTCCATCCCTGTTGCTGCCAGCTGAGACTTTGCTCTTACTTGGCTTCCAAGCAGCCTTGGAGAAGGGAAGAAACAAATGCCAGAAACCAAGTCAAAATGGCTCCCTTCTCCACCTTGTAAAAACCCATCTGAGAGGGAAATCAGCATTTGGCTTCTCACTGTTTGATTTTGGGGGGTATTGTTTTTTTCTAATGGAATCTGGAAGGACAGGTTAACTGGTCTTTTTAACCCTTGCAGTATGTGGGCTTCTTGAAGTGGAATTTCTCCACATTCACATTCACCTGGGATGTCCTGCTCATCCTGGGTCATGTTCCAGATCAACACCAATCAGGGGAGCACATCCAAGGCAATGCAATAAACAGAGGTTATGATTAGTCATGAATGTACCTGACCAGGCCAGGCAGCTCCTTACTGCCATCCTATGTATGTGTGTAACAGCTGGCACAGATTCATTTAAGATTTATTGTGTAAACTGCCTAGGAATTTCACCTTTGCTATTGAGGGGGAACCCCACTAAAATAACCCCTGGTTTGTTCCTCCAACTGATGGGAGACAGAAGCATTAAAAAATTATTAAAACGTTTTTAAAATAGCAGTAGTAAGGGAAGGCATGGCTTCTATATTTTCCCCCAATTCCTTAATAGCAGCCATGGCTTGGATCACATGACCAGGAGGTAGGAAAGCTTAAAAATGGAGCATTCCAACTCCCATTGCTATAGGAATGGGTTAAGGGATTATTTTCTGGAATTTTTTTCTCCACAGCCCCTGCCCAGCCTATTTCTGAACTAGACCTTTCTTTTGCCAACTTCCTCCACCACACCACATTTGTTCCTGCTCTGTTTTCAGAAACTTATCCAGATGATGGGCAGAGAAACAGAGTTCTGAGCGTCTTTACTTAATTTATTTCCAATATTCCATTGGATTGGAAAGAATACAAAATGGTGTCTAAGCATGGTCATTCCTTAGTGTCCTTTTTCTGAGTATGAATTGACCAGGGAGAGTTGAATTATTAAACTTTATTTGCAAGAGTGTGTAGTAAACAGTTCAAACAGTCAAGTCATGGGTTAATGCGTGAACACAAGGCAAGGTTTAACACCAGGGTTCCCCTTGGCAGCAGGGTCAGACTAGAATAGAGTCTACACTTGGTAACAAGGCAAGGCTGGTTCAGAGTCCCCACTTGACGGCAAGGCAAGGTTTTAGGAGCAGAGTCCACACTTGGTCGAGCCTAACCCTAACCCTAACCCTAACCCTAACCCTAACCCTAACCCTAACCCTAACCCTAACCCTAACCCTAACCCTAACCCTAACCCTAACCCTAACCCTAACCCTAACCCTAACCCGGTTTTACCCTGCTGCCTAGTGAGGATTCAGCTTCCAAATCTCACTGACTTCCACAAAGGTACTTTATTTTCTAGCCTTGCCTGGCTTTCAAGTGTGGACAGGCTCGACCACGGAGTTCTCTGAAACAGCAGGATAAAAGTTGGGCACTAGGACCAAAACGGAATCCCAGCCAGGCTCAGAAGTGGCACCAGCAGCAACAGCAAGCTCGGAGGCAGCAGCAGCAAGACGCAGGTCAGCAACAGTTCCCAGCACGGCGAGCAGGCAAACTGCAGCGTCAGCGCTTGGAGCAGCTTGAGGACGAGCGGTGCGTTCAAGCTTCGGCACAACAATAAGGCAAGGCGTGAACTCCAGGTCCCTTTCGGTGGCTGGGCCAGGCTCTGGGATCAATTCCGTCTCAGTGGCTCGGCAGGGCTCTGGGACTGGTTCCATCATGGCAGCAGGGCAGGGATCAGGATCAGGAGCTGAAGCGAAGACTTGAGGCGATGGTGTAGCTTCTGGAGAATGGTTGTCACTGACAACCTGCTTCTGTACCTGGGTCCTTTTTATTTTTTGGATTTCCCGCCCCGGCGGGCAGGAGCCAATTGCTGCTCCCACTGGGTGGCTCTTTTTTCAGCTCTCCTAGCTCTTGCACTGATTGGTGGCAGGGAACTCTCCCCGTCTGCCCTCAATCAGCTGGTTGGCTTCCTCCTTAATTGTTGCTTTTTCTCAAATGGTTTCTCCCATGCTTTCCCCAAAAATCTTTTCCATGCTTTCGTCCTCCTCTTTCTCCGACTCAGCCTCCATGCTGACACTTAGGTATAATTACTGTCTAGAATTAGCTTATCTAAAACATTCTTACATTTTTAAAAATCTCCTCCAAGTAACTGGGTGATACACCCAAGGTCCAGTGTCCAGTGTGCACTGAGATGCAAACCAATCTGTTATGGACTTTTTGCTGAAAATGGGAAAAAAATGAATTGGTGATTTATGGATTTGCTGATTAAAAAGGGTTAAATATGGGAAGAAGAGAACCATGTTATAACTTTAAAGAGGGAGGAGAGATAATGAATTTGTTTGTAACTGCTGTAAGGAAGATCAGAGGTCCTCTCCTCTCCTCTCCTCTCCTCTCCTCTCCTCTCCTCTCCTCTCCTCTCCTCTTTTCTTTCTACCAGCACTGTCTTTTCTACTTATTCTTTTACCTTTTATTGCTCTTTTTTTCTTAATTTCACTCTATATAATTTCATGTTTATCTTTTAGTTATGTGAAAATCTTTAATAAAAAAATTCCCTTCTCACCCCTATGGGTGGTGTGTGTCTTCCTCAACCTCGGGTCCTCTACCAGAGGCCTGGGAGTTTGAGGGTTCTGCGCAGTATCTTAGCTGTTCCTAGCACTGCACTCTTCTGGACAGAGAGCTCGGATGTTGCTCCTGGGATCTGTTGGAGCCACTCTCCCAGCTCAGGGGTCACAGCCCCGAGTGCTCCTACCACCACAGGGACCTCTTTGGCCTTTACTTTCCACATCCCCTCTAGTTCCTCCTTCAGGTCCTGGTACTTCTCCAGCTTCTCATACTCCTTCTTCCTGATGTCGCTGTCACTTGGCACCACTACATCTATCAGCACCACTGTCTTCTGATCCTTGTCTACTACCACAATGTCTGGTAGATTGGCCATTACCTGCCTGTCCATCTGGATCTGGAAGTCCCACAGGATCTTAGCCCTGTTATTCTCCACAACCTTCTGTGGGATCTCCCGTCTGACTTGGGAGGGACTAGCCCATACGCTGTGCAGATGTTCCTGTACACAATGCTGGATACTTGGTTGTGGCATTGTGTATGCTGTTCCTGCCTGCATTTTACACCCTGCCGCTATGTGTTGGACTGCGTCTGAGGCCTCTCTGCACAGTCTGCACCTCGGGTCCTGTCTAGTGTGGTAGACCCCAGCTTCTATGGATTGCGTGCTTAGTGCCTGTCCTTGTGCTGCTATAATCAGTGCCTCAGTGCTGTCTTTTAGTCCAACCCTTTCCAGCCACTGGTAGGTTTTCCAAATGTCAGCCACCTCAGCTATCTATCAATGGTACATCTCATGCAGGGTCTTGTCTTGCCATGGCACTTCCTCTGCTTGATCTTCCTTCCATATCTGCTGCTGCCCCAGGCATTCTCTCAGCAGCTTTTCTTTGGGTACCATCTCACTGATATACTGTCCAGGACAGTGGCTTTGACACTCACCAGACCCTGCCTGCCCTCTTTTTGTCTGGTGTACAATCTCTGGGTGTTGCACTTGGGGTGGAAACCTCCGTACATTGTGAGGAGCTTCTGGGTCTTCAAATTAGCAGACTCCCTGTCCTCCTTTGGCCAGCTCACTATACCAGCAGGGTATCTAATGAGTGGAAGGACGTACATGTTAATGGCATGGATCTTGTTCTTCCCATTTAGCTGGCTCTTCAGGACCTATCTTATCCTTTGGTGGTACTTGGATGTTGCTGTCTTCCTTGCCTCCTCATCATGGTCCTCATGTGACTGTGGGATACCAAGGTATCTGTAGCTGGTCTGTATGTCTGCTAAGCAACGCCTGGTGGTTCTACCACATCAGTCTTGACTACCTTCCCTCTCTTTACTACCATCTGGCCACACTTCTCTAGCTTGAATGATTTCCCAGTGTCCTCACTGTAGATCCATGTCGGGTGGATCAGCGACTCAATGTCTCACTCACTTCTAGCATACAGCTTGATGCCATCAATTTTATAAAAATAAAAACATGGCAGGTCAGTGGGTAACAGTGGGTTACAAGGTTGATGAGGTTCAAGAAAAGAAAGAACTTTAATCTTATAGTCACCAAGGCATAGATTTTATTCTGTTTTGTAGCACAAATAGTCTGAAAATAAGTTAGGTGTAGTTTTACACAGCCTGTCCAATCAAGTAAATAGCATTCAAATGAATGGAAGTGTGTTCTGTACTGTGTATAAATGGCCATTGTCCCCACTGTGAAAATTTCTTTATTACCCTTTGTAAATCATAATATTTAGTAACTTTCAACTTGCTGTGCAACATAAACATAACAAGGAAATGTTCAATACTTATTTACACTAAAATCTATTGCATACTGAAGCAATAAAAAGATACCTTGCATTGGATGTAAATGTAATTTATATGCTCATTTAAATCAGAGATCTGTAATGATGGCTCATTGTAAATGAAAAATCAGTTTGGACAATTATTACATTACAATGAGGGTACTTTTCAGCATTTATTTCTCTGAATCTGGCAACTAGGACTATCTCAGTGAAACTATATCAGGGATTCTAAATCTTGTGTAAATTCTTAATTATGTACTCAATAGAGATAACTGCTTAAAAATGATGTAAAAAGGAATAAAACAGCAGATATGTGGTTAGAGAGTTAAATATGCAAGAATGTTACATGCCATGTGATAAAAAATTAAAAAGTAAGTTAATTAGTTAGTTATACTTGGTTCAGGTTCAAAGTGATTGCCAAATGGAAAATAAATCAGGCAGCTACAAATTTTCATACTATATTACCTGCTTCCACCATTAAACTGCTTCACAAAAAGTCAAAATTTAAAACTAATAATCCAACTTTATTTTATTTTAGGTTCTGCATTCTGTAGAAATATACATTATTTGAGACCTGTTCCAAATAGGGCATTTGATAGCTTTGCCGACTCCTGATTCACACTTCACAATCCTAATTCCAGATAATTTTGTCAAGGACTTTGCTTCTGTGGTGGAACGTCTTTTGTGTCTTGGAAAACTGAAGAGGGGGAGAAAGGGGGCAAGAAGAAAGAAAGAAAGAGAGAAAGAGAGAAAGAGAGAAAGAGAGAAAGAGAGAAAGAGAGAAAGAAAGAGAGAAAGAGAGAAAGAAAGAGAGAAAGAGAGAAAGGCTATGTATAATAATTAGGTACAGAATAAACCTAATAAATTGGTTGTGACTTTTCTACTGATCAAAAGGTACTAGAAGGGTTGAAACTTTTAGAAGAACTACTCCAGTGATTACCACACATTCAGGCAGCCCAAGATAATCGAGCAACAATGCAAGATTTTTGTTGTTTATTATTCTGTCAGCCATAGAAGCTGTGTTTTTCAAGCTGGAGAGGCTTCAGAGAACAATAAGAGAAATGAACATGTGTGTGTGTGTGTGTGTGAGAGAGAGAGAGAGAGCGATTGCTATGGAGCAAGAATATCACTGTAGCATTGCTGAAGACTGTGTCAAAAGCCAAAAGTAATTCTGTTACTGCCAACCTGCAGAATTCCAATTACAGGATCAGATTTAAATACAGTTGAGTCTATTGCTGAGAATGTATCTTCCACATTGTGGAAGTCAATGATGACTGTATGATATTGTAATATATGCCATAATAACTGCTTCCCCTCTGCCTTGCTCTGTATGCAAAGAAATTGATCTGTTCACATTTGATCTCTTTAGGAACAATCCTTGTCTATGTGGAAGAAGGGGAAGAATTTCACCTCCTGTAACTGAGATGCAAAAGCAAAGTGGGTGGCTTTTCACAAGGTCTGGCCTGCATTTTATTTCTGAGTGATATCTCCTAGTCAGATGGTGATAAGAGCGGGCTGCATCACGACAGCATTTTCATGACCTGGAAATTACCTCCGTTTTTTAAGAGCTGGGATTGCCTCTTTGGAAAGAGATTCAAAGGGGGTGTCTGCCTACAAGAGACATCCAGGCACTTTTTTTATCAACTCTTTAGGCTTCTGGTGTCTCGTGGTATCATATGTGAACAATCAAATCAGTTCTGATTTGAACGCTGTCACTTGGATTAGGGCTTATCTATCGCATGGTAGCACTGAGTTAGCAGGCTGCGGAGATGAATAGGAGTCCTGATTGCTGAGCTGACAGCCTTGAAGATGAGTAGTGTTATTTTATCACATCCTTCTTTGCAGCATGTGCCACTGGGTTTCAGCTGTCATCTTTTTGAAAACGATCCAGCTTCGGAGTTAAGCCACAGTGCTTGGATCCATGGCGCACAGTCCAGGAGTCTCTCTGGTGCAATCAGAACATTTTCTTTTTTAAAAAATTGTGGTTAGGTTCTATAGCTGTGGATTAATTGAACTCCAGGAAAGCGATAATCTTTTCTCAGAACATAATGCAAGCTATTAACCTGGTGTGCTAAAACTGACTTCGTTCCTTTAACCCACCCGCTTTCACCTGTTTGGCAAGCTTGGCATTGGTGTTTCTACAGAACCATAGAGAACATTTGAGAACATTTTAATTTGCCTAATTAACAGAATAATCCTGGGTACTAGGAAGTAGCTATTTATGTGATGTATGGGGGTGGTAAGGGGGGAATGAATTCTACATTAAAGCTGCTTATAAAATAATAGGTCTGCTGCAAAGTCTCTTTACTCTTGTGTGCTCTTTTCATAAGAGCTTTTACTCTCATCTCGGCTCTGTTTTAATTTTCCATATAACAGACATCTGTCCTGATCCAGGATGCAGTATGGATTTGTAGGAGTCACTTGGTATCTCAAGGTCTGAAAGGTCTTGTTCCTTGTGGCACATTGTGGCATATTGCTAGAAGAGGGAATCACTAGTCACCTATTGTCAGCCCTACCAGGTAAACCAGTCAGGAAACATGACCAGATGAGCTACTTCTACTTTATTGTTAGGCTACATTAACAAATCTAAAAGTACAAATCTCCCGCCATCCTATTTACCACCTAACCAGTTAGGGCGAGTCCTTTCTAAGTTTCTTTCTCTTCCTGTTACTCAGTTGTGGGCTCCTCCCTCTTTTATCAAATCTTTCCCTACTCAGCATCTCTTCCCCCTGGTCTTCCAAGGTCATTCTCACATTCCATTACACCTATCTGCTCCACCTAAGCACCACCAGTATTGTATACAGCTTTGTCCATTTTGCCTGTGGCTCATGGGAGCTATAGTTCAGTGATGTCTTTAAGGACACAGGTTACCTATCCCTGATTCTGAAACTTGGAATTAGAAATGGATAAGCCACTGTTAGATATTTATTCACCTGTCTGCCTGCCTGCGGTAGGTGATAGAGTCTATCTGACCTCGATTGATCTCAAAAAAACAGGCAGGGTTGGATCTGGCTCATACTGAATGAGGGACCCCAGGACTGTAGGTGAGATTGGGAAGCTGGAAAAACATCCAGATGGAAGGCATCCATATAGAAGTGGATGCTTCTATATTACCAAGAACACTACTGAGATGTGTCCATGTACTCACAGGAATCAAGCTCCATTCAGGGTGTCTTTATCTTTATTTGCCACCCACTCAAACCAATTGTCTCTTTGTCATTCCCTTCTGCCATATTGCCTTCTGGTAAAGATTCAGTGAGAATTTACACTGGAAAGTAGAGAAGAAAAATGTGACAATAGACCATAGCATCCTATCTGAGTTTGGAACTGAAGGCACCATTCATTCCTCTTCAGCAGAAATTTCAACAGAAGCCTGAATCTTACTCTTGGGGGAGACATTTCCATTGCTGTTAGATTCTTCAGATTCATCCACATCATCCCCAATCAGATGGCACATTTTAGACCACATATTTTCCACAATGCTCTGAGAACATGGCGGACTGAACAGCTTTGCCCGCGAGCTGTGTGGGCAAAACTGGCATCATGGCAGTTTTTTTGGGCTCAGGTTGGTTTCTCCTGAAGCCCAGGAGCGTTTTTCTGGATCAAGGAAAATGCTCGGAATTGACCCATTTGTCCTCCGGATGGCGAGTTGCAGCCAGAAGATCGTAAACAGCCTGTGCGATCGACGGGTAAGACTTCGCCTGGAGGCTGGGAAGACACCATTTCCAAGCCGCGCTGCAGCCTTAAAAGGACATTAAGTCCAGCCACCCCATTTCTAAAGCACCGAATTTATTTTTTCTTTAAACATTTGTACCCTAAGAGAGGCTTTCTACATTAAGGAGAAATGATATCACTTGGTGCTTATCGTTATTTTTGTGATTAATTTAAAAAAATTTTTTTTTAAAGCTTTGGATTTTGCTTTCCATCCAATACTAAGGAGGGTTGAGAGTATGTTATTGTCTCCCTGTTATTATTTTTGCGCTGATTTTGAAGATTTTAGCATTTTTTCCTACACATTGAATCTGCTGTTTTGAACTTTCACTTTCCTGCTGCTACTTTCTCTGGGAACTGTCTGTGATCTTATCTTAACTCAGTTTGGAAATTTTCCATTACCTTTCACTTCTGCCGGTTAAGTCTCTAGGGGGTGCCATAATTTACTGTGTCAGAAATGGAGGATCTTAACCAGGCTTTCTCTGAATTTTGGCGAGATATTAAAGCAGATATTAAGCAGATTTTTTCTGATTCCTGCCAAACTATTGTGCATCAGTCCTGTTTTTCAAACATGGGTTCAACGCTGTCTTTAAAGAATTCTCTTGCAGTCCTACTCTTCTGAGTTCTGCCATCTGTGTGCGGAAATTCTGTCACCATTGGGTGACTTATAGATTACATGTTGCTGCTACTGACAACGGGTTTCACGCGGCTGTCTTGTTTACTGTTTTTGCTAGTTTAATTATTTCTGAGGACTTGCACATGAGTGCTATCACTGTCACCCTGACCAATTGATGCTCATGGGACCAGTACCAGGCAGTTGCAGTTGCCATGGCTGTTTCTGCAAAGCACCATGGTTACTTATGTCATCCTTTCAGATCAGCACTAAACCCATGTTCAAAAATAGCTTGACTGACAGATCACAGTGCAGAAAAGGGGTTATATAAAGCAGGAACACTGGAAGAGCTTCCTTCTATTGACTCTGCGATGCCCCAGCACTTGCCACTTACAAGCCTGGCAACTACATTGGTGGTTAAATAGCTGTCTAACTCACCTCCGTCCCACCCCACAGTAAGGACAGTGATTGGTGGTTGTTTGTCACCAGTGATGCTTGTGGTTAGGAAAACAAAGGCAAGAGAATTCACTAATCCTTTTCCTTAAGTTGGTTCACAAGAAATAAATAAGGACAGCAACATTTGCGGGCCTCATTACTATGATAGAATAGGGATTAGCAATGAGAGCAACACACTTTACTTTCTCCTGGCTCAAGGAGTGGTGGATAGCACTCTTACCCAGCCATCTGGAAGAATCCACTATCTTATTCACATAACCACCCCACCAAACAGTCTTTGCTTTTTCATACATATTCACACGCAGGGAGCCCCTTTCAAGGGCATAAATCCAATCAAGTCCACACTTTCAAAGTTTCTCACTATTTAGGTGAGGAGTATACAACGGTCTCCCTGCTATGACAGAGTAGCTTTTTGGGATTTTTGCCTTTCCTAAGTCAGAGCTTTTCATAGTGTTTCATGCTGCAGAAACTTAGTTTTTTTTAAAAAAAAAATCCCCAGAACACCTGAACAGGAGGCAAAACAATGACTCATCATGAGTACTAATGGCCAGTGTGTGTGTGTGGGTGTGTGTGTGTGTGTCTGCCCTTTCCACTATTTGTTGTTGTTGTTTATTCGTTCAGTCATTTCCGACTCTTCGTGACTTCATGGACCAGTCCACGCCAGAGCTTTCTGTCGGCCGTCACCATCCCCAGCTCCCCAATGGTTGAGTCCGTCACCTCCAGAATACCATCCATCCATCTTGCCCTTGGTCGGCCCCTCTTCCTTTGGCCTTCCACTTTCCCTAGCATCAGCTTCTTCTCCAGGGTATCCTGTCTTCTCATTATGTGGCCAAAGTACTTCAGTTTTGCCTTGAATATCATTCCCTCAAGTGAGCAGTCTGGCTTTATTTCCTGGAGTATGGACTGGTTTGATCTTCTTGCAGTCCAAGGCACTCTCAGAATTTTCCTCCAACACCACAGTTCAAAAGCATCTATCTTCCTTCGCTCAGCCTTCCTTATGGTCCAGCTCTCGCAGCCATAGGTTACTACAGGGAATACCATTGCTTTAACTATGCGGACCTTTGTTGTCAGTGTGATGTCTCTGCTCTTAACTATTTTATCAAGATTTGCCATTGCTCTCCTCCCAAGAAGTAGACGTCTTCTGATTTCCTGGCTGCAGTCAGCGTCTGCAGTAATCTTTGCGCCTAGAAATACAAAGTCTGTCACTGCCTCCACTTTTTCTCCCTCTATTTGCCAGTCATCAATCAAGCTCGTTGCCATAATCTTGGTTTTTTTGAGGTTTAGCTGCAACCCAGCTTTTGCACTTTCTTCTTTCACCTTCGTCATAAAAGCCATCAAAGTGGTATCATCTGCATATCTGAGATTGTTAATGTTTCTTCCAGCGATTTTAACTCCAGCCTTGGATTCCTCAAGCCCAGCATGTCGCATAATGTGTTCTGCGTACAGTTTGAATAGGTAGGGTGAGAGTATACAACCCTGCTGTACTCCTTTCCCAATCTTAAACCAGTCCGTTGTTCCGTGCTCTGTTCTTACCGTTGCTACTTGGTCGTTATACAGATTCCTCAGGAGGCAGACAAGATGACTTGGTATCCCCATACCACCAAGAACTTGCCACAATTTGTTATGATCCACACAGTCAAAGGCTTTAGAATAGTCAATAAAACAGAAATAGATGTTTTTCTGAAATTCCCTGGTTTTCTCCATTATCCAGCGGATATTGTCAATGTGGTCTCTAGTTCCTCTGCCTTTTCTAAACCCAGCTTGTACATCTGGCAATTCTCGCTCCATGAATTTCTGGAGTCTACCTTGCAAGATCTTGAGCATTACCTTACTGGCATGTGAAATAAGTGCCACTGTTCGATAGTTTGAACATTCTTTAGTGCTTCCCTTTTTTGGTATGGGGATATAAGTTGATTTTTTCCAATCTGATGGCCATTCTTGTGTTTTCCAAATTTGCTGGCATATGGCATGCATCACCTTGACAGCATCATCTTGCAAGATTTTAAACAGTTCAGCTGGGATACCATCGTCTCCTGCTGCCTTGTTATTAGCAATGCTTCTTAAGGCCCATTCAACCTCACTCTTCAGGATGTCTGGCTCTAACTCACTGACCACACCGTCAAAGCTATCTCCAATATTATTATCCTTCCTATACAGATCTTCCGTGTATTCTTGCCACCTTTTCTTGATCTCTTCTGCTTCTGTTAGGTCCTTACCATCTTTGTTTTTGATCATACCCATTTTTGCCTGGAATTTACCTCCAATGTTTCTAATTTTCTGGAAGAGGTCTCTTGTCCTTCCTATTCTATTGTCTTCTTCCACTTTCGCACATTGCTTGTTTAAAAATAATTCCTTATATCTTCTGGCTAACCTCTGGAATTTTGCATTTAATTGGGCATATCTCCCCCTATCACTGTTGCCTTTTGCTTTCCTTCTTTCTTGGGCTACTTCCAGTGTTTCAGCAGACAGCCATCTTGCCTTCTTGGTTTTCTTTTTCTTTGGGACGTTTTTTGTTGCCGCCTCCTGAACAATGTTGCGAACTTCTGTCCATAGTTCTTCCGGGACCCTATCTACTAAATCTAGTCCCTTAAATCTATTCTTCACCTCCACTGCATATTCCTTAGGAATATTAGTGAGCTCATATCTAACTGATCTGTGGGTCTTCCCTATTCTCTTTAGTCTGATTCTAAATTTTGCAATAAGAAGTTCGTGATCTGAACTACAGTCAGCTCCAGGTCTTGTTTTTACCGACTGTATAGATGTCCGCCACCTTTGGCTGCAAAGGATGTAGTCAATCTGATTTCGGTGTCGACCATCTGGTGAAGTCCATGTATAAAGTCGTCTTTTAGGTTGTTGGAAGAGAGTGTTTGTTATGCACAGTGAGTTGTCTTGGCAAAATTCTATCAAATGTGCGGGGGCAACCTTTACCTTTTTAAAGTTATTGTTCAGGCTGATCCCTTCAATCATTCTACAACACAGTATTTTCGGAAAACAGATCCATCTTCTCCAAAACCACACCCCATGTTATGTAAAAGTAGCAGGAAGCAGACATAGCAAGTTAGAGGCATTAGATCATTGAGAAAAATTGATACTGGCAAGGTGTTTTGAAATATATATATATATATATATATATATATATATATATATATATCAGACATCCGTTCAAGCTGTCATTTACATGTAACAAGCCTGTAACTATAATTTCATCAGGCCATATTTCCTTGATTTGATTAAGGTAAGTACTATGTGTTGGTAAGTTAAGAATCAATAACTGTAAACTATGAAACACGTTCCTTTTATAGCAGCATCCATAAAACATACACCAAGAGTTTCAAAGGTAAGAGGTCTTCTAAGTGTATCTCTGCAGCAGGGCATTCGTGAGGGTCACTGGCATCAAAATAGTGGGCAAGACTGGGAGAGTGAAATCCCACCCCTTCTACATTAAAAGGAGTAGGCCTTGGATTGGCAGTTGCACCCATCATTTTGAAGCCAGTGACCGTCACCACAGATGCCCCTGCTGTGTACTCATTAACCCATCAGCCATACTTACAGCTCCAGCTAATCCCTAATCTCTTTCTGTGTGTTACAAATAAGAAAGAGAACAGTATAGGTATAAGGAAATGAGAACTGAATATCTCAGTCCACTAGAACGTTCTACTGATGACAATGGTGGGACTTTTTCTGAGCCACCAAGGGCATTTGGCACCAACATGTTTTTACCGAAGCAATAGCTATACAAAATGTTGGAAATTCAGCAAATCAACATGCCTCATTTGCATGTAGATGAGATCATCCCAAGATGCAATTCTCTGTGTCTTTGAGGAAGTTGTTTTGTTGCCACTCCCACTTCCTCCTTCTCCCTTCATAGTCAGCTCTCTCTGATTTCTTCACCGAAGGAGTAGGGCACATGTGCCTGAGCTCCTTCGATCAAGAGGCCATGCCTAGGCCTCAAGACCCTTTTCTCCACGCAGCCCTGGCAGCAACATAGGGCCAGGGGTTTAGGGAACCAAAGGAGAATCATTTCTCAACAACATGGATGTAACTGGACCAATAAACGTAAGAACTCTTTTGTACTTACTTTTTGAACCTGAAATGTCTAAGCCAGTGATTCTTTATGCTTGGGTGGGCTAAGTGTGTAAGATTAATAACCTGTATCTCTCTCCTGTTAAAAACAGGATCTGTTTTTAAACAATATTCTTTTTCTGTGCACAAGCTTATACTACATTAAGCTCTGCTCCATTCACTGGTTCTAAAAAGCCACTGAATGATCTTCACAGAGAACATGTCTGAACTATCCAAATTATCCTATCACCACCTAAGCAATAAATATTATGTACCCCTTTTACTCTCTCTTTCAAAATTAAAATAATTGCAATCACATTCTTTCTATTTACTATGCATTATATAAAGTTGATTTTTGTTTAAGAGTTTAATCAATTCATGTGTTCATGAATTATCTGTAAGATGCTGGGGTTTCTTTTGATCTTAAGTGGCATGACTTATAAGTTTACAACTATATTTAAAAATCTTGCCATCATCCCCCCCCCCCCAATGATAAACTTAAAATTTATATACTGGGGTTATTTAACAATAAAATTGTATGAACAAATAATACAGGATGTGAGTTGTTTTTCTGAAAAAAGATATATCAGCAACACTATTCCTGCATGATGTATTACAGAATGAATTCTGTTACAAAGATTATCAGTTATACCCTTCCAATCCCTGTCCAAAAGTTGTCTCCCTTTCTATCGTTTTTTCTACTTTTCTCTGTCCCTCCAAATTCTCTTAGCTTCCTTATAAAGAAGTGGCCAAATAACCTTTTACTTTAATTCTACTAGAGTAACAAACTCTCATTTAATCACAGATGCCATGAGATTTCACTTGTTTCATATCACAGGAGACCTTTTCTGATGATAAAACCCATTATGAAATAATAAACAATACTGAAGAAAACTCCTTAATTTTCTCTGTCTGTGTGTAATTTAATTGTGAGTGTCAATAAATGGTCAGCCTATGACTTCCTGGTAGCATTCCACATATATTTATGGAAATATGACACACGTGTCTCATTAAAATTCTCCACCAAATAAAGGGGAAGACAATTTTTCTTAATTTCTCCATTAGGAAAGGAAAAAAATCTTAAACAAGCTATTGAAGGCGGAACTCACCCTGAGCAGTGACATTAAGCACAACTACTGACAAAGCCCACTGGGATGATTTATTTCTAATGTTTTACTTGGAATTTTATGGACGTTTGGGAACCTAGGGAAACTGCAGGATGCTGGAGAGAAAATGATCCAATTTTGTTGTTTATTTGTTCAATCGCTTCCGACTCTTCATGACTTCATGGACCAGCCCACGCCAGAGCTTCCTGTTGGCCGTCACCATCCCCAGCTCCCCCACGGTCAAGTCCGTCACCTCCAGGATATCATCCATCCATCTTGCCCTTGGTTGGCCCCTCTTCCGTTTGCCTTCCACATTTCCTAGCATCAGCATCTTCTCCAGGGTATCCTGTCTTCTCATTATGTGGCCAAAGTACTTCAGTTTTACCTTTACTATCATTCCCTCAAGTAAGCAGTCTGGCTTTATTTCCTGGAGTATGGACTGGTTTGATCTTCTTGCAGTCCAAAGCACACAGAATTTTCCTCGAACACCACAGTTCAAAAGCAACTATCTTCCTTCGCTCAGCCTTCCTTATGGTCCAGCTCTCACAGCCATAGGTTACTACGGGGAATACAATTGCTTTAACTATGTAGACCTTTGTTGTCAGTGTCATGTTTCTGCTCTTAACTATTTTATCAATATTTGTCATTGCTCTCCTCCCAAGAAGTAGACGTCTTCTGATTTCCTGGCTGCAGTCAGCATCTGCAGTAATCTTTGTGCCTAGAAATACAAAGTCTGTCACTCCCTCTATTTGTCAGTTATCAATCAAGCTGGTTGCCATAATCTTGGGGTTTTTGAGGTTTAACTGCAACCCAGCTTTTGCACTTTCTTCTTTCACCTTTGTCATAAGACTACTCAGCTCCTCCTCGCTTTCAGCCATCAAAGTGGTATCATCTGCATATCTGAGATTGTTAATGTTTCTTCCAGCGATTTTAACTCCAGCCTTGGATTCATCAAGCCCAGCACGTTGCATGATGTGTTCTGTGTATAGGTTGAATAGGTAGAGTGAGAGTTTACAACCCTACCGTACTCCTTTCCAAGTCTTAAGCCAGTCCATTGTTCCGTGGTCTGTTCTAACCATTGCTATTTGGTCGTTATACAGATTCCTCAAAAGGCAGACAAGGTGACTTGGTATCCCCATACCACCAAGAAGTTGCCACAATTTGTTATGATCCACACAGTCAAAGGCTTTAGAAGAGTCAATAAAACAGAAATAGATGTTTTTCTGAAATTCCCTGGTTTTCTCCATTATCCAGCGGATATTGGCAATGTGGTCTCTAGTTCCTCTGCCCTTTCTAAACCCAGCTTGTACATCTGGCAATTCTCACTCCATGAATTGCTGGAGTCTACCTTGCAAGATCTTGAGCATTACCTTACTGGCATGTGAAATAAGTGCCACTGTTCGATAGTTTGAACATTCTTTAGTGTTTCCCTTTTTTGGTGTGGGGATATAAGTTGATTTTTTCCAATCTGATGGCCATTCTTGTGTTTTCCAAATTTGCTGGCATATGGCATGCATCACCTTGACAGCATTTTAAACACTGCAGCTGGGATACTGACGTCTTCTGCTGCCTTGTTATTAGCAATGCTTCTTAAGGCCCGTTCAACCTCACTCTTCACGATGTCTGGCACTAACTCACTGACCACACCGTCAAAGATATCCCCTATATTATTATCCTTCCTATACAGATCTTCCCTATATTCAAGAAAAGAACAACCTTTTCTTGTTCTCTTCTGCTTCTGGTAGGTCCTTGAAATCTTTGTTTTTGATCATATCCATTTTTGCCTGGAATTTACCAGATGTTTAGATGTTTCTAATTTTCTGGAAGAGATTTCTTGTCCTTCCTATTCTATTATCTTTTTCTACTTCCGCGCATTGCTTGTTTAAAAATAATTCCTTATCTCTTCTGGCTAACCTCTGGAATTTTTCATTTAATTGGGCATACCTCCTCCTATCACTGTTGCCTTCTGCTTTCCTTCTTTCTTGGGCTACTTCCAGTGTCTCAGCAGACAGCCATCTTGCCTTCTTGGTTTTCTTTTTCTTTGGGACGCTTTTTGTTGCCGCCTCCTGAACAATGTTGCGAACTTCTGTCCATAGTTCTTCTGGGACCCTATCTACTAAATCTAGTCCCTTAAATCTATTCTTCACCTCCACTGCATATTCATTAGGAATATTAGTGAACTCATATATAACTGATCTGTGGGTCTTCCCTATTCTCTTTAGTCTGATTCTAAATTGTGCAATAAAAAGTTTGTGATCTGAACTACAGTCAGCTCCAGGTCTTGTTTTTACCGACTGTATAGATGTCCGCCACCTTTGGCTGCAAAGGATGTAGTCAATCTGATTTCAGTGTCGACCATCTGGTGAAGTCCATGTATAAAGTCATTCTTTAGGTTGCTGGAAGAGAGTGTTTGTTATGAACAGTGAATGTTTTGGTAAAATTCTATCAGCGTATGTCCCACTTCATTTGTTCTCCCAAACCATGCTTACCTTTAATTCCAGGTGTCATTTGACTACCTACCTTAGCATTCCAGTCTCCTGTAATGAAAATAGCATCTCTTTTTGGCGTATTATCCAGTAGGTGCTGCAGATCCTCATAGAACTGATCTACTTCTGCTTCTTCAGCATCTGTGGTTGGGGCGTATATTTGGATCACTGTGATGTTAAATGGCTTACCCTGAATTCGAATTGAGATCATTCTATCGTTTTTTGGATTGTATCCAAGCACTGCTTTAGCCACTTTATTATTAATTATGAAGGCTACTCCATTTCTTCTGTGGTCCTCTTGTCCACAGTAGTAGACCTGGTGGTCATCTGATGTGAAGTGGCCCATCCCAGTCCATTTCAGTTCACTGACACCTAAAATGTCTATATTTAATCTTGACATCTCACCAATAACCACATCCAATTTGCCCTGGCTCATAGATCTTACATTCCAGGTTCCTATGGTGTGTTGATCTTTAGAACATCGGATTCGTCGTTCACCACCAGCACCGTCGGCCGCTAGCCGTCCTTTCGGCTTTGAGCTAGCTGCGTCATCACATCTGGGGCTAGTTGAACGTATCCTCTGTTCCTCCCCAGTAGCATTTTGACCATCTTCCGACCTGGGAGTCCCATCTTCCGATGGTATACCGACATATCTTTGGTTGTAGTGATCCATTTAGTTTTCATGGCAAGAATACTGGGGTGGGTTGCCATTACCTTCCCCAGGGATCGTATTTAGTCTGACCTCTCTGCCACGACCTTCCCGTCTTGGGTGTCCCTTCACGGTTTAGCTCATGGTTTCATTGAGGTGCTCAAGCTCCAGCACCACGACAAGGTAACGATCTCCTTTGCTGGAGCCTTTCCACTATACCTTATAAAAATTATCATGAACTGCCCTGGTCATGGTAGTGTTGGTGAGGGGGTTTCCTCAGTCTCTCACAAAACCCCATCAGGTTTGAAAAACTTTATCCTAAACTCTCCAGTTTCATCCTTGTACATAGCAAAAGGGATTATGCGCATGGAGTCCCTGTCATGGGCATCTACAGAATTTTCAGGAAAGCAGTATTGTGTGGCAAGCTCCACCCCTTTTGGATATGCATGCCGCGTCATAGTGCATGTACAAAAAGGGTGTGGCTTGCGTCAAAATAGCATGGCACTATTTTCTCAGACTGATCTGTTTGACCTGACCTGCACATGCTGCTGGCCCCCATTCTCTGTGATTTCTCTGTAAAGAGATTTTGTAAAGAATATTTGGAGGAACTATTTATGTTCTAGCTGCATTACTCTGTAGTTTTTCTTTGGAGAATGTTCTTGAAAAGGACATTCAGGAGATGGTAGCTATTAACAAAAACAAAAACAAAAACAAAAAATCCTTATGGCAGTGTTTTTCAAACTTGGCAAGTTTAAGATGTGTGGACTTCAACTCCCCACATGCATGCTGGCTGGGGAATTCTGGGAGTTGAAGTCCACACATCTTAAAGTTGACAAGTTTGAAAAACAGTGCTTTATGGATATGCAGTCTTTATTTTACTACTGCCCAGGAAAGAAGTCTCAATCACAATCCTAACGCTAACTGAGATATGCAGGCTGCTGCAAATTGTTCATTTCTACCTTAAGTAGCCTGGACCCAAAAGATTTTCTTTTCCACGTGAACTTCCCCAAGTGTTGAGATCTTCAATAGAGGTCATGCTCTAAATCAGGATGAAACCAAGAACAGATTTGTCTCAAGAGATGTTCACTCTGTGGCTACTCCTTTAAGGAGCAAGTTTAAATAGGTTTTCTTAGCTGTGTTTGGAGGTAGAATACAAAATCTTCCAGGATTTATCTTTACATTATTTATTTGATATTGTTATCAGTAAAGGACAAGTATTTGATATTGTTGCTCGGTAAAGGACAAGTAAGTAATAACCGCAAGCAACTATAAACCTGGCTGTGGCTCATTATCTAAACTTTGGTGCAGTCTTGAAGTCATTCAGATCTTTCATGCAAATGTCACTGATTATACAAAAGTAATGTGTGAAGACGATAATAATTGGCCAGCAGTAGCTTCTGGGGTCAGTGGGGCATGCATTTTATCTCAATTCGGTATCACACATTAAATATATGTTTGCAGTGATATGCTAAAGGATGCACCAAATCATACATGAATATGAATTACTTGGGTTTTTGTTTGTTTAAAACAACAACAGTGTGTCCTGAAATTAAGGTCAATGCATTTTAGGGGTCTGGGAAGATTTTTTCTCTCCACCCCTTTTGCCAGTCAACCATAGAGCTTCATATCAAATTTGCACAGTCTACCGAAAAATCCAGCCATGCCGTTACTTCCACCTCACAAGATATAAATGCCCAGAGGCTAATGACTCCATCTGTCTTGATTTCCTCTTTTGTAGATGGCAATTAAATTTCCCTCATAGGAAAAGAGGTTATTTCAGTCTCCCCTCCCCACCCCATTATTTGAAATAGGTCTCACAGATGCATCTGTGACAGTGGATCAAATGTCATGATATTTCCCACTCCAAAAGGGCAGAGCAGCACAGGATATCAGAATGGCACTGAAATGCAAGCAAATCTGTTTGAAAAACAAACACTCACACACACACACAAACACACACAAAAAATTACAAAAGCAATTAATCTTTTTCTGCCAACTTGTTTGACATATTCTGTTTTAAAATTGGAAATCATAGATAATAAACACTTCTGAAAAAAAGAAAGTGACATGGGGAAAACAATGAATGAATGAATGAATGAATGAATGAATGAATTAATTAATTAATTTAATTTTTATCCCACCTTTATTATTTTTATAAATAACTCAAGGTGGCGAACATACCTAATACTCCTTCCTCCTCCTATTTTCCCCACAACAGCAACCCTGTGAGGTGAGTTGGGCTGAGAGTGAGTGACTGGCCCAAGGTCACCCAGCCGGCTTTCATGCCTAAGGTGGGACTAGAACTCACAGACTCCTGGCGATCTTTTCCATACAGCTAAGATAAAATGCTAGCCATTATTCCTTGAGCCAGCAGAAAACTATGCCATAGGAATGATATGGCTGGCTGGGGAATTCTGGGAGTTGAAGTCCACACATCTTAAAGTCGCTGAGGTTGAGAAACACTGGTTTAGCCTAACATCTAAACCACAATATGTGTGCAGTAGGCCTATAAGTATCACTCAGCTAAAACTGATTGTAGGGGAGACTTCATATAGTCATATAATCAGTTAACACCCACCTACTAAATGAGTTGGGGGGGAATAAGTAGTAGAAGCAAGGAGGTTAAGAAAACAACATGATCTACAGGGATTTCAGAGCTATAATGTATCTCAGCAACTGCTCATAACCCGTAAATTTATAGAAGATAATTGATTTCCTTAAAGAAATCTGTGTTGTTAGTCACAAATTTCTGAATAATTAATTTAGAACATTGGACTGATGGATGGTAGACATAATTTCAATGTATTTTGTATCAGTTGTGTTTAAAATTATTATTCAGTAAATACAATCTTGATGATTGTATGATTGTATCAAACCTGAAAGCCCTGGGTGTGTATATGTATGTATGCCTAAGCTATAAATTCTAGAAAATATTACAGCAGAAACTAGGTTGACCTTTAACTACAGGATTGCAAATAGTAATCCTATAATAACTATTCTTTTATTTTTACTTTCCTTTTCCACCCAGGCAGAAAAAGGGAAATTATGGCCTTTAGCAGTCTTTTAAATTGAAGGGATAAGGATGCTGAATGTTGATTCCCTGTTAGATATAACCACATTGTATTATTTATACCTTGCTATCGTCTGTTACAAACCAGATGATCCTAAGTGGATGTCTTCTGAAAGAAAGTATTGGGTATTCAAACCCATATTAAATGTATAAAGAAAAGGATAACAGGACTAAAATATCAGAGACTTCCCCACCCTGGTAGTGTCCAGATATATTGGGATTACAACTCCCAGAATTCTCAACTAATATGGCATTTGGTTATGGGAGTCATGCTCTCACAACATCTGGAGAGCAATTCCAGATTAGAGAAGGCTGCACTAGGAATTCCTCTTAAACTCAGGCACATGTACAATAATGTCAATATGTTCATGAAGAAGCCATTAAGCCATTATTGTTATAATATAGTACCATCCAAAGTCAAGTTTCAGTAGTAGCTTACCCCAATTCTTCTTGGGTACATATGTAGAGATTCCTGTTAAGTTTTACATGCACAGCAAAAGGCTGTGGAGGATTTTCCACACTGCACATTCCCTGCTCTGTCTCATCTGTAAAGACATTTTCTGGGTTTACATATCATTGCTAAACCAGAATCATATAAACCCATCCTGTGGGGACTGGTTCATCAAATCATGGTTAAATAAATCATGACTTACTTCAGGGATATACAACTTTTATTGGGCCAAAGATCACCCTTACTCTTTGAGTGTTGCACTGGGTCTTTGTTGTTGTTGTTGTTGTTCAGTCGTTTAGTCGTGTCCGACTCTTCGTGACCTCATGGACCATAGCACGCCAGGCCTTCCTGTCCTCCACTGTCTCCTGGAGTTTACTCAAATTCATGTTTGTTACATCGGTGATGCTATCTAACCATCTCATCCTCTGCTGTCCCCTTCTCCTTTTGCCTTCAGTCTTTCCCAGCATCAGGGTCTTTTCCAGTGAGTCCTCTCTTCGTATTAGGTGGCCAAAGTATTTGAGCTTCAGCTTCAGTATCTGTCCTTCCAATGAGCAGTCAGGGTTGATTTCCTTTAGGATTGACTGATTTGACCTCCTTGCAGTCCAAGGGACTCTCAAGAGTCTTCTCCAGCACCACAGCTCGAAAGCATCAATTCTTCGGCACTCAGCCTTCCTTATGGTCCAATTCTCACAGCCATACATTACTACTGGGAAAACCATAGCTTTAATTATACGGACCTTTGTCGGCAAGGTGATGTCTCTGCTTTTTAATATGCTGTCTAGGTTTGCCATAGCTTTCCTCCCAAGGAGCAAGCGTCTTTTAATTTCATGGCTGCAGTCACCATCTGCGGTGATCTTGGAGCCCAAGAAAATAAAATCTGTCACTGCTTCCATTTCTTCCCCTTCTATTTGCCAGGAAGTGATGGGGCCAGATGCCATGATCTGAGTTTTTTTAATGTTGAGTTTCAAGCCAGCTTTTGCACTCTCCTCTTTCACCCTCATCAAGAGGTTCTTTAGTTCCTCTTCACTTTCTGCCATTAGGGTGGTATTGTCTGCATATCTGAGGTTGTTGATATTTCTCCCGGCAATCTTAACTCCGGCTTGTGATTCATCCAGCCCGGCATTTCTCATGATGTACTCTGCATATAAGTTAAATAAGCACTGGGTCTACACTCCCCAAAAGAAAGGTGGAACGCAATAAAAAATGTTATTTCATTTCATTTGCCTTTAAATGTAATTAAATAGAATTAATATAATTACTCCCCAATCTTATATTTAATCACTTTTCTGTCACATTAAAAATGATAAGGTGCTATTATTGTGGCTTATGGCTTAAAGTTGGTGTGTTAATTCAACAAACCATTATTAGCATAGTGTGTGAACTCATCCTTATTACAGCACTCAATTTGTTACTGCCTTCGGATTTCTCTGTTTCTAGGTGTCTACCAAGAAAAGTTCTGAAGCTTGCAACGGAGCACAAGTTTGCTTCTATCCTGTTTGAGTATGGAAGTGCATGTGAATGCTCTACTGGGCAATTTATAAGGGGTGCAATACTCCATCAGCTGAAGCCCAGCAGGAAGCTGGCTGATCTCTGGGTTTGCAGCTGTTGAATGGGAGGAGCAGAGAGGGTAAAACTTTTCTTGTATTTCCTCCCCCTCTTTCCTCTAGTATGCAAAAAGGTGATTAACCAGATGTTGCCCTCCCTGGATTAACCGTTAAGCAA
The DNA here is from genome assembly GCA_023362775.1 of Charina bottae. Classification (NCBI taxonomy): domain Eukaryota; kingdom Metazoa; phylum Chordata; class Lepidosauria; order Squamata; family Charinaidae; genus Charina; species Charina bottae. The sequence goes on along the minus strand of JALMGJ010000002.1, from coordinate 209,708,311 downwards.
AATAAACATGTGCTTAGGGCACCAAGGGAGGGGGAGACCACAGAGTTTTTTTCCTCTAGCTATCATGCCCTTAACTTTTTCACCTTCATACTTGACTTTAGTTTTCAGCATTTATTGAGTCTTAATGTCTTCTCAGTTAAGCAATGGAAGGGCTGATGGGCACCATTGTTGGGCTGTGCTTTGGGCATCAATTGGCCTTACTCCAGCCCTGGCTGTAAAGCTATTCACCTTTTGAAGAATACTCATAGTTTTTTTTCTGTATGAGAACTAGGGCTAGAGTCAATAAAGAGCTAAGCCATGTCTAGACCTCAAGTATTTCCCTTGCAGGTCCACCAATAACATCATGTTCTTAAATTCATATTTTTCAGCTCATTAACTTGCATCTTGATTTCAGGGGGGCTGGAGAGGCACTTTCCAGTCACCTGTAGAGCAGCTACTCCAAGGACTTAGCTACGATTTTATGCTAGCCAAAGAAGGGGCATGTATCTTTGTATGCATGAGTGAGAAAGAAAGGGTACATTTGCATAACGTTTTGTGTAACGAAAAGGGCTGGTAGGTGGAGGAATTCAGCTCCCTTCTAGCGATTAGCACAGTTAAGCGTCATGTGCAAAAGCATCATGCCAACAATCATATTTCCACGCCTGCAAGCAATTACTGGGTGGCTTCTCTTTTTTGATGCTGAATTCTTACTGTGCTCAGACTGACGAGAGATGCAATCCAATGGCGGCTTCTGCCTCACTCCTTCACCTCCTCCAAGAGGCAGCGCATTCTAACCTTGTTCTTTATGCAGGGGCAAGATTAACTCACACATATAAAATAAAACGATTGAGCTATTTTAATACTTTTCCTGTCATGCATTCAGGACCCTCTAAAGTTGTCATCAGCTACTGTTTCATTTAATTCCCTGGCCTTCGGGGTAATGTAAGAAAATTGAAGAGATTAGGAGCTCTCTTTCCTGTTCAATGCATTTGTGTTGCAGTAAATTGGTACCAACCTTCAATCTCATGGTCAGGGCTCTCCAGGGTCCTTCCACTGATATGACAACCCAGTCAGCTTGATAAACGATGCACAGCCCCTGCAGTGGAAAGAGGGAAAAAGGCTTTACTCCCTGAATTCACAATTGTCTCTCCCGTCCTAGTCAGGAAGAAACACTGAGCTGTCTTCTGATGCTCAGTGACCATTGCATTATGCAGAACTCTATTGTGCTAATTAAAACATATAATTGTCCTAATTGATTAATTTATGTACTGTGACAGACATAAAACATGATCTGAGGTGAATGGGAGGGAAGGAGAAAGACCTTACCATCTGGAGAACCATCATTTAAATATGGTATTTTGCTCCTCCTCTCTCTTTTGGGCATTTAATGAGAGCTACAGAAACATCAAAGGATGATCTAATGCAGGAATGTATAAACTGAGACACAGGATTCCATGGAATCCTTGAAAGGCTCAGATATGGCTGCCAGAGTTCTTCCAGGAGGTACCACAAACCTGTAATTTTATATGATGGAAGGGAAAAACATGAAATGTATGGAGATCGATCACATTTGCTGCATTTACAGTAATTAAGTTGATTTAAATTAAATCAACCATAGGTTTTGTTCTGTACACACCAATTTCTTTGTCTTGAGTTGCCTACGTTTGCAAAGCAACTGCCAGGTTTCCACTCAAAGGACAAGTTTGGACTTGGCCCTCCAAATTTCCCTTCCTTGATTTAGTGCTTCTTCATCATTAAGGGCATAGATTAGAACCTAGCAAACTAGCATCAAAACACTGTTATAATTTTAGTTATGGAACTGCTTCTACTGAGGAAGTAACTTAATAACTTTATGACTTATTGGGTAAAGACACGCCATACAATAAGTGGTACCTTTCTTTTCTTGGGCATGTAACCATCTCTGAGATGGTGAAAAGCATTGTGCCATTCTTCAACATGGTCTGAAATCTGTGAAACAAGTATTTTATTTATTTCTTTTTATTATATCAATGTATATAGTCGCCATCTCACAATTGCAACTCTTTTTATAAAGCTTTATTAATGTTTTCAACATATACATAAAATACAGAAAAACTAAAAAGAATGAAACAAAGAATGGTAGAAGAAAAAAGAAAACTAAAGTGCGAAAATACAGAAAAGACTATTACATGGTGGCTTCCGACTTTCTACAACAAAGATATATATATAACTCATTATCAATCTCTTACTCTAATTTAAACTAAGATAAACATTATTTCTATAAAGCATTTCCATCTCTATATGACATTCTCCTCTAAAACAAACTATCTCTCCCTCTTAAAAAAATAAAAAACCTTTTCTAACATAATTATTCACCTAATAAGCAAATACTCAAATATTATCCTATTTCACTAAAATTTTACCCCTCTCTGCCTACCAAAATAACAAAAAATAAATTATCTACATTTGGTTAATGTCCTTTTATCCAAGGTAAAATCATTATCCCCAAAACAAAAACATCAGTCTAAACCTTTAAGAGACCATCCTGATAAACCCATTTAAACAATTATCCGACTTCAGAATAGACTAAGGCATTTACATATCTCAGTATTACACACAAAGCTTTCCCCTTACAAGTCTCAAATTCAGCAGCCAGCCTTGATTCTTGGTCTCGATTTTCCAGGAACACAGCCAATTGTATCTCTCCCTTTGCGCCCGAAACTCTTCTTTCTTCAGAATCAAAGCTAACTCTCCACAGTTCAAATTTTTCTCCCTTCACTTTTTGACTTAGAAACGTTAATCCTCATTTTTTTCTTTAAAAAAGGAGCACTACTCTCAAAGTAGCTTTCACTCTTGTCTTCTTTTTCAAGTTGTTGGTAGGCTTTAGACTCCACAAGTTCTAGGAGACGATCCAGAGCTTGGGTGACGTCAAGATAGAGTTCTTTAAAGATCGCTTTCATTTCTTCCATGTCTCTCCACAATGTGTTATCGGGAGAAAAAAGATGTAAACAAGAGCCGTTCTCACAGGAAAGCAGAGGCAGATAGCTCTAAATTCAACTCCGCAGATTCAACGAAGTAGATAAATCTTTTATAATCCTCAAAACATTAAGAAAATGGCAACAAAACAGCAAAAATCTTTAAATCCCAATATTAGAATTTAAATATTAAAAAAGCCAACTTTCCAAATTAATAAATTCCAAAAATAATGAAAATCACCAAGAGCTTCGCATTTCTTTGTTGCAAAAGTCCTCTCTTCAGTAACGAACAAACAAACCAACCCTTGGTGTTTTAGAAATGGGGTGGCAAGATTTAGTGTCTGTTTTACGGCTTCGGTGCAGCCCCGAACTTGATGATATCTGCATCTCCCAGCATTCTCAATCATGGATTGATCACAGGGACTCCATTCTGCGACCCACCCACCCCCCACAAGAAAATGCTGTCCAGAGAACAAAAGGGATGATTTCCTGGATTCTCCTTACCCAGAGATTTCTTCAGGCTGCAGGGACCCAGCCTGCACCCAGAAATGCTGCACCATCAGTGCTGCTTTAAAAAGCAGTACCATTCAGTCTGCCATTCCCCACAGGAAGCCCGCCATCTCAGCATTGCACCTCTGATGGTGAACATAGGATTAAAAACAACCAAGTTGCGTGGTCAAATTCTGCAGCATTGGACAGGATGCAACTGGATTAACCAAAGAAGGTATGTACGATGCAACCATGTTCACTCTGGAAAATAACAGTGCCCCAAGAGTGTTTCTGGTAAATACTTGGAATCTCTGATAGAGTGTTCATTAAATGTTTAGAAGCAACATTTGATGGCCAGCCTCAACCCTCTGCTATACCTTCCCTTTCCCCCAGGAATGAGGCATCAGAGGTTGTGGAAAATAGAAGCCAGACGCCTCTCCATTCTTTGGAAACAGCACAAGAATAAGAGCATATATCAGCACAGATCGGGGATGAACATAATTGAAGTGGACACTAGCTGACTCCCCTTGGCTTGGCTGGGAATATTTTGGAAGGGCTGCGCCAGTAAATATGATCCTATTCTCTCCCTCACCACATGAGCTATAAACACCAAAAGAAACCTTTGGTGGGAATATACATTTCTCAATTAGTTCCGAGGTGGAACTACTTTTTATATTGATCATTTTGTCATACTGAAGACAAGCTTGTAGAATCTTCTCATGGTGATTTTACTTGATATTGGACAACCGTTCCTTGTTAAAGTTAATAATGACTTCATGCAGCAGCAGGAAAGCAAACGGATTATGTCCTTAACCTTCCCTCATCTGTTAAGTAGGCAACCCATGCCTTCAAATAATTAATTTCCATGTAAGATTAATGGAATGTCTGGAGACAGCTGGATGAAGAGAATAGCTTGAGATAATTATGGCATTGATCCCCAGGAAAAGGCCCTTAGATATCTCTCTAGTGCCTCTTAAGAGAAATTCCAAACTCGGTAACCTTTCAAAGCAGAAGCAAAAAAGTACTCAGTCTGGGTTGGTCAAAAGCACACAAGAGCAGATATTTCATGGGAGAGTATCTTTTGATATCACATTAGTTATGTGCCTCTGGCATGGCGCAGGACTCTGAGCGCAAGAGACAACACCAGACTAACTTGTTGGCAAATCCAGTGGGATGAGTTAAGGATGAATCAAGCAATCTAATTCTGCATTTAAAAAAAAATTAGAAGCTTTTTACAGACCTAAAGCAAGTAATTCAATGCAGTGCGTGTTTATCACTTGCCTGAAAGTACTACTTAGAATTGCAAGTTGATTTCTGGGCCATTATGCAAGGTTCCCCAAACAATTTTTAAAGGAATATAAGGAAAGATGAGAAGGCTGGGGAACTATTAATTGGGATGCAATTAGAAGTTATCTCCCTAAACCAAGGCAAAGACTGTCCTTGCCTGGTGAATTTAAATTATAGAAATATACCAATAAGATACACTACAGGCAGAGAATAGTTTATGAGAATTTGCCTTTTGTGGGCTGATTTTCAGGCAATTATACTTCCTCTGTGCCAAGTTTGGTAGTCTGTGATGGCTTTGAATTACACCAAAAAGATGCTCCTGTATCTTCACCTTTTCCACTTTATTATTTTCATTTCTCATCAGCTCATTTTGTCTCTGTCCTTTTCTTCTGCCAGCAACTCTTGGTTTCATGAGAAATTATACAAGGCAGATGATACAATGGTTCATAAAGCTCATGCAAAAGCTGAAGGATGGTTTCCCACATCTTTCCTTCCAACCTCTCTCCGTAGGTCACCAACAGGACATTTTGCTCCATATGGCTGCACCTGGTTGATATCTCCCCTTAAGACAATTGTACATTTAGTTTATATTTGTATTTCAAATGGCCCCATTTAAAGACAATCATTTTAGGGTTTTTTTAAATCAAAACAAATATTTATCAGTGAATAGTGTAAGAGAAAACAGATGACTGGGAGGGAGAATGGAGATGAGTAGAAGAATGGACTGATAATGGTAGTCAAGACTTCATGGAGATCATGGAAGATGGAAGTAGAAAAAGGAAGAATGGAAGAAGGAAAAGTTATTGGGAGAGTGGAAGGTAGAGAAGGAAAGAAAGGCGGCAATAGAGTATTTGGACTGGTAAGAGGTTTGGGATTGAATTATAAGAAGGTGGATTGAAAGGGAGTCAGGCAGAAGAAAGGATGTTAAGATATAGGAAGAATTAACCAAGACATTGCCATTATGGAAAAGTCTTACTCTCCCAGTAGATACTATATATAAAGGACCATGATTGCTATCACATAGAGGACAAAAATAACTAAGCTGTGTAGAAGGGTGACCCCAGATCCTGCGTGGTTGGAGGGGGTACTGGTAGGGAGAGTGGGAAAAGTAGAGGGAGAGGTGACAGCTGAGGTGAATATTCTTCCTTTTGGGTGAGACACAGTGATAGATGTAGCACTCCAGCCCCATGGGGTGAGAGAACATGGGATCAGGAGAGGCAGGAGGCACCTAGAGAGGATTGCCCAATCCCAGGAGTGAGAAAAGGTTTAGTAAGAGAAAGCCTGGGGCAATAGAGATCGGGAGAGGCTAGCCAAGTCCTAAGCTGCTGGAGTAGCCCCAGCTACTCAGTGAGTGGTTCTGAGGACATCATAAAAGGCTTATGGATGGAGGTTGGAAGCAGCCAGGAATGAGATAGGGCAAGTAGGACTGTCAGGGAGCTGAAGAGTGGAGGAGAATTGTGGTAAAGAAAGACAGAAGGAGGTGAAGGACAGGTTGTTAGAGGGGAAGGGGAATATGAAACCTGGTTCCACCCTCTAGCCTCTAGAATATCCTCTAGAACATAGTCCAGGGACTCACTCAAGAATTAATGAGATTGGGGCCCAGAAGTTGACTTTCAAGCCAGCAGTTCCCTCCCCATGAAACAGCTTGCCCTCGGAGATCAGTTAGCCCCACCGTTTCGTCCTTCAGGAAACTGGAGGAAACAATCTTTTTCCATAAAACACTCAGATACGAAGAGTTTAATTGGGGGCCAGACATATTTTTATATATCAATTGATAGAATTTTAATTTTATATTTGGTTATATGGTGCGTCAACTGACTCAAGTCTGAGGAGTAGGCAGAATACAAACTACTGTTATATAATAAAATAAAATATAACGGGTGGGGGGTGAGGAAATAAGTGAGTAGCTTAACACAATATGATGGATCCAGACATTGGTCACACTAAGTTATGGAAGATCAAAAGTAATGATGAATAGCTCAACATGCTCATTTGCATAGGTTTAGTATTCTAAATGTGATAAAATACCAACTTAGTGACCAAAAATGCCTTGCAAACATAGAAATGTTTGTTGTGCTCCATCTATTGTTCAGTTACAACAGGCGTGGGCAATCTTTTTTGACCTAGAGGCCATACCTTGTGATTCTTTCCCTGCCTGGGAACCACAGGAGACAGGAAGGGGAAAATGATTTCACAAGAGTAAGTAGTGCTGAATTTTTTAAAACTTTATTTGCATTTTTGGAAGATTCAAATACCCTAAAAATAGAAACACCAACCCACATTGGGATCGTTGTTAAGAAATGAAGTGGATGTTTTATGTATATGCAAGGCTTATGGTTTAGCAAATTCTGTTTTGTCTCTTCCAAGGGGGTTCTAAGGACTACAAATTGGGTGCTGGGGGTCATAGGTTGCCTTCCCCTGAATTGGGACTAAACAGTCACTGTAACTCAGACTAGTCTACTTCATCCGGTTGTTGCAAAGAAACACATATGCCATTCTGAGGTCCTTGGAAAAAAGGCTGGATAAAAATGAAATAAAATTAGAAGTCAAACATGAAAAAAGACAGCTACACAAGTAATTGAAATCCTATATGCAAAAGAGCAGAATGAAGGGGGGGGGGGCAGGAAGAATCAATTCTAGTCCCAAAATACAACCTGCCATTCTTTCACACATAGACTTTCCAGCTGTTAAGCTGGATACACTAATTGCAAATACTTTAAAAACCAATACTAAAATTATCACCTACATTTTTATGTCCCAAATTGTTCTTTTGTTTTTCTTGCTAGGCTGCTAAACATAACAAGGAAACCATATATTACACTAATTACACATTCCTTATTGGTCAGGAAGCAAATAAGTCATTTGGAGACAAATCTCTGTAGTTATTCATGAGACCGTTTGAGATGACAAAGACAGAGTAAATTGAGCAATCTCTCATTATATTTATTACATAGTCTTTGTGCTAATGAACAGCAAGAGGCTTTGCATAAACAATGGCTCAATTCTGGAAGGATGAACCACATTGCACACGCTGTATTGATCAGGCCAATGAATGATATTTATTTGTTTTCATTCTTGCCCATTTCTCCATTTCAAGAAGACACTGGACAGGTCAACAGAGGCCCTGAGAGCTCTAATAGTTTTGCAATTGCTCCGTAGAACAGTCCTGAAATGCAACCACAACAGTTGCTTTACAGAAGACTGCAGTGATCTTAGAGCGGATGAGTTCAGCACATTTCTGCCTTGTTGGGTCAGACCAAAAGGCCTGTCCAGTTTGAAGGAAAAAGGAGGACAAGGAGTACCATCCAATTCACCTAATCCTCAAATTCTTTTCTCAAGAACACAGTTTGGCTTGACTCAACCAATGGTGAGGAGTTCCTGGGCGTTGAGCTTTTCCCCCAATGTATCCCCCTTCTCCTTCCCATCAGTGAAGTCATTGCCCTAGGTAAGACAGGAAAGAGGAATGGGCCTACTTTCCCCAACAGGAAACGTACCAAGCAACTGAATGAATGGGAACAGAAAGTGCCTGGGACAGATCCATTGTTGTCCTGGCAGCCATGAGAGATTGAGCTTAACCTCTGAAAGAGGTACCTCACAAATTTTGAAATCCACAGGACCATATCACTTCAGAGACTGTAACAGCTGTTTTATTCTGGTGTCTGGGGAACTGTTAATATGTGGGCCAGATAATGAATGGACTCTCTGTTATGCCCAAAGAACTCTAGTCCTTAAAGGATTCCAATGATCTACTTCAACAATATATTATCTTCCCTAATATAAGATAATCTAAGGTCTGCAGCCTGAATTTAGAACTCCCATAAGAAAGCTGGGCTGTTCTAAATCTTCATCCCCTTTTCTTCAGTTGCACTGCCATTAGCAATATTTTCTCTGCATCATGAGATTGTTCTGCCCTAAATTGAGCAAATCAAATTAACAGATGACAATAATTGTTTGTATCTTTAATTTATTTGGGAAGGCATGCTCATTTTCATAATTTCCTTTCCGGGTTCACTTTCAGTTAGAATACAGAAAAAGAAAAGAAAACAGAATGCATTTGCTGTGCCCACGGAGCAGTTTTGATAAGGGGAATTATAACATTTGCATGAGATTCACTACACGGATACTGGTTTTGAACTTTTCTCTCTGAGAGTCAAAAGGTTATGCTGAAATCACATGGGTAGTGGTTTAGCTAGCTCAAGGGACCTGAAACTAGACTTTTGGTGTAAACATTCCTAAGATTGGGATATTGGACTAAGATTACAGAAAACAAGGTCAACAATAAATTAAGACTCTAAGCCACTTTTTCTGGAATAAAAGATATAAGGTGCAGACCCGCAAGCATGATGGGATCCTTGCAATCAGTCCTTGGATAAAGAATTACTAGATTTATCAAAGGCCAGTCTACATTTGAAGTTAGCTCTTAAGAAGAGATGTGGGGAGGGATGAGCAATTTTCTTTTGAGGGTTGTATCTGGACCACACTTCAAAAAGGAGGCAGGGTCAGAACAAACAACTAGGCTGAAGTTGACAAAAACTAAATGGAATTTAATTCATACTTGCACTTCAATGTATTTAAATGTTAATTAATTAATTAATTAATTGTAACTACATATTGCATAATTTCTTTCTTCTGAACCATAGCCAAGACTTTTGGGGCCACATGCATCTCTAAGGCTTCTGGTTGAATAACCATGGTTTAGCTAGATGCCAAAAGTGGTTTCTTTTCCAGGCTGATTCTGTTTTAAACGACCAGCCAGCCAACATTCCCATTTATTTTGCTTTCCTTTTTTCACTCTATGTTTGCAAATATTAATAGTAATGCTAAATCACTGGACAGAAGAAAGTGAATTTATTCAAAAAGCACCTTTTCTTCCCACTCTTTTTAGTAGAAAATGAGAATGGGTGGGTTGAGACCCTGCTGATCCATAGTTTTCTCTGGCTTCCTCTCAGAAAATCTCATTTTGGGTCCATTCTCTGTAGAATCCTGAAATAATTTTCTACTACATCACTGGGGAGGCCTTTACATATATTCCTGCCTCTCTGCAAGGTCATTCAGTCATATTCTAGAGAGCATAAAATTTCTCGGTGGTATTACTAAAATCTTACTAAATAGTCACAAAACACCACTGATGTTCCTCCCCCACTTTACAAATTGTATCATTACCCAGACTTGAATAGAAATTAATAATAAATGCACCATCTACTCTAAATTCTGGACTATATCCTTTTATAAGACTGTTTTGACCTATGTATACTTTAAATGAAATGTTTTGAAGTATACATCATTTATTTAGCACTTATGTTTGTCCCTTTTGCTGTGTGCCCTATTATGCTTCCCTCTTCAGTTTGAAAGCAGAGAGCTCCAAATTCCTTCAATTTCTTCTTTCGTATGAAAAAGATGGATCATCTTGAGGAAAGCCTTATAGAATTAAGAAAAGGCTCATTCTGATTTCAGCTAGCAGGAAGGGAGGATCTCCAGGTTAAGGAGAAGATAATTGGCCAAATATAATGTACTTTACACTTTGATCCATGGGGACTAGAAAGAAGGCACTCCAGAATTCAAGAGCACATATGTATTTTAATTTGTATGCAACCCATATGGTTATGTTCAAATTGGGGAATCATTAACCGAGTCAAAATTTTAAATGCAGACTGATAGGAGTTTGCAGGAGGAAGCAATAACATTTGAATCTGGCTGCAAAGGTTTGTAAGTAGAGGGTCAAGGGAAATAGCAACTTCAGGTGAAAGATCAAATAGATAGAGATCCAGGAAGAGATAAGAAACTGCTGATAAACAGGATTCAGAGCTAGAATTAGAGACCTGTGGGCAGAAAGGGGATGTCCCAAGGAATAAAGAGGAAGAAACAAAACTCAGAAGAGCTAGGAATTGTTTGTTATTATGGTGTTTCCATCTTGTAATTTTAATACCATTTTTTTATCTTTTTCTTTTCTCAATTTATATGTAGGCTGACCATATTTCAGGATGGCAAAACGGGATGGGGTCTTATGTAATATTCTGTATTTATGAAAAAGACAGGGGTCCCTGCCCCCCAGTCTGCACGATTGGTTTCCACCTGCAAACCCCACCCCCTGGTCCACGCGATTGGCTCCTGCCTGCAAACCCTGCCCCCAGTCCACGTGATTGGCTCCTGTCTGCAAACCCCGCCCCCTGGTCCACGCTCTGGCTCGGATCCTCCTTCTGCGCCATTCCCGATGGGTTTGAAAAATGGGACAAAATTGAGATTTTTATGAAAACGACGGGACGATTGAAAAATGCTTAAAAAACGGGACTGTCCCGTTCAAAACGGGACATTTGGTCAGCCTATTTAGATGGCAACCATTTCCTTGGCTTATTTGCAAATTCAAAATTCTTTTGTTTTGCATAGTTCGTTTTTACTTCCATTTCTCTTACTGTTAACAAAGACAATTGCAACAATATGTGTTAGATTTCAATATTCTTTAAATATATCTAAGATGGGATGCAACCCTATATAAAATTGCATTTCAAAATCTATGGAGAAATTTAGATAAGAACACTTTTGGAGTGTTCTTGGAAGTGTCTGTCTAAAACAGGGCTTTCCAAAGTTTTCCCGTGGCGACACAGTGTCGCCGCGGGAAAACTTTGGAAAGCCCTGTTTTAGACAGACACTTCCAAGAACACTCCAAAAGTGTTCTTATCTAAATTTCTCCATAGATTTTGAAATGCAATTTCCCTGCGGCATTTTTCTCCTGTCTTCTTTCTTTTAATACTCTGTGCTCAAAATTCAAAGGCTTTCTTTCCACTCTCCCCTTGACTGATCATGGGTAAGTGGGAAGGAGACATGGGAAGAATGGGTGCTGTTGGTGTGTCGCCGCGGGAAAACCCGGAAGTGCCGCCATTGCGGCAGCGTGCAAAAACCCGGAAGCGCTGCTGCCGCTTTCAGGTTTTTGCGTGCCACCGTTGGTGTGTCGCCGCGGGAAAACCCGGAAGCGCTGATGATGATCAGCGCTTCCGGCTTGTGTGGCGACACACCAGACTGTGTGTGGTGACACACTTTTGTGTCGCGACACACAGTTTGGAAAGCTCTCGTCTAAAACATCTAAAAGACACAGCCTCCAATAGTTATACAAGTGGGAAACACAGATTTCTCTTCAGATCTGAATCTAATTACAATGTGACTTCTTTACATGTCCCAAATGAGGACTCTGGGAAATGCACAGGTTGCTGTAATAGTAAGATTTGTTTTATATTGTTTATAAAGAGTAGGATAAAAAACAATATTAATTTTACCAAATTTAGGTTGGCCATTGTAAAGTCAAGGATCATTACAGTGAGAGATAGTAGTTGTGATTAAAATCCACTGCAGAATACAAATACTCCAACATGTTCACACTCCATGAATATATATGAAAGAACAGTAACAGAAATATCAGATTGAATTCCTGAAATAGCCACTTCAGTTTAACCTTCTTCTGGTAGAGAAAAGGGACAGGGATTCAAGCTTCCTGCAATGGCAGTAAAGGCCATCTGTCACTGATTGTGACTATGGTCTGTTTACTATTCTGTATGGGAGGTTTGCTCAAGCACCCATTCTTCCCATGTCTCCTTCCCACTTACCCATGATCAGTCAAGGGGAGAGTGGAAAGAAAGCCTTTGAATTTTGAGCACAGAGTATTAAAAGAAAGAAGACAGGAGAAAAATGCCGCAGACTTTCAGAATGGTTTCTTTAAAACCCAGATGCATGCACAGAGAGTGCCCCCTCTGCTTTATTTCTATTGAAAAGCAAGTCTTTCAGAAGACGAAAGCAAAGGAAGGGCCACCCCTTTCAATACAGTTCCCCCTCCTTTTCATTGCTGGAGATGGAGGAAATGTATTAGTCCAAGAATATTTGTTATCAGAACTGCTGAATAAAAGAACAGCCTTGAGGAAAAGGAACTGAGTGAGTGAGAGTGGAGCAAGAGGGCATCTGTGATTCCATAACAAAAGGCATACAAGAAGCAGTTGTACTCAGTCAAAGGAGGAATTCTTGCAGCAGGCAGGTGGCTGAACTAACTAGAGTAAATTATCTACTCCTTATCATAAATGAGGACAATGTCCTTCACACACGGAGGTCCTAGACCACTTTGCAGAGCTGCATGAAGGAGGGTACCTACTATATTTTATGGGTTTGAATTTTCACACACAAGTTTGCATTTTTGACAAGGCAGTAGCATTGTGTTCAATCAGTATGTGGGATGTGTATTTTTCCCCTAATGATGTTTTCACTCAGGAGCTATGTAGTCCTTGAGAAAGGAGAAGTTCTTTAAAGGTCTTCAGTCAAAGCCAGACAAAACTGAATGAAGATTTGCACCAAGTGTCTTGAGGAAGGAAAACAGAGAACACATAGTATGTGTGTAGGTTTCATGCTATCAAAAATTAAAAACATGGTAGCAATTGTAAAACAAGCTTTGATTTGAACTGGCTTTGTGAAAAGGTTTTCTTCTGTAACCCAAGGACTCCAGTGTTTAATTTATCAGTAAGATTTGACACTTTAAAACTACTTTCACCAACTAAAAATTTGCATCTAATTAAATCAAGCTACTGAGTGTATTTATGTCAATGATCTCCAGCCTTGTGCCAACAGCTCCTATCCCCACAGTTAGGATAATCATTGGTCATCAGGGCTAGGGATAATGGAAGCTTAGGCCAACAGATCTGGAGGGCACCTGGTTTGGGAAGACTGATTTCTGTCAATTGGCAATAATCTTGAGAGGCATTCCTTCCTGTACTTGAGAGAAGGGAAAATACATCCTCTAAAATTCCATCTGTTCTATCATACTTGCTTCATCTCACCTGCAAATGTATAAAAATTCAATTACTTCAAATTGATATGATTAACCAGCTATTTAATAGATGGTTATAACCACTTTGTGGTTTGCTCTGAATAATTCTGGCAAGGCTATATTTCAGTTATGCATCTGGTTCAGGTAACTTTGTTAGTCTTTAGGAAAATGATGTGTAAATTTTTCTGGGCAGAGGCTGTACTTTGCACTGGAGTGGTGTATCAGGATTACACTCTAAAAAACAATCGATGAGGTCAAGACAAAAACTGATTTTCATTTTATTTGCATTTACATGTAGTTAAAATTAAATATAATTTACATCTACTCTTTCGTACTAAAGAGCATTATGTAAAAGCCTTGACTGACCAAAGCCATGATGGTAACACCCATGAGCCCATCTGGTGATGACTGCAGCATAGATTCCAAGCTTGTGACTTGGAATGTAAAAGGAGTAAATGGTTTTTTGTTGTTGTTTATTCATTCAGTCACTTCCGACTCTTCGTGACTTCATGGACCAGTCCACGCCAGAGCCCTCTGTCGGCCGTCACCATCCCCAGCTCCCCCATGGTTGAGTCCGTCACCTCCACAATATCATCCGTCCATCTTGCCCTTGGTCGGCCCCTCTTCCTTTTGCCTTCCACTTTCCCTAGCATCAGCTTCTTCTCCAGGGTATCCTGTCTTCTCATTATGTGGCCCCAGTACTTCAGTTTTGCTTTTAATATCATTCCCTCAAGCGAGCAGTCTGGCTTTATTTCCTGGAGTATGGACTGGTTTGATCTTCTTGAAGTCCAAGGCACTCTCAGAATTTTCCTACAACACCACAGTTCAAAAACATCTATCTTCCTTCGCTCAGCCTTCCTTATGGTAAAAAAGGTAAAGGTACCCCCCGCACATTTGTGCAGTCGTGTCCGACTCTAGGGGCCGGTGCTCATCTCCGTTTGTTAGCCAAAGAGCCAGCGTTGTCCGAAGACGCTTCCACGGTCATGTGGCCGCATGACACGCGCGGAACGCTGTTACCTACCCACCGAAGTGGTACCTATTAATCTACTTGCATTTGCATGCTTTCGAATTGCTAGGTTGGCAAGAGCTGGAGCTAGTGCAGGAGCTCACTCTGCACGCAGGGCTAGGGATTCGAACCTCCGAACTTGCAATCTTACGATCAACAAGCCTGGCGTCTTACCCGCTGAGCCACCACGCCCCCTTCCTTATGGTAAAGAGCATGAATTAACAAATAAAATGAAAGAAAGAAAAATGGATATGTTGGGTGCTCTGTAACACTAAGGAAAAGAGGAAGTAACAGATGTGGTTGGTAAGGAGTAGACTTGAATTCATGCAGGGAAGGGAAGGTGTAGGTTTAATTATTAAGGACTACAATGAATGTCAGAAAGTACAAATTTAGGGTCATTTAGGTTCTTGTTGATGATAAGTAAGTATGAATCTATAGGATGATGACAGTCGTACACTCCCTTCCAGTGAATGGTGAATAATTTCTTCAGTAATGGAAGAAACAGAGATGAGTTTAAGGGGAAAATCTGTAATATTGTGAATGTTCCTTACATTCCCTGAATGAAATCCAAGGAAAAGAAGTATTCTGTTAATGAATAGATGAGTGGAAGTGAGATGAGAGAGTATAGAAAAAGTGTCTGAACCACTCAGGGACCCAATACTGTAATTAATGAGAATGGTGACTGTTTGGTATCTTCTTAGAAAAAAATGGCTTTGAATATGTGGTTCAAGCATAATTCTATTTATATGTACACATTTATTTATTTATATCTCAAATTTCATCACTGCCCATCTCCCTCAAAAGAGGGACTCTGGGCGGTTTACAATAAAACTAAAACTAAATACAGATTAAAATACGATAAAACAGTACCTCTTCAATATAAATATAAAATAATATAAAATAATATAAAATATAAAATATAAAATATAAAATATAAAATAATATAAAATATAAAATCCAGGATGGTGATATTAAAAGTTCTTAAGTTGTCAAGTTGACACATGACAAAGGAATTAATATAAATATAAAAGCATTATTTATTTGATTGTTTATGATGAAAGGTTGAGACAATTAATTAAAAGGAAGGATGGTGAAAGGTTCCTGATGTGGGACAAGCCTTTATTTAGTACTGTCAGGAGTGGATCCTGGGGGGAAAATGGACAGGGGGAAAAAAAGTGAAAAAAATGAAAGTAGTATGACTACAGGAAGGGGAAGTTTAAGTCCTGTATGAAAAAGAATTAGAAGAAGCATTAATCTGCCATCAGAAATGATGGAAAATGGATATTAGGAAAGGGATGTGAAAGCTGTTTGGAACACCACTTATCACCCCAGCATCCAAAATCTAAAAGCATCTTAGATATCAAAAGCTCTAGATAAGAGCACAAGCTTAACTCCAATCCTAAATACCATCAAGATGGGCACTGTCTGAACTTCTGTGTGCATGCTGTTCCATAGAAATGGAGCAAAGACTTGGAAAAGTTGTCTCCTGGCTGCTGTACCCTGAATCTCATAGAAAAAGACAACTATCAGTGTCCCACCTTGGGAGCAAGGATGCGGATGAAAAGAAAAATCAGTATACTGTAAGAGAATGAGTGCTGCCTTAAATGAAGATGAGACATAGATGATGCAATTAGAGAAAGAGTAAAATATGGATGTGGTTTGCTAATAGAGTGACTGTATGACTTGTTGAATAAACATGTGAAGACTGCATCTGTGACAGAGGACAGTTATTGTTCCCTTACACAAAGGGAAAGGTTGCAAGAGTGAATGTGAAAACTCCAGGGGGATTACTTTATATCATATGCCTGGGAAGGTGTGTGGCTAAATTCTAATCAAAAGGATATGAGATGTGACAATGAATACAATTTGGAAAGTGCAATGCAGCTTTATGCTAGACAAGAAAATCAATGTCCATGGGATGAGGTTATGACAAGCAAGATGGCATACATGACATTGTGATCCAAGCCCCACCCCTTTTATATGCATCAAATACTGCAGGGAATATGCACACCAGAGTTCTGCTCTTCAGTCTACCAAGAAATGCATAAATATGAAAAAGAAAGCTTATTGCATGTTTGTCGATTTAGAGAAAGCATGTGATAATACTGAGCAGAAAGAAGGAAAGGATATATCATGTCCCCTTGTTGTTTAATGTATTTATGGATAAATGTATAATGAATGCTTGTGGTGGCATTAGAGGTCTGTCGGTTGGGGTTATGAATATATGTATACTTTTGTATGTAGAAGATAATGTGTTGTTAGCTGAGGACCTAAGTTGTACCAAATGTTGAACAATATGATACAATGAGTAGTATGGATTTGAAAATTAAGCCGCCCAGAGTCACTTTTATAGTGAGATGGGCAGTGTATAAAATAAATAATTTTCTATGGGGTCACCACTCTCAGGACTCATAGCAGAGATTGTAATGCAACATCTAGAAAGGATGGCACTCCCATGCATACAACCGAAAGTATGGATCCGGTATGTAGATGACACCTTCGTCATAATAAAAAGGAACAACTGGAGGAAACACATGAAACCATCAACAACATCTTCAAAGGAATAAAATTCACAAGGGAAGAAGAAAACAACAATACACTACCCTTCTTGGACATCCTCATCAGTAGAGGAAATGATGACATTCTAGAAATACAAGTCTACTGGAAATCTACCCAAGTGCTCCACTACGTAAGCAACAACACAACCTCCCACAAGAGGAGCTGTGTAAGAACACTATTCAGATGAGCACAAATGCACTGCAGCAACCCAGAACACCAGAAAAAGGAAACAGACCACTTATATTGTTCCAAGATGGCGACCGGGAGTGGACACGGAGCCGTGAGCTGCTGTGAGGGGCGTCTTGGGGCTCGGTTTTAGAGTTTTAGAGTCCAGACCCCCACCTTCATTTACCATTACCACCCCTTCGTTCCATCTGGTAGGGGGATTGGTTAAGGAACCCCAGAATTGTGTGCTACGGGGAACGGAGAACAGAGAAACGGAGGAAGAGAGCAAATCCGGCGGCTGCAGCTCCCGGTCAGAGAACTGGAGCGCTAATTGTGTGGCAGACCTGGAGTCCAGACCCTACCTTGTTTGCCATCTGGTGGGGAGAAGCGGCGGAGGAACTGGGACAGAGTGGCTGCGGGAGATACTCGGCAATGCGGAGGTTCGCGGTGTGCCTGTAGCAGCCAGGAGCGGTTTTGCTTTGCTGGGCTGATGGGAGGCTGCATCGGCTGGAGGATTGTCGGGGCGGTGCGGTCTTGCTGGCCCTGGGTGGCATTTGGCTTGTGACCTTTGGGGGGTGGTCTCTTTGGCCCCCTCGGCGAGTGCCCTGGTGAGTGCCCTGGCGAGTGCCCTGGGAGAGCGACCGGTGGACTTTGGCGCGAAAGACCTTCAGACATCTTGGTGGCCCGGACTCCTAACTATTATTGGATTAGCTGAACGACGAGCCCCAAATGCGTCATTATAGTACAACTTGGACTCCTCCCTACTCTGCTAGTGTTTTAATTGGACCCAGGAGATGTTGGAGATCGGGTGGACTTGGGGAGAAGAACCTGAGACTCAGACATTGGACATTGGACTGGCCTTAACATCGTTTGCCACAAGGACTAACATCATAGAGGACTGTTTGTTTGAATATAACAACTTGGAGTGATCCATTGGTTCCTTCCCAGGCAAGCGGCAGTGGGTTGGGTCCCTTGGTGTGAGTGCTGGCCCCTCAGTAGGTGAGAGATACTGGGTGGGGCTAGGAGTGTTTGTTTGTGTGTTTGAGTGCTCCCTGAGTGTTCTCAGTGGGGAAGGAATGATTGAGATGCCCCTCCTCCACTAGTGAGAGGAGTTGAGGGGGGTGTATAGTAGAAGTGTTAGTAGTGTTTGTTGGGGAGTGTTGGGATCCCAACAGTGCCGAGAGCGTGAGCTGGTGCACTGGGGGGGTCCCTCCACTGCCTAGGATTGAATTTGCTTGAGAGGATGAGTGTATGGTGTAAGGGACCTATGTTGAGACCCAGGATTTCCGGGGGTTCGGGAGTGGAGGCTACCGACCTAGGAAGCTTGGGGGGCTGTAGGGCAGGCCAACTGATAAAAGTGGTGACAGGTCGGGGATGTTATAACGGGAACTGGAGGGCAGGCCATCATCGGGGAAGACGCCCCCGGTGTTTGTTACCAGTGGCGTGTTCCGGCCCTCCAAGTTCATTCTCAGGCCCTGGACGACAGATCCTTGAGTGCCCTGGTCTCCGGCTGATGCTTCTCAATGCCAGGTCGCTGAACAACAAGGCCCCTCTCATATGCGATTTGATTGCAGAGGAGGGGGCAGACCTGGCTTGTATCACCGAGACCTGGCTGGGCCCTGAGGGAGGGGTTGCCCTCTCGGAAATGTGCCCGGCCGGGTTTCAGGTGTGGCACCAGCCGAGACACCGGGGCAGGGGAGGTGGGGTGGCGGTTGTCATCCGAGAGTCTCTAATGGCTCACAGGGGCATTGCTCCACAAGTGGCCGGTTATGAGACCCTGTTTTTTAAGTTGGGTTCCCGAGAACAGTTGGGAGTGTTGCTGCTGTACCAGCCTCCCTGCTGCGTAGCAACCTCCCTGCCTGAGCTGCTGGAGGCCGTCTCCGGGCTGGCAGTGGAGTTCCCCAGACTTACGGTTTTGGGGGACTTTAATCTGCCGTCCCTGGGACGGGCCTCGGAAGCGGCCCGGGAGTTCATGGCTACCATGGCAGCCATGGGCCTGTCTCAGATAATTAGGGACCCGACTAGAGACAGTGGCCTCACTCCGGACTTGGTATTCTTGTCTGAGCAATGGCAAAGTGATCTGAGGGGAGAGTTAGACCTGTCCCTGTTGTCATGGTCAGACCACGCCCTGGTGACTCTGAGACTCTCGTACACCGCCCCACTCCGCAGGGAGGCGGGACCCATTCGATTGGTTCGCCCCCGGCGACTGATGGACCCTATGAGGTTTCAGAGGGAGCTGGGGAGTATACCCGAGGATCTGTTGCACGGTCCAGCAGAGGCCCTGGCGGCAGCCTGGAATAAAGGGGCCGCCGGGGCCCTGGATAGGATCGCGCCTATGCGACCTCTCTTCCCTCATTCGACCCGTCACTCCCCGTGGTTTACGGAGGAGTTGAGGGTTTTGAAGAGGGTTAAGAGACGTCTGGAGCGCCGCTGGAGGAAGACAAGGACTGAACCTGATCGGACACAAGCTAGAGCCACTGTTAAGGCCTACCTTGCGGCGGTAAGAGCGGCAAAACGTGTATATTTCTCCGCTCTTATTGCCTCTGCAGAATGCCAACCGATGACCCTGTTTAAGATAACGAGATCTTTGTTAGGTCAATCTAAACCAGTGACCTATTTACAGGGTCGATCGGAGGAGTTTTCTGAGCATCTGCAAGAGAAAATCGCTCAGATTCATTCTAAGTTGGACTCTATGCGTGATACACGGTCTGGGGAGATGACGGAGACACGTACTTACTCTGTTATCTGGGAACAGTTCGATCCTGTTGGACCTGAGGAAGTGGACAGAGTCCTCCGGATTGTGAAGGCCACCACTTTTTATCTAGGTACATGTCCCTCCTGGCTAGTAAAATCGGCTCGGGAGGTGACTTATGGTTGGGTCCAGGCGATGATCAATGCATCTCTGGAGGAGGGGGTGTTCCCAGCAGCCTTTAAGGAGGCCCTGGTGCACCCCCTCCTCAAGAAGCCATCCCTGGACCCTACTGTTCTGGACAATTTTCGTCCAGTCTCCCACCTTCCCTTTTTAGGGAAGGTGGTGGATAAAGTGGTGGCGTCGCAACTCCAGAGGATTCTGGATGAAACGGATTATCTAGACCCCTTTCAGTCATGTTTCAGGCCGGGATATGGGATGGAGACTGCATTGGTCACGCTTATGGATGATCTCTGGCAAGGACGGGATGGTGGTAGTGCATCCATCCTTATCCTTTTAGATCTCTCAGCGGCTTTTGATACCATCGACCATGGTATCCTTTTGGGATGGCTCAGGGAGTTGGGGGTGGGCGGTGTGGTGTTGCAGTGGTTCGCCTCCTTCCTCCAGGGCCGTTCCCAATCAGTGATGATAGGGGAGGAGAGATCTGACCCACGGCCCCTCCTGTGTGGGGTGCCACAGGGTTCGGTGCTCTCCCCTCTCCTGTTTAACATCTATATGAAGCCACTGGGTGAGATCATCCGTCACCACGGGATGAAATACCATCTATATGCTGATGATACACAGCTGTATATTTCCATCCCGGGTGAAGTAAGTGATGCAGTTGCCACCCTATCTCAGTGTCTGGAGGCTGTGGGGGCCTGGATGGGGAACAACAGGCTTCGACTGAACCCTAGTAAGATGGAGTGGCTATGGATTGATGGCCGCTCGGGTCCTAGGAAGTTGTCATCTTTGGCTCTAGATGGGGTGGCACTACCCCATTCGGAGCCTGTGCGGAATCTGGGGGTTCTCCTGGACTCACGACTCCTGCTGGAAGAGCAGGTGGCAGTCGTGGCCAGGAGGGCCTTTGCACAACTTTGGATTGTGCACCAGTTACGCCCTTTCCTGGACCGAGATGCCCTCCAAACAGTCACTCATGCCCTCGTCATCTCCCACATAGACTATTGTAATGCGCTCTACATGGGGCTACCCTTGAGGAGTATCCGGAAGCTTCAACTGGTCCAGAATGCGGCTGCGAGGACAATTATTGGGGCCAGAAGATCGGCCCATGTGACACCGTTGTTACGCGAGCTGCATTGGGTACCGGTTTGCTTCCGGGTACAATTCAAGGTGTTGGTTATCACCTTTAAAGCCCTACATGGCATAGGACCAGGTTACCTGAGGGACCGTCTCATCCCCAGAACATCGACCCGTCCCACCCGTTCAGCTAGAGAGGGCTTGCTACGGACCCCATCGCTTAAAGAGTTTCACCTAGCGGGGTCCAGGAAGCGGGCCTTCTCTGCAGTGGCGCCCGCCCTTTGGAATATCTTAGCCCCGGAGCTGAGGCTGATGTCCTTGCTCCCAGCCTTCCGGAAAGGCTTAAAGACCTGGTTCTGCCGTCTTGCCTGGGAGGGAAACGTCAACAGTTCCTCTTGGGGATGGCTGGCCCCTTGAAGCCTCCCAGTGACTTATTTTAATATTCTTCTTGGAATTTATATTTTGTATTTATGTAATTTTATATATAATCTCTATTTTGCTGTGCACCGCCCAGGGTCCCCGTTGGGGGAGATGGGCGGTAATATAAACTTAATAAAATAAATAATAAATAAATAAATATATAGCACCTTCCAGCAAAATGGATACCCACGCAACTTTATCAAAAAGTGCCTGACCACTCAACCCACCACAGCAAAACCAACAGAAGCTATGAGAAGGATTACACTGCCATAGATCAGAAACATTGCAGAAACTACTAATAGACTGTTACAACCACATGGCATCACCATAGCACATAAACCAACCAAAACCCTTCAGAACATTGTAAGTAACCCAAAAGACCCAGTAGCCCAAGATGAAAAAACAGGAGTTATCTACAACATACAGTGTAAGGACTGTAGCAGCCACTATGTAGGACAGAATGGCAGAAGACTAGCAGAACGCATCCATGAACACCAACTAGCAGTCAGAAGAAATGATGAAAACTCCTTAATCGCACAACACATGGACAGACTCAACCATACTTTCAACTGGGAAACTGTGAGCATCTTAAACCAAGCCAAATCCAAAAATGCTAGAGAATTCCTGGAAGCTTGGCACTCAGACAAAGCAGCCATCAACAGACACATAGAGGTAAACAACATTTACATACCATTCATAAGAGACAATAGAAAAGCCAGAAGACCAGAACACCTCCTTGCCAGCAATCAACACCCAGATATGCAAAGTTTAACACCAGGATTAGCACCAGAGGAACAATCAAACAGTACAATATACCCTAATCAAGGAACTATTAACTCAGTCAATCAACCAAGCAGCAAAAAACAGCCCAATCAAGGAACTACCAAGGAGAGAACAACACCCCCACCAACACAAGCAGGACAAGCCATGGTACATAAATAGAGAGCAAGTCCCACTCCCTTTTCGCACTGAAGATGTTGCCTAGCCTGGCAATGAAATGTCTGCAAGAAAACAACAAGTCTCAGAGAGCACCAAGGACTTCACAATAAATAAATTATTTATTTATTTATTTATTAATGTATCCAAGATAGTTACCAAGATAGTTGTGTTTGAAAGTGACAGTGGAATGAATGATTGAAAGTAAAAATCTAGGAAATAGATTAATTTGTGTGCATTGGTAAACAAGTTGGGGAAATGGAGAAATTTTAAGTATGCAAATGCTTGTAAAATGGTAATTGGTAATGTGGTCTGTTGCAAGTAATTTGTTAAAAGAAGCAAAAATTGCTGAATATAACTGCTTTTGAGAGTTGGGTATGTTAGAAGAAACATAAAAGTAAATGGAATGCAATGATAATGGGTTATTTAAGAAGTGGATGTGGCAAAACAAGAAAATATAGGGTCCAGATAGAATTAGTGGTGAATGTATGTAAATTGAATAAAACATTAATGATCAGTATGAATGATGTACTTTTGGTCCTGTGGAGAGAATGAATGAGGATCAAACTGAAAAACTAAAGGGTGATGGGAGAGTAACTGGGTCAAGAGGAAGTGGAAGAGTGAGTAGTTATGACTGGATGGAGTTGATGAGATCTTTAAAAGGAAAGATATGAGAAGTTGAAAGAACAAAAGTCAATGTTATGAAGCAGTATTTGATCATGGTGGAAGCAAAGATGATTTCAAAGGATACTAAATTATGGAGAGGCATAATCAACAGTATTGGTGAAAATTAGAATTAGTGACATTTCCTTTCCTTTTCCTCATCTAACTTCTTTGGCTGAGGTATATATCTCTTACTCCATGCTGCATAATACAGCTTAACCCAAAAGGGGATAGTGTGATGGGTCTGCATGTAGGTAGGTATATATGTAGATATAATTAGATGATGACACTCCAGTCACATATTTAATTATTTCTTCCTTTTCCAACCCATAAAAAGTATCTATTCAGCTATACAGTACAAATCTGTAACAACTTGACATGACTTGCAGCTCAGATTGTGAATACCTGATTAAGGGCTATCCCCAACATATCTATCTCAAGAAACTTCTGGGATTTCCCACAATTATTTGTTCATATTCCCATGCCTCCTGCCAAAAGTCATATAGAATTTGCTGTGTTCCCAGCTTTCTATGCTTTTAGTGGGAGGCCATTCCTCCCCCTGTCCATCTTTTCTTCCCTGAAAGACTCCAATGCTAAGCAGGCATGATTCTAAGGTTCATAGCAAATGTTTCACAAGAATGAGTCACTGCAGGCCATCTATATATTGTTTCCCACTTCCTGTCAAGACGAATCTTGAAGAACGGTTTGAGCATTGGTGCAGTGGCCTGCTTGATAGCTTCCCTTGACAAAGCTTTACTAGAGTTATAACTAGAGGCCACCCATCTTGTTTCCCTTGAATAAAGATTTGAGCTTCAGCAAATTCATTCAGCATTATAATTTGCCCTCTTTTTCTTTTCAGTGAAGAGCAATGAAGGAGGGAACAAATGCTCCTTCTCTTATTCTATGGAAGTTTTTAATGCCCTTTCCTATAAGCACAAAAGCACCACACATTTGTCTCCATCGTAGCCCGTCTTTGAACCATGAGTATCTATAAACCATGCTATCTATAAAAGTTTGGAAAGTAATATCAAAGTGACTGTTGAAGTAAATCTCACTTCTGGGTAATGAAACAAAACACTATCACTCTGTGAATATCCTTTCTTTAACTGTTCTATGTTCATGAAGGCCAGTTAAGAGAAATAGATAAAGTTCATCAGGTTGATGGGAGCTTAGTCAAATGAAGATCTAGATAAGATCCCCTCCACTGAAGAGCCTTCTTTGAAAGATTAGAAACACAACTTTTAATCAGCCTTGAAATTTTATTATATTTTTTAAAATGATAATAAAGGTACACTAAGATTGGAGAAAGCTGCCTAATCTTATATTAACTTTCAGTGGCTCTCCAGGGTTTCAGACAGAAGTAGAAAGATGTGTATTTTGCTTTATTACACCTAATAGAGTTTCTCATGAAGTTTCTTAACTGTTCAGCCTGAAGAGGACTCCTCTGATTTGTATGTGAATTCTAGGAGGAGAAAAGTTTTGACATTCATACAGCTGAAGAAAAAGCTTTCCAATTTTGCTTTGGATATTATTTTAGCCTGCAATCCTGTCTTCACTCACTTTTGAGAAAGACACATCCAAGTGAACATGTATTGCTAGGTGAAATTTCAGTTCCATCTGTGTTTGTGTGTGTGTGTGTGTGTGTGTGTAAGTATGTTTCATTTGCTGTTTGGAAGAAGCCTTCATTAAATTTTATCTGAATCTTTAGGTGAATGTAATAACTCTACAGAATATATTAATTCCACAGTGCCTAGAATTAAGCTAAATTGCAATTCTGGACCTTCATCTCACTGGACTATCTCATACAAAGCTATATTAGCCTCAGGTCTTTATGTGTTATGGTTTCTTACCATAACTGCGGAATATGAAACAGGCCAAACCTTGCTTCAGAAGTAACTGGATGCTGCTTTCTCTGTGTCTCTCTTGCTTTTTGTTTGTTTGTTTGTTTTTACGAAGTAACAGCAATTGACAGCTTCTTGAAGAAACAATACCGACTAACCAACAAAATTGCTGAAGTCTTGAACAGCCAGGATTTTGATATATGTCTAGTTCTGGAAACTATTTGAAAAATCATCAGAAGACTAATCCCTATTAAGCAATATTTTATGAAACATTACTTTTCATAATTCTTAACATTGTTTCCACACACATATTTTTCTTCATTAAGTGGTTTCTCCCCCCCCCTCTCCCCCATTGAAATGTCTCTGTTCAGTGTCTGGGAGACTTAGATAAGAAATTCTAAGAGCCATGAAATTATACTTTTGATTTTTGAGTCACTAGCTTTGCAAATAAATGTTTCTGTGTTAAGATCATGGGATGATACATAGGTGGGGAAAAAAAGGATTAAATACTTCATTGAAGAATTAGAATTGAATTGGATCCTGGTGTGCAGCTGGCAGATGATACAGTTCTATTAGCCGATTAATATTTATATCAGCCCTAGCACATCCCATCCAAGTTTCATGTTGTCAGGTGCCTGCTGAACCCCATGGCACTCTGGTAAATCCATTGCTGATGTAGGGAGTCCTATGTACTCCCACTGGGGGTGGGGTGGTTCTTCCTGTTTCTGTAGCTTATTTTTAGGGACTGACCAATGAAAGTAGCAAAAAGGAAAGTAGTTCATATTTACTGTACATTATCCTTTGCTCAACCAGAAGCATTGGGTTCAGTGTAAGTATAAATGACTGGGCAGCAAGAAACATGGGGAAGGAGAAATGAGAAATACATACAAACTCTTATAAATCACTTTTCTGGGTGCACAGTTGGTAATTAATCAGGCCCAAATAGATACTGCTTTGTCATCTTCTGAAATATCAGAACCTTGAATGACACCCCACTCTTACCCTTGAGTTCTAGAATTGGCCTTGCACATTAGACTGGCTCAATATCTTGCTCAGTTTCTCCTTTGCTTTTTCAGCATTCAGTTGGTTCCATTCTATTTAGGCATTAGTCTTTATATACCAATAAAATGTATGTGCTTTTTCTTACATTTTCTGCCACTACCTTTCTCCCATATCATGCAGCTTTGTTCATGTTTCTCCCTAAATTATGCATATTTGTGTGCATTTTTCTCTAGTATATGCATTTGTGCACAAGTATGTACTTGGAGCAAATTATACCCGACTGCAGATTGGGTAAATTCTCATTATAAAGTGATTTGAACAAATGTCTCTTCCATTCCTACTTACAATCATTTGGGCAAATATATAGTATCTGAGGCTATCTAATTTAAATTATAGCCACTGTCTGATCATGCTTAACCTGCAAGATCTTGCAAGTTAAGCTGCCATAAAATACAGCTGTAAGCCACTGTCAGGTTCAGTTGACTCACAGAACAGTATGTCTGATGATTTAACGCCAATCATAGGAAGTAAAAGACAGATGGATTCTACTCTTTCTCTCTGGCTTCCGTTCCTGGAGAAGATGAAATGGAAATTGCTGAGATCATGGACGCTTCCTCCTAATCATAAAATTTTACTCATATGCCAGGCCTCTGAATCAAATATAAGATTTTCTTTTCTTTTCTAAATGTCAGTAGTTGTGCCTATCCATTTATAGAAAATCCAAAAGCCAAGTAGGGTAATACTATTATTAGACTAAGAGAAGAATCACAAAATAACAAGATAGTTTTCAAGTTCTCCTAACTCTTCTTCATGCTGGAACTTTAGCTAAACAAGAAAGTATGTTGAGGGGAGAGAAGCAAAACCTGGGCAGGATATTACGGATGTTGGCAAGTTTTCTTCTGGAAACATTCTTACAGCAGAGTGCAGGGGGATTATGCGGTTAAGTGCAGTCTTGTACATTTTCAAAAATCACATTTTCAAACCAATGGATTTATAAAATATAAAATCTTACAGCATTTTGATAGCTGTAAGGTGTATTTATTTAATTTTTTTGCACCTGGAAACAGGTGCAGGAATGCAAGCATCTTAACTTAATGATGCTGTATCAAACTGATTTCTTCACTGCAAGCAAGAAGGAATTCAAGATTTTGAACAGGTGTTTGAATGCTGGCCAACTGAAAGGAACACATCAAACAAGTTGTCTTGAGGGCATTAAACATTTGATTCATTCCTATGTAAGTGCAAAAGAGGACATGGGTGAGAACAAGCCTATCCTTCACTTATGGAAAGTTCATCCTTCAAATTTATATGGTGAGCACTCTGCAGAGATATCCATTCTCATATTCTTTTAGGGGTATAAAGCTAAAGATACCCTCAAATCGAGCTCAGATCCATGGGTACAAATATGCAATTTATTTATTTATTTATTTGTTTGTTTGTTTTTCAAATTTTGCCACTGCCCATCTCCCCCCAAAAATGGGGACTCTGGGCAGTTTACAATAGCAAACACATTAAAACAATAAGTATAAAAACATCTAAAATATAAATACACAATTATCAAATATAAATATAGAAGTAAGAATAAATATAAAATCCAAGATCTAATTCAGTGAGGAGAGCTCTAAGGCACCAGCCACCCCCAAGAATAATTATTCCCCTTCCCGCCCCAAGCGAGACGGCGGAGCCAAGTCTTCAGGTTCTTCCGGAATTTCCTTGGCATTGGCATTACTTTCTTTGGGGAAGTTTTCTTTTCTTTTTTCTTTTTTTCTTACTAGCCTAGCCTATGCCCTGGGATTTTCTGAAGATCCTTCATCTAAGTACAAATGAGATCTGACCCTGCTTCACAAGCCCAGACAAGATCTGCAAGGTGATTTGTCATTCTATATGGTCTCAGTAATTATATCCAAAATGAAGATTGGATTCTTAGGATCATGTGTTCCTATAGATGTTATTTGGTAAGCGTATCTGCCCCAAAACAAAAGGTCTCCCATTGGCAAACTTCCCACTGAAGTCTCTTCCCAATGAAACTCACTATGAGAAAGAATTGAAATGCCAATTCTCTCTCTCTCTCTCCCAGTCTCAGAGAAAGAGATGGCTTAGTCTTTCAACTTTTCTCATAGTGAGTCTCTTCGCTTGATATGCCAGACTAGTTCATATCCAATGAGTTTGCAACTGCTGTGCTTGGGCTTACACCTCAGACAATTGAGCAAGAGACAATGAAGCAAAAGAGGGCATTTGGGGAACTCTTGAACTATGTGTTTGAAATGCATTGCTAGATACACAAGCACAGTAGTGGTGTGGGACGGGATATCTAGGAGAATGGCCCACCCTCCCCATCCCAAATATTACTGAACACTGATAATGTGATAGTCACAATCATAAAAATACTGCAGTCAGTCCATGATGGCTGTCTAACCTTCAGATTTGATCTCCGAAAAGTGCTCAGGAGTGCCCAGGAGCACAAATTTATCACTTATCTGCAATATCCCAAAGCAACTATGTGAGCCTAGGAAAAGATGCATCTGCTTTAAAGTGTTCAGATTGGTTCTAGTTCATGTTCCTTTATGGCCAAAGGCACTTTATGGAGATTGAATATGAAGCCCTGTGTAGCCCTATGGCATTTTATTTGGATTTAGCCATGTAGCTCACTAGGAGACTTTGCCCTATCCCTACCTCTCAATTTAACTTACCTCGGTTTGCTGTGAGGACAAAATGAAAAGATGGAACATCAGCAATGCAGCCTTTTACTCCTGGAGAAAAAGAGGATAAAGAGGTGATAAAATAAAATAGTAAACAAACTAGGTAAGCAAGCACCAAACACATTCTAATGATTCTTAATGTTATTGCCTTCTAGGAAGCAGCCTGTCAGCTTTATTGAAAATAGGAGTGACTTTCTCCTGGTTTAACTTGATTGATTGTCTTTATGTGCAAGGTACATTGACATGATTCAGAAACGCTGAGGAACCATAACAAGTCAGGAAAATGGGAGGAATGGACAGCCAAAGGTAAGTCCCCAAGAATAACCTAGATCTGTCTGTATTATTAGGTACACAGTCATGTAGGAACTCAGTCCATAATTGTGAAAATTAAATAAAGGCTTGTATGTGTGCATGCTCACTCCCTCTCTCACAGACACACATACAGTGTATTTTGCGGCAATCTGATGGTGATGAATTTATATGATTCTGATTTAGTCAGAGTGCATCCTATTGATTTTGATGAGACACTTCAGGTGCTCAAAATATCCTTTCTTTTCAAAGAT
Source organism: Charina bottae (assembly GCA_023362775.1). NCBI lineage: Eukaryota > Metazoa > Chordata > Lepidosauria > Squamata > Charinaidae > Charina > Charina bottae. Next base: position 209,679,005 of record JALMGJ010000002.1, on the reverse strand, counting down.
CTCCTGCTGCTCGGCCACGGACAATTTCATTAGAATTTCACTGTATGTGATTTTTGTTGGAGTGTGTGTTCTCTTGCACATGCAGAGTATCAGAAAGCTATCAGCACCAGAGACCATAAATGATGCCAGTCATTGTAGTAACTTAGTTGCAGTTATATTACTTACTCATACAAACAGATATTTACAGTCCACTTCCAGATCCCTGGAAGTATTACAATTCCACATACCAGATAGTAGAAACAAACAGAAGGAAACAGAAAGAAGCAGTGAGCAAGAAGGCGGGCGGGGCAGGCAGGCAGGCAGGTTCTTTTATACTCTTCAGCCTGAATCATGTGCTGCCTGGCCTTTTAAAGTTTGCAGGTGTTTACCTAATAAGGTTATATTGTTGTGACTTACCCTCAAGGAATAATACACCAACACTCCTCTTATTATGCTAGAGGTGTAAGTCACAATCCAATTTTTTTCAGTTAACTCCTTGTGTTTTACTGCACCAAGGGGTTTTGTTAGAAAATCAGCAATCATGTCTTTTGAGTCACAATACATGATTTCACCTTTGGCTATTAAATCCTTGACATGAAAGCATTGTATGTCAATATGCTTAGTTCTGTTCCTACAACCCTCAGACTGAGCCATATGAATACAAGCTTGATTATCTTCAAAAACAGTTACAGGCTGATGCAATTCCATGCCTATATCTTTTAATAATTGTTTAAACCATACTATCTCGTTACAGATTTGTGCTAGGCTATAAAATTCTGCTTCTGCTGTAGAAAGAGCAACAAGTGTCTGTTTCTTAGAATGCCAGGCTATTGTGGAGCCAGAATATTGAATTACAGCTCCAGAAGTTGTCTTATGATCATTTAGATCTGCTCCCCACTCTGAATCAGCATATGCTTGTAATTCTTCTGTCCCAGAAGCAGAAAACCTCATATAGTAATAATTTGTGCCTTGTAAATACCCAAACATTATTTTCAATCCTGCTTTCCCAGTAGAAGTTGGTTTTTCTACTTGTCTGCTTAAAATTGAAACAGTATTAGAAATATCTGGGCGAGAATGATTTGCAATGTACAATAAATTTCCAATTGCAGACCTAAACCCATCTGCCTCAGATAACTCAGGTACTCCCATCGCCTTCTGGAATTCAGGAAGCATAGGGGTTAAGACTGATTTACATTCCTGCGTGTTAAATTCCTCTAGGAGTCTCCTGATCTTATTATTTTGGCTTACCAGGAACTAGCATCTTTTTCTCTGTATATTTCCAAGCCTAAGTAATTTGTCACTGTGCCAAGATTCTTTAATGTAAAATTGTTCTTCATGTACGTTTCAAAATCATGTCTGTTTGTCTGATGAAGTAAGTAACAGTAAATCATCAACATACAAACACAAATACATAAAACTTTGTTTGTCTTTCTTAACATAAACACATGGATTTGCTTTTCCTTTTTCAAAACCAAAACTTTGCAGTTTTTCATCTAATTTTAGATTCCAGCACTGTGTTGCTTGTTTGACACCATAGATTGACTTTTGTAGTTCACACACTAAATTTTTATCTTGTTCAAAACCAAGTGGTTGTTGCATGTAAATTTCTGGTCTAACTCACCATAGAAAAATGCAGTTTGAATATCATAATGATGAACTGACATCCCTTTTAATGCAGCAACCTTCAACAACAATCTGATTGATTCACCCTTTGTAACAGGTGCAAAGGTTTTGTCAAAATCCAAATCTTTTGTGGCTGTTGTGGGTCTTCCGGGCTGTGTGGCCATGTTCTGGAAGTTGTGGTTCCTAACGTTTCACCAGCATCTGTGGCCAGCATCTTCAGAGGGCAGGAGCACAGATAGAAGCAAAATCTCTGTGATTTCTATCTGTGCTCCTGCCCTCTGAAGATGCTGGCCACAGATGCTGGTGAAACGTTAGGAACCACAACTTCCAGAACACGGCCACACAGCCCGGAAGACCCACAACAGCCATTGAACTCCGGCCGTGAAAGCCTTCGACAATACATCCAAATCTTTTCTTTGAGAAAATCCTTTAGCAATCTTGCTTTGTATTTTTGAATTTTCCCACTAGCTTCCTTTTTTATTTTGAAAACCCATCTACAACCCAGACAACATTCATTGGGAGATAGATTAACTAATTTCCAAGTTTTATTTTCTTTCAAGGAATCTAATTCTTCTTGCATTGCAATATACCAGCAATTTGCAATCTCAGGTAGCATATCATTTATTTGCTGTAAAGACTCTGGGTCAGAGTGAACGTGGAAAGCTTTAACTATATCCACCTCAAAACATTGAGGAGGAACACCTTTATTACTCCTCTGTGAACTGCAAGGTAGGACAGGACTAACAGGATTAACACCCTGTCTTCCATCACCTTCCTGAGTATCATCTGTCTCATCAGACAGATTTTCAGCTTGCTCCTCTTGTTTAATGAACTCATCTGGTGAAGAATCTTCCAGAATACTATCAGCAAATTCTTCCCTTTGCCCTGATTTCAAATCAACCTGAGAACTGGAATTTATTTTTCCCCAGTTTTGTTCTGCAGATGAAGCACTCTTGCTTATAATCAATTTATATCCTAATATGAACCTGTAGCTTCTTTGGCTTTGTTCATACCCAACAACAACAAAAAAATTGCTTTCTTTGTTCTGGAACCTCCTTTTCTTCTCTGTTGTTTTGGTATGTGAGCCCATGCTGCACTGCCAAAAACAAACAGAAGTAAACAGAAAGAAGCAGTGAGCAGTGGGCGGGGCAGGCAGGCAGGTTCTCTTATACTCTTCAGCCTGAATCATGTGCTGCCTGACCTTTTAAAGTTTGCAGGTGCTTACCTAATAAGGTTATATTGCTGTGACCTCAAGGAATAATACACCAACAATTTTCCTGAGTGCAAATTCCTTGCCTAATATGCCTATGATACCTTTTAAGTGCTGCCTCTCCATGATTTTGTATAGTATTATCTTATGCAGATTTACTCACAAGTAACTCCAACTGCATTCAGTAAACCTTACTCCCTAGCAGGTTTAGGTAGTTCTGCACCATTAGTCTCAGCAATGGAAGGATAGGAACATAATCAAGAGTATCAGAAGGCATTATTTATATTTTAGCTTTGATCAGGGCGGGACCACTGTCAATAAATAGTCATATTCCATAGACTTCTTCCCCAAGACCTGCTGGCTGTCCTTAAATTACTTGCCTTTGAGACCTTTTGTGTCATTGTTCCATGGTGAAGATAATGTTTGATGGCAAGGAGAGAGCTTTATTGTAGCTGTTATAACAAGGGCAGAATCCCTCCTTCTTCCATCTGCTGCTCTTATCTTTCAACACACGCTCTCCTTGGCTGCCATTCTACAATTGCAGGAAGAGATATATCATCTGAAGAAGCAGAGACAAATATTTGATTTGGATGATTATCCTGCAGGTGTCTCATCATCACTGTGGTGCAGAGATTACTAATTATTTCCCCTCAATTTGTGTACATTCTACAGTAAATACATGTATAGGATGACATAGATCATTAAGATTTTGATATGTGTGGCCAGATCCATCCATGCGAATTTTCTCATTCAAGGTGAACTCCAAAGGGACAGTCAAGATCACTTTCAGGATTTCTTCAAATGGGTTTAAATTAAGATCAAGCTCTACACTAATGTTAACTGGAGAAAGAACAAACAGAGATTTAGTGATGCCTACTAAGAAGGTTTGGAATACTGACAGTTATCAGTTGTGTAAGTAAGTTCATTTGGTGTCATTGCTGCCACTGACTTGAGTCTTTTTGACTAGGTGTGCTAGGTAGCATTGAGATGGTTTGGAGTTGTTTTTGTAATTTTCCTCCTTTCATAGGTTATTTGTCACTGTCTCTTCGGGAGCACTCAGTAACCAATTGAGAGAATCATTCTTTTTCAATGTTTCACATAGATTTAGTTTATTTTATAATCTCTATAATGCTTCCTTATTGTGCTTAAAGTGATTCACATATGTTTCTTTGTTGTGTTTCTTATTACAAGCCTAATAAGTATACCAGTATTACTAATGTGGAACAAAAACTAAGCTTTTGGCTTGTCTAAAGCTACTTAATGAGATCATTCCAGAAGTAAGGTTGTCTAATGTCATCTCCTGATTCAAAACTCAGTTTCTTAGCCAACTGATATCAGTTATTCTAGATCATGTGCTTTAAACAGACCACTGGGAGAATGAGGGAACTACAGCTTAAGATAGAAAAGGAAAGGGTAAGAGAAAATGTAATTAATTTAAATGAATTTAAGTTTCCAGGGCTAGATGGATTGCATTCAAGAGTACTGAAGCAATTAGTGGAGGAGATTGCAGAACTACCCTTGTTAATATTTGAGAACTCCTGGAGGAGATCCTTCTGAGGTCCCAGAAGACCGTAGGAGAACATATTATTATTATTAATATTAAAATTTATTCTTTGCCCAACTCCAGTGTCATCTCCATCTTCAGAAAGAGGAAGGAGGGAGATATAGGAAAGTACAGATATACCAGTTTGACAGCGATACTGGGCAAGGTTATTATCAAATTATCAAGAAGCATGGTTGTGAGCACTTGGATAGATACGCTACAATTAACAGAAGTCAGCATGAGATTGTTGTGCTATATCTCATTCTTTCATAGAATTAGTAGCTTAGGGGAATGTCATAGACATGGTGCTTGTAGACCACAGCAAAGCCTTTCACAAAATGCCTTATGATATTCTCCTCAATAAAATGATAAAATATGGGCTAGGTGATATTACTGTTCAATGGAATTACAATGAACTGAATCACTGCACCAAAGAGTCCTCGTTAATATTGTAGCTCTGCTTCAGCTTAGAAGGAAGTATTGAGTGGAGTGCCACAGGACTCTGTTCTGGCCTTGTATATTCAATGTTTTTATCAACGACTTTGCTGTGGGAGATGAAGGGACATTTATAAAGTCTGTATATGACACTAAGTTGGGAGGGGTGGGTGATATTTAGATAAAAAAAGAGATTCAAAAAATCTACATGGGCTTGAGCAGACGGATGGAATGACTGGGTGGAATTTAAGAGGAAGAAATGTAAAGTTCTGCATATGGGTAGGAATAATGTAAGGTATAAGGCACAAAATTGTAGGGCATGAGGGAGACCTGGCTTGGCAGTAGCATATGTGAAAGGGATCTTGGAGTCCTTGTTGGCCACAAGTTAAACATAAGGTAACAGTGAAATACAGCTGCTAAAACAGTAATTGCTATCTTGGGGTACATTAATAAGAGCATAGAGTCCAGATCACAGGAAGTAATTGTTCCACTCTACTCTGCCCTGTTCAGACCCCATTTGGAATACACTGTCCAGCTCTGTGCATCTGTCAGGGGAAGCAGAGAGGAGGGCGGAGCACTGGATAAGAAGCGAGCACGCAGCTCAGAGAGCCTAGCCTATTTCCCCAAACGTCAGAAGAAAGCTCCACCCTAGGTTGAGCTGATATACTTGGGAATCTTCAGGCACTGTTAGTTTAGCAGGATTTCTGCTTGTAGGTATGCAATAAACACTAGAGACTAGATTCCTGGCCTCGGCGTGTTATTTCTGCATCTACACACGACATCAATCCTGCTAAACCAAAACTCCCATCGGAAGAGGGAGGAACACATAAACCAGGAGAATGGCTTCTCAGACACAGGAATTGCAGCAGGCCATAATCCAATTAGCAGCGGCCTTGACACAACACCAGCAGCAGGTCTACGACCAGATTAATAACTTACAGGCGGCGATGCTTCAGCAGATCCAACAACCAGCCCCAGTCGTCCAGCAGCCGGCACCAGTGGCTGCACCCCCACCAGTCGTTCTGCGATCCCCAGGGTGTTTACCAGAGAAATTTGGGGGAGAGACGGCACAGCTCAGGACCTTCGTCGCCCAGTGCACCATGTTTTTCGACAGCAGACCAGCCGAGTTCCCGACGGAGAGGTCCAGAGTCACGTTAATTTTAAGTTTGCTGAAAGGCTCAGCCGCAAGATGGTCCATCCCCATGGTGGAAGCTAACGACCCAATTCTGGACAACTACCAGAACTTTATGGCCCGTTTCAGAGCCCATTTTGATGATCCAATCAGAGAGGTCACTGCCAGCAGAGAGATCCGGCTGCTCCGACAGGGGAACAGGAGAGTAGGAGCGTACATCGCAGATTTCAAACTGCTGGCAGGAGATTTGGGCTGGAATGAGGTGGCATTGAAGGATCAGTTTAAACAAGGACTGGACGAAGAGATTAAGACGGAGTTTGTGCGGCAGGGCACTCCAGCGACATTGGAAGACCTATACCAGTTAACAGTCGTCATAGATGCTCGATTGGAGGAGTTAAAGCAGCTTCGGCCAGGGAGAAACAGGGCAGGAACCCGACCGGCTTTTCCAGGTTTTGCTACCCCCTTTAACACGTTTGTTCCCCTGAGCGCGGAAGAACCCATGCAGATAGGGGCCATAAGAAGGGGGCTCTCTGAAGCCGAGAGGCAAAGGAGAAGGGACAGTGCACTTTGTTTTTATTGTGGGGGGCCAGGGCACATTGCAAGGGTGTGCCCGACCAGACGCCAGGCAGCCCCGGTAAGATTTACAACCCAAGGCACGGAGCAGGCCCACATTCCAGCCGCTTCTTCTCAGCAGTTAAACTCCAACGGCCCCCCTCATCAGAGCCCCGCAGGGCGGCCATCCAGCAATTAAGAAGGGCTCAGGCGGCAGATCACAGCCAAGATTTTTATATTGTTCCAGCCACGCTGACTACAGATTCCAAGCAACTATTACCGGTAAAGGTTATGATTGATTCCGGGGCGACAACCAATTTTATAGATGGGAAAGCGGTGGAAAAGTTTCACATTTCAACTATTGCACTACCAAGCCCCATGCAGGTTGAAACCATCGACGGGCAACCTCTCAAGGCCGGCGCGATCGAACGTTGCACCCTGCCGATTCAGCTAAACATCGCAGATCACTCGGAGTGGATCCAACTGTACGTTACTGCCTCCTTGCAAGTCCCAGTCATTCTCGGGGCACCTTGGTTGAGGCTTCACAACCCCAATTTGGACTGGATGACTGGAGCAGTTTCCTTTCCCTCTCAAGACTGTCGGCACCACAAATTGCAGGGCATTACCCAAGCTCTGCCGGCAGCTGCAAGCCGGGAAGCAGGGAAGGCTCCACTACCAACAAAGTATGGAGATTTTGCAGACATCTTCGGAGAGCAAGAGGCCACAGTGTTGCCCCCCAATAGATCTTTTGACTGTACCATAGATTTGAAGCCTGGGGCCAAGATCCCAGCGGCACGGCATTACACAATGTCCCCAAAGGAGCTAGCTATACTGAAGGAATATTTGGATACCAACCTAAAAAAGGGTTTCATTCGGCCATCGACATCACCGGCATCTGCCCCTACCTTCTTCGTGCCTAAAAAGCCCGATCCTTTCGCCCCGGCGGCACAGGCTGGCGATAAGGGACCCCCCATGCGCACGGTGCATGACTACAGCGCACTCAACGCAGTCACCGTTAGAGACCACTACCCTCTTCCAGTGATATCGGAGTTGCTAGATCGCCTGCAAAAGGCTCGCATTTTTACCAAGCTAGACCTCAGGAATGCCTACAATTTGATCAGAATAAAGCCAGGCCATGAATACTTAACGGCTTTTAACACCAGATATGGTAAGTTTGAGTATTTAGTCATGCCTTTTGGACTAAGTAATTGTGGGGCAGTATTTTCCAGGTTCATGAACCACATTTTTCTTAGACTTGTTAGATAAATATGTCATTGTGTATCTGGATGACATTCTGATTTATTCTGAGGACCCCACCTCCCACATTACCCATGTGCGTAATGTTCTGCAGAGATTAAGAGAGAACAAGCTGTTTGCGAAATTAGAAAAGTGCGCTTTTGACTTAACGCAATTAGACTATCTGGGATACAGGATTTCCACAGAAGGCGTAGCCGTGGATCCTGCAAAGGTCCAAGCAATTATGTCATGGAAGCCTCCCCGTAACGTCAAGGAGCTCCAACAATTTCTGGGGTATGCAAATTTTCTTCACAAGTTTATTGCCTCATATGCGGAGAAAGCGCGTCCCCTTACTCAGCTGTTAAAGAAAAACAGACGTTTTTGCTGGGGGAAACAGCAGCAAGCGGCCTTTCAAGAATTTAAACAGCTGTTTACCTCCCCACCACTCCTGAGGCACCCGAACCCTTCAAAACAGTTCCACGTCCAGTGCGACGCCTCTAACTTTGCCGTCGCCACCATTTTACTCCAAGCGGCGGACGAAAGGGGGGAAGATTTATTACCCTGTGCCTATTTCTCTCGCACGCTGTCACCAGCAGAGAGGAATTACGATGTTTTTAACAAGGAACTGCTTGCCATAAAATCAGCCTTTCAAGAATGGAGGCATTGGTTAGAGGAAGCAGCTTTGCCAATCAAGGTTTACACAGACCATAAAAACTTAGCACTGTTGCAGAGCTCGGGATCCCTCAACCCCCGTCAGGTCAGATAGAGTCAATTTTTTTCACGCTTCGATTTCGTCATCTCGTATTTGCCAGGCAAACAAAACAAGCTGGCTGACGCGTTGTCTAGGCAGCCGCAGGACATTGCAGAACCTGACCAAGCCACCAAAGCCACGATCTTGCACCCTCAAAATTTTGAGAAGCCTCCCGAAGGGGTCCAAGTAGAGAACTTGGCAGCAGTCAGACTAGTAGAAGATCTCCTTGTAAGAATCAAGGCGCAGCAGCAACAAGACCCCTACGCACGGGCTAGGCTGGATGACCTCCAGGGGGCCCAGCATGGTACACCGTCCCCTTTCACAGCGGAGGCAGGGACACTTTGGCATAGTGGGCGGCTTTATGTTCCCAAGACCCTGAGGGAAGAAGTATTACAGCTCTGTCATGATAGCCCTACGGCAGGACACGGGGGGGTGTTCAAAACGCTGCACAGAACACTCAGAGACTACTGGTGGCCCAAGATGGCAGCACACATCAAGACTTACGTGGCCTCTTGCCACGTGTGTAGACGCGCTAAAACGGTTGCAGGGAGACCAGCAGGCCTTTTGCAGCCCCTGCCCACACACCCCCAACCTTGGGACACTGTCTCCATGGATTTTATCACTGACTTGCCACAGGCACAGGGTTTCACTTCCATCCTGGTGGTGGTAGACTGCTTTACGAAAATGGCACACTTCATTCCCTGCAAGGGCCTACCAACAGCACAAGTTACAGCACAGCTCTTTCTGGACAATGTCTTCCGATATAGAGGTATGGTTAACCACTTAATCTCAGATCGCGGTTCGCAATTTACTTCCAGGTTCTGGGGGGCGCTTTTCCAGACATTGGGGGTCAAAATACACTTGTCCTCTGCGAATCATCCTTCCAGTAATGGCGAAGCAGAGAAAACTAACCAGTTATTGCAGCAATATCTCAGATTTTACATTAACTACCAGCAGGACAATTGGCCAGAACTTCTCCCCATGGCAGAGTTCGCTTACAACAATGCAGTTCATTCCTCAACCAAGATGTCCCCTTTCCAGGCTCTCTATGGCACAAACCCGAGAGTGTTGCCCCTTTCCTCACAACAAACAGCTGTGCCTGCAGCCACGGATTTCCTGGCAGAAAGACAGGCAGCCCATCACCTGTTAGCAGAGCAGCTAGAGCTGGCAAAGGCAGCCTATAAACGGAACGCAGATGAACGCAGACAGGAAGGACCCCCCATATCACCAGGAGACAAGGTCTGGCTCTCTACTAAGTTTCTGCCCACTAACAGACCTTGCAAGAAGCTGGACTCTAAGTTTATTGGCCCTTTTCAAGTGATACAGCAAATAAACCCTGTGGCTTATTGGTTACAGCTTCCACATTCCATGAGGATTCACCCGGTGTTTCACAAGTCCTTGTTAGTCAAAGATTCCCCTCCAAGTGCCTTGCGGTCGCAGACCCCCCCCCCCACCTCCAGTACTGGCCCAAGGGGAACCGGAGTACGAAGTGCAAGAGATTTTGGACTCCAGAAGGAGGGGCAGGGGGATTCAGTATTTAATACACTGGAAGGGGTATTCTCAGACAGAGCGCTCCTGGGAAAATGCCAAAGATGTCCATGCACCCTTCCTAGTGCATAGGTTTCATCAGATTTTCCCTCACAAGCCACGGCCAGCACGACTCCCAGAGCTACAGCCCCCGGCTGAAGACGAGGAAGCCGACCAACCAGAGGATTTCGTGAGTTGCCAGCAACCATTCCTGCTCCCCCCGTCAGACCCAGCGAGGGGGGAGGAGGAGGATTCGCATCCTTCCACCTCTGGTTGCCAGCTCCCAGGAGGGGGGAGGGAGAACCTTTCTAACGATTTAGCTGTTTTTCAGGAGACGCCAGCTGCACCCGGACTATCAGATCAAACAGAGAGACGCGAGCCTTCCCCCAACATTCCTTTCCTGGCTGACCTCCCTTCACTGCCCAGCTCCCAGGAAGAAGAGCAGATAGACACTTTTTCACACGGGATCCTGCCCGGCACCAAGGACGAACGGGGGGAGGGAGTTGCTATGGAGTTTTTGGATGGGGAGGGGGGTGGTGTCAGGGGAAGCAGAGAGGAGGGCGGAGCACTGGATAAGAAGCGAGCATGCAGCTCAGAGAGCCTAGCCTATTTCCCCAAACGTCAGAAGAAAGCTCCGCCCTAGGTTGAGCTGATATACTTGGGAATCTTCAGGCACTGTTAGTTTAGCAGGATTTCTGCTTGTAGGTATGCAATAAACACTAGAGACTAGATTCCTGGCCTCGGCGTGTTATTTCTGCATCTACACACGACAGCATCACAGTTCAAAAACAACAATGAAAGATCAAAGCAAGTTCAGTGAAAAGCTACCAAAATGGTAGAGTTTGGAAACCAAGCATTATAACTGAGGGGAGAAATGATAGCAGTCTTCAGATATAGGAAGACTTATACGTATTTCTTATTGCCCCAGAGGGCAGGGCCGAAACCAACAGGTTAAAAGAACAAGGAAGGAGGTACAGGCTAGAAATCTGTAAAAGCTGTCAACCAATGGAACAGGCTGCCACATGAAATAGTGAGTCCTCCTTTACTTTTTGTTGTTGTTGTTCAGTCGTTTAGTCGTGTCCGACTCTTCGTGACCCCATGGATCATAGCACGCCAGGCCTTCCTGTCCTCCACTGTCTCCTGGAGTTTACTCAAATTCATGTTCCTTACATTGGTGATGCTATCTAACCATCTCATCCTCTGCCGTCCCCATCTCCTTTTGCCTTCAGTCTTTCCCAGCATCAGGGTCTTTTCCAGTGAGTCCTCTCTTCGCATTAGGTGGCCAAAGTATTTGAGCTTCAGCTTCAGCATCTGTCCTTCCAATGAGCAGTCAGGGTTGATTAGGATTGACTGGTTTGACCTCCTTGCAGTCCAAGGGACTCTCAAGAGTCTTCTCCAGCACCACAGCTCGAAAGCATCAATTCTTCGGCACTCAGCCTTCCTTATGGTCCAACTCTCACAGCCATACATTACTACTGGGAAAACCATAGCTTTAACTATGCGGACCTTTGTCGGCAAGGTGATATCTCAAATAGAAGCTGGATGGTCATCTTCAAAGATGCTCCAGTGCAGTGTTTCTCAACCTTGGCAACTTGCTGGCTGGGGAATTCTGGGAGTTGAAGTCCACACATCTTCAAGTTGCCAAGGTTGAGAAACACTGCACTAGTGGATTTTGTACTAAGCAGGGTGGGAACTTGATAAACTCTAAAATCCCTTCTATATGATTCTATGAACTATTTCACATAATTTCACTTTTCCGTACCTCAGCTGAAAAGTAGCCATTCCTTATAGAGCTACATTGAAATATGTTATACTTAATTGCAATTGTAGCTAGCTTTCTCTTTTTGCACGATTTCAGCACCATTATAACTTCCAGGACCAATTTTGAGATATTGAGCAAACTTTGAAGCCAGCTAAGACTTTAGTAGACTGCACATCATACCAGGAACAGGAGATGTAGAATGCAAGAAGATGTGCTATACAGCCAAGCTAGTCCCCAACATACAGGGATTACAATCCTCAACAGCCCTAGGTATAGCCCCTGGCCCCATGACAAAGATTGTTACCATATTGTAATTTTTAATGTGATAGAACAGAGCTTTCCAAACTGTGTGTCGTGACACGTTAGTGTGTCAGCTGCAGTGTCTGGGTGTGTCGCGGATGCTGCTGCCACTGAGCCCTGCCAGGATTCCGTGCAGGTCCTAGTGCCTGCCTTGTGCTTTGCTGCCTCCAAACCTGCTGTGATTCCACGCAGGTCCTAGTGCCTGCCTTGTGCCTTGCTGCCTCCAAACCTGCCCTGCCAGGATTCCGTGCAGGTCCTAGTGCCTGCCTTGTGCCTTGCTACCTCCAAACCTGCTGTGATTCCACACAGGTCCTAGTGCCTGCCTTGTGCCCTGCTGTAAGAGTGTGTTGCAAAATCATGCATGTCTAAAAAGTGTGTCACCAACATGAAAAGTTTGGAAAGCTCTGTGATAGAACAAGAAAACTATTAAGCGTGGTTAATTAATTTAGTTCTAATGTTATTGAAATCTAGTTCAGATGTTGCCCTGGTCCTATTCACTTCTGGGTCCTGATTCTGCCTAGTAAGGCTGTGCAGAACTTCAAAGGGGCATTTGCTTTATTGATCCAAATTCACCGTCAAAGTTCAGTGGTGCCCACTTCTAAATGTTGAAGTGGAGTGTCTGTCCTGCTTCACTCCATATGATAACAAAGGCTTTTAGTCATACCTAGCACCTCATCAAAGAAGACTGAACTCTGAAGTAACACACACCACAGCCTAAAAAACTTGTGTCCCCCCACCCACCTATTTCAATATTGAAATATGTTTAATGGTTCATCTTCATTACATAACTTAAATTTAAATATGTGTATCTTACCACATGAAAGGTAAAGAGTGGGAACAGGGAGTTTGGTGAATATTGCCACCAAATGAAAATACTTCTAAAGTTTCAGAGGTACTTCATTGAACAGTGTTAAACATGCATCCCCTCTCCTCTAAAACAACTCCATAGAAATCATTTAAAAAAATCTCTATTAACTGTTAGAGATATTGGGTTTCAACCAAGCACGTCTCACACAAGCTTGAAGGAGGGGCAGTCCTGCTGCAGCCTAATCTTACTTGCTTTGTGTGGGAGGGGCTTGAATTCCGATTTCCTGTTCCTGTTCTTTTCCTCTTTCTCTTTTCCTGCTTGAATCTCCACCAGGGAGGATGGTCATCCATGGCTGTCCATGTTGCTCATACTTGCACTCAGCAAGGCCACATTAAGAAGACTGTGGGTGTGGTCAGAACCTATCGCTTGCACGCATGTACCGTTTGCTACCATGAAATTGATCTACAATAAAACTGTAAGCTATTTTTCTGTAACTTTACATTAACGTGTGAATTGTGTTTATTTTACTCTGAACTTAATTGTCCTGTTCCGACTAAGACTGACACGGAAGCATTATGGAAATTAACTTTATTTATACAGACACACAAGCAGCCCAGTTTATACAGTCCTCTTCTTCTTCTGCAGGCTGGATAACAACGGGTACCGTGGATTCTACTGGCTGGGCAGGAAGGACCAGAGGGTTTACAGGAACTCTGATCGATCTGGAGATAACAGGCAAGGTGACAGCAGGCGTCTCATTAGCTTGGCAGGTGGGACTTGAGGTAGACCCGGGTCCAACAAAAGCAGCCCACTGATGTCCTGCGCCAGCTGGGTTAGGTTGAGGATTGTGGCTGGTGGCTAGAGGGGTAGACCGGGGCCCGACGAAAGCGACCCACTGCTGGCCGGCTTCAGTTGACTCAGGTTTGGAAACCTGCGGAGAATCTGTGGCGTGGGCAGTAGGGGCAGAAACAGGCAAGGCAGCAGCGCTTACCCCGGTGACGGCTTTTTCCTCAGGGAACAAGGAGGGTTCCGGAAGATGCCCTGGAACCAGACGCTCTCCGGACGGAGGCGCGGCAGCAGGAGAAGGCTCGGCGCTCGGCGGCAACAGGTCGGTAAAACTCTCCCTTCGCTCGGTCTCCTCCGTGGCTTTCAGGCGGGTTGCGGGGCTTCCGTTGTTGCAAAGCTCTTTGACAGGTTCGGTTTGGTTGGTGTGCGTGGCGGGAGGATCAGTCGAAGGTACGGGTCCAGATCGTGAGGAGAATCAGTTGTCTCCGGCAGCTGAGGTAAGTTTCGCCAGCTTTTTATTCCTTTTTTCGCGCCTTGGGAGAGCGGGGGCCAATCGAGCTTCACGTTGCTCTGCCCGCCTCTCCGCTCTCCTTTGGCGCGCGCTGATTGGCGGAGGCGTATTTCTTTCAGAGCCTTGGCCAATCAGCGTTTCCGGGTCCCCAGTCTAGTTAACGCTGAGCCTGCTGCCTCCTGTGATTGGCTCTTCTTCCGGTTCGGAGTCTGGCATGTCGGCCGGTTGCCAGGTAAGTACCGGGGCTCTCACATTAATTGAGTCTTATGTGCAAGATTATTACTGGGTGCTTTTTACTCTGCTAAACTAGATAAACTCTGCGTGGGTTTTTTTTTTCTTCTGTTACTAGGATTTCAGAATCCCCAACATTAACAAGATCACAGAAGTGCAATGCAATGGCAGGAGAAATGATCAAAGTTTGTTACTTTTTTCCAGTGTGAACAACAGCATCATTCTCTGGAGTGGGGGAAACCCTTTCAGCATAATAATGGATTTTGGTTATTTCTTCCTTATCTTATAATTAAGCTGTTACAGCTTTTTAAAATCACCATTCTTCTTCATTTTGAATAGAAAGGGACTCCTTCCAGTAATTAGGAAAAGGTCCCTCCATGATTCTGCAGTGAGACTTCCCTTGAGTTCAGGTCGGATTATTTGAGGAGAAATTGCAACACAAGATAACCTATGATTTCTTTCCAGCAGCCCATGGAGTATCCAAAGATTACATGTTCAGTCAATTGTCAAGACATGAATGCAGGTAATGTGTACTGTGGTGCCTCAAGCTCAAAAGAGGAATAATAGCAGATTTTCCATTTGTCAGAAGAGAAGAGCAACATAACAAATGGATCAGTCCTGAAACATGAACCATAGTCTTGACCGGAGTTTGGAGAAGTGCCATGCATTCTGCTGCACCGGTGGTCTGACCCTTTCTACTTAGTGCCATAATTCTTGACTTAATGCTAATCTGGTATATACCTAACCAAATGGGTAGTTTTTTTCAGTATCACATAGCTGATATGAGAGGATGCTTCTGAACCTTTTTGGCTAAGATCAAGGATAGAAAAGTTTAATGTGGGTTCCAGTTCCACCTGTCAACTTCTTGAATTGACTTAAAAGAGAAAGATCTTTGCAACAGCTATGAAAGCTAGATCTGAAATCTTAAGAATCCTTTAGGTTTCTCCTTATGTTGTTATATTATTCCATCTTTGTGAAAACTTTTGATTGATTATGGGCCATCAAGTCAGTGTTGACTCTTAGTGACCACATCCATATATTTTCTCCATGACGATCTGTCCCCAACCTAGTCCTTCAGGTCTTCCAACGACACGTGTACCCATTGCAACCATAACTAAAACCTTCACCCTGCTGCTGGCCATCCTCTTCTTCTCTTTCCTTCCACTTTTCCTAGCATTAGAGCCTTCTGTGAGAACTACAGAGGGATAAATCAATGTGTTTTGATTTTTCTCCTCTTAAATGTATCCAGTCTTAAATTTAGCTTGGCCTTTTACATTTTAATTTTGAGGCTGTTTTTTTTTAAAAAAAACAACTAAAATTTGTAAGGCAATTTCTGTAGCATACACATTTTTCTTTACTATTTTGCCTAATACACAGAATCGTATATGCAATTTCTCCAATTCATTTGGCTACATTCTTTTCACCATGGTATATATTATGTGATTATTATATGTATATATATACAGTATATGTATATTTTATAATGTATTTTTAATCAATATTTATTTTTTACTGTTTTAAATTCGCTTGTAAACTGCCCAGAGTCACTGTTGAGATGGGCGGTGGAGAAATTAAATAATAAATAAATAAATAAATAAATGAGATGGGCGGTGGAGAAATGCAATCAATCAATCAATCAATCACCCTAGTGTATATATTTAGAGGGATGGGAGTTTGGCAGAATTTGGAGAAACATGGGTTTTACAATGTAAAACTAGATACATGTGCATGAAAATGTGAACCACATCAATTTTTCTCCTATCCCTGGTATCAAATGTGGTATCCACTTTAGCTTGGAGCTTTTGCCTAGCACAGGTTGCAAAACCAGTGTGTGGTTGTCTCTATAATCAAACCTTGAACAAAATCAGGTAAACCTGAATGATATTTGAATGTTATTTATTTATTTACTTTCCAGCAAAGAATGGTACTTGGGATGGCTCTATTTCATTGTCGGTGTTTGATTCAGCTCTGCTACATGCTCACATTCATTCAAAGGCGGTCAGTACAACAAAAGAGAAAGTGCCCTGCATCTTCAAAACCTAACCTGAATGTGTTCATTCAGTGTAACACGAGGGGCGGAGGAAATGGGCAGGGGGGGCGGGGAGGAAGAGAGAGAGAGAAGGAGAGAGAGAGAAACACCGTTCTAGAAAACTGGGCTCTGGCAATCAAAGCTATTAAAATTTTGTTCATGCTTTGCAGGAAATTCATAGAGCCTGCCTAATTTGGGAGGAAAAAACTACCTTTCCCACCCACTCACTGTGTCCAATAGCTCTTCTGCAGTCAATTAACTAAGGACAACTGATTATTCTGAAACTGTATCTGCTTCTTTTCATAAAGCAGAGGCTGTTGACGGCTGACATGATTGTACACACCGCTGCTGGCTGAAGCTCTGGGCTGTCATCGTGGCTGTGTAGCTGCCAGGAGGGGGAGGCCAGGAATCTCCTCCTCTTACGGCTCTGCTTCCTTTCCCTCTATTCTGTCACCATACCTTCAACAGGCTGCCTTTTGTCATTGCCGCTGCTGGGAACATTCAGCGCCAGGAGCAGTTGGCCACTGCTCTTCACACTTGCACAATTGATTCGATGTTTGGACATCAAACAAATGCTTGCATTCCCCATGCAGACACAAGCTTAGACTTAAAGAGTGGTGGTTGTACCAAAGAACGTTTATTGGAGGGTGGGTAGGTGGGGAAGGGCAGGAAAATGGCTGGGGTAATTTTTTTTTTAAAAAAAGAGTAACCTGTTCAAAATCCAAAGACATAGGCTGGGATGTTCAGCTGGCTGGGATATTGAGTTCATAGTTGATAAGTGCTTAATTTTTTGACAGCTATGGAGGGTATTGGCTTCATGTCTAAATAGAAAGTTGACTTCATTGCTCAGCTCTGAAATTTTGGCTCACACATTTTTCTGGAAGTCACAACTTGGACCTTTACCCAACCCTAATGTTCCTGCAGGTGTGGGGGCTAGTTGTGCCAAGTCCTTTATTATGTGAGGTAGCCAACACACCCTTAAGAGGTGATATTCTTTTCCAGGGCTGAATACTAACACCGAGGATGAGGATCAGGAACAGAGATAATCTTGATTGTGATTTATCCCTTTGTGGGCTATTTTCAGCAGGTTAATTTAAGGCAGGAATACTATCAGAGGAATAAAAGATGAGCTAATCTAATTATAGACCTTTTTTCATATATAAAAATCAGTTCAGATCAGGCAGTGCCTTGGGAATTGCAGGATGCATTTCACTATTTTCTCTGACTTGGATCTGATCTTATTTTAGCAGTGTTAATTTAGTAACGGAAAGGACTTGATTCCCATTTTGTTCCCTTCTTCTTGGCTGCTAAGGGATGTTGCCAAGGAGCCAAATCAGGGCCAAATCTTTCCTGTCCCTCCTTGATCTACATAATGAACACACCTTGCCACTATTGGTGTTAGAAATTGCATCTTTGCTCTATATCTATCTATTATCTCTCTATCTCTATCCCCTATCTCCATCTCCATCTCATTTTGGTCCTAGTTGCGAGACTTCAGGTTGGTAAAACATGACTTGAGAAATGTCAGTATAACAGAATCAAGTCAACCTGAACTGCTTATTACTTAGCCAATATTAAAAACGCCAATCCCATGTTAACTCAAATCTGCCTTTCTTCGCAAACTAATTACAAACTAGACAAACCAATTTATCATTACCTTAATGAAATGTTGAGAGATGGTTACATAGGCAAAGCCTTTGTAGAAAATGTCACTGTGTTAGTAAGGCAACTCTGGGAATGTCTCAGAGGTCACATCATGGTACTCCAATGTGTCTTAAATGATCAGAGAAATTCCCCAGTGTGGTATGTACAGTATTTCATGGAACAAAAACATCAGTTTCTTCTTTCCCAAACTAATTGTTCCAGCATTGTCCCTATGGTTCTTCACAGTGCTCCAGTGTGGTAGGGAAGTGTTACGAGAGTTAAAGGCCCACATTTGCTCCAAGCGAAGAGGTTGGCCAATCATACAAATCCAGAAGCACCAGAAGGAGGGAGGTTCTAGTCTTGCTCACATAAGTGCCTTTGTTCAAGTTCACCTTGTGCAAAAGCAGAGGAACTGATTAGTCCCAGAGGAAAATAGGGTGGGTGAAATGCAGAAAGCCAGAAGGAGATTTGAGTGCAAATCCAAATGTCGATTTGTAGACACAGTGAGGAGAGCCTGCTGCTGACAGGCTGATTTATTGGATTCTTCCAGTTAATCACTGCCGGCCTATGGCCAAACGGATCTCCAGCAAAGCTGAAAGGCAGCCGAGGGAAACAGGCTTATAAGCATAAAGCCGCATAATGGTGTTCAATGAAGTGTGAGACTTTTAGTTCAGTCTCACTGAGCCGGCCGCACTGCCGGAATGTCAAAGAGGGATTGTGGGTGGAAAAATTATGGATTTAAACTGCTAGCTGTAAATGAGGTCAATATGTCTGGTTCATAAACAGTCCGAGCCTATTCCAAGAATGCAGTGAGGGGGAAAATTAGCGTGAAGCCAACGCTGTAGACAAACCTCATTGAGATATAATTGCGG
This sequence comes from Charina bottae, assembly GCA_023362775.1. Classification (NCBI taxonomy): domain Eukaryota; kingdom Metazoa; phylum Chordata; class Lepidosauria; order Squamata; family Charinaidae; genus Charina; species Charina bottae. The sequence goes on along the minus strand of JALMGJ010000002.1, from coordinate 209,660,074 downwards.
CTATAAATACAAGCGAAAAGCTTACTGTGTGCAATAAAATACAGACATGCTTTTTTTATCTCTCTCTCTCTCTCTCTCTCCCTTCCATTCCTCTCCTTTGATTCTATGAATTTGTTAAATGCTGTGCATCTATAATCAACTGCCCCCTGCTTTCCACCTACCCCCCTCCCGTCATTCTCTTGTGACACCCAGTGTTGAAATTAATTGAGTGTTCTTGATCTCCCATTCCATTTTATTCAGCTGGGATTAGAGGGGGAAAAAATCAAAAGAGCATGTCTGAAGCATTTACTTCCTCCTTTGCTTTTCTGTTTGAATCAAGTTGAAATGGTTTTCCCCACTCCTTAATAAAAAGGCACTGTATCTTTCTTTAAATATAAATTTTAAAAATAGTATTTTTTAAAGAAAAAAGCATGTTAGATTGTTTAAAGCTCAATATGTCTCAATAGAATGCTGTGAAATCAAAGGCAAGATGTCTGTAGAGTGTCTTTCTTGTGATATACCTCATCTTTGCTCATGAAAGATTTATCGTAAAGCAAGATGGAATGGGCGTTTCTTGTTTTTAATGGAACACATCCTCCCATTCTCCCCCAATCAAGTCAGGTCTCTCATTATGGTTTGCTGTGTCTTGAGCTGAAAAGGATGATTGGGGGAGGGAATGGGGAACAGATGCTAGGAACTTGATTCACTCAGAATCCAATACAGTAATAAATTAAAGATAATCACTGCAGTCAGGTGGTGTTTCCCCTAAAGTCAATTGATTTAAACGGCAGCAATTTGGCTAGTAAGGCTAGTCCTCTTTAAATTAAAGCCATTAATATAATAGCACTGGTGTCGAAAGGAATCCATCTGGTAGTAGAGCCATTCCTGGTCAGTGGTTTAATAACTGGATGGGGATGCCCTGAACGTACAACATCCAAATAAAGAGGAAATGGTGATTACAGTCAGGATTAAAAGGGGATGGAATGGGGGAGGAACAAGATATTAATAGGAAGATAGCACCTCTCTCTTTTTATCTAGAACATACAATGCCTCTTTTGAAATCTCTGTGTGAATTTCCCCTCTATTTCCTCCTTTCACGCCTGCATGCCCTCCTCCACCCCTGCCTTTTGAAGCCCGCTAACTTGCTCCCTCCACCCTATATTTCTGTCCTCCTTTTCCTAAAACCCCAGAATCTTTGCTACTCTAGCTGGGTGCCAAGGGCCTGTCAAAACTCTCCACTAAATTTGTGGACAGGAAAAAAAAAAGTGAACCATTTCTTCAAATTTCTTTCAGAGAGGAGAAATTCTCCAACCATTTCCCAAAGACAGAACCTGTCCTCCACTTAGCAGGGGTAGAAGTATTCCTATTTGAAAAAGCCCAATCCAAAGAGTTTCCATAGGATGTCTTCCTCTGGGATATAGTGGAAATGCGGGAAGCGTGTAGCTTCTGTGTAGCTGCAGAACGCTACAGAAAAGAGTGTACAATAAAAGAGAGCCTTGCCACATTTTAAACAGTCAGCCAAAAATCGTCCTTACATTTTCCCTTACGAAACGTTGCCAGTTTATATGTGTCAGGGAGATCGCTGGCGGAGAAGGAGGGGGCTCCCTCCAGGGGGAGAAACGCATGCGCAGTACTGAATCGCTTTGCTTTCCTCCCAAGAGGCTAAAGAAGGCCCCACCCTGATTTCTTGGACCCTTTCTCTGAGCATTATCAGTTCATTTTAGTTTAGCTGGATTCTGTCTAGGAGAGTAGGATAATAAACATTAGAGCTTCAACTCAAGTCTCAGCGTGTTTTCCTTCACTCGAAGTCAGGACAATATACGGTGTTTCATGACGATCAGCATTTTGAGTTTTATAGGCCAATACTGGTCTGTATTGGCTATCAGTTGATCAGCCTTATTAGCCCCTTCACCTTTATATCTCCCTGTTCAACACAGAAGTGGGTGGGACTTGAGACATGGGGTTGAGGAACATGAGGATGTTGGGAGCATGACCAATGGAGCTGAATATGCTTTCTTTTTTTCTTTTTTTTAAAAAGGCATTTCAGGAAAAGATTATGCATAGGCTGGCCATAGCTAGGTTGCCTTTCCCCATATAATGACATCCTAGCAATCTAGAATCTAACTGGCAAAGGAAGGATTTTTAAAAAAATCTCAGCTGTGTAGGGTAAGGTTGGTTGAATGTCTTCATCATGTCATTCTCAGTCTGGCGTCTCTAGTTAAGTTATGATAGGTAGCCGATGAAGTGACAGATCTGCTGAAGATCATAAAAGCCATGACAGTCAGAGCAAAAAGAACTGGTTTAGATAGATAAATGACCTGAGCTGGCATAAGGCAGAATAAATTCCTTTCCATATGCTTTCTAATGGATCTAGGAACCCCGTCACATGCCTGAAGTTAATTCCATTACAAGTCTCCAGTTCTTTTTCCATATAACCTTCATCTTGTTATGGTTTGTTTTCCCATTAAAACCAAAAGTAGACATTACTGACTGGCATCTGCAGCAAGAGGAATGAAAAAAATGTGCATGGTGGCATCATGATGCAAGCCCTGTGACTTCCATACCTATGTTTCATGTTGGGAAACAAGTACACAAGGCTGGGGTTTGCATCATAATGCCACCATGCCCATTTTGTTCTTTCTTTTTTTTTAAAAAAAAAGTCTGATTTGTATAGATACCTATCACATCAGGGAGCAAAATGCACACCAAGTTAACGTGAGTCACAACTTTTTCTCAATATATGTAGGTTATGAAATGTCTTTAAAATGTTTAAAAGGACGTAAATAAACAAATAAATGGCCTCCCATAACCTCCTCTGTCCCAGTTTTCCACATGCCTTTCCTGCCATCTATTCATGCTGCCAAGGAGCCCTTAGACAAAGCTGACCCTTCTGCCTCAAATAGTGCTTCTGTTCACAAGAAAAGAGCAACCCATTAATGCAGTGCTTTTGAAACTTCCTGCCCACACCGGTCTGTCTGCCAAGTAACTGCTTAGCATTTGCTGAGGATCTCTTGTGTCCTGAAGCGGATTCTGAGGCATGCCTCCTTCTCACTTTCCACAGAGCACAGGTCAAGCCTGTTACCCTTTGGCACATCCTCCATCAAGTGAAGAGTGAGTCTTCCAGTTAGCAGAACAGTAAATGCTCTCCTGTGGCTCTGCATTGCATGAAAGACCAACTGAAGCTTTTTACTCTTCTGCCCTCAAAGATGTTTGCCCATCATTACTGATCTTCTCATTAATGGCCCCCTAAACAAGCATCCAAGGGGTTCTGATCTTTCCTGGAACTTGCCTTGAAAATCACAGTATATACAGTAGAAGTCAGATAAACAGTAAGTGAGGATGCTAGGCCTGCTGTGGACAAGGCAATGGAGGGTACAGCTAGTTGTAGGACATAATTGTTGGAGGAGAAAAAGAACACCGTGAGATAATCCTAGCTTTTCGCCTGCAGCTTTTTCACTGGTCATCTATCATGGTGAGTGCAGGAAGGCCACACACCAGTTCCTCATATGCATCCAACTGGGGATATTTTCTAGGGCATGTAAAATATATAGTAAGTACTCCCATCATATTACTTTGCCAAAACTGGAACCAGAGGAGATAAGGGGCAGTCAGTCTGCCATGACTTCACCACGTCAAAAACTGCACTATAATTCAAGCCAAAATCATGGACCTATGGAATTTATCTTTTCTGTTAAAAAACAGGAGGAATTGGTTAGGATGAGGGCATTCATGCATTTATTTGCCACACACATGTATTTCACCCTTTCTCCAAGAAGCATATTTACTTTTAAGCTTCAGAACAATTCTTTCAGTTACGTTAGAGAGTGTTTTCACCTGGACTGAAATTAGCCCTAGCATTACACATTGCTTCGGGTAGCTAATGCCGGAATCATGCAAGGGTTCCAAATATTTAATATAGCACATGAAAATGAGAAATACAGAACTTGGATAGCCCTGAAAGGGACCATACCAGGGGTGGAGTGAGAGGGCCTTTGGATCCAAAGGATCTTCAGCTTCCAGTCCTTTTCTGTGTCTCCAACCTTAGAAGACATTTAGGCCAGCCATTGGGTTGATTTCAATAATTTCCCTCCCATCTCTTGCAGTGCAGGGAAGTGTTTTCAAAATATCCAAGAACGCAAATATTTTTCTTCCCTCAGTTCTGCCCTTCCAGACTACAGCTGGCACGAATGTGGGCTTAACACACAGCTCCAATGTCAGAGCCCTTTGAGTCACTATTAAGGGCTCTGTTAATTGATTTATTTATCTTGCCAGGAAGGAGAGAAAGCACTTCTGCCATTTCTGCCTCAGATGCCAAAATAACTTCACAGCCTCAGGTATTCTGCACTTGGACTGAGGTGAAGATAGTAGATTCCATTTCCTGCTCTTCTTCAGACACCCAAAAATCTTGAGCCTGGTGGCATTCTTGTCAGAGAATTTGTGAGTTAATTTCATGGCCACAACAAGGAACAGCTGGCCCTCACTAAATGCAGATACTGTACTTGCACTATTTTAGAAATGTTTGCAAGAGAAAGGACAGAAGGAGTTTCAAATTAATAATCTTGATTTATTTTCAAATAAATTATTTATTTATTTATTTATTTATTTTTCAAATTTATTCCCCGCCCATCTCCCATGCAAGGGACTCTGGGCGGGTTACAATAAATAAAAAATTTAAAAACTATACAAAATATCTAAAAACACAAGCATAACATAATAAAATAAAATCCAAGATGGATTTGGACCCACAGAATAGATCGTGGAGCTACGGGGCCAGCCAACCCCAGGAGGCACTACCACCTCCGTCATCCCAGGCCAGGTGGCAGAGCCAGGTCTTAAGGGCCTTCCGAAAGGCCAGGAGGGAGGGGGCCAGTCTCACCTCTGGGGGCAGGATATTCCACAAGGTGGGCGCTATCGCAGAGAAGGCACGCCTCCTGGACCCCGCTAGATGGAATTCTCTTGTTGAGGGGGTCCGAAGCATGCCCTCTCTGCATGCACGGGTGGGGCGGGCCGACGTTATCGGGACGAGACGGTCCCTCAGGTACCCTGGTCCTATGCCATGTAGGGCTTTAAAGGTAATCACCAACACCTTGAATTGGACCCGGAAGCAAACTGGCACCCAATGCAGCTCGCGTAGCAGGGGTGTCACATGTGCCGATCTCCTGGCACTCATAACTGCTCGCGCCGCTGCATTCTGCACCAGCTGAAGCTTCCAGATACTCTTCAAGGGTAGCCCCATGTACAGCGCATTACAATAGTCTATACAGGAGATGACAAGGGCGTGAGTGACTGTTCGGAGGGCCTCCCGATCCAGGAAAGGGCGTAACTGGCGCACAACTCACAGCTGTGCAAAGGCCCTCCTGGCCACGACTGCCACCTGCTCTTCGAGCAGGAGTCGCGAGTCCAGGAGGACCCCCAGATTCCACACTGGATCCGAGTGGGGTAGTGCAACCCCCCCCAGAACCAAAGATGACAACTTCCCAGATCCAGGGGGGCCATCAATCCACAGCCACTCCGTCTTACCAGGGTTCAGTTGAAGCCTGTTGTTCCCCATCCAGACCCCCACAGCCTCCAGGCACTGAGATAAGGCATTGACCGCATCACTTACTTCACCCGGGACGGAGATGTATAACTGGGTATCATCAGCATATTGGTGATACCTCATCCCGTGGTGATGGATGATCTCGCCCAGTGGCTTCATGTAGATGTTGAATAGGAGAGGAGAGAGAACTGACCCCTGCGGCACCCCACAAGTCAGGGGTCGCGGGTCAGCTCTCTCCTCCCCTATCAACACCGACTGGGAACGGCCCTGGAGAAAGGAGGCAAAACAGCGCAAAACCATGCCGCCCGCCCCCAACTCCTTGAGCCGCCCCAAAAGTATACCGTGGTCGACGGTATCGAAAGCCGCTGAGAGATCTAAGAGAGCAAGGATGGACGCACTCCCTCCATCCCGCTCTCGCCAGAGATCATCCATAAGCGTGACCAATGCGGTCTCCGTCCCATATCCCAGCCTGAAACCTGACTGGAAGGGGTCCAGGTAATCCGTTTCCTCCAGAATCCTCTGGAGTTGCAACGCCACCACCTTCTCAACTACCTTTCCTAAAAAGGGAAGGTGGGAGACTGGGCGAAAATTGCCCAGGATTGTAGGGTCCAGGGAAGGTTTCTTGAGGAGGGGGTGCACCAGCGCCTCCTTAAAGGCAGCCGGGAACACCCCCTCACTCAAGGACGAATTAATCATCGCCTGGACCCAGCCACATGTCACCTCACTAGCTGATTTCACCAGCCAGGAGGGACATGGGTCAAGCTGGCATGTGGTGGCGTTTACAATCCGGAGGATCCTGTCTACTTCATCAGGCGCAACAGGATCAAATTGTTCCCAGATAACGTGGTAAGTACGAGCCTCTGGCATCTCCCCAGATCTTGTCTCACGCTTGGAGTCCAACTTGGAATGAATCTGAGCGATTTTGTCCTGCAGATGCTCAGAAAACTCTTCCGAACGGCCCTGTAAATGGGTCTCCCCCTGCTCCCGACCCAAAAGTGATCTTGTAATCTTGAAAAGGGCCGTCGGGCGGCATTCTGCGGACACAATAAGAGCGGAGAAATATTCACGTTTCGCCGCTCTTACCGCCAGAAATAATCTTAATAAATAGTTAAATTCAAGTTCAGTTGTTTTCATCAGCAAAATCCTAACCCTGATAATATTAGCAACAGCCTATCTTTGTCTAAATGGAAAGTAGGAATACATTTTTCCACATAACCTGGAATTGATGGAAAGTTGGCCAAGTACACTATTCCCTCACCCCCTTTTCTTAGACAATATCTGTTCTTGCATCTCTGGAATTTGGAAGGGTCCATAGAACTCAAAATTGAATCCTTCCCTGTGTTTCATTTGCTTTGCATAAAATTAAATTCATGATTGTTGTTTCAAAGCAGTCATTTTTCTTTATTCATGTACTTCTGAACACAGTATCTGTTGACAAAAAGCAGTTTCTTGACACAGCCAATTAAAATGACTTGTTTCTTCACAATCTGTTATTCCTTTACCAAGCAACATCTCTATTTTATTTAAACAAGCTTTAAGTTATATACATGAATAGCCCCCACACACAAACATACACAGTTTTACATGTGTATATGCATATGCACATGCAAGCTGACAGGCAAGCAAATAAATATTCTATATGCATTAATATATTCTGCATTGTGCCCTTTCATAAATATAAACTTGTGATGTAAGAAAGGGTGGCATATTTTATTTTCATGAGTACAGAATGACTGCATAACTCACAAGTGGCAAAGCACAGCTATGCCACTAATGGATTGTGTGCAGGCAGCCTTACTGAATGGAAATAAAAATCTATTATGCTGCCCATCATAACATATTATATATACACCATGCCAGAGGGTTATGTCTGCAGAGTAACCAAAATTTTTGTTAGAGCTAGCTGAAATAATTAATACAGTTGAAGAAACAAAAAGATTTAGAGCTAGTGTTTATTTCCCACTGGCAGGTTCTAAATATGTATTTCACAGCAGTCAACACACAAGCACATTTATAATGGGGTCTGTATTTTTTTTCTCTTGACCTGTTTCTGGGAATTACTTAGATGAAATTCAGCCATTCCTTCAATATGAAGAAATATTGGAATGTTGCTCACTTTCAATAGACATATCTTTGGTGTAATTTTTTCCCCCTTAATATTGAAAAGATTGCTGCAGACTAGGAACGACTATAGAGATATGAGACTCCATTCAATCTGATGTGACCCAGGTATGTGTTTTGAATGCAGAACCTCATCCTGAATTAATTAATTGATTCAAACTCCAGATCTCACCATAGAAATTGGCTTCCCCGTAAGTCTATCTACCAAGAACGTAGTCATAAAGTGAAGCATCATTTGCTAGACCGATACATTGTGGATTCTCTATCATCAGTTCCAAATCAAATCGAGAATTGTGTGGTTTGAGAGGATAAATTATTGGATGATCCACTTTTTGAATGTACTCTGTATTTGGAACCTCATGGAACCTAGCTCAATGGATGCAATTCACAAAGAATTGGGCTTTGCTATTCTTTTCTTCAACACACACTCGATTCATATTTTTTAAGGAATGGTCAGTACTTGTAGAATGTACAATGTAGAAAAACTCATCCATACAGTTAGAACAAACAGAAATACATAGACTGAAGCCGGCACATAACTGGTTCAACACCAATATTTATCACACAGTTTTATACCTTAAAAGCACCTTCAGCACCAGAATCTACTTACCCCATGCTTTTTTATGCCTCAGAAAATTCATGCAATATACAAATGTAATAAACAACATGCATGCAATGAATGGATTTATGTGTTTGCTGTAATGTGATCATTTCCAGACACTTTCTAGTACCAAATGATCAAATAACAGTTGTTACCCTCATTTTTTATGGCATGGCATTCTGCAGCCTGAATAATTAGGCTATAGTACTTTTGTCCACACCACAAGCAGACACAAGTAAGAGTAAAACCTGCTTCCCATATCTGGACTCAAGAATTCAAAGGTCCATCCAGCTCTATCCCTCAAAAGGTACTGGAAAATAAATACAGCACTAGGTGAGGTCAGTATCTGATATGGTCCTTCTGCCATCTGAAACAGTGTAAACGGTGTACTATCTGCTCTTGTTACATGGGATTGCTTTCAGGTTTCTACGATATGCTCCCTTGACCTTTGCTCATTTTGCTTTATTTGATCTATAGAATGTGTTCCAGTTATGAGTAAAAAAAAACTTACATTGATTTTCCAAGAGGAAGCATTGACTTTCATTTTAATTACAATGGAATGCAGTTAAATTAGGAGGAATCAGGGTTGCTATAATGATATTTCTGATCAGACAGAAAAATCTATCTCTGTGATGCTGCAGAAGTTTTAATTAGAATGCCAGGAAAAAAATACAGCAAAAGTCACCTGAAAAGATGGGCGGGGATAAATTTAAATAATAAATAAATAATAAAATGTATCTAATGGGGTAGTTTAGATCCCATGATAGTATATCACCAATGGAACAGTCAACGTGGGGAAATTAAATTTCCCCCCAGGGCAGATTCTGAATTCATTTGGAGGATGCGTGGGGACTGGAGAGAAGGAAGGGAGACTGAACAGAAGGCCAATAACCCAGCAGTAGATTAAGTAACAATTGTTATAGAATAGAACAGTGTTTCTCAACCTGAGCAACTTTAAGACATGTGGCCTTCAATTCCAGAATTCCCCAGTTGAAGTCCACACATCTACACGACACTTGATCTTAGCCAAAGGGCTGAGAAGCAAAGATGAAGTCCACACATCTTAAAGTTGCTCAGGTTGAGAAACACTGGAATAGAATACAGTTCTGCTCATTGTAAGAAAAGAACCTTAAAGCATTGTTTCGAATAGTCTTTTCACAACAGAAATTAACCTGCCACTTTCAAAATGCATTCAGTCATTTTTGTTATGTTCAGTCTCTTATGACAACCTGGACCAATTGCCTCAGGTTAGACATAGCACGTTAGCAAGTATGTCAAATGCCAAAAAATGAAGATTTGAGGAGCAGGAAGGGGTTTCCCTCATTGTGAAAATGATGAAGATTCATAGTTTTTAATGTGAAGATTGAATTATTTATTGATTGATTGATCAAATTTATAATGTTGGGCAGTGTACAAGTTAAAAGCAGATCCAATACAACAGAAACGAAAGGAAGGTGATAACTGAGAGATCAAACAGATTAACAGCATTGCCACCAAGGTATATATTCCTAACCCAGCACCTGGGGAAAAGCAGGTCTTCAGGGCCCGTTTAAAGAATGGCAGAATTAAGGAAACTCAAATGGAGTTTGATTCTCTTCGAGAGAACAGGTGCCATGACAGAGAAGACATGCTGCCTGGATCCCAACAGATAACATCGCTTTAGTGATAGGACCTGGAGCATGCCCACTCAGATGGGCAGAAACAATAGGAGAAAGGTAGTCCCTCAGATACACAAGCTCTATGCTATGAAAAGATTTATAGATCACAACCAGCACCTTAATTGCACCCAGAAGCTTACTGGTAACCAATGCAGCTCCCATAGAATATGTGTTATATGGGCATACAGACATCCATCCATAACTGCCTGGGCTGCCAAATTCTGGATCATTTACAGCTTCCAAAGGATCTTCAAGGGCAGCCCCATGTAGAGTGCATTGCACTAGTCTACGTGCAAGGTGACTAAGGCATGAGTAACAATGAGATGGGATTCCTGGTCCAGGAAATGGCACAATTGGTGTACTAGAAGAATTTGGGCAAAGCCCCTCCCCCAGCCACAGCTGTCACCTGCTCTTTAAGCAGGAGCTATGAGTCCAGGATGACCCCCAAACTGCACACTAGTTCTATTCAGGGTAAGGCTACTGCATTCAGAACTAGTCTAAAGATGGAAAATCCATAGTAGCGGGAAAACCAGAACACACAGCCTTGGACTTGTCAGCGTTGAGTTTAAGCTTGTCTCCCCACCCAGATCCCAATAGTCTTCAGGCACTTGATGCCTATCACTTGGTTGACCCAGGGTCTAGTTATACTGTACAACTGGGTATCAGGATATTGATGATACCTGACTCCATGTCAAATGATGACCTCTTTCAGCAGCTTCACCTAGATGTCAAACAGGAGAGGCAAGAGAGTCAAGCCCTGTGGCACCTCACAAATCAACACTGACTGGAACCAGCCATGGAGAAAGAAGGAGAATCACAACAACACCATGCCTCCCACTCCTAATCATAGTCAGTCCTGAAGGATACCATGGTCAATGGTACTGAAGGCTGCTGAGAGATCAAGGAGAACTGGGACATTGTACCATCACTGTCCCAGCTCTGTTAGGGGTCATAAATAAGCACAATCAATGCCATCTCTGTACTAGGTCCCACCTTGAATCCTGACTAAAAAGAATCCAGATAATCCATTTTCTCCAGGGCCCTCTGAAGCTACAGCCTTCTCAAACAGAAGGGCAAAGATCCGTCAAAAATTGTCCACTGCACTTGGGTCCAGCAATGGCTTTTGAGGAGGAGGTATACCATTGCCTCCTTCAAGGCAGGCAGAACCAACCCCCTCCTTGAAGGATGCATTCCCCACTGCATGAACCAAGTCACATGTCACTTCCCAGGTGACCTTAAATAACCAAGATTATGGCAACCAGCTTGATTGATAACTGGCAAATAGAGGGAGAAAACGTGGAGGTAGTGACAGACTTTGTATTTCTAGGCACAAAGATTACTGCAGACACTGACTGCAGCCAGGAAATCAGAAGACATTTACTTCTTGGGAGGAGAGCAATGACAAATCTTGATAAAATAGTTAAGAGCAGAGACATCACACTGACAACTTTGGCCACATAATGAGAAGACAGGATACCCTGGAGAAGAAGCTGATGTTAGGGAAAGTGGAAGGCAAAAGGAAGAGGGGCCGACCAAGGGCAAGATGGACGGATGATATTGTGGAGGTGACGGACTCGACCGTGGGGGAGCTGGGGGTGGCGACGGCCGACAGGAAGCTCTGGCGTGGGCTGGTCCATGAAGTCACAAAGAGTCAGAAGTGACTGAATGAATAAACAACATAGATCTAAAGGGCAAGTGGCCAGCTCCAAAGATCCTGTCCACTTCCTCAGGAGTGTCAGGGTCAAATTCCTCCCACATAACAGGACAAGATAATGCCTCAGCTCACACAGACTTGTCCAGTTAGAGTTGAGCTCTGAGTGGATCCAGTCAACTTTATCTGACAGACCTTAGACTATTCCTCACAGCAGGGCTGCAACTACTGCCTCCTCAACAAGATGGCTGACTGGCTACCTGCAGACGTCATAACAGCAGAAAGATAGACACATTTTGCTGCTCATATAGTCACAATGCTCATATAGTCTAGCATGGGCTCTTACTGGTCTTTAGTTGGATTAACTCTTCATCGTCTTCGAGTGGCACTCTAGGTTTCTTTTCTACTGTTCCCTCTTGTGGAGCTCCTTGGAAAAGCAACCAGCTCCTAGAGATCGACAAAAAGAGCCTGCATAGAAGCAATCCAAGGCCTCAATACCTACCCATTCCAGGTGGCAACCAAGGTCTTAGTTGAAGTGCATGCTAAGAAAAAATGAGTAAAAAATTAATTGATTTTTTTTTAAAAGGGAACAACAGATCAGGGAAAGGAGACAAGCTACAATTTTGTTGTATGCTATTACTTATTAATCAAATGCAGATTTCAAAGCAGCTTTGGGGGAAAAAATCCTGAAATAACATGCAAATATTTTCTCCATTTAGAATTAAGCATTTTCATATTAAACTACATAAATTTGTATACATACGTAACAGTTGTCAATATTTACATAGTAGCTGATGAAACATCTGCCTATAGGTGCCTGTTGTATTTCCCAGGGGAGGCTGTTTCTCAACATACCAGCTATCAGGGAGAAAGCCCTTCTTTGAGCCCTAAGAAGAGGAATGTTTGTCAAGCAAGTATGACTAAAAGTTCCTCCTTCAGTGAGCGAACAGGCTAAAGGAAATATTCTCTCAGACCTTGTAGTTTCTGCCGCATCTTCAAATGAAATTCTGTGTAGGATAGTAAAGGTCTTATTGTCATCTACTCCTGGAAACCCAGTACTAGACCCTTCAAAAACCTACTGATAGATATGTGAGACCCTCAGGGGGTAAAATCTTCATATCTGTGCCAACCTGAACATTGCTTTTGATTCAATATATACTGGTATATCAGGTACACTGTCCAGTCTAGTTGTGCAAAATCACTTAAGTTATGATGCCTGAGAACATAGACAAATCATCTGCAGTTACCTGGCTTGCCACATGTTTTAATTCTTGCCCATCTTGGTTGAGTGGTTTGGGTTGGGGTGGGCTGGTTGATTGGTGGGTCCAGAGAGTGATGAATGCATATTTGTGTGATAGAGGGGCAGCTGTCTCTCTCCTGAAGTAACCCTTCGTAGATCTTGAGAATTTGGCTAACTATTGCTCAATCACAAATATCCCTTTTGAGGGCATTAAGAGAATAGTGTTAATGCAGCTGCAGAAGTTCTTGAAGGACACTGATTATCTTGATCATTTTCAGTCTAAGTTTCAGGCCTGGTTTGGGGGCAAAATTAACCATGGTCTGATGACTTTATGTAGGTAAGAGACAGAAGGACTGCAACTTCTGTCTTCCTACTGGACCATCTCTGTGAGTTGAGGGTTGAAGTACTGTATTCCAGTGATTTGCTCCTGTGGTAGGTAATGGGATCCCTGGTTACACCGATCAGAAAGAACAGGTATATAGTTTGGAGGTGTTCTGGGAATCATCATTGTTATTGGAAGCCCAGGTGCCTTCCATGGCTAGGTTGATATGGCTTAGGTGCAGTTGTGCACATGCTAGTAACCTTACATTTAGATTACTGTAATATGTTCTATGGTCGACAGAACTATACTGGCTGCCCATTAGCTCCTGGAGTAAGGCTCAAGGTTTTGGTCATAACATACAAGGCTGTAAACAACTGAGGACCTGCCAGCTTGCCTTCACCACTGTAGACCTGATTGGTCACTGAGATCATTGGGGGAGGTCCTCCTATGCATATGGGTGTTTCCTGTGGTGGTGCCCAGGCTCTCGCTCCTGAAATTCAAAAGCACCTACAGTCACATAATTTAATGTGCCCGTTTAAGCCTCAGCTCTTCACCCAGGAATGTTTGTCAAGCAAGTATGTCTAAAAGTTCCTCCTCCAGTGAGTGAACAGGCTGAAGGAAAACCCAGTACTTTTGTTTGTTGTTGTTGTTCAGTTGTTTAGTCGTGTTCGACTCTTCGTGACCTCATGGACCATAGCACGCCAGGCCTTCCTGTCCTCCACTGTCTCTCGGAGTTTACTCAAATTCATGTTCATTACATCGGTGATGCTATCTAACCATCTCATCCACTGCCGTCCCCTTCTCCTTTTGCCTTCAGTCTTTCCCAGCATCAGGGTCTTTTCCAGGGAGTCCTCTCTTCGCATTAGGTGGCCAAAGTATTTGAGCTTCAGCTTCAGCATCTGTCCTTCCAATGAGCAGTCAGGGTTGATTTCCTTTAGGATTGACTGGTTTGACCTCCTTGCAGTCCAAGGGACTCTCAAGAGTCTTCTCCAGCACCACAGTTCGAAAGCATCAATTCTTCGGTGCTCAGCCTTCCTTATGGTCCCTTCAAAAACCTGCTATGATAGATATGTCTGATATGAATGTTTGAGAAATGTTCACACATGCACAACTTTTCAATAGATATGATTTTGCTTGGGTTGAATATTTTTTATATTATTTTATTGAATCGATTATGTATTTTACTGTTGTTTTTCTTGTAATCCACCTTGAAATGCTTTGGCATAGGAAATGAGACATAAAATTGATTTAAATAAATAAATAATATAATATGAAACAACCCTTGTTTCCTTGTTTTATAAAAACACAAAATATGAAATTCTGAATTGTGGTAGACACAATATAATTTTCATTCAACTTCTAAATAAGATATATGCTCTCTTACCGTTTTCATTCCTCCAATTCTGTTTTCCTTATTTTTGCCTGTAAAGTATTTGCTTTGCTGACATAAGACTGGTTTAATAAAATTGGCCTTCTTCCTAAAAGTTTACCTGTGAGAACCCCGAACATAATAAAATCAGATTATGAAGGCAATCATATTTACTAGTAATAAATCAAATCTTGCAGACATCAGTTAAGTCTCCCTTACTGCACTGAGACAATATCAAGTATGCATACATCAATACCTGAGGTGCCAGAAATATATTTCATAAGTTTGGGGAGGTGGGAGCGGGAATGCTACATGCATAATTATGGAGAGAGAATTTGTAATGTGAACATTATGATGTACAAAGTGGCTTTGTCCTACATTTAATAAGCTCTGCATGTCAAGCCCACAAACATAATGGAATTTGCAGATGATTTCTTACCATCAAATACAGATTATTGTTTTCAGGAAGAAAGCTGCTTGGAGCTTCATCAACAAATATCTAATTTTAAACCACCATCCTCTTCCTTTCCAGTGCATAGCACTTTCTTTAAACTGATAATGCAATACGATATTAAAAGGAAAGGAGTGTCAAATGAGACCAGGCCATTTTTAAAAAGTGGGCTTGCTTTTCAGCTAGTAAAGTCATGAACCTAAGACCTTTCTTCGCTTGCAGAAATTGACTTCCACAGGGCCTGCATGGAAAAACTCAACCAAAATCTTTTTCTTTTTTTAAAATTCCACAAACACAGTGGCTCTGCCTCATTTGCCAAGTTTAAGTATGTTTTGCATTGGACTCTGGTCTTATTTTCCATTAAAATGAGGAACCAAGAAAGTGTCCTGAATACAGAGAGGTGATTATGACATACAGTACACTTTCATCTTCAGGATGTTTTTAATCTTGTGGAGAGAAGTAAATATTAAAAAGACTGAGCCATTTATTTTGTTTCATAATAGCTAAAAATTGAAAAATTACATCCTTTGATTTACACATCTTTCCTGCCATTAAGTCACTTGTGCTGGCTGAAGTGTTTATTTGGGGATTCAGCTTCAGGAAATGGGCAATGTCTAGAAGAACAGCCTTCACAGATGAGAACAAACTATAAGGGCAAAGCAATAAATAAAAGAAAATCACAAAATAGTTCAGAACTGTATAATCAGTTGCAGGTGTCAAAAATTCAATATGTTAATCCACAGTTATTTCTGACAAAACCTTATTCAGAAATAATAAACTGTGTTACCAATAGGAGAGAATATATGTAGCTCAGGGTTGAACGGTGGAGTCCTTGGTGCTCTCTGAGCTTGGTTGTTTGCTTGCAGATGTTTCATTACCCAACTAGGTAACATCATCAGTGCTAGATAATGATGTTACTAGCACTGATGATGTTACCTAGTCAAGTAATGAAACACCTGCAAGCAAATAACCAAGCTCAGAGAGCACCAAGGACTCCATAATAAACTGTGTTTCAAGGAGAGGTTGGTTCAACTACAAGTTTACCGTTTTATTGGCAAACAAAGTGAATAAAAAAAGAAAAATTGTTTTAGAAACATTAGTAGGATCAGGCTGAATATATTGCTGACTGAAGTAAAGACAAAATGGCACTGTTTGTTTGTTTGTTTGTTTGTTTATCCATCCATCCATCCATCCATCCATCCATCCATCCATCCATCCATCCATCCAATTTCTAGGCCACCCAAGCCCAAAAACAACTCTGGCTGACTTCACAAAATTAAAAGCAGAAAAAGCAGTTTTATATTTAAAACACACACACACACATGCACACACGCACACACACAATTGCCTTGAACAATTGAAATGAATTAAAAAGCAATCTCTTATATCACCCCCATTATTAGATTTATGTCCTGCCATTTTGTTCAGAAGCTCAAGACAGCATACATAGCACTACCTCACCATGGTTTTCTCCACCAGAACCACCCTGTGACATGGGCTGGGCTGAGAGAGAATGACTGGCCCAAAATAGTACCTGGGTCTTCAGTTATCCAAGCTTGAGAAAAGTGGCATACTGAGTTACAGGACGGCATGAGAATTAGATGCTTGGCCAAATCCCTCACAGAAAAGGTGATACTGAGAAATTTGTAGTAAGAGAAAGAGATGGATTTATAGAAATCTTTTGTGAGGAAGATCCAATCATGTAAGACATCTAGAGAAAAAAAGGTGGAAACTTTTGAGAAACGGCAATGGACTGGGATTCTTAGAAATGGACCAGATGAATAATTTTGGCAGCAGAGTTCTAAAGATACATAAAGGGACAAAGGTGAGGCATCAAAATAGCAGAAAGAAGAAGATTGCAGTAGTCTGTGTGAGAGATCATTATATCGTCAGCCAAAATTTCTGATGAGGAAACAGAAAGAAAGAGTAGGATTTTTGCAGTGCTGTAAAGTGAAACGGCTTGGCAGTTTGAATGAAGTAGTGATAAAGTCAAAGTTACCATCTTTGAGTTCAAGTGTATGTTCCAGTTGTTGTCCTCAGGTACCTTGTGAATCTCACAAATGGATTTATTTTTCATACTTGTCCCATTAAAGGTTTCCAGTGGCAACCTGACATCTGAAGCTTTGTGAAATAAAGTCTTGATATACAGTGGTACAAAATGTGATCTAGCCTATTGTTATTGTCATTAGCTCTGTCAAGTTTCTTTCATCATGCTTGTCTAGACCTTCCTTTACATAATATAGCTAAAGCATCAAAGATTTCCTATTGATGATTAACAGATTGAATTTATATTCTGTATCTCTATCAAAAAGACGATAATACAACGATAGTAATAAAAAAGATTAGAATTCTACAAAATAATCAAAAATACAAACTTAATTAAAACTGAATTAAAGCACTTCAGTAAGAATAAAAACAAAAAACCTTGCAGTCCCTGAGAGGAGTCCCAAAAGATATGTGATTGAGAGATCTCCTCCTCCTGGACTGGAAGGAGAATTTAATTGTGGTGGAGGCAATTCAACCTTGGTCTCCCATCAACCTTCTGGAGGCTGTTGTCCTATGCCAGCAAATACAAGTGCAGGAGGCCAGACATGGATCAGAGAACTTTATGGAAGCTATAAATCTCGCCATACTATGAGAATGTGAGGGTTCAGGAATAACAAGCAAGTTTATTTCAGAAACAGAGGTTCCATGCATTTCCTGAGTCATGACTTTTTGTTTTAAGGAGTATTATTGAATATCTCTGTTCTACTTCCTTGATCTTTTGCCTGTAGAAGGATTGAAGGATTGATCTTTTCCCACTCAGGCTCTAGATCAGGGCTGATTACCTGATAGCTGTAAAACTACAGGTTCATCCTCTGACAGGTCCTGCTTTTCCTGGGCCTCATCTACAGATATCTGAGAGCCTTCTGGCTCCTAAGTGGCAAGGTCAGAATGTGTCAAGCCCTGCTTCTCCAATTCAGAGTTTGACTCATCAGGCAGGCCCATAACAGCTGTGAAGTGAAAATCTGAAAAGCTAACAGGGTGAAGTCATTGACCAAATTATAAACCAGGATGAGCTGTGGAGTCTTTAGATCCTAAGCCAGAGGCATCGGGGCAGGGGGAATGATGGAAACGGGGGTGCTGACTCAATGCAAGATCTGCCCCTTTTCTGCATGTGTTGTGTTGTCACGCACATATGAAGGGGTGGTGCTTGTGTCATGAAAGTGCAATGCTACTGTTAAATAAATATTTAAATAAATATTTAAATATTTTAAATAATCTATTAAATAAATATTTAATTTATTTTTTATTCATATTGTCTGTAGTGTATTTTATGTATTTTAATTGCTGATTCCATTGTAAACCGCCCAGAGTCCCCCTTTCGGGGGGAGATAGGCGGTGATAGGAATTTGAAAAATAAATAAAATAAATAAATAAAATGCTGTTTTCATTATTTTAGTGAAAGCCTTCCATCCTGCAGGCAGCTCGGTCCTAAACCCATATGATCCCTTAATATGTCCCCAAACTATCACAGAACTCCTAACCTCCCACTGTTTGCAATACAGAGAATATTCTTGAAGGAGGAACAATGAACATTCAGGGAATGGAAACTGAATGAGAAACACTGCCTTAATTTTGCCTTACCAGCAATAACTTAGGAGGGCTTAGGTATCATGGAGCTTCCAGTGTCAGAGCTCTCAGACTCAAGTTAGGATTGCTCTGTCCATGCATTTACAAATATGTAGCTAGGTAAATATGAACATGTATGTGTGTGTGTACTCTTAACAATACACAGGCCCATTTCCATAGGCCATACCTTTCCAAACTGTGTGTCGCGACACACTGCTGTGTCGCATCCAGGGCGCAGGTGTGTTGTGGGGGAACCCGGAAGAGAAAGCCATGCACCATGTGGACTCCCACCCAGCCCTTGCCGCGCCACCACTCCCTCTCCATGCCCAGCTCCCACCGCAGAACCCAGGTAAGGTGCCAGCCCAGCAGCGCTACAACTGGGGGGGGAAGGGATGTGACTAGGCCGCCATGTTGGGGGGTGGGGGGTGCAGGGACATGACTAGGCCACCGTGCTGGGGGGTGGGGGGACAGGGATGCGACTAGACCAACACGCTGGGGGGTGCAAGGATGCGACTAGGCTGCCACGCTGGGGGGTGGGTGGGCAGGGACGTGACTAGTCCGCCACGCTGGGGGGTGGGGGGTGCAGGCGGGAGTCAATCATGTGGGCCGGGGGGCAGGGTTTGGAGCCAGGAGCCAATTGCGTGGGCTGGGGGGCAGGGTTTGGAGCTTGGAGCCAATTGCGTGGGCCGGGAGTGGGGTTTGGAGCCAGGAGTCAATTGTGTGGGCTGGGGGGCGGGGACCCCTCATTACTGTGTCATGAAATTATGCATGGCTAAAAGGTGTGTCACCAACATGAAAAGTTTGGAAAGCCCTGCCATAGGCTATAGTCTATAAAGTCTCAGCTTCTTTTCAGTGTAAGCTACATTAAAAGTGAAGTTTAAACCCAGGAGTATTTTTTCTTTCTCTCTCTTCAATGCCAAAAATAAACTGTCACAAAATAATATTGCACCAGACAGAATTCAACAGAACTTCTACAAACACACCAGAAGGGGAAAAAAATCAATTTCCCTTCACTTTTACTACCCACTGACCAGAATTAAATTGTTCAGAGCCTATCAAAACACCAGTGAGATATCTCATTGTCTGCCACCACTAGCCTTGGACAAATATCCACACTGTTTACCAGGTGGAAAACCACTTGTTACTGGTAGCTTCCAGGCACTTTAGTTTCCTTCTTGGAGGCTGTAAGCCCATATATACATTTATTTGTGCATCAGGGTTAATTTTAGTACTAAAGGTAAGAGGAAGATGACCATGTGAGCTTGCATCTGCTTGTTTTACCAGACAGCAGTATTATATCTGCAGTTCAATTCCTAAATTACAGCTGAGTTTAAATCACTGTATTACAGCAACATATATATCATGTGATATTGTGTGTATATGGGTATGAGCACTTATGTATAATCTGAGTACCTCAAATATAATTTTACCAAAAATCTGATTTAGGTATAAATATAATATAGAGGAATCAGAATAAAGAAGATCATTACAAGATGACCAGCACGATCAAGCCAAAGTAACTTTTCTATAAAATTAAAATGAATCAGTAATTCATAACAAAACTGTCCCAAACTGGGGAAAGATGAGATATAAGTCAGCATTAGCAAACATAATAATTGTGGTAATGAACGGAAGTGCTTTCTCCTTCTCCTTAAATATAAATTCTTTTTTTCCTGATCAGAATCCAACATGTGCTCCTAATTATCAAAGAATAATACCTGATTAATGAAATTCAAGATAAATTTCAGTTCTAGGAGCTGAGAAAGGCTTATCAGTTTGAGGAGAAAAAAGGAATTGTCATACATATATCTTGGATTCAATCTTCATCATGGACCTACTATTCAACATTTTCCCAGTTTATCCCAAAAATACAAAGGAAAAAAAATCCTTGGTAGGTAGCTTTACAAAGTGATATAGCACAATCTACATAATCAGGAACATATCAACCAGTAGAGAAGTGTGATATATGGTTGGCCAGGGAATTTGACCTGTTACTTGGATAGTGTGACTGATGCATGTCTAGTAGTGCTGCAGCCACTATTATTTGACATTTATAATGCCCTAGGTTCTATACATCATAGGAATTGTAATGTATTGCACATAATCAAGATAGGGTAGGGGGGATTAACCCCTGAATCAGACATGGGATAGGAAGATGCTCAACAAGTGAAATGACCTTGATTCAAAAAATACTTTTCAGTAATTGAAAAGACAAGAAGCATCCAACTAAGCAGAGAAGATGAATTCATTCTTGCACAGGAAACAATACAAGAAAAGAACCAACAAGCTGATAAAAAAACTCTTGCTGTTTCAGAGAGAGGAAGTGGAGATCAGATTGATATAGAGTTCCAAGAAACAGGGAGGAAAATAGTTTATGTGATACTTTACAAAGGATTTAAGGAAAGGGATGATAATACCATAGAGATTAAAGAAACGGTGGATTTTTGCATCAGTACAGGCACCAAAGCCAAAGCTCTGGCTAATGTAATAATGTGAATGCTACGTGGGGCTAAAAGAAACCCATGTTAATAATATTGGCTACCCATGCCAATGGATGAATGAGCTAACTGAAAGAGCAGTAGGTCATCTTAAGGATTGTCATTGGTGATTAACGGAGAAGGTTCTCAGACAGAAGCCTTCAAGTTGGCAGAATAAAATGGGAAAACAATGGAAAGACTCTTTCCCTCTGAAATTTCCTCTCCATTCATCACAAACTACACAGGACACCACTTCTGTATTAATGAACTGGGCAGCCAAGGTGATGCTGAAAATCGCCTAGCTAGAAGTGTGTGCCTATGCATTAAAAAAAAGTCCAGTGTCCTCCTATAGATAAAAACAAAGACAAATTCCTTCTACATCAGATAATGAAACTGGGTGTCTTCCCTACCATAATAGAGATAAAAATCCCACTGGATTAGAAAAAAACTACACTTAGTACAATTATTCCAATATGGATAAATAAGTTTTTGTATGTTGTTTAATGGAGGCATGGAGGTGAGACATGCTTTTTCAAAGATGCAGGATGTGTGAAGATGTCAGTTTGGCCAAATATATGAATTCACTGGAGGCAATCAGAAACAACTTGTGGAAGTTTGACACTTCTGTTAAAAGAAAGGGGTGTATGCATACCAACCATGCCATCTTTTCCTCACAACAGGAAGAGACAACAAACATTGATAGGACCACGTACTGGACTATCCGTCTCTTTTTTAAATAAAGAAACTGTTAAGCAGAGGAATTCCAATTAATGGTCATTGATCACAGCTAAATATCAACATATGGGATTTTTTAAATTGTTGTTAATGTTTGGATTTCCAGCAGTATTGAGTGGGATTTGCTAGTCAATGTATCTTCAACGGTAACATTTTAACAGTTAAACAACCAAAATATTAAATTCACCCATTTCCACCAATAGTTCTTTGAATTATAAGGTCAAACACCTGGATCAAGCATTTGTTTAATCTTCATTGTTTATTTGAACCCAACATTTCTCCCCCAAAGGAAACTAAAATTGGCTACCTATATCATGGAAAAAATAAAGCAATCAAATATTCAGCCATACAATAGGACACATTAATAAAATTGCTATAGTAAACCTAGAGAGCAGTTTTCCCCATCTTCTTGCCCTGGAGCTAATTAGGAACTGAACCAAAGTATAAAAATAGGAAAGAAAGAAACAAGGTCGTTCCATCTAAGGCAAGAGAGATTGGTCATTTCTTTGCCATTCTATTTTTATCACATGTTTGTTAGTTAATATTGTCCCAATAAATTACTGACATGTGAGTTAAAAAGAAATCCACATGAAAATGCAGCTAAGTTCATTTTAAAACATTATTAAAATGCAATCTTTCACAACATAAGCAGTTATAAATATTATTTTTTGTTTGTGGAACAAAAGCATTCATAAATGTTTCTTTTTTTTTTTTAAATTTTAAAAATCATTTTATTTACATTCAACATTCAACATAAACAAAACACATAACACATAACAATGATCATATATAACACATAACAATGGTTACATTTATGTATATATATTTACATTTGATTTTATATAATCATTTTTATTATATTTAATATAATGTATCCTTCTTCTCTTTTTTTTGTCTCTAATCTTTTCTCTCCTTTATCTTTCAATCTCTTCTAACCTATTCTCTCTCTATCTTTTCCTTTCCCTTTCCTTTCCTTTTGATTCTTCCTTTAATTCCTTTTCTCTTTCATCCACTCCCTTCTTCCTTTTTTAACCCTCTCTCTCTCTCTCTCTAATCTCTTCTCTCACTTACCTTACTCACTCTTTCTAACCCTCCCGTCTCTCTCTTTTCCTTTCCTTTATAAATGTTTCTGAAGAGAAACTGCAGAAGCGCGTGCTGCAGTTACCCTAAATGAATCCATGTGCATACTTCTGCAAACAATTTTGCATGTCTGCCTTGAGCACAGTATAACAAAAGGACTATTTTAAATAATATATCTGATGTTCCTAATGAGATCAAGTAAAATTATATCATCAGCATCACCAACATATCATTATTTACCTGAAAGGAAAATGAACCTGACTTTAAGAGGATTTCCCCATCTAGTCAATCTAGAGTTGCAAACTTTAGTTGAAATCAATCCTGGGGATTCTATCCCTGCATATTTATATGCACATGTATAGCCACCAGGAGACATATTCTACAAAAGGACAAGACCAAGATTTAAAAATGCATTAATATTGATATAATTATTTACTGATTAAAGTAAATAACTATGGAATAAGCTACCCCATTTATAAATTAAGTGATCCCCTAGCTAAATATTCCAGCAATACTTTGTCACAAACTCCTCACACACAGAAGCACACTACATACATACATTCCCCACTCTTCTTCCAATGCAACAGCCAAAAAGGGAGAGGAAGAAATGGAAATAAGGATAGAGAAGGAGGTAGCTGCACTGGGAAGAGAAAGGAAACAAAACTTGATGAAGATGAGAGAAGGGGAAGAGGTAACTGGACAGGGGAGGAAAGAAAAAGAGAGAGAAGCCCCAAATAAATATTCAAAAAGGGATTGTGATTCTTAGAAGATTTCCTTTGTCTCAAGAATAGGCTGACCATATGTCCCATTTTGAATGGGACAGTCCCATTTTTTAAGCATTTTTCAACTGTCCCGTCATTTTCATAAAAATCTCAATTTTATCCCATTTTTCAAACCTGGCAGGAATGGCACGGAAGGAAGATCCGAGCCGGAGCACAGACCGGGGGTGGGGTTTGCAGGCAGGAGCCAATTGTGCGGACCGGGCAGCGGGGTTTGCAGGTGGCAGCCAATTGTGCAGACCAGGGGGCAGGGTTTTATTTATTTTTATCTTATTTATACCCCACCTATCCCCTCCCTAATGGAGGGCTCTAGGCGGCTTACAATCATGTAAATACATATATATTATACAATCATATATATTATTACAGTTTTTACCGCGCAATCGGGAGGAGGAGAGGGAACCGGCTCTTCAGCTGCAGGCATCGGACTACATGCCCCAGAATGCCTTGCTCCGAGCCGGCTGCTGATGTCCAGGAAGTTGTTGTTTCCAGATTCGTCATCCTCCGCTGCCATTATCGGGATTCTCCAGGTCTTCTTGGTTCGAGGACGACCCTCCGATGGACGCCAGCAAATTGACCCACATGAGTGGTACCCAATTTATCTACTCGCTTTCAGCTTTCGACCTGTTGGGTGGACAGAAGCCGGGGTGAATGGCGAGAGCTCACCTCGCCACGCGGTTTCGAACTGCCTACCTTGTGGTCGGCAGTCTAACGGCTCAGCGGTTTAACCCGCTGAGCCACCGCGCCTGTTTGCAGGCGGGAGCCAATTGTGCGGACCAGGGTGCGGGGTTTGCAGGCGGGAGCCAATCATGCGGACCCGGGGGCAGGGACCCCTGTCTTTTTCATGAATACGGAATATTACATAAGACCCCATCCCGTTTTGCCATCCTGAAATATGGTCAGCCTACTCAAGAAGCAGAAACAGTGTTCCACGTCCATTAAATCAAGCTGTGCCGTTCACTTGCTAAAAACTGTACTTTTTCAAGAATCAAATGTTATTTGTGTTGGAAACTTGGAAATATTTTGGCTGCTTTCCATTTTTTTTCTGCTATCGCTGGACTAAGGAGATTTCAGTTTATCTCTGAAGATATACTCAGTGTAGAACTATGGGAATGTTTAGGCTAAATTCTATTAAGAAGTACACACAGAGATGTACACACAGAAAAACACAAAATCAGAATAAAACCAAATTCACAGTATTGATATCTCTTCAGAGTTCTTTCAGATATAGAATGAAGCAAACTCCTCAGTGTTCATATCAATTTCTTCTTGACGTCTGGATGTTAAACTAATGTTTATTCCCTAATTATGAGGCCCCAAAATCAAAAAAATGCTTTCAACTCCACTGGGGTAATTTACAGGCTTTACCAGAATGCCAATTTTCTCCTATTTGGCCAAGCACTGAGCAGTATGCCTTGACTTCAAATAGGCAGTTGAAAAAGCAAATGATTCACCTTCTCCTTAGCAGAAGCATTAAAAACCAACATTTCTGATGAATGGGTTATATTTTTATTTCTCCTATTCAACTCTAATAATGATGTCATTGATCTGTTGAGCTGTATTTTCACATTTAAAAAGTAATAACACCCTTTTCTCTTATTAAAGAACATGAAAGGAAGTATGTGAGATGACCACAAAAAAAAAGGGGGGGGGGATTGGAATATATTATCTGGGTGGAATCTCAACACTGACTCAACTTTGAATCATTTTCCCTGATCACCACATCATCACATCCCTTTGTATTTGCTCAGATAAAGGGCAGATTCAAGTTGGATCACACAGTGGCAGAAATGGCGAAGGATATAAAGGGGGGGTCAGTTGTCCTCACCAAAGGCCTGGATGAAGAGCCACGTCTTCAGGGCCTTTCGAAATACCAATAGAGTGGAGGCTCTTCAAATCTCAGGGGAACCTCATTCCAGAGATTCTATTTTATGTGAACAGATCTCCTGAAAACTGCTCCTGTCTCCATTCTGTACTCAAAGTTTGGATCAGAGCTTTCCAAACTGTGTGTCACGACACATTAGGGTGTCGGCTGCAGTGTCTGGGTGTGTCGCGGCTGCTGCTGCCTCCGAGCCCTGCCAGGATTCTGCGCAGATCCTAGTGCCTGCCTTGTGCCTTGCTGCCTCCAAACATGCCCTGCCATGATTCCACGCAGGTCCTAGTGCCTGCCTTGTGCCTTGCTGCCTCATAACCTGCCCTGCCAGGATTCCGCGCAGGTCCTAGTGCCTGCCTTGTGCCTTGCTGCCTCCAAACCTGCTGTGATTCTGCACAGGTCCTAGTGCCTGCCTTGTGCCCTGCTGTAAGAGTGTGTCGTGAAATGATGCATGTCTAAAAACTGTCACCAACATGAAAAGTTTGGAAAGCTCTGGTTTAGATCAACAACTTCCCTCTTTCTCTTGATCATTATATCTATCCTACCTTTCAGAATACAAACTCCACCAAAGTGACTTATAAATATAAATATTCATAAAGACACAGTTCTAAAGTTAAAACTGTACAGTAACTGCCAATATTACTACTGCTATCACTATTCCTTCTGGAATCCTTTTTCACAAGGCAGTTTATGGTAAAAGCTCTGTGAACGACAACAAGGACAAGTTTAACTATTACATGCTTCTGGGATGGTCTTCCTTTTTCTCTCTTCGGGGATTGTTCCTCTTGGCCATTGAAAAGGAGAAAGTCCATTTAAGCATTCTTAAGTGGTCTTCACCTATGTCCATCCCATTCCATTCGGGGATTCTTCCCTCAGGAGAGTGTAATGGAACAGTCCAGTGAAAAAGAAAAGGGAGTTCAGTTGAGATGGTCCTCATGTGATTTACTCCCTCTTAGTTCTTGAATCTTTCTCAGCCATTTAAAGTAGGGGAGGCAGAGGCAAATGAAGATACTGCCACTTCCTCCTAACCTTCAGGTTCTTCAATGTTCTAATGCACCAGAGAGGATATTCAGAATTCAGAATTCTTGCAACATTTTCTTCATCTGAATTCCCAGAGTTTGCCGTTCCAAATTACTTGTTTCCGAAATGAAGCAGGTGCAGACGGATTCCAAATTTTTCATTCAAGAATTTTATACAAAGCTGATAACTCCCTCTGTTCATTGGCATCTTTCCCATTCTGTGCAGTGTTCTTGCTTATAAAATAGAGAGGCATATCAGTCAAATGTTATGCAAAAAGAATCTTGATACAGATGATTCATAATATTTTATGAATGCACAAGTGTAGACTGGTAGTACAAAGGAGGACCATGAAGACCCTGAAAGCTGCAAGAAGCTACAATTCCAGAATAAGAATTAATGCAAAGTAGAATACAGGGAATTAGAACCTGTAGAATAATAAAGCTACAGAACAGGGTAGAACTGTGCATTCCTAAAGAAAACAGTTAATCATGGTAATTCACAAGAAATGGACCTATGCTTTGAATAATACATCCATCAGGTATGACATGGGGAGTTTAAACTCTTACATTCTGAACATAAATTGGAGATCAAAAGGACAATACCGAAGGAAAAGAGGGAGAATTCTAGGAAAACTGCCTAAGAACAAAGGAACAATTCCTAAAGAAGGTCTGGGTCCCAAGAGGACCGAGCTAGAAGAACAAATGCAAAAAGCATATGGTGGGTGCCTAAACAAATATAATGAAGGTAAAGATTTGAGTTAAGCTTGATTCCTGTTGACTTTATGGAGAAACGTGTATAGTTTTCCTTGCAAAACATGGAAACATTTTGCCACTGCCTTGTTTCAAGAAGTTTACTTTCAATTTTCCAATTTATTCCAGAGATCAGGGATTTCCTGGTGGCATACTATCTTGGTAGGCTGACCATACTTACCATTTTGAACGGGACAGTACCATTTTTTTTTCACATTTCCCGACCGTCCCGTCGTTTTAATATAAATGTCAATTTTGTCCCATTTTTTTAAAAACCTGTAAGGATGGAGGTTGGGTCAGAGGAGGAGTGTGAAGAGCCTGTTAGGGAAAGTGCGGGAAATGTCGTTGGGGAAAGCACGGGAAGGTTTGAGGGGGAAGCCGATCAGCTGGCAGAGACCGGACTAGAGTTGAGTTCCCCGCCGCCAATCAGCGCACAAGCTAGGAGAGCTGAGAAGAGAGCTGCACAACGACAGCAGCGATTGGCTCCTGCTAGTCAGCAGTGGGAAACTCAGCGGATAAAAAGGCGACAGGCACAGGAGCTGGTTGTCGGAGACAACCGTCCTGATTACCCTGCACCAATGCTCCGCCGACCTGCCCTCCTGCCTTGCCAAGCGCCTTGCCATTTCCGTGCCTCGTTGCTGCTGTTGCTGAGTCTGCCTCCAGTTCTTGCTGCACCGCCTTTGCTGCTGAGCCTGCCGTCGGATCTTGCTGAGCTGCTGCTGCCTCCGATCTCTGCTGGGATTCCGCGTCGGTCCTAGTGCCTGCCTGTTTCCTTGCTGTCAAGTAGGAATGCTGCCTTGCTCTCAGTGTTGTCTTGCTTCCATGTAGAACTCCTGAGTCAAGCCTTGCCTTGCTTCCACTTAGAACTGTTTAAGGACCAGCAAATGGATCTTAAAAACTCTTTAAAACTTTTTTTATCATCTTACTTTTTCATGAATACGGAATATTACATAAGTTTAACCTTGTCCCATTTTTGCTATCCCAATGTCCCGTTTTTGTCTCAAGGAAATATGGTCAGCCTATATCTTGGTATACTATCCATATACTAACTGGTATACTATCCACATATTAACCAGATCCAGCTCTACTTAACTTTTTGGAGATTACCCAGGATGTTTTCTGCAATGGCTCTGAGCCTCAGTTCAAGATGGGATAAAACCAAAGGATCAGAATTGGATGATTCTTGAAAACTAGAAAGGAGCTCAAGGAGGTTCCTTGGTACTTAATTCAACTAAAAGCTAGCTGAGTGTTACAAAAGAGAGAGAGAGAAAGAAAGTATTTGGAACAAATTACATTATAAGAAGTTCCCAAGTAGTATTCCAATCAGCTGGTCTATTAAATATGGAACACTTCAGTATTGGTCTATATTTCTTGTCAAGACTCTTCACTGGCTCGTATAATGGAACCCCGATAGCTTGTTTAATTAGGATAGTGTCTCAAAACCAGATATCAATTTGCACGTGTCTATGGATTGTGGGAGCAACTTCCTATAATTGAATCAATGAAAGCATATAGACAGTTAAATTCTACCCTTGCAGTCTCTTATCCTGTGTATGTAAAAATCTTTTGGTATAAGTCACTTGTGAAATGATTACTTCTCAATTGCTTATTTCACATACATAAAAAAACTGAAACCATATACTGAATCTTGAGCACAAAACATGGTAAGCGTTGGCATATAAAGTTTGTTGTTGATATTATTGCAACAAGCACACTTCTGTGGTTCTTCTTTGTGATGCCTTTTTTACAGATTGCCACAATTGCTAAGGAGAAGGACATGGCACATCAATTTTGCTTCTCTGAACAATTCCACCTAGGTTTCAGATGCTGTTTCACCTTAATCATGTTGATGTACCTGCTGTACCTTTCTTCATGTTTCCTAGGAGTAGCACTTTTTTAAACCATTTTGCTGGTTCTGTTGTTCCCTGAAGGAAAATGTCTATAAGAAAGGAAATCCATCCAGGACTACAGAAACAATTTACCCCTGAGGACAGGTTTGAGCCCATTTAGGGGTGTCCAGGGGAGAGAAATCAAAAAAAGGGCAGGGGTCCAATCCTATAGGAATGAGCACCATCCTGATTTTTTTGGCACCGCCCCATCTCCGTGGATCCTCCTAGCTTACTATCATATTAGTACATTACAGTAAGCGTAAGAAGGGCTGATGGACATAGTCCAAAAAAATGAGAATAACATTTCAGCCACATAGACTATTCTGCTTCGATTATTCTGTATACTTGGTTTCTTCATTATAAAGTATGCAGTACTTTATCTATATAGTGGCAAATATGGATGAACTAAACTGTACCATCTCTTAAATCAGAAATATCCCTCATTTGATTTCTCTTTCCTTAGGAGAAAAAAAATCAATCCTAGTACATTTTGGAGTCAATTTTTACACAAGATTAACATAGCATGATTGTGTGTTGTCAGCAACTTTTAAGGATGCCAATATCAAAAGCACATTGTCCAAACTCCTTTACTGTTTTTTCAAAAAATGGTATTTTGCTGCTAAGATGCTTAAACTATTCTGTGGGGTTATTTTGTCTAAGCATTCCATTTTGCACACTACATATTCTGTGTACCTTAGATACAATCTGTTTATGTGTTCTTGTCCAAAAATATTCCATTGTGATAGGGATAATTGATACATTTCCCAAAACTTACACTTCTGAGGCCCCTTTCAATCTGATGTCTTCTTTAGGGAAACCTATCTAGAAGTAAAGAGACCATTTTTGAGTTCCTTCTCCTTCTTCTTTTTTGCTCCAAAGTCCCTGTGTATTATTAAGAAGCCAGAAGAGACCCTGTTGCTTGATCCTACATATTGAAATCAAATCCTTATAGTGCCATCAACCAGCAGCCTAATGTTGGAATCTAACCTTTATATTAAAAAGCTAGAGATTATCAAATGAAATTTGACTGATCTTGGGAAGGAATCCTATGACATAAAAATGTCCTTTCTCTAATCAAAATATCACCTGAATGAAGTCATCATGTTAAGCCTGATTACATTTTTCCCCTCCATATATGTGCAGCTGCATTTGCCTCTCCATAAATGTCATTTGATTATGAGAAAATAAACAGGAAGGGACTCAAAGGGAGTCGGTACAGGGCCTGCTTGTTTACCTGCCACAGCTTTCTTTGCCGAAGAACAAATGTCATGTAAATGGTGCACTAGCAATCAGCTGCCAATCACAGAGGCTTGGCATTCTTGATGATTTGCTAAATCATTTAAAGAGACATGCTTTACTAAATGAAAAAATATCAGCAGCAAGGGTCTGTGTTTAAACACAGGGCTGAGTTATTATCCCAGTAGGCTGAAATGAAATGAAGACATCTTCCAATTAAAGCTTGCAGATGAACCAAGACAGTCCCCTCTCCCTCCTCCTCCTCCTCCTCCCCCCCCCATTTTTTTTCATAAAGACAGGCAGATTATGATTGGAAGAGAACAGCGGCAAAGGCTTTCATTACAAGCTGATTATGGTGATATAATTCCCAGTGCTGTGTGTCTGCGGGCCCAACTTCACATTTGAAGGTTTTTAATATAATTTCCTTAGGGTGAAATGCTGAAGATTTATTAAACTTTATGAAGGGCTTACAGATCCAATTTAAGAGGACATATCATGGGGCAAAACTGACAGATGATAAAATACATTGCAAGGGCTTTTTAAAATATATATAGTTTTAAAAAGCAAGAAAGGAAAACTTCAAGTTGGAAAGTGTTTTTGAAATAATTGCTTATTTTATTGTTTTTTTTTAAGTTTAGTGAACTCAGAGATTCACAAATTCATCATTTCCCCCATATATTTTTAAATGGTTTTGTTACACTGAGAAAAATGTCTGCAGCTTATTGAAAACTATTTGATATCTTGAATTATCTTATTACAAGAGAGTTAAAAATAAGCTAGGAATAGTATGATGAAACCAGAATTGTTTCTATTGGGCTTTATGGACATTGAAGTAGAAAAGAAATATGGGAAATTAATACTATATATGGTAACTGCGGCAAGATTACTATATGCACAATGATGGAAGAATATTAAATACCCACAGTGGAAGATTGGATTATAGAATTGACAGAACTTGAGGAAATGGTGAAGCTGACCAGTTTGGCCAGGGAAAAAGCAATAAAGACCTTTTTGAAAGACTGGAAACCTTATATGGACCTTTTGTTGAAAGAAGAAAAGGCTGAATTGACGATTTATGGATTTGGTGGAATTTTGGGGAAAGAGTAGGATGGTAACTCCTCAATAGAAAGAAGGGCAGAAGTCATAATTCTATATTCTCTTTTTTTCTTTTTTCTTTTCCTTATCTTTCCTTTGATTCTTTATACTTTTATTGTATTTAAAAATCGTAATAATAAATAAATAAATAAATAAATAAGCAAGCAAGCAAGCAAGCAAGCAAGCAAGCAAGCTAGCTAGCTAGCTAGCTAGCTAGCTAGGAATAGGATCCCTATTTCTCAGCTTTATTTCTGTCACAAAATAATTCTTGTACACTGAATTTAAAGCCAGAATTGTAAAATGATGGGTGCCAGTCTCCCAAATCTCTCCAAAGGGTCCCCTAATCCTCAAGGACATGCTGGCTGGGGGATTCTGGGAGTTGAAGTCCACACATCTTCAAGCTGTTGAGGCTGAGAAACACTTATTTAGACTGTAATATTATGCACACATAAATGTTTTTCTCCAAGGAGAGGGTCAACTCAATTTGGTAAATCGTAATATAAATTACATGTTCATAGCACTGGCTGCAATGATTTCTTTTGAATTTGTGACTGAGACGTTACAAACTATCAACATACAGCATATGTTTGTAACAAATATTCCAGAAATATTCAAACTTGTGAGACAGAAAGAAAACTCTTGTCCTCTGCTGCCCTAGAAATCAGAATGCTTATGTAGATATGTCTTTCTGTCATGGAATTTTTTGAAAGGTAGGTAAAATATAATTATCATTAAGCTGGGCTGCTGTATCTGGGCTGCAAACATCCAGACAATTATTAGATGGCAGCAAAGAGATACAGAAAAAGCTAACTTTTTGCTACCATCTAGCTATGGTGTAGATTTTTGCAGCCCAGAAATGCTAACCCTACATTAAGTAAAGAAGGCTGTCATTTATTAGCAGATTAGATTTATGCTTCTGGATTGACTTCTTAATTGATTTAATCCTTTTATTTACTTATTTTTCCCGTTCAATCGTGTCCGATTCTTGGAGACTGCTTGGACAAGTCCATGCAGTTTTCTTGGCAAAGTTTTTCAGAAGTGATTTTCCATTGCCTCTTTCCTAGGGCTGAAAGAAAATGACCAAGGTCACTCAGCTGGCTTTGTGCCTAAGGCGGAACTCGAACTCACGGTCCCCCGCTTTCTATCCTGATGCCTTAGCCACTACGCCAAGCTGGCTCTAATCCTTTTATAACTATACATAATATTTAGGAGGTTGCATTTTATAAATTTCTACATATTATGTATGCCTGTTTACCCTTCTCTCCATCTTTCATTCACTCACCCATCCAATATGTACCTACATAAATATCCTACATCTTTCTGTCTTTCTATTTTCTGATATTTTTACTACATGTTTAAATGATTGGGAGAAAGAAAGAAATGAACCCCAACTATGTAATTAAAGTGCTGGAAAATCTTTATAAAAACATTGAAAGCTTAATGAAAACTTGCTTTGAAACTCCAGTAATATCACAGTGAAATTTCCCACAAAGCCTCTTCTATAAATCTTGGAACTCTCAAGATCTAGGCAGTTATAATATTGACAGAAATGGAGCAGATTCTTCCTCCAAGATTTAGTCATTGTTTCATACTTCATTCTGTTTGAAGTTACATAGAATAGCATTGATTCTAGAGGTATGTCTCTCTTTTTGGCAGTACTAGAAAACAAATCCATTCTGATTATTTTTTTTCCAAATGTCAAACTTTAAGTATTGCCTTTGCTTGAAATTGACTTCATTGGCCTGAAATTGACTTCATTGGCTATCAGTGGCATCAATATACCAATATTGTCAATGTATGTTATTAAGTTACTGGATGTGGTCTATGTTTAAAAAAAATGGGTGAAAATGGAATTGCTTTAGTTTCTCTAATTTTAGGAGAATACTGTCTGCTTGCTGGCTGTGGTGACTGCTCAGTATTTCCCAAAAAAGGAGAAGGAAGAAGTCACATGTTCCGCAAGTGACTCATGTATAGACAGATGAATCTTAAACTAAAGAAAGAAGCATAGTAGTCACCCTTTTTGCATGAGATAGGTCCTTCTGTTTCTTGGAAGAAGAAGAAGAAAGAGAAGCATTTGGAAAAATCTCTAAATGTATCATCTTTCCCATGTCTGTCACAGCATTTCTTCTCTTGAAATAAAACTGTGAGTACAAAGCTGCATGTCTGCATATTATTCATGCTATTTCCTTTTAAGATAAGCAACATTATGTGAAACACAAAAAAAGAGGAACAAATAGTAAGCAAAATAAATTAAAGGCAGGGAATAAAAAAAGGAAATTTAATTACTGTAGATCTAGTTCACATTAAACCAGGACCAATTATGACATCTCTCTAAACTTTCTATCTTTAAAAACCACCCTTGTTTCCACCACATGTTTCACACCCTTGTGTGATGTCTGGGAAATTCTGGGAGTTGAAGTCCACACATCTTAAAGTTGCTGAGATTGAGAAACACTGATCTAGATGACTGAATCACTGCAACATACTACATATAATCTGGTTACTCATTCTTTTGTATTAAATCCACATAGTTTCACCACCCATTCATTCCTGACCCACTCTTTTCCTGTTTTACTACACATGTTTTAAGTAACAAATTCCCACTGCATTTAACTTATACACAGTTCTTTTTGCTTCTTCTAATAAACATATTTTCCTTCCACATGCTACCCCATTACCTATTTATGAGTATTTGCAGGTCTTAAAATTTCTCCATTTGTTTTGCCATCTTGAATTAACATTCTGCTCAGATACACAAACTCATTTCATTGTGGTAAGTTTTGCTATACATGTATAACTTGCCAATGTTCACTTCATTTTCTTGCTTAAGCAGAACTTCCTTGGTCTTCGATATATTAATTTTCAGATGCATGCTCCTAATTGCATCATCCACTCTATCTAAAATTCACTGCAAATCATTTGGGTTCTCAGCCAAGAATAAAATATTCCCTGCATAGAAAAGTACATGCATATTTGTGTCCCCAACCCAAATAACTCTAATGTCACTATAAACATTTCTAATGTTTTCATAATTACATTAAACCTCTAAGGGGACATCACACAATGAGTCTTACTCCCTGGCCATTGTTGTACCATTTGCTAAGCATTTCATTTATTCCAATTCATGCTTTACATCTACATTACATCTATTATGTACCACTCTTATTGCATTCAGCAACCAACATTCAATTCCATGTTCATGCAAAATTTCTCTATAATCCAAGTCTACTTTCATTATCATACAGTTTCCCTAAATCAACAAATGCACAATAAGCTTTCTCACATTCATGTATTTGTCAGTGACCTGCTGAAGACAAAAATCTGGTCTGTACATTCCCTGCCTGACCAAAGCCACACACTGCACTTCCCAGTTTTTGCTCATGGCCTACTCTTGTATCCTTTCAATCAGAATTCTGTCAACACCTTCCCAGGCACTCTTTGAAAACTAACCCCCTTGTAGCTTTTGCGTTCATACTTTCCCAACATATGGGAGAACAGCACTGGAATCCTTCCATTTGTCAGGCATCAATGCAGTCTTTGCATGCCCATTGAACAGATCATATAGCCACTCCATAAGGAACCGGCACCTAAATGTTATCATTGCTCCGGTTAGATCATCTACACTCGCGGCCTTACAGTGTTTCAACATTATCATAGCATGTATAGCCTTCATTTCAGTTCTACTCTTTAATGTATTACACACAAATCTTTAAAATACTGCTTTCATCATTCTCTCAATTCAGTTTCATCCTTAGTTAATTAATTTGTACATACATATATACCAGCTAATCAATCGATTCCAGGCAGTTTACAAAAAAAAAAAAAAAAAAAACACTCCAAAATGCTGAACGAGGGGGCTGGGGGGGGGCTGAACAAAAGGCAGTCAAAAAACACTGCTAACACTCAAATTCTTCTAAGAAAACACCTGTCTTGAGTGTCTTTTTAAAATCCAGAAAGGTGAGGGCCAACTGGACCAAGTATTGCTAGGGGCCCCCACTCCCTTAACCTCTTGTAGTTGGAAACTCTATACATTACTTCTGAAGGACTTCACAGGACAGGTGGAATCTAGTCATAATAGATAGTCCTGAAGATAAACAGCAGCCAAGCCAAGTAGACTTTTATAGGTGACTAACCAGCTCTCTGAACCTCACCAGAAATGTATCTTTTTCTCTCCACAGCCTCTTTCACTTCATTATTCCACCAAGCATTCTTTTTTATACTTCCTATTAGCTAACTCCACACACTTCAATAGCACTTTGTAATATAATTCTTTTCACTCAATTCTAAGCAACTTTGACATACTCTTCTTATATGTCCATTGTCCATTCATTCTTTTTGGAGATTAATTTTTCTTCTGATCCTTTTTCATACAGGATTCATACTTGCTCTTCCATCAATCTCCTACTTTTATTCTAGGTCCTTTCTCTTCTTTCCTTGTCTTCCATATCCATTTTTCCCCAAGATCTTGAACCTTGACATTACTGGTCTGTCCCATACCTGGAATATCTCAATACCCTTACATCTTCCATTAATTCTTTCAATCTTTCATCATAATTAATCAAATAAATCATGATCTTTGGTTAATTTCTTTGCCATGCATACACATAAACTTGTACTTAAACCAGGTACATGAAACAAGCAGACCTTTTTCTAAGCAGATATTCATCAAGCAATCAGCATTCACATTCTTTCTTGGCTGTTCACATTACCCAGATGCTGGCCATAATCATATCCATGCCACATGCATCATATTCTACTAAGAGTAAATATATATTATTGGTCAGTTCTATACATTTGGCAGTTTACCACAGTGCAACCAAACCCCACCTTTACCAAACATTTTCACATTATTCCATACAAGCTATGATGTCTAATCTAAAGACTACCTTGCAAGACAACATACACTTGCTCACATGCCACCAACTAGGAGTGTAATGATACACTCAGTGTACAAATATAAGGCTATAAGATCATGAATAGCATATTTTTAAAAAAAGAAAAAGAAAACAAAAGCACCTTAACCAAATCCATGCTGTCAACTGGAAACTTTCAGATGAGCAAAAGGGGAGAATAAGTGTCAGTGCCTCTCTTAGTCAAAGTATGTTTGACTTCCATTGGATCCATTTGGGATCTAGTCATAGAAAAGTTCCAGATTCTCAATAATCTGCTGATAAGTAATATAAACCCTATTCATGGATTTACCTAAATGTGTGAGAGGTTAAAACTGTGTCCATTTTTCTCCCTAGTTTCCATGCAATCAGTGGGAAGCCTGAACAGAAGGAAATGTTATCTTGAATGGTGTAGTAATGCAGGAGACTGCTTTATTAGAGTTGAGTCTAGCCCAGAGTTCCTATTAGGAATGCTATACTTACATTCTGCTCTCTTTTGGTACCTTTTGTTTAACATGACATTTGGGGAAACAAGGGACAGGATGGATCAGATGTGAGGATAACAGGCATGGCCCGATCCTCTACTCAGGTTCAGGTCATCACACATGCAGACTAATGTCTGAACAGAGCTGAATTTTTGTCTTAAAAGGATTAGAAGGAAGAGGAGATCAGGCCCACAACTAGGCTCTGTGTCACCCGGGACAAACATGGATTCCATGCCCCTCCACAGGGTTGAGTCCCCCCCGTACCCCCAATGCAGACCCCCCTCCACGAAGCAGTGTGGGGCTCCCCCAGGATAAGCGCCCCGCTCCTGGCTGCAATCCCTCGTGCACCCCCGGCTCTGGGGGAAGGACCCACTGTGCTCCCATCTGCCTATCCAGGCCGGGTGGAGCGAGCTGCCCATTGCCACACTCCCAAGCGGTATTGTCTGGAGCGGCACCAGGGGGGCACGGCCCTGTGGCCAGCCCGGAGCCCGCAGCCAGCCCCAGGGAGCAGGCAAGCCCAGCCGCGCAATGCCCCAGCGGGCTTCTTCATGGGTGGCGGCAGCAGTGACAAGAGCGCACATGCCCCGCTTTCCCGCCCCCTAGTTGCGGCCCTGCTTTCTGTAGCTGCCATCAAATACCAAGCATTAAATTCAGCTTGGTGACAGAACATTTGGTGGGTATTTTTCTCTAGGAATTCAGCTAACACAGCTAAACGGCTAACACGCCTTGTAAGGATAACTCTATTTTCAAGGCCATATTTTTTTCTTTTCTTTTTCTGTTATCCCTTTGGGGGGCATTTTAGTAAAAGAATAGAAACTGAAAGAGTTTCTGACTCTTTTTATCTGGCTAGGGTATTTGAATGGCTGCTCCAAACTTTAACATCCTGGGAAGTGGGGAGAAGTCACCCCAGACCACCCAGCAGGAAATGGGGAGTGGGCTGCCCCTCCCTTGGCTGATGCCCAGCTGGCCACCCCTTCAGCTGACCCACGACCAAGCAGCAGTGGGAAAGACCAGCTTGCTTCTCCAGCTGAGCTTACCATGGAGGGTGAGGGTGAAGCTGTAATCTGTCACGCCTCCTCCGTGGAACTTCACCTGTGCCTTGAATATCCCATCGTACCCCGTTTCCAAATCCCAGGTCCTCAGGCAGGTCATGTTGATCACTTCAATCCGTGGCCCAAACCTGTGCTCTGAATTAATCCATGGGGAGCATCCTCTGCTGCTTTCCACAAGGACGACCCTCTGGCCAGCTCGGGGTGCAAAGTCCTAGTTGGTGGCAGACACGTGTTGGTCTGAACGGATGTTGGCAGAAAGCAGGATTGAACCCTGCATGGTCACGTCCAGCTGGTATTAAGGGTCGTGTCCTCTTGGGTCAGATAAGATGCCTTTCAAACAAAAACAAAGGCTGCAAGATTGTGTGTGTGTGTGTGTGTGTGTGTGTGTATGAGTGTGTTGGGGGGGCTGGACGAAAAGGTATGGTGACACAGTACTCAGCCCCACCTGTAAAAATACCCCTTTTCTTGAAGAGAAACGTTTTTTGTAGCACTTGAAAAAGAAGAAAGAAAGAAAGAAAGAAAGAAAGAAAGAAAGAAAGAAAGAAAGAAAGAAAGAAAGAGCCCCTCTTCCCCTCTAATAAATCAAGCCCCAAGGGAAGCCCAGCCGTCCATCCTCCCCTGCCCCCACCTCCCACTTTCCCAGGACCCTCCAACGCCTCCGGGGCCGTGGAGATGCCTTGTCTTTGCAGCGGCCAGCGAGGAACCGCGTCCGATCAAGGATGAGGAGGGTGGCCGAGGGTCACACCGGGTGAACGGCCGACAGAGGGAAGGGGAGCGCCCAGCCCTGCCTCCCTTCTCACTCTCGGCTGCAGCGGGGTTAAAAAAAATAGCCAGGAAGAAGCGGGCAGGCAGATTGAGCGGCAGCGGCAAATGCAAATACTATTTTGTCATTTTGCCCCCCCCCCCAGCGCAGCGCCCAGGGCACATGCCCCACTTGCCCTGCCCAGTTGCGGCCCTGGAGGAGATTTTACTTAGCATTTTTGAGAGCTCCCGAGCCAGCACAGGATCCTCTATACTGTTCCAATATAAGCTATAATGGGGAACCACAAATAAGCATGGGATTTTAAACATACCTTGTTGGAATTTAGAAGTTGGATAGGACTGCCCCCAACTAATACTATTTCTATATGCTTACACAAAACAATAGCTGCCTTTAAGTTAACCAGGATTTCTCTTTCTCTTCCTCATATTTTGTAGTTACCCTTATGTCTTGTCTGCTTTATTGTTTATTCGTTCAGTTGCTTCCAACTCTTCGTGACTTCATGGACCAGCCCACACCACAGCTTCCTGTCGGCCATCGCCACCCCCAGCTCCCCCCAAGATCGAGTCCGTCACCTCCACAATATCATCTACCAATCTTGCCCTTGGTCGGCCCCTCTTCCTTTTGCCTTCCACTTTCCCTAGCATCAGCATCTTCTCCAGGGTATCCTGTCTTCTCATTATGTGGCCAAAGTACTTTCTTTTAATAAAAAGTTTTTCTTTTAATATCATTCCTTCAAGTGAGCAGTCTGGCTTTATTTCCTGGAGTATGGACTGGTTTGATCTTCTTGCAGTCCAAGGCACTCTCAGAATTTTCCTCCAACACCATAGTTCAAAAGTATCTATCTTCCTTCGCTCAGCCTTCCTTATGGTCCAGCTCTCGCAGCCATAGGTTACTATGAGGAATACCATTGCATTAACTATGCGGACCTTTATTGTCAGTGTGATGTCTCTGCTCTTAACTATTTTATCAAGATTTGTCATTGGTCTCCTCCCAAGAAGTAAACGTCTTCTGATTTCCTGGCTGCAGTCAGCGTCTGCAGTAATCTTTGCGCCTAGAAATACAAAGTCTGTCACTGCCTCCACTTTTTCTCCCTCTATTTGCCAGTTATCAATCAAGCTGGTTGCCATAATCTTGGTTTTTTTGAGGTTTAACTGCAACCCAGATTTTGCACTTTCTTCTTTCACCTTCGTCATAAGGCTCCTCAGCTCCTCCTCTCTTTCAGCCATCAAAGTGGTATCATCTGCATATCTGAGATTGTTAATCTTTCTTCCAGCAATTTTAACTCCAGCCTTGGATTCATCAAGCACAGCACGTCGCATGAGGTGTTCTGCATACAAGTTGAATAGGTAGGGTGAGAGTATACAGCCCTGCTGTACTCCTTTCCCAATCTTAAACCAGACTGTTGTTCCGTGGTCTGTTCTTACCGTTGCTACTTGGTCGTTATACAGATTCCTCAGGAGGCAGACAAGATGACTTGGTATCCCCATACCACCAAGAACTTGCCACAATTTGTTATGATCCACACAGTCAAAGGCTTTAGAATAGTCAATAAAACAGAAATAGATGTGTTTCTGAAACTCCCTGGCTTTCTCCATTATCCAGCGGATGTTGGCAATTTGGTCTCTAGTTCCTCTGCCTTTTCTAAACCCAGCTTATACATCTGGCAATTCTCGCTCCATGAATTACTGGAGTCTACCTTCCAGGTTCTTGAGTATTACCTTACTGGCATGTGAAATAAGTGCCACTGTTCAATAGTTTGAACATTCTTTAGTGTTTCCCATTTTTGGTATGGGGATATAAATTGATTTTTTCCAATCTGATGGCCATTCTTGTGTTTTCCAAACTTGCTGGCATATGGCATGCATCACCTTGACAACATCATCTTGCAAGATTTTAAACAGTTCAGCTGGGATACCGTCATCTCCTGCTGCCTTGTTATTAGCAATGCTTCTTAAGGTCCATTCAACCTCACTCTTCAGGATGTCTGGCTCTAACTCGCTGACCACACCATCAAAGCTATCCCCAATATTATTATCCTTGCTATACAGATCTTCCATATATTCTTGCCACCTTTTCTTGATTTTTTCTGCTTCTGTTAATTCCTTGCCATCTTTGTTTTTGATCATACCCATTTTTGCCTGGAATTTACCTCTGATGTTTCTAATTTTCTGGAAGAGGTTTCTTGTCCTTCCTATTCTATTGTCTTCTTCCACTTCTGCACACTGCTTATTTAAAAATAATTCCTTATCGCTTCTGGATAACCTCTGGAATTTTGCATTTAATTGGGCATATCTCCCCCTATCACTGTTGCCTTTTCCTTTCATTCTTTCTTGGGCTACTTCCAGTGTCTCAGCAAACAGCCATATTGCCTTCTTGGTTTTCTTTTTCTTTGGGACTTTTTTTGTTGCTGCCTCCTGAACAATGTTGCAAACTTCTGTCCATAGTTCTTCCGGGACCCTATCTACTAAATCTAGTCCCTTAAATCTATTCTTCACCTCCACTGCATATTCATTGGGAATATTAGTGAGCTCATATCTAACTTATCTGTGGATCTTCCCTATTCTCTTTAGTCTGATTCTAAATTGTGCCATAAGAAGTTCATGATCTGAATTACAGTCAGCTCCAGGTCTTGTTTTTACCAACTGTATAGATGTCCACCACCTTTGGCTGCAAAGGATGTAGTCAATCTGATTTTGGTGCTGACCATCTGGTGAAGTCCATGTATAAAGTCGTCTTTTAGGTTGTTGGAAGAGAGTGTTTGTTATGCACAGTGAGTTGTCTTGGCAAAATTCTATCAGCCTATGTCCTGCTTCATTTTGTTCTCCCAGACCATGCTTGCCTGTAATTCCAGGTGTCATTTGACTACCCACCTTAGCATTCCAGTCTCGTGTAATGAAAATAACATCTCTTTTTCGCATATTATCCAGTAGGTGCTGCAGATCCTCATAGAACTGATCTACTTCTGCTTCTTCAGCATCTGTGGTTGGGGCATATATTTGGATCACTGTGATGTTAAATGGCTTCCCCTGAATTCGAATTGAGATCATTCTATCATTTTTTGGATTGTATCCAAGCACTGCTTTAGCTACTTTATTATTAATTATGAAGGCTACTCCATTTCTTCTGTGGTCCTCTTGTCCACAGTAGTAGATCTGGTGGTCATCTGATGTGAAGTGGCCCATTCCAGTCCATTTTAGTTCGCTGACACCTAAAATGTCTATATTTAATCTTGCCATCTCACCAATAACCACATCCAATTTGCCCTGGCTCATAGATCTTACATTCCAGGTTCCTATGGTGTGTTGATCTTTAGAACATCGGATTCGTCGTTTATCACCAGCACGGTCAGCCGCTAGCCGTCCTTTCGGCTTTGAGCTAGCTGCGCCGTCACATCTGGGTCTATTTGAACTTATCCTCTGTTCCTCCGCAGTAGCATTTTGACCATCTTCCGACCTGGGAGCCCCATGTGCTGATGGTATTCCGACATATCTCTGGTTGTACTGATCCATTTAGTTTTCACGGCAAGAATACTGGGGTGGGTTGCCATTACTTTCCCCAGGGATCGTATTTAGTCTTGTCTGCTTACATAGTGCAAAATCCCCCAAACCTTCTTAAAATAATATTTTAAAGTGCAAGATTCCACTACTACACCACTGTGGGAGCTTACAATTGATATAATAACACTATTAAAGCTACCTTAAGAAGAAATGTTAGCTTACAACTTAGGGATTAAACAGAATTGATTTGCCTAGGATGTAAACATATGAAACACAAATATCTGGCTGTTAAAGTGAGTATTTAAAGGATTGCAAATGATCATTATTGTAATCTTGCTCCAGTTTGCTTGATGTACTTGTCAAGGAAAATGGCAAATCAGAAACAATACAGCCAATCTGACATAAATTTCTCAACTGCTCCAAGTTTATATACCACACTAGAAATATTTTGGCATGATATTATTAATCTGCAGGACTCGTGCATTTATTATGACTTTAAAGAGCAGGATGTGGTTAACAGCAGTATTGTTAAGATTTCTGATTTTTCCCCCTGTAGGGTTTATTTAGGGGACAGGAAAACCTTGGAAAAAATAACAGTCATATGGATTTTATATTAGTATTAAGGCTTATGTTTCAATCAGCATAAGTAATGATCACAAAAGGTTTTGCATGAATATTATATTATTAATATGGTCTTCCCAGACTAGTACTAGAAAATACTGCACCAGAACTATGCAGATCAGTGA
Source organism: Charina bottae (assembly GCA_023362775.1). Lineage (NCBI taxonomy): Eukaryota > Metazoa > Chordata > Lepidosauria > Squamata > Charinaidae > Charina > Charina bottae. The sequence continues at coordinate 209,617,166 of JALMGJ010000002.1, read as the reverse complement.
AAGTTGTCATATCCAGTAGCTGCAGGGTTTTTTATGACTCAAGAAAATACAAAATATTGGACAGAATAGAGTAATATATAAATTCTGCAACACAGATTCAGTCCAGGTTTAGTCTAGTTCCTAGTAATGAAACACCACCCTACTATAAAAAAGGAGATGAGTGATTAGAGCCCATTTAGAATTATAATTTAGTTATTTAACTATTACAAATGACTTAGTGATCTGTAGTAATAATGCATTGCCTTCTCCACTCACACATAACTTTCAGAATTCTCCTTTTTTCCATACAGCCCAATAGCCTACCTTTTCTTCTGTTTCAGTCCCAGGTTGAATTGATCCTCCTTGTGACAGGAACCGAGGCTGGGGGGGGGGGTAAATAGGGGGGGGGAATCAGAAACCTTAATAATGCTGTTAATCATATCCTGCTCTTCAAAGTGATAGTATGGCCCATGACTGAAATGATTTGATGGTTTGATATGATTTATTTATTTATTTATTTATTTATTTATTTATTTATTTATTTATCAAATTTATCACCGCCCATCTCTACCACAGTAGACTCTGGGCGGTTTACAACAAATGTTAAAATTAAAGTTAAAAATCATTTTATTGTTTTATCCTAAACAATAAAATTAGCAAGGTCAAATTTAATTCCAAGAGCTTTTTTAGTTTCTCCACATATTCACTGAGACACTAACTTCAATGTAGTCCCCCCAAAAGGAAGAAAAAACACACTTTGTGAGAGGGACGGAGGTTCAAATGAATATTGCACCCAGGCTGTCTCAGAATAGAGCAGACCTCAATAATGGACCTCAATTAACAGGCCCAGGTCGGTTTCTTTCATTCATTCATTCATTCATTCATTCATTCATTCATTCATTTATTTATTTATATGTCAACTTGTATTACCGCACCATCTCCCCCAAGGGGGACTCTGGGTGGTTTACAATCCTTGATATGTTGTTCTTCTTTGGAACAAAGTTGATCAGCATCCTGGGACCTTTAGCTCCATGGTTACACAGAAGTCAGGTTTTGTTTTCCTTGGTCCTGCAGTCCCCCAAAAACCTAGCAGTTGGGTTGGATTATTCTTCCTGGTGATACTTCTTGGCAATAGTAACTTTCATAACCAACTGATGGGACCAGGCTGGTCTTGTGTTTGCCAGCCTTTCAAGGGGTACAGCCTTCCAAGAACTTCTAAGATGATGACAGGAGCCATATCATCTGCTCCGCTGTCAGAGTGTGAAGGAATTGGCTTCACATTTTAATGTAAACATATACAGAGCAGAATGCAATTATCTAGTAATAATGATTGACTGATTGATTATTTTACACCACAGTAATCCCTCCTGGCAGTTAACAGCTGAATTAAAACATCCACAATAAATCAACAAAGCAACAAATAATACCACCATGATAAAAATGCAAACTGCATCATAACAATAAAGCAAAGGAGCCAATATTTGCACTATTCTGAATTTTGCAATGGCTGTTGTAAACAGTGTCTACTAAAATATGTACACTACAGAATGTGCATATTAATATGTATGTCACAATACAATAATGTGTATAATATGTATACATATTAATATGTATACAAAATATGTATATTGGTAAAAACAGTACAAAGCACATTATTGCTTCCAAACTGTCTTACATATCTTCATTTCAAAACCAGGAGAATAGCATTTATGCTGAATGAATTCAAATAATAGACATCCTGTTTGAAGCTTGTGGCTTCACAGAACATATTACCCATTATAATAATTTATACCTTAATATCTTTGTGTGATATGTGAACCCAGCCACTGTGGTTCACAAGGTACGGTTTATGATTTAACTTCTTGCATGAATCAATTTGTTTTATTCAGTAACCATGATTAAACAATTCATCCTGGATCTAGATCTCCAATTTGCACCTGTTTCTTCACTTTTTCAAAACCGGTACAGATTGAGATCTCATCGAACATCCTGTTTCTTCTTCACCTGCCTCTTTGGCTAGATTCTTAGCTTGGCATTGTATCTGCTTCTGACCTCTCAGAGTTTATAATGTCTGTACACTGTGGGCTTAGACTGTTTTACAAGATTTGACTTTATTGCCAACCCATGCTCTTGTAAAGACCATTTATTTACATGTAGGACCTGAAAAGGGAGCTACAAAAACAAACAGAATCCTATTGCTACAGGGCACAATCTGATTTCCAGCAAGAATCAAACAGAATATATTGGGCGGAGGGGGGACACTAAAGTACATTTTTAAAAGATACTATTTTCTTCACTCCTCTGAAAAGTATAGCCCTGCCGTTCTCTCCCATCCCACCTTTTCAAAGAAGCTCCAGCTTCAGACGGGCAGGGGATCCTGCAGATAGACTTTTGAAGGGGATACCGATTGACACGTACCCTTGCCCAAGCAGAAGTGGCTTCTCTTAAACAGCAGCACCTTTGGAACCAAGCTTAAACGGATTGCTTTCTTCTCTTTTGAAGTTGCTGGAATATCTTCCGAGCTCCAACTTTATCCTTGACCACAGAAGAAGAAGAATCTAATCAAAGAAACTTTGCATAAAGCATATGCAGAGAGCAGGGTGCTTGTGGAAGATACCTGATGATGATTGCAGTATGACTGAACCTGGCTATCAAATGAGAAGTAATTTACTTTTAACATTAGGAAACTGGCAGCCAAGTGAGATCACAAGAACTGTTCACAAGCTCTTAGTGACAGGCAGCTGAGTTTCATCTTTCACAATCTTTGGAAAGTAAGAAAAATGATAAATCTAAGTCCCTATGGCCTGATCTATAGATATAAATATATTGTCTAGGGAGGGGTAGGGAGATTTGAAATGGATTTCTGCTCCCAAGGTCATTAATTTTAAAGCTGCAATGTGAAGTTCAGGTCATGAAAAGCTTTGCTTTAAGGCTAAAGCTCTGATATGATGATTCTGAGTTATCTGTAAGACTAAATTATTAAGAACATGTTTTTGCCCTGGGCAAAGATAGCTGAAATGAATAAAACTATATACGTATCTCATATCAAACAAGGACATGTTTGCCAATATATATGGCAGGAAAGGAAAGAATACTGTGTTGCTGTTGTTTCTTTTGTATTCCCCTCTTTAATCACAGTATATAACGCTCAGTATAAACTATTCTTTCCATACCTTTAATGGAAACTTCCTAAATTAAGTTCCAGCTACATATGGCTTTCAGTTCATTGTTTATCAATTATGAACATTTAGTCCATAAACAACAGAGTTCACCAGTAAAGAGGGCATCTTCTCTATTTTAATTTACAATAATCGTAATAGTACAATCTCATCAAAGCTAAGAATTTCTTATTTCTACAGAATTCAGTGGTTAAATGTGTGCTGAAATCAGTGGATTTAAAAGGGCTTAATTTTGGCTGGATTATGCTCATAGGTATCTGAAGAAGGAATTATTCTGGATCAATAACAATTCTGTGAATAAATCATGGTCTGAAATCTGATAAGTTATTGCAACCCAGGAAAATGTTACTCTTTTTTTTCCTTTTCTTATTTTATAAGCCACATTCTGATGTAAGATTTATGGCTTAAAACTACTAATATTTGGTTTCTAGAACACATTATTGGGGTTTTTTTTTTAAAAAAAAATGCTTCCAGTCTTTGAACTCTATTAGGTTTATATTATATTTTCCAAGGAGGGCAATTAATTACTAGGTAGCTAAGTACCTATTCAGTGGAAAAAGTTATAATTAAACTGACCCTACTCATTATTGGTACAATAAATTCATATTATCAAAAGAAAAGATGGAGTACTGATTAAATAACCAAGAATTAAAACCTTTTCATTCTTGGAAAAGATTAAAAACTAAGGCAAGTGGAATAAAGTTGAGAATAACCCTGCTGAATCACATCAAATGTCTACTACTCCAGCCTTCTGTCCCCCAAGAATCCTAGCAAAGCAAGGTATGAGCACATACAGTATGAGCCCAATAGCATCCTCCATCAGTCGATATGAAGTGCACAGGCTCTAGTAAGTATAATTGTTATAACTAATGGTCATTAATAGTCTTATTCTCCATCAATTGAACAAATCCCACCAATACCTCATCTTTGACTTCCATAATAAAGGTGAGATAATTAAAATAATAAAATGAAATAAAATAATAAAATGAAATAAAATAATAAAATAAAATAAAATAAATAAAATAATAAAATAAAAATAATAATAAAATAATAAAATAAAATAAAATAAAATAAAATAAATAAAATAAAATAAAAAAATAAATAAAATAAAATAAAATAATAAAATAAAATAAAATAAAATAATAAAATAAAGTAAAGTAAAGTAAAGTAAAGTAAAGTAAAGTAAAGTAAAATAAAGTAAAATAAAATAAAAAAATAAAATAAAATAAAATAATAAAATAAAATAAAATAAAAAAATAAAATAAAATAAAATAAAATAAAATAAAATAAATAAAATAAAATAAAATAAAATAAAATAAAATAAAAAAATAAAATAAAATAAAATAAAATAAAATAAAATAAAATAAAATAATAAAATAAAATAAAATAAAATAAAATAAAATAAAATAAAATAAAATAAATAAAATAAAATAAAATAAAATAAAATAATAAAATAAAATAAAATAAAATAGAATAAAAAATAAAATAAAATAAAATAAAATAAATAATATAATAATATAATAAAATAAAATAAAATAAAATAATAAAATAAAAAAAATAAAATACTGTTATATGAATAAACAATGTCCTTTGTATGTTTTGAATCTCCCACTGTTTAGCTTCACTGGGTGACCATGGATTCTAGCTTTTTGAGATAGGACTTTCTATTTTTCTATCATATTCGTCCTCTTCATCTCCCCCCACTCCCAGCTATTTTAATCACTTAAAAAACTCTGGATGCTGTAACTTTTCCTCACAGAAAGCTACTTTAGCCACACAATCATTTTGGTTGCCCTTTTCTGCATGCTTTCCTACTCTCCAACACTATTTTACTTATTACAATACTTTACTTCCAATACTTATTAAAGCTGAATTAAGTAGTACAAATGTGGTTGCAGCACATTGATTTTTTTTAAAAAAATCTGTAATAGAATTTGTCTTTCTTACATCAACTACAGAAATATTTTCACTGAGTTACCTAACAAAGCTCCAAAATTCTTTCCATAGTTAGACAGTCAGATTCCATTCTCCAAATTTCCCACATCCCTTTACTTTATTGCATTTAAAGATATTTTGTTTATCATCATCATCATCATCATCATCATCATCATCATCATCTCCACCCTTTTGTGTGTGTGTGTGTATATACTTGAAACATCAACTTGCATATCTTTTGTTCAAATCTGTCATCCTTTTGGGAGGGACAGGAGTGAAGGGGGGGATTAGAAGCATTTTAACCCTAACCCTAACTCAATACACAGTCATATTTTCTCTTAATACTTGTGACTACACTTAAATGTGATGTGTTGAAATATTCTTTCTCTTTCCTGGGAACCTTTACTAACTGTATATAAAATCCTTTTGCTTTCATAGAAATTAGAGATTTCATAATTATGTAACTTAATATATCTACTTCTAAGAGCACAACAGGAGAGCCAGTTTGGTGTAGTGATTAAGGCACCAGGCTAGAAACCAGGAGACTGAGTTCTAGTCCTGCCTTAGGCATAAAGTCAGCTGGGTGACCTTGGGCCAGTCACTCTCTCTCAGCCCTGGGAAGAAGGCAATGGCAAACCACTTCTGAAATCTTGCCAAGAAAACTGCAGGGATTAGTCCAGGCAGTTGCCAGGAGTCAACAATGACTCAAAGGTGTGCATGTGCGTGCACACACGCACAGACACACAGACACACAAAGCTTGGATCCCGGGTAACTTGAAGACAAACTATTGCATGTAAAATTTGCCCACCAGTACAAACCAACAGAAGGGATATGCTGTGGGTTCCTATCTTCCAGGAGGTAGTGAAATGGGGCCTGGGAAATGAACCTTTTCTGTTATGGCCTCCTCTCTATGGAACATTTTGCATCCCAAAGTTTGAAGGCTCCCATTTTGCTAACATTCAGGAGGACACCTAAAGCACTGCTGCTCTACAGAGCCTTTGGGGAATGAATGTTCCTCTTACATCCTGAGCTACAATTGTGTCATCTGGTGATCATTATGGGAGTCTTCTTGTTATAATAATAATTTTCATAGTGATACTGATATTTAGCTATGCTTGAGATGAGAATTACTGTTTTCTGTCTTATTTACAGTTATGCTACTGACCTAGTTGTAAGCCACCTAGAGCCTATGACTGAGGCAGCACACTCATTTTGTTAAATAAATGCATTAAATAATAATAACATATTCAAAATTCCTCAGACATTTCAACACTTAAGATAACATTCAAATGTAACTGAATACTCTGTGTTCTCAGCGTGAATAGATAGCAAATAAGCTTCAGTCTCCCAAAAGGCAGAAATCAGACAAGAGGCAAAAATCACAAGGATAGACTTCGCAGAATACCAAGAAGGTATTTGGTTGTATTGTGCTGAGACTTGAGAGTGCAAACTGCAAACAACCATTGAATGGCTGTTGTGGGTCTTCCGGGCTGTGTGGCCGTGTTCTGGAAGTTGTGGTTCCTGACGTTTCGCCAGCATCTGTGGCCGGCATCTTCAGAGGGCAGGAGCACAGACAGAAGCGATCTCTCTGTGCCCAGGTAGAGTGGCAATGTTTGTTTTCTATTTATAGAGCTAAGTTATAGGAGATTAGGTGGGGTTTTTTGTTGTGTTGAAATGTTAATGAGTGGCTGCTGAGCGTGATTAGCATGTTCATTGTGAGAAGTATTCCCATGTCCTGGTGGTTGAGCTGAGTTCGTTGACCTTTTGCAGGCTGTGTTTTTCAGGACTGGTAGCCAGGTTTTGCTAATTTTTGGACTTTGGCTGTTGTGTTGTGTTGTTTTGGACTTTCTTCTTTTTTATTGTAACTGTGCTGGTGTTTGTGAATTTCAATGGCTTCCCTGTATAATCTGGTGTAGTGGCTTTTGGTGTTGTCCAGTATTTCTGTGTTTTCAAATAGGATTTTGTGTCCCGTTTGCTTGAGAGCATGTTCAGCTACTGAAGATTTTTCTGGTTGCTGTAGTCTGCAGTGTCTTTCATGTTCTTTTATCCTGGTGTGAATGCTTCGTTTTGTGGTTCCGATGTATACTTGTCCACAGCTGCATGGTATACGGTATACTCCCGCAGCGGTGCGGGGGTCCCTTTTGTCTTTTGCTGATTTTAGCATTTGTTGTATTTTTCTGGTGGGTCTGAAGACTGTTTGAAAGTTGTGTTTTTCCATCAGTTTTCCCATGCGGTCAGTGACTCCTTTGATGTAGGGCAGGAATACTTTGTTTGTGGGGGGCTGTTTTTCTTCAGTTGGATGTTGTTTTCTTGGTTTGATGTCTCTTTTTATTTCATTCTTGGAATAGCCATTTGCCTGTAGGACCCAATTCAGATGGTTAAGTTCATTGTTGAGAAATTGGGTTTCACAGTTTCGATTAGCACGATCCACCAAGGTTTTGATCATGCCTCTCTTTTGTCGTGGGTGGTGATTGGAATTTTTGTACAGATACCAGTCTGTATGGGTGGGTTTTCTGTATACTTTGTGTCCTAGTTTGAGGTCCGGTTTGCGTATGACCAGCGTATGTAAAAATGGAAGTTTGCCGTCAGTTTCTTTTTCCATGGTGAATTGTATATTGGGGTGGATGCCGTTTAGGTGGTCCAGAAATTTCTCCAGTTCTTCTTCAGTATGACTACAAATTGCGAAGGTGTCATCCACGAACCGGAACCAGACTGTTGGTGTAATGGGTGCCGATTCCAAAGCCTGTTTTTCAAAATGTTCCATGTAAAAGTTTGCTATGACTGGGCACCGGGGGCTTCCCATGGCAACACCACCCATCTGTTCGTAGAACTCATTCTCCCATTGAAAGTAACTAGTTGTTAGGCAGTGTTGAAATAAAGCTGTAATGTCTTCTGGGAAGATTTGCTTGATGAGTGCCAGGGTGTCCCTTACTGGTACCTTGGTAAACAGGGAGACCACGTCAAAGCTGACCAGTTTGTCCATGTGGTTGATGCAAGGAGGAGCTCTTTATCAGTGTGTTGGTTTGCTTCATGATTTTGCTGGTTGGATCCCGTCTTATTGTTCTGTATGTGGTTTATCAACAAAATCAGCACCCTAAAACTCAAGCAAGAAAACAAACATTGCCACTCTACCTGGGCACAGAGAGATCGCTTCTGTCTGTGCTCCTGCCCTCTGAAGATGCTGGCCACAGATGCTGGCGAAACGTTAGGAACCACAACTTCCAGAACACGGCCACACAGCCCGGAAGACCCACAACAGCCATCGAACTCCGGCCGTGAAAGCCTTCGGCAATACAACTATTGAATGTTTTTTTTTCCTCCTTAACCCAGTTGCAAGACAAATGAGTGATGTAATTGACAATTTGGGATGGAGAAGTCTGCCTGTTTCCCTTCTGATTGGCTGATGGTTCTTCTACTTATATTGATAAGGCAATAGCATCACTTAGGAACAAAAGTAAGGTTAGGAGTGAAGTAGAGATTCTGAGAGTTGGCTACGACTGGCAGGCATCATGGAAATAGGAAAAAAAAAGGATATTGATGTCCATGCTGAAGCATCTGGGTGATTAAGGAAAGAAAACTCCAGGCCATCATGCCTCATGAAGAAACAAGGATGAGATATTCCTAGGGCATGCCAAGCTTTATTGTTCTTAAAACTAGACCCTTTGAGATTAAAGTTGGCTGTAACTCGAGTAATTGTTGGAAGAATCATCAGTGACAGACCTTAAAACTATGGGCCAGAATAGTTACCTTTCTGCCATCAGCCTGGAGACCAGTACCCATTTCGCAAAGAGTTTTTATTGTAATTGCAGATAAATATTATTTAAAACATGTGGACCAGTTCTCTTTATATTTCTTCATTTGAATTAGAGGGAATTGAGTCATTTATCCTGCCTACGTCATTCATTCACACTTCTAACCCAGATGTATCTTTGTGGCGATATCTCCCCAAATGGTGATTGCTGAAATTAAAAAAAAAAGGGGGGGGGACTATACATCTTGTCTTACCTTCCATAGACTGAATTGAAAGTCACTGCTTAATCTAGTCAAGCAGTTCAACTTCCTAGTGTATTTAACTATCATCTTATGGATTAGCCTTCTATTCTGCATTGTATCAGAAAGCATTTTCTAAAATCCAAGTAAAATAGATCCCTAGCTTTTCTTCATTCAAGCCTTCTAGATGCCTACTCAAACAGTTCTTTCAGTTATGTTAAGCATGGCCATGGTGCCTGAATTTTTGTGGATTTATGTTTAATTAAGTCAAACACTTCATGATGTGCCCTCACACTTTCCTTCCTGTTTTTTAAAGCCTTTTAAAAGTAGCCCCCAACTCATTTCACCTTAAAAATAGTAGTTTATTACAGAGCAAAACGTAGAGGAAATCTTCTCTGACATTACTAAATTAGCTAGTATTGTTGAAGTGTCCCCTGGATTATGCATTATTAGTTTTACTGCTGACTCCAAAATCTTGAATTTGCAGTGGCTGGAAATTCTGAACAGAAGGCATTTTGCTACCTGAGCATCTCTCCTTCTCTTTCCAGCTACAGAAACTGACAGGCTTCAACACTGAATATTGTTTCAACACAGGCAATGTGGCTGGGTTCTTGAGGGACCCAGGACAGGTTCCATAGTATTTTTGTTGTTGCTGTTCAGTCGTTTAGTCGTGTCCGACTCTTCGTGACCTCATGGACCATAGCACGCCAGGCCTTCCTGTCCTCCACTGTCTCTCGGAGTTTACTCAAATTCATGTTCGTTACATCGGTGATGCTATCTAACCATCTCATCCTCTGCCGTCCCCTTCTACTTTTGCCTTCAGTCTTTCGCAGCATCAGGGTCTTTTCCAGTGAGTCCTCTCTTCGCATTAGGTGGCCAAAGTAGTTGAGCTTCAGCTTCAGCATCTGTCCTTCCAATGAGCAGTCACCATAGCTTTAACTATACGGACCTTTGTCGGCAAGGAGATGTCTCTGCTTTTTAATATGATGTCTAGGTTTGCCATAGCTTTCTTCCCAAGGAGCAAGCGTCTTTAAATTTCATGGCTGCAGTCACCATCTGCGGTGATCTTGGAGCCCAAGAAAATAAAATCTGTCACTGCTTCCATTTCTTCCCCTTCTATTTGCCAGGAAGTGATGGGACCAGATGCCATGATCTGGGTTTTTTTAATGTTGAGTTTCAAGCCAGCTTTTGCACTCTCCTCTTTCACCCTCATCAAGAGGCTCTTTAGTTCCTCTTCACTTTCTGCCATTAGGGTGGTATCGTCTGCATATCTGAGGTTGTTGATATTTTTCCCGGCAATCTTAACTCCGGCTTGTGATTCATCCAGCCCGGTATTTCTCATGATGTATTCTGCATATAAGTTAAATAAGCTGGGTGATAATATACAGCCTTGTTGTACTCCTTTCCCAATTTTGAACCAGTCGCTTGTTCCATGTCCGGTTCTAACTGTTGCTTCTTGACCCACATACAGGTTTCTCAGGAGACAGGTAAGGTGGTCTGGTACTCCCATCTCTTTAAGACTTTGCCACAGTTTGTTGTGATCCACACAATCAAGGGCTTTAGTGTAGTCAATGAAGCAAAAGTAGATGTTTTTCTGGAACTCTCTTGCTTTTTCCATGATCCAGCGAATGTTGGCAATCTGATCTCTAGTTCCTCTGCCTCTTCGAAACCCAGCTTGCACTTCTGGTATTTCTCCATATTATATCCATATATATCCATATATATCCATAGTATACCAGCTCCTTTTCTTCCAGGAAAGGGAACAACCAGGTGCTCTGAAAGAATTACCAAGGAAACCACCACATTCCTAGCATCTACTGTCAGTAGTACCTGTCCCACTTCATCCAATTATAGGAAGCATTCTGGCTCTGAGGTAAAGCTTTTTGTACTATAATTATTGGGAGAGAGCATTTATCTCTTTCTGGCTTTTGTTTGATGATTAGGTTGTGAAAATTGGCAACTCCTTGTTTAACTCTAATTTCTTTGCATCACTCTTGAACAAAACTGAGAGATTTGTTAACAAATTTTTCAGCACAGGGATAATGGAAAGCGAAGGTCAGAAACTTTATAATCACTCAATTATCAATCTATACATTGATCACCTAAAATGATAGGCTCTACATTTCTGAAAGCTAATATGAGTAAGACTTCAAGGTTGAAGGTCTTCCTTTTAAAGAAAAAAAAATGGAGCAGTGGTGGAGGCTTCATTCAGGGATGGTGCTCTGCATTTTATCAACCCTCCACCTGACCCCAAATTCCACCAACTTGAGCTCCATGAAACTTAAACATGCTTTGTTTATTTAGGAAGAGAATGCTAAGTGACTGGAGCAAGATAATGAAGCCTAGTTTCTTTAGACATGCTATCTAATTATATGTACATGTTGGAAAAGGATCACATCTGTTGTTTCAAGCCACTTCCACACATTAATTGACCTGTCTGCATCAAACCAATGCAACTACAACTTGCTTTATCTGTGTAGGCATTAAGGTAAGATATAGTAGCATGCACAATGTTTATATTGTGTGCTATGTGCAGATAATTAATATGTGGCAGTCAAGGATATTGACAGTCTCTTAGTGAAGATCTAACAAAACCATGTGAGATTCAAAAAGGAACAAGAGAGAACTGGCCACTATCTCCTCTATTTATTTTGGTTCTTGAAATCCTGAATAGAGACATAAGACAGGATGAGAGGATTGTGAGAGTAAAAATTTAAAAAAAGAGACTTACAAGTTAAGAGCTTTTGTAGATGATTTGGTACTGGTTTTGGAAGATAATTTAAAGGGAATTGAAATATTAATGGGAAAATTAAAAGAATTTGGGGCATTAGCAAGTTTCAAGATTAATAAAGAAAAGACAAAGATGTTAACAAAAAATATGAAAATACAACAATAAACAGAATTGATGAATAAAATGGGTTTTAAGATTGAGAAGAAGGCAAAATACTTGGCTGTTACTATGACAAATATGAATTGTATGTTATTTCAAAGAAATTATGTTAAGACATGGAATGAAGTTTAAAAAGATATGTTAAGGTGGGAGAAAATACAACTGTCATTGTTGGGGAGAATTTCTGTGATTAAGATTAATGTTTTGCCTACAATGTTATTTTTGTTTCAGACAATACTTGTTTTGACAACTGATGTACCAATTAAACAATGGCAGAAAGATATATCTAAATTTGTGCGGCAGTGTAAAAAACCACAAGTTAAATATAAGGTGTTACAAGATGTAAAAGAAAGAGGAGGATTGGGTTTACCTGATTTGAAATTATGCTTTGCAGCTTGTTTATTAGTTTGGTTGAAAGAGTGGATGTTGCTGAGAAATAGAAGGCTTTTGGAGTTAGAAGGACATGATTTGGGTGGCATGGATATTTATGGTACAACAAGGCTAAGATTAATGTAGTTTTTTAAAAATCATTTTGTTAGACATGCCATATTGAGAATATGGAATAGATATAAACCCAGGTTGAATAGATATAAGCCTTTGTAGCTCTCAGCACAAGAAGCATATTATAGAAGAGAAATGATAAGTAAACACAAATGGCTAACTTATTGTAACATATTAGAATTTTGTCAAGGAGAATGTAAAATAAAATCAAGAGAACATCTAGTGGCAGAAGAACACACTCGTCAATGGTTCCCTTATGTACAATTATTAGAAAGATTTAAAGTAGACAAAAGAACTTTTGGTTTTGAGCAAATGATGAAGATGTTATTGCTGAAATGAAGAAACTTGTACTGAAATTTGAAGCAGAACAACAAGTGAAAAAATGTATGATAAAGTAAGCTGAGAATTCTGGTTACAATATACAAATGGAACAGTGGGAGAATATGTGGTTGAAAGGACTGAAATTTACACTATGTTATGTGAATATATAAAAAGAGAATTGTTATAAAATGATGGTATATGTCACCGGTTGGTATATGTCATCAGAGAAACTGTCTAGAATGTATAAAGGTATTTCAAATTTATGTTGGAAATGTGAACAACAAGAGGGGACATTTTATCATGCTTGGTGGACATGCAAAAAAGCTAGAAAATTTTGGACTCAAATACATATACTAATTCAGAAGATTTTAAAGACTAATATACAACTGAAACTAGAGGCTTTCCTTTTGGGACTGATTGATAAACAGTTGGGAAAAAGTCATGGAACTTTGTTTTTATATATGATAACTGCAGCAAGATTATTATATGCACAAAGGAGGAAAGATTCAACATTACCCACAATGGAGGAGTGGATGGTCAATATGATGGAACTTGCCAAGATGGCCAAATTAACATATTTGATCAGAGAAAAGACATTATCAAAGTTTATTGCTGACTGGAAACCCCTTATAGAAATTTTGCGTGAAACGGAAAAAGATGAACTTATGATATATGGTTTTGATGATTAGAAAAAAATAGATTATAGAAAAAATGAAAGTTATGCTGTAACCATTGAGTAAGAGGTAAATTTATATTTATAACTGCTGTAAAGAACATTGGAAGCTACTTCTTTATACTTTCTCTTTTTTCTACACTTTTGGTTTTCTCTTTCTCTTTGTTTTCTTCCTTCTTTTCTTTATTTTAAATATTAGTTTGTTAGTTTTTATCTTTATTAAAATCTTAATAAAGTTAAATTTTAAAAAAGGATATTTATTTATTTATATTTCAAATTTCGTCACCGCCCACCTCCCTCAAAAGAGGGACTCTTGACAGTCTCCATACATGATGGTATGTGATTTGAGAAGATCTGCAGGGAAGCTATAATTTTCCCTTACTTGCCTTGTATTTCTTCTCACAATTTTCCTTCTAGCTTTGAAGTATGGATGTCACACCTTGTTAACATTTCTTCCTCATCTGCTGTCCTACTCATGTTGATGGCCATTACCTTCCTCATGGTATTCCATTGCTGAACACTCAAGCCATACTTCCAGCATTATCCCCACCTACAGTCTCATTTTATTGTCTATTTGGAGAGTTATCCTGCTGATAGGCAGAGTCCTTAGCCGCTTTATGTATTTTCTGTCCAACATTCCATTGGATTGGAAAGAATAAATATAATACGTTGATTGGAAGCTAGTAGACCTAAGGATATTCTTTCTTTCTATCTATCTATCTATCTATCTATCTATCTATCTATCTATCTATCTATCTATTTATTTGATTTATATTACTGCTCATCTTCCCCCGAAGGGGGAACTCTGGGCGGTTTACAATAAAACTGAAGTTAAAATACAAAATAAATCACAATAAAAGTGAAATAAATATACATAATCATTATAATTATTAACAGATATAAATAAAATAAAAGGGGTGCGGTGGCTCAGCGGGTTAAACCGCTGAGCCGTTAGACTGCCGACCATAAGGTTGGCAGTTCGAAACCGCGTGGCGAGGTGAGCTCTCGTCACTAGCCCCAGCTTCTGTCCACCCAACAGTTCCAAAGCGAAAGCAAGTAGATAAATTGGGTACCACTTACGTGGGTCAATTTGCTGGCGTCCTTCGGAGGGTCATCCTCGAACCAAGAAGACCTGGTGAATCCCGACAATGGCGGCGGAGGACGACGGATCCTGAACAACAACTTCCTGGATGTCAGCAGCTGGCTTGGAGCGAGGCATTCTGGGCCATGTAGTCCGATGCCTGCAGCTGAAGAGTCGGTTCCTTCACCTCCTTCCTATCGCGCGGTAACATTGTGTAATATATATATATGCTGTATAATATTCAGTATGAATTTACATGTATGTAAGCCGCCTAGAGCCCTCCATTAGGGAGGGGATAGGCGGGGTATAAATAAGATAGATAGATAGATAGATAGATAGATAGATAGATAGATAGATAGATAGATAGATAAAATAATAAAATAAAGTAAAGTAAAGTAAAGTAAAGTAAAGTAAAGTAAAGTAAAGTAAAATAAAATAATAAAATAAAATAAAATAAAATAAAATAAAATAAAATAAAATAAAATAAAATAAAATAAAATAAAATAATAAAATAAAATAAAATAAAATAAAATAAAATAAAATAAAATAAAATAATAAAATAAAATAAAATAAAATAAAATAAAATAATAAAATAAAATAAAATAAAATAAAATAATAAAATAAAATAAAATAAAATAAAATAAAATAAAATAAAATAAAATAAAATAATAAAATAAAATAATAAAATAAAATAAAATAAAATAAAATAAAATAAAATAAAATAAAATAAAATAAAGTAAAATAAAATGGAATCCAGATGGCTACAGTTCTTCCTCAAATCCAGAGCGCAAGGCCGTTCTCAGTCCATTCTAGGGCGCTAGCCATCCCCAAGAATGACTATTTCCCCTCCCATCCCAGGCTTGGTGACAAAACCAGGTTTTCATTTTTTTCCTGAAGTCCAGGAGTGAGGGGGCCTGTCTCACCCCTGGGGGAAGGATGTTCCAGAGGGCGGGCGCTACTGCAGAGAAGGCACATAATTAAATATGCCCTTTATGAATTTAAATGCCAGTCTAAAATACTGGCTGAGGAATTCTGGGAGTTGAAGTCCACACTTCTTAAAGTTTCTAAGGTTGAAAAACACTGCTTTAAAGTATGCAGTCTAAAGATGTTCACCACTTCTTTTATTCTTCCCACCCCAATGGGATTTTTTCTACTTCCTATGGGAGAAGTAGTTGGGTAGCAGCTCAGAATGTTGGTGACTGCTCCATTCCAATCTCTCTTCGTCCTCCCTCCCGGGGACATGAGTGTATGCAGCTCATCCTTTGCTTCCCAGCGCACACAGACACAAACAGACACAACACAGGGGGAGAGAAGTAGCATACTTACAAGCACATAGAGAGACCCTTCTTGTTATTTTGTTACACAAAAGAAAATAGAGATGCTTCCTGTGCCCACTGCTGGTAAAGGGTTGGAAAGAATTCCAGAAGCCACACTCTGCATGTTTTCTCTTCCTTGTTTTTCTAAAGAGCTACAGCAAGGTTGAAATGGTCCATGGTCAACCCCAGACTTTCCCACTCAATATCCATTTAATTTTAGGTCCTGAGGTTAATTGGGGTGCGGTGGAAAGATCATTTTAGGTCTGTGTTATTTGCTCCAAAACTAAGGCTCTCTTTTATTTTATTGGCACATATTGCCTGCTTTTGAATATAAAATTATAATTACCTAATATAATATGCATTAGATGATTGGCTCTATCACAGAACTTTTTGGCTACATCTACACCGTTTGACTTTCAAGATTTTTGATCCTATGAGATAACAATTTTTTACCTTAAACCTTTCCATCTGGTCGTGCCAATGGACTGCCCTAGGCCTTTAACCAGTATAAGCCACACTATTGCATTTAATATATTTTTAATACCATCCAGATTGGATATTCCTATGTTCCAAAAGATGCTTGTCCTGCATTTGAGATCAGATATTCCATTTTATGAAACCTCTGAGTCGCTTTTCTAATTGCTCTGTGTAGTCAGCAAGCTGTATTCTTGCAGAAACAAATTAAGCACTTCCAAGTTCTCTCTCTGAGAACGGAGATTCCTTTTAATTTTTTTTTTCTGATTGCATACATCTGGACTGATCCCAAACCTGCTTCAGGATTGCAATGGCATACTGCTGAGACACTACACCAGATGTTAGCTCTTTCGTTTACATTTAATTCCACCAAGTGCTTAACCACATTTGGAACTTTAATCACCTAAATTGTTCCAGTGAAACAGCGCAGGTAATTGTTTCCTATTTCTGGCTTTCTTTTGGAATGAAGACTGGCATTAAGATTAGCACCACCACTAACTTCTGCCGGCTCTGATTCTTTCAAAGGCCAATTATGATCACTTCTACTGATACATGACCCCCTTTCCTTTGGATGATTTTCCTGAGAACTGATGCATTTTCAGTTTATAATGGACAAATAAATCCAGCCATGGTAAATTCCCAGGACTGCACCCCTCTCGCCTCACTTTGCTCTCTTTTGTCTCCCAATTTAGTTTATGTAAGCGTCTCTCTGTCTTTAACTCTCCATTTCCTCCTCCTACAAATACAGATAGTAACCCACACCACCCATGCAACTTAATAACAAAAGAGAGCCAGTTTGGTCTAGTGGTTAAGGCAACGGGCTAGAAACCAGGAGACTGAGAGTTCTAGTCCCGCCTTAGGCATGAAAACCAGCTGGGTGACCTTGGGCCAGTCACTCCCTCTCAGCCCAACTCACCTCACAGGGTTGCTGTTGTGGGGAAAATAGGAGGAGGAAGGAGTATTAGGTATGTTCGCCGCCTTGAGTTATTTATAAAAACAATAAAGGCGGGATAAAAATAAAATAAATAAAATAAAATAAAAGCATTTAAAAATACCTGCAGTTTGAGACTAAAATGAAAACGTAGACCAGTGTTTCTCAACCTCATCAACTTTAAGATGAGTGGACTTCAAGATGAGTTGAAGTTCACTCATCTTAAAGTTGCTGAGGTTGAGAAACACTGGGGTAGAGTAGAACAATACAGAAAGGGAGGAATAAGAGACAATAAAGATAATGCCTCCCTGGAGTCAAACTCAGTATTACGTGACTATATAGACATGTCCATGTAGTTTGCTTAGTAACATTATGGAAGGGTTTGCTCTTGCTGGCTTCCTGGATTTTGTTTGTTTGATTTCTAGTCTAGCATACAGGCCTGGGATCTCCTGATGGTCACATATCCAAGTACTTTTTCTTTTAATTTTTATTCTGTGCCTTTGAGTCAGTCTCGACTCCTGGCAACTGCTAGAACAAGTCCTGCAGTTTTCTTGGCAACATTTTCAGAAGTAACTGGTCCAAAGTCACCCAGATTACTTTGTGCCTAAGGCAGGACTAGAACTCAGTCTCCCGGTTTCTAGCCTGGTGCCTTTAAACCCTGGTTGAGAAATCCTGCTTAATGACTACACCAAGGTGGATCACACCAAAGTACTAACGAGGTCTAATCTTGCTTAGCTTTTTCTTTCTTTTTTTCTAGATCAGCCAAAAGCTAGATGCTGTCAAGTTCTCTCAGCAAAATGGCAGTATAGGCAGACAATACATAATTCACTTTACAAATCTGTCTTACATTTAACTATAGAGTTTCTTTTTTGTGTAGCATACTGTAACCTAGATTAGACAGGATTGTATGGAATGAACAGTCCTACAGTTTGAGTAAACTAAATCATACTGCTGTTACTGTCCTTTAATGTGAAAATATCATATATAAACTCCTTCAGTGATTGGGTGTTGTTTTTTTAATCCATTCAGCCATGTCTGATTCTCAGAGACTGCCTGGAGAAGTCTCTGCAATTTTCTTGACAAGGTTTTTCAGAAGTGGTTTGCCATTGCCTCCTTCCCAGGGCTGAGAGAAAGTGACTGGCCCAGGGTCACCCAGCTGGCTTTGTGCCTAAGGCAGAACTAGAACTCACGGACTTCCGGTTTCTAGCCTGATGCCTTAACCACTATACCAAACCGGCTCTATCAGTGACCGGGTGATATTCACCTAATGGAAGGCTTCCATTTGCTAATAAGAGGAGTATTGGGTTTTTATTACTCTTTATCCATTCTGCAGCCTCCCATATTCCACATCTAAATTTGCTCCAGAGGACTGCAAATCCCTTGCAGAAAATTTGGGTACAGTATTAAAATAAAATTAAAACACCAAATTCGGAGGCCATTTCTTCATCCTGCTGACAGATGCTTTTCATTGAGGGAGACAATGGATTATATTCCACCATTCTCCTTTTTTTAAAAAAAAAGAGGTGATAGTTTATAGGAAATGCTAAACTAGATTGACTGTAGATCTGATCCAACAGGACTCTCTATATTCCGATTTGGCTTGCTAAAGTTGAAAACAGATTGCTGAATTAAATGGATTAAGCAAAGCAACAGTAATATTCAAGGGAGAGGCTGTCATGAGCAACTGAACCCATAGCATCTGTAGGAAGATGTTCTCAATTATTTTTGCCCTTTATTTGTTCTCTCCTTTCCTGTCACAAGGAAGCTGTGGACAATGTAAGCAGCATTCTGTGAGATCAGTGATAACTGGTACATTTTCAAGCGATCTGGATTTTACCTTCAGCAATCTGAGTGAGATACAGCTTTCAAAATCTCATATTCTATCTCTATTATTAAACAAAATTAGCATTTTGCTGATATCACACAACACTTGTAGCTGAAATTCACTGAATGAGTTTAACTTAGTAGTACCTTTAATCATGCCTGAATAGGTTTCATTTCTGCATTTCAGTATATCTGTAAGGCGCCCAGAGTCATTGCATACGAGATGGGCGGCAGAGAAATTTGACAAATAAATAAATAAATAAATAAATTCTGAGTTATGAAGAAGAAAGATTTGAGATCACTTTTATTTATGTATTTATACATACATATATGCATACTTACATAGAGCACTGGTACAAAGATTTAAAAGTGGTACAGACCCTGCATTTGGATTTGTAATCTAAACGCCATGACATAAAAGAGAAGGGATAAAAATAGGGAGAGGGAACAATCAAAATGCCCAAGTGACATATTAATTACTTTCACGCAAGGGGATTTAAGCACCAGTGAAGCAATGGGGATCTGTTTGGTTTTTTACCCCAGTTTTGCACACTTTTCCCACTGTGACGTTCATGTAGTGAGTGTGAGGTTCTCCATAAGAAGGACCTATGGGCATGGAATACTGCACACATTTTCATGGGATAGTACATGGTTCTCACCTGTGTAGAACAGTTTCAGCAACCTTTTCAGCTTCATATTGTAGATCAGGAGCTATACACACAAACATATTCACATGTACTGTACACCTAACTTCTGCCCTCTCCAGTCAACTCAGTACAGCCAAGCTTGCTAAGGAAGAAACATTGAAACCACCTAACCCTGCTCCCTCCTAACGTAACCATTTGCAGCCACTGCTGATTCTCTGGAAGGCACTTTTTCTTCAAGGGCCAGTAATTACAGTTTTCCCAGTGCAGATAAGAGTTCTGAATGTTCTAGCTTTTGTTTCAAGACAAGTGGGTGGTAAACTTCCATGATGTAACTTGGCAGAGGTCCTAGAAGACCATAAACAAGTCCTGAAGTGTTGCATGGCCATAGATAGGATTTCCAGTCCTGTGTAATCTATTGATCTAGAATTCTGTGCCCACTGGCTTCCTTTTGTAGCAAGGTGAACTTGCTTTTTAAAAAATAACATGTGAATTTGCCTTTGTCTGAGTAATGCATAATGATGAGGATCAGGAAAACAATCCTGGGAAAGGAAGAGACAAGAATAACTTACCAATTCCAGCCAACTGCAATCAATTGGAATGACTGCTAACAGATGATGGTTCAGAGAGAGAAGCCAAAGGATAGTTGGTTTTAAATACATTACTAGTCAGGATTCATTTAGTTCATGGTTTTCTTAGCCAGGTTTCAAGACCACAATCTTCCTAGAGTTGCCGACAAGATACAGTAATGCTGTTCTATAAAACAATGGCTATATTCTACATCCAGCATCATGCCTTTGCAAAGCTGTTGCAAAAGCCTGTAGTACATCCTGTTTGTAGGCTTTCTGTTGGCATTGGGTTGGACATTATAGGAAACAGGTGGATGGACTTATCTGTTCTGGTCTAACAGGGGTCCTCTTATGAGCTATTAGAACACAGGTGCTTGTGTTAACTTCCACATTTAATTTCATCTAATTTAGCCTAGTGATGAGCTTTCCTTCTGTTCTCTTGATGGGATGAAAGTATGTCACTTTGAAAACCACTATTCCCGTAAGATTCCTCTTGCCTTGCCTTTGAAACAAGGCTGGCAGAAGGGCAGCCATTTAATAATGCTGCTGTTGGGAGAACAAGCAGCAGCAAAGGGGAAGGAGATTCTTCCCCTTCTCTGCTGCCTCTCTTTCTTCCCAGCTGGGCCAGGCATAGATGCCTCCCATGCTTCACTGGCCCCAACAGCAGCAGCAGCAGCATTCTCCAGCAAGTGCAAAGGTAACAAAAGAGACATGAAGGGGAGAGGAAGACTAAGAATCCACTTTTGATGGGGAAGATGGAAGACATGTAGGATAGGAATAAGAAGGTG
This sequence comes from Charina bottae, assembly GCA_023362775.1. Taxonomy (NCBI): domain Eukaryota; kingdom Metazoa; phylum Chordata; class Lepidosauria; order Squamata; family Charinaidae; genus Charina; species Charina bottae. The sequence goes on along the minus strand of JALMGJ010000002.1, from coordinate 209,596,070 downwards.
TTCCACAAGGTTGATATTTCCCTGATCCTAAAAGAAAAATCTTTGTCAGAGAGGTTCTGATCTGTCTGGCAGTCAAAGAAGAAATATCCATGGAGACATAGATTCCATGGCTGAATGGGAGGGAGTGGTCTGTAATGGGCCTATTGAAGCCCTGCATATACTGACTTCAGCAGGTTCCTCCTCCATGAAACAGAAAAAGTTCACATAAAGGAGGGCTTCTTCCATTGTTCAATGTTTTCCTGCTGGATCAGCTTGTTTAATTTCAGTCTGCCTCAGTGGCAGGCTGGCACTGAAACGGAGGCTTTATTGTGAGGACACGTCCTCAACAAACAGTAAGCAGACCATCTCAGTGCTCATGCAAGGATAAGCCCGTTGTATTTTCCAGAATGGAATTGGACCTAACCTGCAGAATATAATAACAATGGGGAATAGATAGCATGTTTTGCAACCTATTCCTGGTCACCCAGTTCTCTTTTCCCCAAAGGTAAGAATGTCAGTTGGATATATTTTTACCCTGCATATTCGTAATGATGTTTATTGTGTCATCTGATATATACAGTATTTTAGCAAAACAGTTAGGTGCATTGAATTGAGTTTAACTGGTGACTTCTGGACAAACGTTCTCTATCCTAACCTGTCTTCAACAGTATTTCTTAGCTGTTCCAAGCTGTCATTTTCTCCTGGCTCTTGTTAGCCAAGTGATGTGAACTTCTGTTTGATGATCAATTCCTTAAGGAAGCATTCGGGATTTTTTTTTGGGGGGGGGGAGGAGTTCCAGGACTGATTAATTATTATTTATTCAATTTATTCAATTTCTATAACCGCCCATCTCCCCCGTGGGGAACTCTGGGCGGTTCACAATAAATAAGTTAAAATAAAGTCTAAAATTTCAATTATACAATAAAATAATCCGGGTGGTGATGGAATAATTAAAAGAATTATTGGTTCATGTTGGATTGATATTCTTAATAATCATTTCCAGATCCATCATTTAAAGCAGGGGTGGGCAACGTTAGGCCCACGGGCCATATAAGGCCTGTGGGGCTCCTGCCCGCAAACCCCACCCCTTCCACATGATTGGCTCCCGCCCACAAACCCAGCCCCCAGTGCTTGTGATTGGCTCCCACCTGCAAACTCCGGCCCCCGGTCCGCGGAAATCCCAGAAACCCCGCCCCCACCTACCCAGGTCCCCGGTTATAAATATCCAAATGGCCCTTGGCAGAAAAAAGGTTCCCCATCCCTGATTTAAAGGGATCTTCTTTCTTTCACAGCTTTCACAGCCGTACATTACCATAGATGAAGCAATCTGAAGCAATCCTAATTTCAACTAGTTTGATGTTTGTTGTCATTGAAATTAGGATTGCTTCAGATTCCATTCCAGAAAGGTTCTTGGCAGCACAAAGGGGAGCAAACATACTCCAAAGTATCTTTTTGGAATAAAATCCAAAGCACTACCTTGCTTTAGTAGAAATATATTTGTCCTTCATAATCTTGTCTATGTCTGGCACTGCCTTCCTCCCTATAATTATTTCTCTAGCGTGCTGCTCCTTTGCATCTAGTCTTGAGTCCATGAAAACAAAATTATCTACTAATTGCATTTATTCACTGTCAGGGGGAAATTCACTGAGCAAGCATACTGGTTGACATTGCCTTTGTCTTCTTAATATTAATATTAGCATTAACCTAGATTTTTCAGTTTCCATTTTTTACTTTCATAATCATCGCATTTCCTTTTGGCTATCAAAGTGGTGTTGACTATACAACTCAGATTGTCAGTGTTTTGACAATTTTGGTTTGGACATCTGATTTAGGTTATCTCTCCCAATCCCACCATTCTTATTGTGTGGGTTGAAGTGAGAGCCAAGGGATTCTCAGGCAGGATATAGCACTCATGTTAACATTTAACTGGCTTCAAGGTCACCAAGCACCAGGGCAGGAGTCCAATAATTCATGGGAAGGGCGGGAGGGAAGAACAATGAGTTTAAACCACTGATGCCATAAAAGTCATTTGCACCTTCGCTAGCAGCAGACAGTCAGCTGTTGTATACGGCTTCATTCATATTTGCAATACAGATTCTTACCTAGCCATGGTGTGTCTGTGAGACTACTGCCAACTCAAGTCAAGAAGCTGAGCCAGGTCATGTAGGGTCAGTTGCTAATAAATTAAACAGGTTTGGATGCAATATCTATCTTTGTCTTACTTACTTCCCTGTTCTGAACTACTCTGTTTCTCCAAACTCATTTCTTACAGTAGCTTCTTGTTCATTGTAAAGAATGATAATCAAGTGATCTAGCATACCCACTACCTTAATAAATTCCTCATTCCGGCATGATCTATAATCAAAAGCCTTGCCATAGTTAATAAAGTGAAAATAAACTTCCTTCTTGTTCTTTCCTGTATCTGATATTGTGTCCCTCTCCATTTTCTGATACCTGCCTATTCATTAGACCAGGGTTTCTCAACCAGGGTTACATGGAACCCTAGGGTTCCACAAGATGTCACTAGGGGTTCCCTAGGAAATCATTATTTATTTATAAAATTATTTCAAATTAGGGCAACTTCACATTAAAGAGGTAAGTTTCATTCTTTATTTTTAGTTTAGGAACAGTGTTAATTCATATATATATATATATATATATATTTATCATACTTATATCACCGCCCATCTCCCCCCCCCCAGAGGGGACTCTATATATATATATATACACATACATACACACACACACACATACAGTACATACATACATACATACAAACATATGAATTAACACTGTTCCTAAACTAAAAATAAAGAATGAAACTTTATAATAATATAATAATATAATATAATATCTCCAGCAAAGGAGATCGTTACCTTGTCGTGGTGCTGGAGCTTGAGCACCTCAATGAAACCATGAGCTAAACCGTGAAGGGACACCCAAGACGGGAAGGTCCTGGCAGAGACGTCAGACTAAATACGATCCCAGGGGAAGGTAATGGCAACCCACCCCAGTATTCTTGCCGTGAAAACTAAATGGATCAGAACAACCAGAGATATGTCGGTATACCATCGGAAGATGGGACTCCCAGGTCGGAAGATGGTCAAAATGCTACTGGGGAGGAACAGAGGATACGTTCAACTAGCCCCAGATGTGATGACGCAGCTAGCTCAAAGCCGAAAGGACGGCTAGCGGCCGACGGTGCTGGTGGTGAACGACGAATCTGTTGTTCTAAAGATCAACACACCATAGGAACCTGGAATGTAAGATCTATGAGCCAGGGCAAATTGGATGTGGTTATTGGTGAGATGTCAAGATTAAATATAGACATTTTAGGTGTCAGTGAACTGAAATGGACTGGAATGGGCCACTTCACATCAGATGACCACCAGATCTACTACTGTGGACAAGAGGACCACAGAAGAAATGGAGTAGGCTTCATAATTAATAATAAAGTGGCTAAAGCAGTGCTTGGATACAATCCAAAAAACGATAGAATGATCTCAATTCGAACTCAGGGTAAGCCATTTAACATCACAGTGATCCAAATATACGCCCCAACCACAGATGCTGAAGAAGCAGAAGTAGATCAGTTCTATGAGGATCTGCAGCACCTACTGGATAATACACCAAAAAGAGATGTTATTTTCATTACAGGAGACTGGAATGCTAAGGTGGGTAGTCAGACGACACCTGGAATTACAGGCAAGCATGGTCTGGGAGAACAAAATGAAGCAGGACATAGGCTGATAGAATTTTGCCAAGACAACTCACTGTGTATAAAAAACACTCTCTTCCAACAACCTAAAAGATGACTTTATACATGGACTTCACCAGATGGTCGACACCGAAATCAGATTGACTACATCCTTTGCAGCCAAAGGTGGCGGACATCTATACAGTCAGTAAAAACAAGACCTGGAGCTGACTGTAGTTCAGATCACGAACTTCTTATTGCAAAATTTAGAATCAGACTAAAGAAAATAGGGAAGACCCACAGATCAGTTAGATATGAGCTCACTAATATTAATACTAAGAATAGATTTAAGGGACTAGATTTAGTAGATAGGGTCCCGGAAGAACTATGGACAGAAGTTCGCAACATTGTTCAGGAGGCGGCAACAAAAAACGTCCCAAAGAAAAAGAAAACCCAGAAGGCAAGATGGCTGTCTGCTGAGACACTGGAAGTAGCCCAAGAAAGAAGGAAAGCAAAAGGCAACAGTGATAGGGGGAGATATGCCCAATTAAATGCAAAATTCCAGAGGTTAGCCAGAAGAGATAAGGAATTATTTCTAAACAAGCAATGTGCGGAAGTGGAAGAAAACAATAGAATAGGAAGGACAAGAGACCTCTTCCAGAAAATTAGAAACATCGGAGGTAAATTCCAGGCAAAAATGGGTATGATCAAAAACAAAGATGGTAACAACCTAACAGAAGCAGAAGAGATCAGGAAAAGGTGGCAAGAATATACGGAAGATCTGTATAGGAAGGATAATAATATTGGAGATAGCTTTGACGGTGTGGTCAGTGAGTTAGAGCCAGACATCCTGAAGAGTGAGGTTGAATGGGCCTTAAGAAGCATTGCTAATAACAAGGCAGCAGGAGACGACAGTATCCCAGCTGAACTGTTTAAAATCTTGCAAGATGATGCTGTCAAGGTGATGCATGCCATATGCCAGCAAATTTGGAAAACACAAGAATGGCCATCAGATTGGAAAAAATCAACTTATATCCCCATACCAAAAAAGGGAAGCACTAAAGAATGTTGAAACTATCGAACAGTGGCACTTATTTCACATGCCAGTAAGGTAATGCTCAAGATCTTGCAAGGTAGACTCCAGCAATTCATGGAGCGAGAATTGCCAGATGTACAAGCTGGGTTTAGAAAAGGCAGAGGAACTAGAGACCAAATTGCCAACATCCGCTGGATAATGGAGAAAGCCAGGGAGTTTCAGAAAAACATCTATTTTTGTTTTATTGACTATTCTAAAGTCTTTGACTGTGTGGATCATAACAAATTGTGGCAAGTTCTTGGTGGTATGGGGAGACCAAGTCTTCTTGTCTGCCTCCTGAGGAATCTGTATAACGACCAAGTAGCAACGGTAAGAACAGAGCACGGAACAACGGACTGGTTTAAGATTGGGAAAGGAGTACGGCAGGGTTGTATACTCTCACCCTACCTATTCAACCTGTACGCAGAACACATCATGCAACATGCTGGGCTTGAGGAATCCAAGGCTGGAGTTAAAATCGCTGGAAGAAACATTAACAGTCTTAGATATGCAGATGATACCACTTTGATGGCTGAAAGCGAGGAGGAGCTGAGGAGCCTTATGACGAAGGTGAAAGAAGAAAGTGCAAAAGCTGGGTTGCAGTTAAACCTCAAAAACCAAGATTATGGCAACCAGATTGATTGATAACTGGCAAATAGAGGGAGAAAAAGTGGAGGCAGTGACAGACTTTGTATTTCTAGGTGCAAAGTTTACTGCAGATGCTGACTGCAGCCAGGAAATCAGAAGATGTCTACTTCTTGGGAGGAGAGCAATGGCAAATCTTGATAAAATAGTTAAGAGCAGAGACATCACACTGACAACAAAGGTCCGCATAGTTAAAGCAATGGTATTCCCTGTAGTAACCTATGGCTGTGAGAGCTGGACCATAAGGAAGGCTGAGCGAAGGAAGATAGATGCTTTTGAACTGTGGTGTTGGAGGTAAATTGTGATAGTGCCTTGGACTGCAAGAAGATCAAACCAGTCCATACTCCAGGAAATAAAGCCAGACTGCTCACTTGAGGGAATGATATTAAAGGCAAAACTGAAGTACTTTGGCCACATAATGAGAAGACAGGATACCCTGGAGAAGAAGCTGATGCTAGGGAAAGTGGAAGGCAAAAGGAAGAGGGGCCGACCAAGGGCAAGATGGATGGATGATATTCTGGAGGTGACAGACTCAACCATGGGGGAGCTGGGGGTGGTGACGGCCGACAGGAAGCTCTGGCGTGGGCTGGTCCATGAGGTCACAAAGAGTCGGATGCGACTGAACGAATAAACAACAATTAATAATATAATATAATATAATATAATATAATATAATAATATAATATAATATAATATAATATAATATAATATAATATAATATAATATAATATAATATAATATAATATAATATAATATAATATAATATAATATAATATAGGCCTACACATGAAATTAATATAATAATTTTGTAACTTGTGGCCTATGTTTGAGCCTGAATGTACAGGGGTTCCCTGAGGCCTGAAAAATATTTCAAGGGTTCCTCCAGGGTGAAAAGGTTGAGAAAGACTGCATTAGATATTTCTGTTTCTCTACTGTTCTTTATTAGAAGTCAAGCAGAATGTTGCTTGCATGAAGAATTAGTGCAATGGCTCAATAATTTGCACATTCTTTGCATAACCTTTAGTATGTGTACCAATATTTTCTAATCTCTAGGTCACACAGACATGTTCCATAAATTCCATATCCATAATCTCATTTTTATAGGATTTCAGTATTGCTTTTCCATTTTCTTTTAACCTCATTTGCCTCTATTAGATCTTTTCCATGATTATTCTTGAGTAGTTCTATCTTGGTTGTACATTTTCCTGCAATAGTTACTTAGTTATTTATATAATGCTCATTCCACATGGACTCATGGTGGTTTATAAACAGAAACCAAAATGATCATGACAGAAAAACAGAACAATACAGAAATAATATTTCATAAATTACATCCAAAAATAAAAGTAATAATAGATGTACCAATGATAAATCTTAAATAACCAATTTTCTGAATAAGTCAGCTTTTAAGGCTTTTCTAAATGTCAGGAGTAATGAAGCCAGACATATTTCAGGTGGCAGTTTGTTCCATCTGAATGGGGCCCATTACCAAGAAACAACCCATTTTCAGTCCCCCCGCTTTCCCCTCACATGCAGGAGGAACCTTCAGCTTCCCAACCTGAGATGTGCACACTGGATGAGTAGGATCTACTTGAAGAATATGGTCCTGCAGGTACCAAGATGCCATGGAAGGCTTTAAAGATCAAAAACAGCACCTTGAATTGTCTGTGGCTTGAATCATGTCAACTAGATTTCTATTTTCTCAGTAGAAACGTTTCGCTCCTTATCCAAGGAGCTTCTTCAGTCTGAGTAAAGTTAGTAAGGGAATCCTTAAATATGTTTCTAAGTGGCTGTGTGTCCTAGCACCTGGGGCTAGGTCATGGTTATTTTGAGATGTTATTTCAAAGACCCTTTATCATCTAAAGGAGGATCGTTAAGATTACCATGCTGCTGTTGAGCTTGCGAAATGGTCTTAATCTTCCTAGGCACAGAAGACAAAGCAGGAAGGAAAATAGGGGAAAGATTGTGCCTGAGGCCCCCACCTCTATTCAAGGAAGGATTTTCCAAGTTGGCATAAATGGATTCCTTGACCCCTCTCTCAAACCACCTATCTTCTCTGTCTAAAATGTGAACATTAATGTCCTCAAATGAGTGTCCTTTTTCCTTTAGATGAAGATAAACTGCTGACTCTGGTCCTGTGGTGTTACTTCTCCTGTGTTGGGCCATCCTCCTGTACAAAGGTTGTTTGGTTTCTCCAATGTAGAGTTCAGAGCACTCCTCACTGCACTGGATTGCATACACTACATTGCTTTCCTTGTGTTTTGGAGTTTGATCTTTGGGGTGTACAAGCCTCTGTCTCAGTGTGTTGGTGGGTTTGAAATATACAGGTATGTGGTGTTTGCCAAATATCCTTTTTATCTTTTCAGACACGCCAGCCATGTAAGGAATGACCAGGTTCTTCCGTTTACTCTGAGTCTCAGCCCTATCTGTCGCTGTTTTAGGTCTGGTAGATTTAGATTTAGTGAAGGCCCAATTTGGATATCCACAGGCCTTCAGAGCTGTTCTCAGGTGCTGATTTTCATTCTTTTTGGAATCCATGGAGGTGGGGATGGTTTCTGCTCTGTGTGATAATGTCCTGATGACTCCTAGTTTGTGCTGCAGTGGATGGTGGGAGTCAAACATCAGATATTGATCTGTGTGTGTGGGTTTCCTGTAGATCCCTATTTCTAGCTTGCCACCGGCCCCAATGAGGACTTCACAGTCTAGGAATGCCAGTCTGTTGTCCTTGGTGTCTTCTCTGGTGAACCTAATGTTGGCATCTATAGTGTTTATATGGTCCGTGAAGGCCTGTACTTCCTGGGCCTTGATTTTGACCCAGGTGTCATCCACATACCTAATGTAATGTAATGCAATGTAGTGTATGCAATCCAGTGCAGTGAGGACTGCTCTGAACTCTACATTGGAGAAACCAAACAACCTTTGTACAGGAGGATGGCACAACACAGGAGAAGTAACACCACAGGACCAGAGTCAGCAGTTTATCTTCATCTAAAGGAAAAAGGACACTCATTTGAGGACATTAATGTTCACATTTTAGACAGAGAAGATAGGTGGTTTGAGAGAGGGGTCAAGGAATCCATTTATGCCAACTTGGAAAATCCTTCCTTGAATAGAGGTGGGGGCCTCAGGCACAATCTTTCCCCTATTTTCCTTCCTGCATTGTCTTCTGTGCCTAGGAAGATTAAGACCATTTCGCAAGCTCAACAGCAGCATGGTAATCTTAACGATCCTCCTTTAGATGATAAAGGGTCTTAGAAATAACATCTCAAAATAACCATGACCTAGCCCCAGGTGCAAGGTCACACAGCCACCTAGAAACATATTTAAGGATTCCCTTACTAACTTTACTCAGACTGAAGAAGCTCCTTGGATAAGGAGCGAAACGTTTCTACTGAGAAAATAGAAATCCAGTTGACATGATTCAAGCCACAGACTGTTCCACCTGGATGACTGAGAACCTTCATCGACATAGCACCTTGAATTGTATCCAGAAGCCGGTTGGCACCAAATGCAGAGCCTGCAGCACAGGTGTTATAAGTAAATAGCAACTTTCATCCACCAGCAAGCAGGCTGCTATATTTTAGACCAATGTTGTCTCCAAGTAGTTTTCAAAGGTTGTTCCATGTAGAACACGTTGTAATCATCTAACCAGGAGATGACAAGGGCATGATCACTGTTGCCAGGGCCTCCTTCTCCAGAAAAGAGTACAACTGTGGCACCAACCTCCTAGCCATTATCTCAACCTGCCTATCCAGCAGAAGCCATGAATCTAGAAGGATCCCCAAGCTGCAAACCTGCTCTTTTGGGAAAGGCCTATCTCTTCCAGAATTAGCACTGGAGCAGAGAAACAGAACTAAAATGCTTTTAGACAAATGGTAATTCAGTCTTGTTAGGATTTGATTTCCGTCTATTATTTTCCCATCCAAATCCTTACAATCTCCAAGCATGAGATCAAGACTTCCACTGCATCAGTGGCTCAATCTGCATGGGGATGTATATCTGGGTATCATATTAACATATTAACATACTGATATTACCCTTCCATAACAAATGAATATATGGTTTTTTGCAGCAGCTTCATGTAAAAGTTAAACAGCAGGTAATAATAACAATAATTTCTCTGATCTTCTTAAAAACCTATCTCATTTGTTGACATTCTTGATTGAAATGTTTTCTTTGACCTTTCTTACTTGAAAAAGATTCTCTTGAGTCTGTATTCAGTCAGCATATGTTCTTCTTATTGCCCAAAGCTTTCACCCTTTGTATTTCCATAGCTATCATGATAGCCTGTTCTCAAAGCCACTTGGATCTTTTCTTCTTTCAAATTTTAGGTTTTCTATTTTTCCTGCTTAGTTTTCACAGTATCTCTTATCTCTTCCCATAGTTCTACAGGTTCTTTTTCACATAGGTTAAGTGTGAATCTGTTCTTTACATTGATCTTATATTCTGAGTGTAGGTGCTCCAGGTAAAATGTTGCTGGCATACCTACTCTCTTTAATTCTCTAAATTTAACCCATATATTTGACACCAATAATTCATGGTCTGTTTGACAATCTGTACCTGGAAATAGCCTGGCTGAGTGGATTGCACTTCTTTAACTTCTGGGTTGCCTATCCAGTGATGTTAAGTTGTAAAGTCTATATTTATGGTGCCTGAGGCAATGAACAAATAATTCTCTTCACAAAACTCTGTTAACTTATATCCTGCATTATTGCCTTTGGCATCACCATAGCACATAAACCAACCAAAACCCTTCAGAACATTGTAAGTAACCCAAAAGACCCAATAGCGCAAGAAGAAAAAACAGGAGTTATCTACAACATACAGTGTAAGGACTGTAGCAGCCACTATGTAGGACAGACTGGCAGAAGACTAGCAGAACGCATCCATGAACACCAAATAGCAATCAGAAGACACGATGAAAACTCCCTAATCGCACAACACATGGACAGACTCAACCATACTTTCAACTGGGAAACTGTGAGCATCTTAAACCAAGCCAAATCCAAAAACGCTAGAGAATCCCTGGAAGCTTGGCACTCAGACAAAGCAGCCATCAACAGACACATAGAGGTAAACAACATTTACATACCATTCAGAAGAGACAATAGAAAAGCCAGAAGACCAGAACACCCCCTTGCCAGCAATCAACACCCAGATATGCAAAGATTAACACCAGAATTAGCACCAGAGGAACAATCAAACAGCACAATATACCCTAATCAAGGAACTATTAACTCTATTAACCCTATCCCTAACCCTAACCAAGCAGCAAACAACAGCCCAATCAAGGAATTACCAAGGAGAGAACAACACCCCCACCAACACAAGCAGGACAAGCCATAGTATATAAACAGAGAGCTAGTCCCACTCCCTTTTCGCACTGAAGATGTTGCCTAGCCTGGCAATGAAACGTCTGCAAGAAAACAACAAGGCTCAGAGAGCACCAAGGACTCCACAAAAAGGAGTTGGCCTTTGATCACTATGCTGAAACTACCATTTTGCCATAATACTGTGGACACTGCTCTCTGGCACTCAGATTTGTCTAAATATTGCAGTCATTTCCATTCAGTTTGTTGGCAATAGTACAGAATTGTTTGTCACAGCATTCTTCTGATTTTGATTCTGGAGTTCCTTCTCCTACATGGGTTGATTTCCTTCGCATCTACAAAGCCCAGTTCTGGATTACTCTTAATTCATCCCTCCCCTTTTGACTTCACTGGCAAGTATGACTCTACTGGGAGCTCATCCTCCTACAAACATTGTTCTGTGCATTACTGAAGCTACTAAATCCAATTCTTCAGCAAAGTTTTGCTTGCAAAACAAATAAGTGCAGTACTTCAGTAATTTGTGCATTGTTGCCCATCTTCTTTTTCTAGTATAAGTATGTATATTGGGGTTTTTTAGGCCACACATTTTTATTCCATATGATACACATTTCATTTATTCAATTTACGATTTATATTTTTATGTCAAGGATTGATATCTGTTGGGATACTCTAATATGGGTTCCCACACTCAGGAGGGGGCGATGGCCTAAACAGCCCTTTCCAGCTCTAAAATTTTATGAAATGTAAGTATAAAAAGCCTACATTTAGGAAATGTATGCAACAAAGCTCATCATTCAGAAAATATAGATTTAAAAAGTGATTGCTCAGGGAGCTTACATTAAAAATTATACACAAGAGAAACAGTGTTCAACAGCTCCGTACATTAGGGAAAGCTGAAAACCAACACAGATGTGGATTTTTTAATTTTTTAAAAAATCTGTAAAAAGTAGATTGGAATTGCCTGTCTCACAGAGATAATCAATGACTGAATTAATACCTTTCCACAGACCCCTAATCTCATGCAAGAAGAGTTTCATCTAAGGTCAAAACAGAATATTTGAAATATCAAACCACCCAAAAAAACACCCTCTTTAGTCTTTTGAACTAATAGACATGTACTGTATGTGGTGCTGTGCAAAATCTATTTAGGTAGACACAAGCTTCACTCTGTTCAACAATATTTACTCTCTTCGGTTTTGTAAGACACGAGCAGATTATAAAGATGTTTGAAATTATATATGACTTATCCCTGAAAGTGTAATTATTGATAAGTTTATATTTTTAACCTTGCACACGCAGCATGACCTGAAGCTTCCTCTTGCGGGAAAATTGCCTCAAGTGAGCAAATAGCTTACCATGACTTTCTTCAAAATATCTGCACTTTAATGGGAACGAAATCCAGAGAATGCAATGCAGTGCCGTAAATCATTTCATGTATTTTATTGTTTGGCTTGGAGAAGATGAAGGCAAGATTTGCCTGGAATCAAGTAAATAGGATTTAGCCAGTAAAAATTCACCTTGTCTCTATATTGTCCTAGGAGAGACAATCTCATTTACATTTATTAGAAGTAATGATGTAGTGTCCTGTAGATAATTAACACAATAAAATGCTGCTAATTTCACAGTGTCATTATAAAATTTGCCAGTTTAAATTAGAAAGTGATTAACCCTCCGAGTGAGGCAATGACATTTCCATTTCCCAGCCTGTGAATTAAATTTGCTTGGGGTCTTTTCATCCCTCCTCCCTGCAAAAAAGTTCAGTTTTATAGCCCCTGTCAATGTCCTTTCATTTAATATGGTCTCCAACAATAAGGGGTGGGGGGGAAGGAAGAGGGAATCCCAGCTGCAGGATCAAAATCCGTGACTATTTCAGATATTAAATCAGATTCTTATTAAGTATGTACACTTTGGTTATCAGAGGATAAAGGCATGCATTTAGAGGAGAGGAATAATGATTCCAGATAGCTCAGGTTCATGAGACAGTGAACTTTTTCTTGGTGCATATCAGGCAGGAAGTTTTTCCTATTAATGTGGGGCTCCCAAGGTGAGCATCCTAAAGGACAGCAAATCTCTAACCTTTGAAGTTGGTCACTGCTTTATCCATTTACTATATCCATCTCTTCCCCAGCCAATTTTAATTAACACCTTTAAAAATGGGAATAAACTCATTAAAGGAGTAGATTGATTGCATAGTAATTTAAAGACTCTAACTCAAGTGAAATCCTCTTCAAGAATGTTTAATGAGGGAATGATACCACAAAAGCTTAAGGTAATGATAGAATGGGACAAACTGTTAAACTAGCTATTAATTTAATACCACTAATGCATCGATTTACAATGCTGGTAAAACTATTCTTAATCACTCTTCTCCATTCTCCTGTTTTGCAATTACAGGGTTGTTGGTGCACAAATTTGGCATTCCCAGGTAATTATGGCAATGAATGACTCCATGCATAGCTGGTATTTAGTCTGTGGTACATTGATCATAATGTTTAATCCAGCCCTGAGTCTCAATACACAGAGAAGAAAAGGTCATTCTCTAAACAGAAAATAAAGTAGATTATAATTGTGTTCGCATGATGCAGTTGACTACTACCACCATTCCCTTGATTAATTCATGCACCACTGTGCATAGTAGTGACCGAGTCAACCAGGGAATAGCCATTTTCTAAGTTCCCAAGTGACCGCAAAGGGAGCTGGAAGGCTGTCATATCCTGCTCTTTTTTTTGCTCCTTGGACTCAGAAAGAAAATGAAAAGCCACATTGGCCACAGAGTCAGTAGCCCTTGGGGTCATTTCCAACCTTGCCCCATGTTGCTGCAAAGGTGGTGAAAAGTTTAGTTTTTGTTTTTAAAGGGGACAGATAGCATGCCTAGAGAAGCCCCATTTTTGTAGGGCCTCTCTAGAACTTACGGTTTCAGAAGCTGAACAAGAGGATTAAAGCTCCATTAACCTTTTCAACCTCAGGGTTAGGTTGCTCAGGGTGTCCTCATGCCACTTTGACCACCCTCTTTAAGAAACAGGTCATGTTGTGTGAACATATATATCCAGTTTGGTCTAGTGGTTAAGGTGCTGGGCTAGAAACCAGGAGCCTGTGAGTTCTAGGCATGAAAGTCAGCTGGTTGACCTTGGGCCAGTCACTCTCTCTCAGCCCAACTCACCTCACATGGTTGTTGTTGTGGGGAAAATAGGAGGAGGAAGGAGTATTAGGTATGTTTGCCGCCTTGAGTTATTTATAAAAGTAATAAAGGTGGGATAAATTTTTTAAAAAGCATGACTTTTGGCAGTATGTCAGGTAGCATACTCTGGCAAAGGAGATCGTTACCTTGTCATGGTGCTGGAGCTTCAGCACCTCAATGAGCACCATGAGCTAAACCGTGAAGGGACACCCAAGACAAGAAGTTCATGGAAGAGAGGTCAAACTAAATACGATCCCTGGGGAAGGTAACGGCAACCCACCCCAGTATTCTTGCTGTGAAAACTAAATGGATCAGTACAACCAGAGATATGTCGGTATACCTTCGGAAGATGGGACTCCCAGGTCGGAAGATGGTCAAAATGCTACTGAGGAGAAACAGAGGATAAGTTCAACTAGCCCCAGATGTGATGATGCAGCTAGCTCAAAGCCGAAAGGACGGCTAGCGGCCGACGGTGCTGGCGGTGAACGACGAATCCGATGTTCTAAAGATCAACACACCATAGGAACCTGGAATGTAAGATCTATGAGCCAGGGCAAATTGGATGTGGTTATTGGTGAGATGTCAAGATTAAATATAGACATTTTGGGTGTCACTGAACTGAAATGGACTGGAATGGGCCACTTCACATCAGATGACCACCAGATCTACTACTGTGGACAAGAGGACCACAGAAGAAATGGAGTAGGCTTCATAATTAATAATAAAGTGGATTAAGCAGTGCTTGGATACAATCCAAAAACGATAGAATGATCTCAATTCGAATTCAGGGTAAGCCATTTAACATCACAGTGATCCAAATATACGCCCCAACCACAGATGCTGAAGAAGCAGAAGTAGATCAGTTCTATGAGGATCTGCAGCACCTACTGGATAATACGCCAAAAACAGATGTTATTTTCATTACAGGAGACTGGAATGCTAAGGAGGGTAGTCAAACGATACCTGGAATTACAGGCAAGCATGGTCTGGGAGAACAAAATGAAGCAGGACATAGGCTGATAGAATTTTGCCAAGACAACTCACTGTGCATAACAAACACTCTCTTCCAGCAACCTAAAAGACAACTTTATACATGGACTTCACCAGATGGTGGACACCGAAATCAGATTGACTACATCCTTTGCAGCCAAAGGTGGCGGACATCTATACAGTCAGTAAAAACAAGACCTGGAGCTGACTGTAGTTCAGATCACGAACTTCTTATTGCACAATTTAGAATTAGACTAAAGAGAATAGGGAAGACCCACAGATCAGTTAGATATGAGCTCACTATCATTCCTAATCAATATACAGTGGACGTGAAGAATAGATTTAAGGGACTAGATTTAGTAGATAGGGTCCCAGAAGAGCTATGGACAGAAGTTCGCAACATTGTTCAGGAGGCAGCAACAAAAAAAGTCCCAAAGAAAAAGAAAACCAAGAAGGCAAGATGGCTGTCTGCTGAAACACTGGAAGTAGCCCAAGAAAGAAGGAAAGCAAAAGGCAACAGTGATAGGGGGAGATATGCCCAATTAAATGCAAAATTCCAGAGGTTAGCCAGAAGAGATAAGGAATTATTTTTAAACAAGCAATGTGCGGAAGTGGAAGAAGACAATAGAATAGGAAGGACAAGAGACCTCTTCCAGAAAATTAGAAACATCGGAGGTAAATTCCAGGCAAAAATGGGTATGATCAAAAACAATGATGGCAAGGACCTAACAGAAGCAGAAGAGATCAAGAAAAGGTGGCAAGAATATACGGAAGATCTGTACAGGAAGGATAATAATATCAGGGATAGCTTTGATGGTATGGTCAGTGAGTTAGAGCCAGACATCCTGAAGAGTGAGGTTGAATGAGCCTTAAGAAGCATTGCTAATAACAACGCAGCAGGAGACGACGGTATCCCAGCTGAACTGTTTAAAATCTTGCAATATGATGCTGTCAAGGTGATGCATGCCATATGCCAGCAAATTTGGAAAACACAAGAATGGCCATCAGATTGGAAAAAATCAACTTATATCCCCATACCAAAAAGGGAAGCACTAAAGAATGTTCAAACTATCGAACAGTGGCACTTATTTCACATGCCAGTACGGTAATGCTCAAGATCTTGCAAGGTAGACTCCAGTAATTCATGGAGCGAGAATTGCCAGATGTACAAGCTGGGTTTAGAAAAGGCAGAGGAACTAGAGACCAAATTGCCAATATCCGCTGGATAATGGAGAAATCCAGGGAGTTTCAGAAAAACATCTATTTCTGTTTTGTTGACTATTCTAAAGCCTTTGACTGTGTGGATGATAACAAATTGTGGCAAGTTCTTGGTGGTATGGGGATACCAAGTCATCTTGTCTGCCTCCTGAGGAATCTGTATAATGATCAAGTAGCAATGGTAAGAACAGATCACGGAACAACGGACTGGTTTAAGATTGGGAAAGGAGTACGACAGGGCTGTATACTCTCACCCTACCTATTCAACCTGTATGCAGAACACATCGTGCGACATGCTGGACTTGATGAATCCAAGGCTGGAGTTAAAATCGCTGGAAGAAACATTAACAATCTTAGATATGCAGATGATACCACTTTGTTGGCTGAAAGCGAGGAGGAGCTGAGGAGCCTTATGATGAAGGTGAAAGAAGAAAGTGCAAAAGCTGGGTTGCAGTTAAACCTCAAAAAAACCAAGATTATGGCAACCAGATTGATTGATGACTGGCAAATAGAGGGAGAAAAAGTGGAGGCAGTGACAGACTTTTAATTTCTAGGCGCAAAGATTACTGCAGACACTGACTGCAGCCAGGAAATCAGAAGACATCTACTTCTTGGGAGGAGAGCAATGACAAATCTTGATAAAATAGTTAAGAGCAGAGACATCACACTGACAACAAAGATCCGCATAGTCAATGCAATGGTATTCCCTGTAGTAACCTATGGCTGCGAGAGCTGGACCATAAGAAAGGCTGAGCAAAGGAAGATAGTTGCTTTTGAAATGTGGTGTTGGAGGAGAATTGTGAGAGTGCCTTGGACTGCAAGAAGATCAAACCAGTCCATACTCCAGGAAATAAAGCCAGACTGCTCACTTGAGGGAATGATATTAAAGGCAAAACTGAAGTACTTTGGCCACATAATGAGAAGACAGGATACCCTGAAGAAGAAGCTGATGCTAGGGAAAGTGGAAGGCAAAAGGAAGAGGGGCTGGCCAAGGGCAAGATGGATGGATGATATTCTGGAGGTGACGGACTCGACCGTGGGGGAGCTGGGGATGGTGACGGCCGACAGGAAGCTCTGGTGTGGACTGGTCCATGAAGTCACGAAGAGTCGGAAGCGACTGAACGAATAAACAACAACAGGTAGCATATATAAACCATTAGAACTCTAGACTATAGAATCACCAAGAATTGGACATGATTTAATGGATAGCATCATCATCATCATCATCATCATCAAACCTCTAGCAAAAACTGTATCATCATAATAGTGCATGTAATCCAGTATGGTTCAAATTTTCACACTTGTAAACATAAGATGACAAAGGAAAATTAACATATAAGTAATTTGGCAGTTTAACTGTTGGTAATTTACTAGAGAGCTAGTTTGGTGTAGTGGTTAAGGCATCAGACTATAAACCAGGAGACCATGAGTTGTAGTCCTGCCTTTGGCACAAAGCCAGCTGGATGACCTTGGGCCAGTCACTTTTTCTCAGTCCTAGGAAGGAGGCAATGGCAAACCACTTCTGTAAAACCTTGCCAAGAAAACTGCAGGAACTTGTCCAGGGAGTCTCTGAGAATCAGACACAATTGAATGGATTAAAAAAATTATAGATACTAAACAGTAATAAAGGGGGTGGCTATGCAAATAAGGTAAGGATCAATTCTTAGTAATTCCCACTTGGGTCTTTTGGACAGTGTAAAGTAAATGTAGTTGGAAATGCTGCTAAGAAGTGTCAAAACATACCTTTGTTTCCAGCACTTGGATTAGAATGGCATATCACAGATGTTACACTGACATTTGCACACATGTGTACTTATAAGCACACACTTCAGAATGGATGGCTTTTATTTTTTAAAAGTGGTTACAAGGTATTTAAGGTTGTATCACACCTTTGAATTTGACAAGCTTATGTCAGTTTATGCAGCCTGCACACAAAATTTATAAAACAGTTGGATATCTACATTTGGGTTTCTATACTGATCTAGCTCAGATGAAAGCAATTATACATCGTGGGTATGCCCAAATGTAATGGGCTTGAGACCAATTTATACCAGTCCCTGTGACTAACAGGAAACATAAAGAGGAAGAGAAGATGTGGAAGACCACTGCCTCATTTCTGCCTATTCCCATCACAGTATTATAGTATGGCAAAGTTGTGTTGGAGGAGATTATTGATGATAATACTGGAAAGGCTGGCAGCCCTATTGTCCCATCTGTTTGTGTTTGAACCTGCTTATTTGTTCAAAAGGTGTCTCAGTTATGCTCTTAAAAAGTGGCCTAAGTCTTACATCCAATACCTACAGTACATGGTGCACTACATCAGCATGCTCTACTTGAAATCATGTTCTGTTTATCGTATTCTTTAAGTAGGGGTTATACATTGAATATGGAACTATTACGTCTTAGCTGTTCCTTTTGTTTTGTTGTTTTATATTAACATTATATTCACCTCATGAAAATCACTATCATGAGTAGAGTAATTTAACTGGCTGGCAGAAGCACTTACAAATCAGACCAACGCTGCTTTACAGGACTATCCACTGTTCCTTTAATATGTGATACTTGGAACAAAGTTTCTAAAGCCCTTTGGCTTTTGTCTGATTTTTAAAAAGGACAGCTATTTCTCTTTTGGAGCATATTAATCTGAATGTGTAGCCTTTTCCAATATAGTCAGTATTTTTTTTTGTGCATCTCATTTATTCAGCCTGTCACTCTGCATTTTCCCTCCTTCTCCCTGTTCCATCTTTCAGTTATTTCAGTTAATACAAAGAAATATGTGATAGCTAAATTTTCCCATTACTTGTGCTGCAATTTTCTTCTGCATAACATCTACAATACCAGTGGGGATTTTCTTTTCTTTCCTTTAAAAATTAACAAACAAACCCAGTGTAATATTTTAGCTATTTACAAAGGGCCTTTCCAAATAGATCCCACCAATGTATTCTTCCTTAGGGAGGCAAGTCCTCTAAGAATAATATTAAATGTTCTGCCTTGAAATTTTGAAAGTAATATGATTACAAAGTACCATTTTCTCAAGTTAACTCTGTGTTAATGCCAAAGGAAGACAAAGCTGTCAGTGGATGATCTCATTAAGTTTTCTTCAGATTGGAAACAGACATGTTGAGTGTTATTAAAAGTTAAAGATGTATCCTTCCTTAAGACTCACCTGATCTTAATGGCTAATTGGTTGCATATAGTTAAAATTAATACTGTACCAACAATTTTTCACTGCTGTACCAATGGAATTTTTCAGAAGTTTTCATATTCTTCAAAGGAAACTTCTGTTTTTCCCACCTTATTCTCAGGATGATTAAGAATTTATTTTTAATTTCTCTTGGTGGTAATTTTGAACTCAGGTTATTGTTGGAGGTGGTAAAACATGCTACTTCTGGTCTATTTGTTTATTAAATATTTATACTGCCAAATCCACATAGACTCATGTCAGTCCATAATCAAATGCAACAATGTACAGAAAACATCCATGATAAACCAAACATATGCATAACATCTACAGTAAACATTAAAATAAATGCTGCTAGAATACTTTCAACATTAAACATTAAACATTAAATTATCCACAGTGAGATCAAAAACATCCAATAACTCCATGGCTAAATTCAAAAATTCATACACCTCCATCCATGATGACCATCTACCACCAAAAGCCCCCCAGAACAATTCTGTTTTCTCTGCTCTCTGGAAGGCTTGTACCATGGGGGACAATCAAACACGTAGGTTTGTCTATTCTACAAAATTAGTGCCATTATGGAAAAGTACTACCTCCTCATCTCAGTCCCTTTGATCTTGTGAAAACGCTGGAAAACCTAAAGCCTCTCTCTGCTTGATTGTATTAGAAAGATTGATTCTGGCTGAAGAAGGTGATTGTGGAGATACTTTGCTGCCAAGCCATGTAGGGCTTTATAGGACAAAACTAGCACTTTGGATTGCATTTGGAAGCCTATTAGCAGCCTGTGGAAACCCTTAAGCACAGATGTAATGTGCTCCTGATTATTAATATTTGCCAATATATGGGCTGCAACATGCTTCACTAGCTGAAGCTACTAGGTGGTTTTCAAAGGTGGCGCCCTATAATGAACATTGTAATAGTTCAGGTGTGTAGTAATAAGAGCATGAGTCACTGAAGCAAGGTCCTCATGCCACACCTGGCAGAAGGTTCCTTGGGCACAGCTTCTACCTGCCCTTTAACAGGAGCCATGAGTGCTGGAGAACCTCCAAGTCATGGACCTGGTCTCTTAAGGATAGTGCCTCTCCCTCAAATGATAATACTGGGGCTAATCAAGTTCCTTAATGGACAGTTAGTAACTGTCTTGCTTGGATTCAATTTCAACCTGCTTAATATCATTCAGACCCTAACAACCTCCAGACACTGGGACAAGACTTCCATGGTATTATCAGTATGGCCCAGAGTGGTGATGTAAAGTTAGATATCATCAGTATATTGATGATACTGCACCCCAAACTGGCAGCTGACCTCTCCTAGTGACTTCAACTATATGTTAAATAACGGGGGGGGGGGGGGGAGATAATTAGTGTCTGTGTGTTGAGCTTCCAGTAGGATATCTCCCTATGATAATATCATTCTCCTGAGGTCCTGGCTACAAAAGAAAAAATGGAAATGAAAAAAGCCCCTGATCACAGTAAGATTGTCAGTGGTGTAAAGGATACCATCACAATAAATCTACCCCTCCCGTCAACAATTAAGACAATAAAAGTCCAAATGTAACTCAACTCATACCAAAAGCAGAAGAAAAGTCCAACATCTGTAGGGCATTTGTCAAAGTTAACAGTGATAGGAAGTGGCCAGTACTAAGTACAATTAGTAGTACATAGGTAGCTTGTATGTGTTACGTGATATTTGAGTGGAATACCAGATTACAGTGTAGTACAGCTTCTAAATTCTCTTCAAGGCAGGCCCACAACAAATTCAATATTGTAATCTACATAAGAGTTTACCTAAGCATGGATTACAGTAGCTAAATCATACCTGCTAGAAGAGGTCACATATCAATGCAAGTCCCTGCTCAAGGGCATTTAAAAGAATAAGGCAACATATATTTTTAAACAACATAAAGAATAACATTCAGAATATCACAAATATATGTTTCAATGCTACCAAAATAAGGTAAAGTTACTCAGACTTTTTAAATGTGTTTACATATACTTCACACATGTTTTATGTAGCTATTTTGATTAGGAAGTTTTGGCTTCAATGCTAGAACAAGTGCAGCAAAGTTTTATCAGGTTTGCTGGTAGTGAACAGAAGAATAATTTATTCTATGTGAAATCCTCACATTCTAGATAAATTCCAAACTATAACTCAGATTTGTGTTTCAAATGGAGCAGAAACATATTGAAGCATCGCAGTTAGCATGAGGTAATTGAGAATTGGAAACTCCTCAAGACTGTTCCTATTGCTGCCATTCCCAATAGTAATTGCAAGGGGAAACATTGTATTTAAATCTGGCAACCTTGAAATGAATGTAAAGTGTTTTTTTTTCCCTTCATAAAATTTTATAACACTTGACCAAATTGTTTCATGCTATGAAAGAAAAGCAAGTTTGTAAATCTAGCTTGCCAACTTGCAAATCAGAAATTAGGACTCAATGTAGCATATGCAGATGGTTCCAAGGCCGAGGGGAAATACAGCTCAGCGTCTCTGCTAGAACATGGCTTACTTCTCTAATCAATTTTCAGTGTTTCTAACATATGTTTCCTTTGGGAGAAAAATGGGTTGAGGGTGGCAGGTAGGTAAGTAAGGGAGGTTGTGGAGAAAGGTAGAGTAATTGGACTGCTTAACTGTTCAGATATGTGAAGCTTTCCAAAGCTGGTCACCTTAAGAAGCTGAGAAGCCAAATTAATTTACAAGCAAAGCAAAAGAGTACTTGCTCATTTATGATTACACCTACTTTGAAATGCTTTATATAAACATATATGTATCCAGAGTAAAGGGCATTTACTGTATGAATGTAATCATATAGCAAGCTCATTTGGTCCTTACGCTGTCAGAACAAAGTCTTAGTATAATAAAGTGGTTGAATTGTCAGAGACAAACTGATTAATTTGGATCTGTGTCCCATAACATTCTTAATTCATTGAACAATATCTTCCAAAGACTTTGCAGGAAGCCATCCTGAGAATTAGAATATGGCTTCTGACCTCTCCTTGTCCCCAGATATTAGAGAAATTATATGACTGCTAAATTATTTGCCCATGCTTCACCACTGCCCTTATAGCTGGGGAAAAGGGACAAAGAAGTATTATTATCCTTAAGGGTGGGATGGCTTCATGAGGCCACCACCACCCGGAAGGAAACATTTTTCTCAGGTATCTTCACAACAGTATTTTCAATCCAGATGCCCTCTAGTTATATTGGAACTATATCTCTTATGGCCAAAAATCATATTGGCTGGGAATTTGGGGCATTCTAGGTTCCAACACATCTTTAAGACTCCAGATTGAAGAAGGCTGCCCTAAAGTCACTAAGCTGGGTGTCTCCTCTATGTCAATCATATACAAAGGATCAGGGCTTCAATCCTCAGTTGTACCTACAGCAGCCTGCCATTTCCCACCCACCCTCTGCCCCCACTTGCAGATGGTTCTGGAGCCATTTATATGGTGAAAGCCTCAGACCAAGAGAAACTTATTCACAACCTAGCCAGTGCAATCATGCTGAAGAGGAGAGGGATTTCTTGAAATAAATAAATAAATGCTCCCAATGTTACTTCCTGGCTGCACTAATATAGTATATAAAATGTCTGTTTTCTACTCCAAAAGGATCTTATATTTCTGTCTGACGCACATATTCCAGGAGACATTGGAGGGATTATTTTGTACAAGTTTGGCATCCTAGGAACTTAAAATGTTTCCTTTCTCTTGCTCTGTGTCTGCAATTTCATTTCAAGTTTTTCCAAAAGAACCTCTTCTGTTTGTTCTTCATTGAGTGAATAAGTGGCATGAAGAATTAAATGGAAGTCAGATAGGCATCTCAGCTGGAGAATGGGGACTGTTCTGTGATACAACTAGTTCCACAGTGTTCCAATAAATTCTTGGGGAAAAGTAATCATAGAAGCAACTCCAATAACACAAGAGATTTTTAAAAGTAAAATAAAATGATATTGGTTTTAATTTTTTATTTTAATTATATTGATTTGACTGTATGCTTTGATAGATTTAAGCTATCTTGGGTATTTATACAAAGAGAAAGGCGGGTTAGACATTTAATAATAAAGTAAGTTTTGCCAGCACACGGTGTGGAATGTTGCTGGCACAAGAGATGCCTAGAGTGCCGCTGGAGGAAGCCAAAGACTGAAGTCAACCAAGCACAGCTAAGAGCCTTCATTAGGACTTACCTTGGGGTAACAAAGGCAGCAAAGCATACTTACTTCTCTACCATTATTATGTCTCCAGATAGCCACCTAGCTATCTGACCAGGAGGGACCTGGTCACCTGTTTTGGGTGACCAGGTCCCTCCTGGGTAAGGAGGAGCCTGGGGAACTCTTACGGGGCCTCTTGGCAACTGTTAGGCAAAGTTACGCGACTTTGCTCAGTGTTGGACTCTGGCTGGGCAGATCCTGTGGAAGTGACTGAGACACGTCTGACCCCATTATCTGGGAGGAGTTCAAGTCAGTTGAAATTGAGGAAGTGGACAGGGTCCTTGTGGCTGTGAGTTCAGCCACTTGTGTTCTGGACCCATGCCCCTCCTGGTTGGCTGAGCCCTCCCAGGAGGTGGCATACAGTTGGGTTCAAGCAGTGGTTAATGCCTCTTTGCTGGAGGGGGTGGTACCACCTGCCTTGAAGGAGGCGATGGTGTACTCCCTTCTCAAGAGGCCATCCTTGGACCCAACTGTTTTAGACAACTTTCATCCAGTCTCCAACCTTCCCTGTTATGCTTTTTTATTGTTCTATATTTTGTTTTATCTTTGGATTGCAAGCCCCACCCCACCCCAGGTATGACTTTAAGATAGTCAGTTATACAAATGTTTTAGATAAATAAATAAAATAAATAAATGGAAAGAAATATGACTCACTATTTCTAATTTCTATCCATGTGGCATATTCCCTGTGAGCATTGCCATTTCATTGTAGCAGGAAAACCTCTAATATCATGAGCAATAATGTGTAAGTAAACAAAGAAAAAGCCAATGCAACTCTTGTATTCTCTTAATGCATTCATTGTAGGGCATCTTCCCCAGCCTGATGATACATTAGGATGACACCATTCAGCATTCCCATGCAGGCAGGGAATTCTGTTAGTAGTCCCAGTATACTTGGAGGGCATGGGGAAAGCAGCATAGCTTAAAGGACTCGTGGTAAATTAGTGCAATGGAACTATGTAATGGAGAATATTGATATGATTCAATGGCATCCTTGGTGATGGGGTGGGGTCAAAACTGGCAAGATGGTGGTCAGAGTGTCATGATGCAAGTTCCACCCCTTTGGAATATGCATGGGATGTGATGTGTGTAGAAAAGGGACAG
The DNA here is from genome assembly GCA_023362775.1 of Charina bottae. Lineage (NCBI taxonomy): Eukaryota > Metazoa > Chordata > Lepidosauria > Squamata > Charinaidae > Charina > Charina bottae. The sequence continues at coordinate 209,571,460 of JALMGJ010000002.1, read as the reverse complement.
GGTTTGCATTGTGATGCTCCATCTGTCATCTTGCCAATTTTGTCACATTCCCCACAGATGCTGCAATGCATGGTTATCTCATCCAGGGTTTTGTGGTAGGCAGTTTTTCTACCACAAGGTATGGAACTCCATGCACCATAGATCCAATCTGGCTCTGGGGAGGGGAATTTGAATGATACCAGGGAGGATCTAACTTCTTATTGTAGATGATGTCAGAGGGGGGAAAGGGGAAGTCTTGTTATGTAAGATTATCTACTTGCTCTACTATGATGAGAACCAAAAAAACAACTTAACTTATTAGAATGCATTTGATTAGCTTCAAAACAATGCAGTGTCAAAACTATACAGGTAGTCCTCACTTACCGACTGCCTCATTCAGCAACCATTTGGAGTTATGACAGTGCTGTAAAAATAACTTTATGACCAATTTATGACCATTTATGACCTTCGCAGTGTCCCTCAGTCACATGATTGCCATTATAGTCAGTATGTGTTGTCTTGTGCCTGACTTGCATATACCTAGTTGGAGGGATGTAGGCAACAGTATATTAGTTTGCAAGATAATCCCTAGATTAAAGATTCTAGCTTGCATAGAATTAATGTGAGTTTGCTTATGGTAAAAGTGAGCTTTGGTTGTACTTGAAACATATTGGATAAAATGTGATCAAACTGGCCCAGTAGTGTCCTTACCATTAACAGGGGCTGCTGGTTATCATAGCATGCTTGGAAATGCACTTTTGCTCAGCCATGTTAACGTATATTCTTCCTGTAAATGGATCAACAGAAAAGTATATTGTCATAACTTGTCATATTTAGCGTGGAATAATTTCAGGGCAGAGCTTGGTGGATACTCCAGCTTCCCCTGTTGTGGGGTACAAAGGAGTACTTTGTATGCTACCTTGAGCTCCTGAATGGAAGGCAGCATATATATTTAATAAATAAGTGGACATGAAAGAAAAGGAAATAAGTTTTTAAAATGAAAGTAAAATTACAAGCTGGAGCACATATGAGTCCTTTGTGAAAAGATATTAAAAGATAGAGTAATCTTCCAAAAGTATGACTGGAAAATGGACATAAGGAAAGAGGATGTAGAAGGTGCTTGGAACAAGATGAAAAGAATAATGTACAAAGTGCCACTAATGTGCATATATTTATGCTAATAGGGAATATGAAAAAGGATATTTGGTGGAATGATGAACTGAAAGAGGCTGTGGATGAGAAAAAATGCATATAAGAAAATGCTGCAAAAATTATGAAAGTTACTGAATAATGTGTATAGAAAGAAAAGTTACTTCCAAAGGATTAGATCAAAGAGAGCAATGAATGGTTATTTAAAGAAGGAGGGATAATGCAGAGCAGTTTTTATGGAACATTTTAAAAAAACTGTTCTGGAAGTAGGTGAAAATAGCTAAACAAGGGGATTCCAGCCAGGTGAATGGAATTAAAAATAAAAGTTATTAAATAATTTGCAGTGAAACTGAAATGGGAATGAATATTTTAGAGATCTGAATGAGAATGATAGTGATATGTCAAGGAGTGAAACTGAAATGAGTGCTATGTTAGTAAATTATAATTTTTATCATGATGTTTAAAAGTTGTAAGGCTGAAGGTATAGGAGGTATATTTGGAGAACGTCTTTAATATGATGACCTGGAAATTGCAGTTGGTCCAGAATGGGGTGGCCTGGCTGCTGATTGGAATAGACTATTTCAGCAGCGTAACATCTCTGTTGTGGTCATTTCACTGGCTTAACAGTAGGTTTATGGGTTTACTTCAAAGTGTTATACTGACCCTACTTGACGTGGCTCCCACTTACCTTCAGGACTGTCTGTTCTGAGTGGGTTCAGTGCATTCCATGAGGGACTTCCCAAGAGGTAATGCTTAGAATCCCAAAGGGAGCAGGGACCCTAACCCTTGGCAATTCTTCTCAGTAGTGGTCAAAATGGCATGGAATAGCTTTCACTCTGACAGCAATGTAAAAAGGTAAAGGTTCCCGCCACACATTTCTGCAGTCGTGTCCGACTCTAGGGGCCGGTGCTCATCACCATTTGTTAGCCGAAGAGCCAGTGTTGTCCGAAGATGCTTCCATAGTCATGTGGCCGGCATGACACGTGTGGAATGCTGACATTGATAAGATACATTAACAGCAATGTATCTTAGTGGAATTGAAATGAATGCTGTAAAAATTAGCATTCAGAATTTAAAAAATGAAAAACAAGTAATAAATGCTGCAAGAATGATGAAAAATGGTAATGCTGCAAGCATAGATGGTGTAACTCAAGAAATGATAATACAGAGGTGTGTAACTTGTTTAACATGGGTGTAAAACTGATTCTGTGCCTGATGAATGAAAAAAATCCAATACTGTTCCTCCATACAAAGAAAAAGTAGCAAGCATGAATATTTAAAAAAAACCCACAAAGGGCTTAGTTTGTTATGTATGCCTGGGAAGATATTTGACAGAATTCTGATTGAAACGGTACGAGAGATGACAATTAACAACATTTGGGACATGCAGTGTGGCTGTTTTCTAAATAGTTAGCTCAGGTCATATTTTTTGCCTTTCATCAAGGCATTGAGATATGCATGAATGTGAGAAAAATGTTTATTGTACTTTTGTTGATTTAAGGAAAGCATACACTAAAGTGAATAGGCTTGAATTATGGTTTGAATGAATATGGAGTTGAAACTTGGTTGCAGAATGTAGTAAGAGTGGCATACAATGGAAGTATAGGATGCATGCAAATATATGGAATGTATAGCAAATAATTGTTGAGGAGAATATGTCTATGAAGGTTCTCAGTCATCCAGGTGGAATTGTCTGTAGCTTGAATCATGTCAACTGGATTTCTATTTTCTCAGTGGAAACGTTTCGCTCCTTATCCAAGGAGCTTCTTCAGTCTGAGCAAAGTTAGTAAGGGAATCCTTAAATATGTTTCTAGGTGGCTGTGTGACCTTGCACCTGGGGCTAGGTCATGGTTATTTTGAGATGTTATTTCTAAGTCCCTTTATCATCTAAAGGAGGATCGTTAAGACTACCATGCTGCTGTTGAGCTTGCGAAACAGTCTTAATCTTCCTAGGCACAGAAGACAAAGCAGGAAGGAAAACAGGGGAAAGATTGTGCCTGAAGCCCCCACCTCTATTCAAGGAAGGATTTTCCAAGTTGGCATAAATGGATTCCTTGACCCCTCTCTCAAACCACCTATCTTCTCTGTCTAAAATGTGAACATTAATGTCCTCAAATGAGTGTCCTTTTTCCTTTAGATGAAGATAAACTGCTGACTCTGGTCCTGTGGTGTTACTTCTCCTGTGTTGGGCCATCCTCCTGTACAAAGGTTGTTTGGTTTCTCCAATGTAGAGTTCAGAGCACTCCTCACTGCACTGGATTGCATAAACTACATTGCTTTTCTTGTGTTTTGGAGTTTGATCTTTGGGGTGTACAAGCCTCTGTCTCAGTGTGTTGGTGGGTTTGAAATATACAGGTATGTGGTGTTTGCCAAATATCCTTTTTATCTTTTCAGACACGCTAGCCATGTAAGGAATGAACAGGTTCTTCTGTTTACTCTGAGTCTCAGCCCTATCTGTCACTGTTTTAAGTCTGGTAGATTTAGATTTAGTGAAGGCCCAATTTGGATATCCACAGGCCTTCAGAGCTGTTCTCAGGTGCTGATTTTCATTCTTTTTGGAATCCATGGAGGTGGGGATGGTTTCTTCTCTGTGTGACAATGTCCTGATGACTCCTAGTTTGTGCTTCAGTGGATGGTGGGAGTCAAACATCAGATATTGATCTGTGTGTGTGGGTTTCCTGTAGATCCCTATTTCTAGTTTGCCACCGGTCCCAATGAGGACTTCACAGTCTAGGAATGCCAGTCTGTTGTCCTTGGTGTCTTCTCTGGTGAACCTAATGTTGGCATCTATAGTGTTTATATGGTCCATGAAGGCCTGTAATTCCTGGGCCTTGATTTTAACCCAGGTGTCATCCACATACCTGAACCAGTGGGTAGGCACCTTTCCTGGAATGTGTTGAGTGCTTTCTTCTCCACTTCTTCCGTGTATAAATTGGCCACAATGGGTGACACAGGAGAACCCATGGCACAGCCGTGTTTTTGTCTGTAAAAGTCACCTCTGTATGAGAAATAAGTGGTGTTAAGACACAGGTCCAGAAGATGGCAGATGGATGTTGAGGAGAAGTAAGACAAAGATGTGTGATGTCTGCTTATTTGTTTAATGTATTTATGGATAAATTAAAGTTTGTGGTGACATTAGAGATGGGTTGGTTGGGGACATGAATATATGTGTACTTTTGTATGCAAATCGTGCGGTGTTATTTGCTTAGAACTTGAAGGATTTGATTCAAATGGTAGATAGGCTACCATTTGACGAAGACATTTTAATACGTGCAAATGCTGGAAAAGGGTAATTGGCAGCATGTGGTTTGTTGTGAGGACCAAATGTCAAAAGTGAAAATGGCTGTGTAAAAGAGCTTGCTTCTACCTACTTTGTTATATGAAAACGAGGTTGGGTACATCAGGGGAAAAAACAATAGTAAATTGAATGAAATGAGACTGGGAAATTGAAGAAATGTGTTGGTACAACAAGGAGAGATAGGGTCATGAATGTATAGGTGCTGAATGAATGTCAATTGAGTACAAAAGAAATTGACCTGTATGAAAGGAATATATTAAGGTGGTTTGGTCATCTAGAGACAATGAATGAGGATAGAGTTGCAAAACAAATACATGAAGAGGCTGAACAAAAAGGGGAGACTCGGAAGGTTGTATTTGGATGGAGCTGATGAGATCCTCAAAATGAGAGAAGTGAGAATTTTGAAGAACAAGGCAGTGTATGAAGTGGTAAAAGCAAGAATCATTTGCAAGGTTTAAAAAGTGTGGACAGGTATAGTGAACAACGTTGACATAGTTTTAGCTATTCGTCTTTTGTTTTTCTTATCTCATGCCAATAAATAAATAAATAAATAATTTTAAATAGAATAGCATGATAGATATTTGCATATGTACAGTATGTTTTAAAAGAAAATGTCAAAGTAGCAAGCTCATTGAATTTAAAATTTATTTCTAAGGAAGCATGCACAGGACTGTGTTGTTTAGGTGTTCAAAATCCACACTGAGATGGAAGCAGATCTTGTATGTCCTTTCAGGTCTTTCATTCGGAATGATGATAATAATATTTTACATAATTGTTTATTAATGTCATTTAGAACTAAATCAGGATTGTTACATGTTTTCATAAAGCATACACATTATTTTTTTTTAGTAAGAAAGAACTTTTTTTAGTAAGAAGGAACCACAACTTCCAGAACATGGCCACACAGCCCGGAAGACCCACAACAACCATAAGAAAGAACTGTTAGAACAGAAAAGGTTAAGGGAGCTTTTTTAAAACTCAGCAGTAGACCATAAAATACAAATGGATCTTCTTTTTTTCAGAAATTCAGGAGAACATGAACACTATATAAGGTAGTATTGATAGTTAATTAAAACCAACATATCTACTAGGAGACAAAAATCCATCCAGAACAAAATAAGAATAAATAACACTTCTTGACTTCTACTGCCACCAAATCAAATAACTTGTTAATTACAAAAGGATGAACAACTGCTGAGATAGTCTCAAACATAGGCTATCAATAGAATGTGATAACATCCAATACAATCAAGAAATGTTTTAGATGAGCACAGGTTCACACATAAGATTGGGAGGATTATAAGACAAGACTTTCTCCCTCCCTCCCTCCCTTGTAAATTGAAGAACCCATCAAAGAAATTCAGTAGTGAAGAATTAATCCTATAATCAAAAGCACCAGCATTTTAGGATCACTTTCATCTCAAGGTTTTCAGAGAACAGACTAGATCATGGTGCCATTTCTAAAATAAGAGTGATGTATCTATCAAATATGGAAGCTGTTATTTGGTTTGGGATCCTCTTCATGAGGCCAGTTTTGGTGGACCAACTATCTTCGTGAAGAGAGATTTAGATGATAAAAGTTTAGATTATAAAAGAGGAAGAACCACTTATTTTTGCTGGTTTTTAAATTAATGGGTGCTTGGTGTTATGAGATGGGAAGGGAGAGTGGGGAGTAGAGTTTGGCCTGAGAGCAAACATTAAAATAGTAACAGGCAGTGTGAGATATGGTCAGAGACTGCAGCATGACTAATGCATGGGGAGGAGGCTAGGCTGTGATTGGCCTCCCTTCCTTTAGGTTGTAATCTAACCAAGGAAACCTAGGTGACAATGAAGATGGCCTGGCCATTCTAAAAGTCCAGTTTTTTAACGCCAGATTAGTTTCTGGTAAAAGTTCTAGTATCCATGGTTCATTTCTGGATGAAATTATTGAGCTGATACGTATTGCAAATATTTAGATGAGGGAAGAGGGAGGCATTAATCTCTCCTAACTTTGTTCATTGTTGGTCTGGCTGTAGTCTCTAGGAAATCTTTCTCACTGACCAGAAGCTTAATCTGACAGTTTTGACTGATTGTTGCTGCATCTGGGTAACAGAAACAGTGTATGGATAGGGTTAATCTACTCTGTTGCCCAAACAGGTCTTTTTGAGCTTGTTGGGGTAAATTATGGCAAGGCAGTGGACTATCCTAGACTTCTCGTCATGGAAAATGTCAGTGTTCATGCTGAAATTGCCCAGCCAGGAGTGGCTCAAATTTTCATGTCTGCCGTGACAACAATGGACCTATCTTAATTGATATCTGTCCCCAGATATGCATGTGGCAGGGCAAGCATAATGTTCTGTTTGGCTGGTGTTAGTGATCTGAAAGTGGAGGAGGTAAAGGTAAATCTGTTGCCATGGACAAACTCTCTGGCTAGTTTTAAACTGGCAGCTGCTATAACCCTTTGCAAGGTGGAAGACTAGTTAAAATCATCTGGAAGGTTCCAGATGGTTTTCTGAATGCTCTTAGGGAAATTACTGCCTAGTCTGCCATTAACACTGTTTAAACCCTGGTTGATTAGTGAAATATGAAGTTGGCTCAGGAAGTTGCGCTATTGTTCCCAAACACTCTGTTCTCCCTGGCAGAGCTGAGGTAAACTCAGGTTCTTGATTTATCAGGTAACTGAGTGCAGCCAAGCAGTGAGGTAGAGGATTGGAGCATAAATGTAGGAACTTCCATGATGAATCAGACCAAACATGGAGGGAGGCCTTTCTTGCAGGCCCATTTGAATTTGTACTCTGGCAGTGGGTGCAACAAAAAGAGCTTACTTTTATCTCTTTATTGCATCTGCATAGAATAGTTCTCTGCATTTTAGATATCAGTATTGGAGCAACTGCCTGTCAACTTCATATGGATTTTTTTCATCTTGTAGATCTTGAGGATGCAGAGAGGGTATGTGTTAAAATGAGGGCCACCACTTGGTTGCTCAATCTTTTCCCTTTCTGATTGATTAAATTGGCTAGTTTGAGACTGGTCTCATGGTTAATGGAGAGATGATCAGTGCCTCCCTGAGTGCTGGATGTTTTCCTGCCTGCTTAAAGGAGGCAGTTATAAGACCTTTACTGAAAAATCCTTCCCTTGAGCTAGAAGATATTTTAAATTATAGGGCAGTTTCGAATCTTTCATTCTGGGATAAATAGATTGAGAAAGTGGTTGTCGTATCTCTCCAGTTACATCTGGATGAACCTGATTTTCTGAATAAATTTCAATCAGGATTTCACCTGATACTGCGACTGCTTTGATCAAATTGGTAGATTATCTATGCTGGCCTCTAGATGACCCTGCTAGTTCTCTTGGACCGCTCAGGCTTTCACTATCACTGACCGTAGGCAGAGTTAGACCCTGGGGCCACTGTTTTACAGTGGTTCTTATTAGGACTATGGCTAGAAGCTGGAATTGGGACATTACTATTCAACATCTAGATAATTAACTTAGTGTCATTAACCTATGGTGTTCTATAAGGTTCTATCTTCTTCTGTGCTATTAAACATCTACATGAAATGCTGGAGAAGGTCATTTGGAACTTTGGAGTAGGGTTTCATCCAGCTTTGTTGCTCTGTACTTCAAGGACTCAGTCAGTATCCTTTCATGTTGTCTAATCTCAACAATGAACTGGATGAGAAAGAATAAACTTGAAATTAAATCCTGACAAGTTAGAACCACTGTTGGTGAGGAGAAAGCAGTACTCTGGAACTGAGAAAAAGTGTGTTCTAGTTCAGCTTGCATTCCCCCAGAAAGAGTTTGTTCACCATTTGAGAATGGTCCTTGACCCTAGTCATCACTGGATTTCCAGGTGGCAGTGGTGGTAAGCAGCAAACTTGCACAAGTATGGCTAGCTATGAGAAAAAATAGGAGGATTTCCATTGACGGAAATCCTGAAGGGAAAAACAGTTCAGGAAAGTTGTGGAATTCTGGAAAATGAGGTAATTAAGGCCCAAACACAATTAATACCGAAGAGAAGAAAAAATGGAAGACATCTGATGAGACTGGGTGGTTGCACCAAGATCTGTCTGATAAACTGAGAAACAAAAAGGACAAATTTAAACAATGGAAAGAGCAGAATATAACAAAACCAGAATATCAGGAAACAGCCCAAGGATGCAAGGATGGGCTCAGAAAGGTTAAGGCTCAGCATTAGCTAAGGCTTGCTATGAATGCCAAAAATAAATAAACAAAAAAAGGTTCCTTGGATATATCAGAAACAAGAAGAAAGTAAAGGAGATGGTTGGCCTGCTGGTTGGAGAAAATGGCAAGATGGTGATGGACAACAGGGATAACGCTGAACTGCTTATTTCCTACCTTGCACGTGTCTTTTCCGTAAAGGAAAAAACAGTCTGACCAGTCAGAAGTATCATTGTGGAACAAAAGAGAAATGTAGATCTATAAAATAGGGAAGAAATTAGTGAGAGAACACCTAGTTGCTCTGAACAAATGGAAGTCTGCTGGGCCAGATGGATTACATCCCAGGGTGTAAAAGAAACTGGCAGATATCATCTCAGAGCCACTGACTGAAATATTTGAGAAAGCCTGGAGTACAGGGGAAGTGCCAGAGGACTGGAGAAGAGCCAATGCTGTTCCAATACTTTAAAAAGGGGGGAAATGGACTTAGAAAATGGCAGACCAATCAGCTTGACATCAATACCTGAGAAAAACCTAGGAAAAACGATGAAGCAGTGGACTTGCAAGCACTTAGAAACAAACTGGGTGATTACTACAAGCCAGCATGGATGTGTTAAAAACAGGTCATACCAGACTGTTTTCTAACTGTTTTCTTTGACAATGTGACTAGATTAGTGAACCAAGGGAATGCTATGGATATAGTGTACTTAGACTTCAGTAAGGCATTTGATAAAGTAGACCACAGCCTCCTTTTTGATAAACCAAAATAATGTGGGACAGATAGTCTCACTATTATAACAGCCAGTTTGGTCTAGTGGTTAAGGCATCAGGCTAGAAACCAGGAGACTCTGAGTTCTAGTTCCACATTAGGCATGAAAGCTGGGTGATTTGGGGCCAGTCACTCTCTCTCAGCCCAACTCACTTCACAGGATTGTTGTTGTGGGGAAAATAGGAAGAGGAAGGAGTATTACAGTAGGTATGTTCCCCTCCTTGAGTTATTTATAAAAAAATAAAAATAAAGGCGGGATAAAAACTCTAAAAAAAAAAAAACCCACACAGCCAAAACATGGTCCTTAATGGGTCTATGTCTACCAGGGAGGAGGTATGCAGTGGGGTACTTGCGGCTTCTGTCCTGGGCTCATTAGTCTCCAACATCTTCATCAGTGATTTAGATGAGAGAATAGAAGGGATGCTCATAAAATTTGTGGATGACACAAAGCTAGGGGAGATTGCTAATATCCCAGAAGACAGGCTCAAATTTCAAAAGGATCTTGATAGACTTGAACATTGGGCCTATTAGGCAGGAAAAACCTGATACACAGGTAAAAGGTAGATGGTACCTGGCTTAGCAGTAATACTTGCAAGAAGGATCTGGGTGTCTTGGTAGACCACAGATTAAGCATGAACCAGCAATGTGTCACAGCTACCAAAAGAAGCAATGCAGTTTGGGGCTGCATCAATAGAGGTATTATGTCAAGATCATGGGAAGTGACAAAACTGCTCTATGCTGCACAGCTCATACTGCACCTATGCCCAGTTCTGGTTGCCACAATACAAAATGGACACTGAGGAACTGGAAAGAGTGCAGAGAAGAGTGACAAAGATGGCCAGACTATCTGTGGGACTGCATCTCTCACTATGAACCTTCCCAGTTACTTAGAAGAGCAGGAGATGCCCTTTTGAAGCTGCCGGAAGCCCAACTGTAATGTTTATTTTTTATTTGATTTTATTTTATGTTTCGACTTCTATCACCGCACCATCTCCCACAAGGGGACTCTGGGCGGTGGACCTGTAATCTAATTCTCTAGCTTTATTCAGGCTGCCTATTTGAAATGATTAAACTAATTCCAGCATTCTAACTCTGCATTCACTTTTCCTGTCACTGATTACTGCAGTTCATGTGGAAGATCTAAATATAGTTCCTTAAACTGTGAAACCTCAGAGTGGAGAAGACGAAGCTTCATGTTAGTCTCATCTCCACCGTGTTGTTGTTGTTCAGTCGTTTAGTCGTGTCCGACTCTTCGTGACCTCATGGACCATAGCACGCCAGGCCTTCCTGTCCTCCACTGTCACCCGGAGTTTACTCAAATTCATGTTCATTACATCGGTGATGCTATCTAACCATCTCATCCTCTGCCGTCCCCTTCTCCTTTTGCCTTCAGTCTTTCCCAGCATCAGGGTCTTTTCCAGTGAGTCCTCTCTTCGCATTAGGTGGCCAAAGTATTTGAGCTTCAGCTTCAGTATCTGTCCTTCCAATGAGCAGTCAGGGTTGATTTCCTTTAGGATTGATTGATTTGACCTCCTTGCAGTCCAAGGGACTCTCAAGAGTCTTCTCCAGCACCACAGTTCAAAAGCATCAATTCTTCGGCGCTCAGTCTTCCTTATGGTTCAATTCTCACAGCCATACATTACTACTGGGAAAACCATAGCTTTAACTATACGGACCTTTGTCGGCAAGGTGATGTCTCTGCTTTTTAATATGCTGTCTAGGTTTGCCATAGCTTTCCTCCCAAGGAGCAAGCGTCTTTTAATTTCATGGCTGCAGTCACCGTCTGCGGTGATCTTGGAGCCCAAGAAAATAAAATCTGTCACTGCTTCCATTTCTTCCCCTTCTATTTGCCAGGAAGTGATGGGACCAGATGCCATGATCTGGTTTTTTTTAATGTTGAGTTTCAAGCCAGCTTTTGCACTCTCCTCTTTCACCCTCATCAAGAGGCTCTTTAGTTCCTCTTCGCTTTCTGCCATTAGGGTGGTATCGTCTGCATATCTGAGGTTGTTGATATTTCTCCCGGCAATCTTAACTCCGGCTTGTGATTCATCCAGCCCGGCATTTCTCATGATGTATTCTGCATATAAGTTAAATAAGCACGGTGATAATATACAGCCTTGTCGTACTCCTTTCCCAATTTTGAACCAGTCGGTTGTTCCATGTCCGGTTCTAACTGTTGCTTCTTGACCCGCATACAGATTTCTCCGGAGACAGGTAAGGTGGTCTGGTACTCCCATCTCTTTAAGAATTTTCCACAGTTTGTTGTGATCCACACCATCAAAGGCTTTAGCGTAGTCAATGAAGCAGAAGTAGATGTTTTTCTGGAACTCTCTTGCTTTTTCCATGATCCAGCGAATGTTGGCAATCTGATCTCTAGTTCCTCTGCCTCTTCGAAACCCAGCTTGCACTTCTGGTAGTTCTCGGTTCACATACTGCTGAAGCCTAGCTTGTAGGATTTTGAGCATAACCTTGCTAGCATGTGAAATGAGCGCAATTGTACGGTAGTTTGAACATTCTTTGGCATTGCCTTTCTTTGAAATTGGAACGTAAACTGACCTTTTCCAATCCTGTGGCCACTGTTGAGTTTTCCAAATTTGTTGGCATATTGAGTGCAGCACTTTAACAGCATCATCTTTTAGGATTTTAAATAGCTCAGCTGGGATACTGTCTTCTCCGCTAGCTTTGTTGTTAGTAATGCTTCCTAAGGCCCACTTGACTTCACTCTCTAGGACGTCCGGCTCAAGGTCAGTGACCACACCGTCGTATTTATCAGGGATATTAAGATCTTTCTTGTATAGTTCTTCTGTGTATTCTTGCCACCTCTTCTTAATCTCTTCTGCTTCTGTTAGGTCCCTGCCTTTTTTGTCCTTTATCATGCCCATCTTTGCACAAAACGTTCCCTTGATATCTCCGATTTTCTTGAAGAGATCTCTAGTCTTCCCCATTCTATTGTTTTCCTCGATTTCTTTGCACTGTTCATTTAAGAAGGCCGCCTTATCTCTCCTTGCTATTCTCTGGAAATCTGCATTCAGTTGGTTATATCTTTCCCTTTCTCCCTTGTCTTTTGCTTCCCTTCTTTCCTTGGCTATTTGTAAAGCCTCATCAGTCAGCCACTTTGCTTTCTTGCATTTCTTTTCCTTTGGGATGGTTTTAGTTGCTGCCTCCTGTACAATGTTATGAACCTCCATCCATAGTTCTTCAGGCACTCTGTCTACCAGATCTAATCCTTTAAATCTATTCCTCACCTCCACTGCATATTCATAAGGGATATGATTAAGGTCATACCTGAGTGGTGTAGTGGTTTTCCCTACATTCTTCAATTTTAGCCTAAATTTTGCGATAAGAAGCTCATGATCTGAGCCACAGTCAGCTCCGGGACTTGTTTTTGCTGATTGTATAGAGCTTCTCCATCTTTGGCTGCAAAGTATATAATCAATCTGATTTCGGTATTGACCATCTGGTGATGTCCATGTGTAGAGTCATCTCTTGTGTTGTTGGAAAAGAGTGTTTGCTATGACCAGCCTGTTCTCTTGACAAAACTCTATTAGCCTTTGCCCTGCTTCATTTTGTACTCCGAGGCCAAACTTGCCTGTTATTCTGGTTATTTTTTGACTTCCTACTTTAGCATTCCAGTCCCCTATGATGAAAAGGACATCTTTTTTTGGTGTTAGTTCTAGAAGGTGTTGTAGGTCTTCATAGAACCGGTCAACTTCAGCTTCTTCGGCATCAGTGGTTGGGGCATAGACTTGGATCACTGTGATGTTGAATGGTTTGCCTTGGATTCGAACTGAAAGCATTCTGTCGTTTTTGAGGTTGTACCCCAGTACTGCCTTTCCCACTCTTTTACTGACTATGAGAGCTACTCCAGTTCTTCTAAGGGATTCTTGCCCACAGTAGTATGTGTAATGGTCTCCTGAATTAAATTCGCCCATTCCTGTCCATTTTAGTTCGCTGATTCCCAAGATGTCGATGTTCAATCTTGTCATCTCATGTTTGACCACATCCAGCTTACCTTGATTCATAGATCTTACATTCCAGGTTCCTATGCAATATTGTTCTTTACAGCATCGGACTTTCCTTCCACTTCCAGACACATCCACAGCTGAGCGTCCTTTCAGCTTTGGCCCAGCCGCTTCACTCTTTCTGGAGCTACTCGGAATTGCCCTCCGCTCTTCCCCAGTAGCATTTTGGACACCTTCCGACCTGAGGGGATCATCTTCCGGCGTCATATCTTTTAGCCTTTTGATACTGTTCATGGGTTTTCTTGGCAAGAATACTGGAGTGGTTTGCCATTCCCTCCTCCAGTACATCTCCACTGTACTCCATTCCATTCCATTCCATTCCATTCCATTCCATTCCATTCCATTCCATCCATCCATCCATCCATCCATCCATCTCAGATATAAAGCAGTCAGGAGTTTCTACACATTGTCAATTGGGCTGTCTCTGTCCAACTCTAAAACTCTCCTCCATCTCATTCATTCCAAGGAATAATGTGAGGGGGAATTATGGTTCTACATTATATGTGCCTACATACTGTACATACATACATACATACACAGTATTTGTGCTCCACTGAACATAATAATCTATTTCAATCCTTCAGTTGAATGCATGGAGTTTAGAGCAGGACCAGCTGAGGGTATTCAGTCAAGGCACAAAGAGATCTGAAGAGGGCTGGTTTATGGCAGCTTCCCATTCATCTATTTTATAGGCTCTTCACTGAGGTATGACTCATATTCTGAAATAAAGTGTATCATTTTTAAAAAAAGAAACAAACAAAATGGAACTCATTTTGAACTGTGGATTACTGGAATCAATACGCTGTATTTTATTGCTTTTTAAAGATGTTTATTTTGGATCTATCGACTGCAGAATCTCAAATAATTCAAAAATTCAATTTGATCATAAAACCATTTGTTCAGTTTGGTTTATATACTAGAAAGGGGTTATAAAATTGCATGGGTTTCACTTGGAGGTAAGATAAGAAAAGATGTAATGACTTCTAAAGTCTTCCTTTTTCAAACACCTGTTTTTCCATAGCAGATTTGTTGTTGATTCATTGTAATTAGCATCGATGCATGTACAAGTAGAGGAGGAAAAAGTCATTTTCCTCCAATGACTGCAACAATGAATAATTTGTGTTGATTTGGTATTCCATGTTGTTTGACATCAAAGCAAATTCAGCTTCATTTGGAGAAGACCTACTTTGCAATGGTTGTCAGTCAATTAAGCTAACAAAATTGTTTGATCTCAAAGGTTGTTTTTTTCTAATAATCATCAGAAGTTCTTACAACTCTTCACCTAGATATAAGTAAGGGAAAGCTTTTTACTGAGCTGCATCACTGCAATTTATTTTTATTGGGGCATCTTAATCTGGTTTGTAACTCTTTTGCCTTGAGATAATAGTGGAATAAAGCATATATATAATTAACTATATCTTTTCCTTGTATGCTACTTCAAAACACATGTATTAAGTATTACACTAACAAATAAATAAACATCTTAGTGCTGTGCTGTGCTGTGCTTTGCTTCGGCACAAAATTCTTCAAGCCTCATTTAAGTACATCCCTTCCTTATCCTGGGGAAAAATATTTATCTCCTTAGAGAGTAAAAACAATAAACATTATCCTGAACATAGAAAGGAAGTAAGGTTAGGTAAAAGGTGTTTCTGTGTTACTTATAGACTTTATATAGTTTAATCCACAGTTTGATGCATAAAAATATTTACATTTAAATATATATTAAATTGTTTTTCCTCTCTCTTAAATGCAAAATGTACAATAGATCTGATACATTTATAGCAAAGGATATACAGAAAGTCCAAAAGCAGGTACCCAATATCAGTTTGATTTGCAAATTACTGGCAGATACCAGTTGGTACTTACCTTATATTCAGGCCTTTCTTTACATTCAGGCCTTTCTCCAACTTACAGTATATACTGCAGGGAAACAGAGCTAGCATAGGACATAATGGCAGGGATGATTACAGGATCCCCTTATCTCAGGGGTGGGCAACGTCAGGCCCGTGGGCCGTATAAGGCCCGCGGGGCTCCCGCCTTAGGCCCGTGGGGCTCCCGCCTGTAAACCCTGCCCCTTCCACGCGATTGGCTCCCACCCACAAACTCCGCCCCCCAGTGCTTGTGATTGGCTCCCGCCCGCAAAATCCGGTCCCCAGTCTGTGGAAATCCCAGAAACCTCGCCCCCCACCCCCCTGGTCCCCAGTTATAAATATCCAAATGGCCCTTGGCAGAAAAAAAGGTTCCCCACCCCTGCCTTATCTGAATCTCGTTCAAGGATGAAGAAGGTCTACAGTCTAGGCTGCAAAACTCCCAGTGACCACTGGATGGCAGCAAAAAAATAGAGTTTTCTGTATTGATTTGCTGCCATCTAGTGCCATCTACTGATGTTTGCAGCCCAGATATGGTAGTCCTATTCTAGATACAAGCTTTGAGCAATAGGCAGACTAAAATCTGTTTGTGGGTGCCTATCTCCATTGTTTGCACCCAGTTTACCCTACAGAATTCCTGAAACTTGTTCTGTTTCTTAATTACTTCCATGCCTGCTCCCTTTCTCTCCACCATTATCTCACCTTTTTGATCTTTGACTGCTAGAAGTGCCTTCTCATCACAATAAATCTAATAAGTCTAAATCTAATATCTTACCATTAGTTAAACCTTAATAACATTTTTTCTATAAAATCAGACCTTTTAATCATCAAAACCCAAGATTAAAGCTTCATTTTTTTATGACACAAGCAAATAGTTTAAAAGTGGTTGCCAAGTAGAAACAAATCCAGAAACGGTATTTTCTCTTATCAACGTTGTTAACTTGGCCATTTGGGCCAGTTCCATCAGTTTAATAATCCAATCCTCCACTGTAGGAATTTGTGGATGTATGCAAGTTAGCTTTAGACTATACTGAGCTACAGAGACCTTGTTCAGACTTTTTTTAATGTTCTTCATCTATGATGGTGATCTACATGATTGGTCACTGGATAGTTTTAACAGAAGCACTCTTCAAATGGAGGAATTAGTCCTCTGTACAATGTACATGAATGCTAAGAAATGACATTATGGTCAATTTATCTCTTTAACTAGATGAAAACTTTCACCAGAGACTAGATGATTGTTTTCATGTCTTCTTCATTAGACACAAGAAATATTGTACTCTTATCTTTTATCTGATTATTAGATTTGTGTGGGGGTTTAATTAAAACTACAGTTATATAAATTATAATGTCTGATCAAACCATTCATAGAAGAAGAAAGAGGATAAAGTCAGGGTCAGCACAGCCCCCAGTGAACAATTTACTTGTTCTTTTTATTTTCCTGAACCACCTGAAGGAACCTGTTGTGTTACAGCTATTTTTGTTTCTGTTTGTAAATAGAGATAGAGATTAGTGAAAGCCAATGTAGTGTAATGTTTAAGGTGCTGGAGTGGTGAGACCCCGGCTCTAGTCCCCCTTAGGCATGGAAGCCAACTGGGTAACCTTGGGACAGTCACTTTCTCTCATCCCTCCCCCTGCCCCCCCCCCACCAAAGTGTCAGAGTCTGTGACAAACTGGCCGAAAATACAAACTCCTCATTGTATCATTCACTAATAACTTCACAACGTCAACTAGGCAAGCACAATAAAAACAAAGGGGACCCTGCAACTAAGTAGGACAAAACACTAAGTAGGAAGAAATATACATATCCCTACATACAGTATACTGTATATTAGTGGGAACTAGGGCAGAAGGAATAAGCTTTTGAGGGATATCAGGCTATCCTTCCTTAGTTCAGAAGGATCTAGAGCCCACTTATTTCAGGAACGAGGTCAGATTTATCAAATATTTAATGAAATTGCATGAACTATTTGCCTGAACCAGCAGATTCCATTGGTTGTGCCTTATTTCTATGTAACTTTCCCATCTAAATGTCTAAATGAATGTAAACGTCTTATTCAAAGTGTCTAAAAAGTGTGGAACATTGGCTGTCTAAAATAGGGTGTGCCATTTTCCTGTCTAAAACCACCATCTATGTGTATTCAGTTGGTTTTGATAAAAATAGTAAAAAAAATATTATTCACTTTCCCATAATACAGGTAGCCCTTGCTTAACGACCATTTGTTCAGCGACTGTTCCAACAGTTACAACAGTGCTGAATGGTATTTATACCCGGCCCTTGAAATTATGGCCACTGGAGTGTCCTGCGGTCACATGATCAAAATTTGGGCACTTGACAGCCCACCTGCATATACGATCGCCCCCCACCCACCTATCTGCCCTTTTGGCCCACTGCACTCTGTAATCCCTGCTGCCCTGCACTCTGCCGCCTCAGCTGACCTTCGCCATCTTCTTGCTGCCAGTGCTGCTGAGGCACACCTGGCCTGGCTCTTCGTGAAGCAGCTGCTGGCCACACCAGACCTTCTCCCTGAGGTCATGCGTGGCCTTCCTGAGGTCTCACAAGGTTCCTTGTGAGACCTCGGGAAGAAGGCCTCACACAGCCAGCAGCTGCCTCATGAAGGGCCAGGCATGCCTCAGCAGCAGCGGCAGCAAGAAAATGGTGAAGGTCAGCTGGGGGTGGCACAGTGCAGGGTTGCAGGGGCAGTGGAGTTCAGGATGGCCAGGGTGTCTGCAGCTGGGGCAGATGTGGCTTCGCACCATGGTGCTGGGCCAGGCTGGGGTGGCTTCATGCCATGGTGGTGAGCCAGGCTGGGGTTTCACATCATGGTGCTGGGCTAGGGCAGCTGTGGCTTCATGAAGGGCCAGGCCAGGTGTGCCTCGTCAGGAGCAGCAGGAAGAAGAAGGTGAAGCAGCAGGGGCGGTGGAGCATAGGGCTAAACGATGCTTAACAACGGCAACGGGGACTGCCAGGATTTCCATCGCTAAGCAATGCAGTCACATAATGTGCATTACAACCGCATCGCTTAGCGATGGAAATTCGGGTCCCGATTACTGTTGTTAACCAAGGACTACCTGTAATTTACATTTATTTATTTATTTGGCTCACTTATATGCCTGAGTGTTCCCAGCAAAGGTGGCCCACAGTGGTCATCAACCATTTTGATAAATAACAATCAAACCATAGATCAATTAAAAAACAAAACAAAATAACTATAAAGCAATGTAAAGTCATAGAACAACATAGCGTCACAGCATAAAAAGATTAAAAAAAAGTAGCTCAGAATATCAACATGAAACTTAAAGCTGATGAAAACATGGGGTTTTTTTAATGAGAAAAAGAGCATAGAACTATATTTATATACTTTTCTTGCAGTTTGCCAGTGAAGAAGCCACTCAGACTGTTTGGGGATGGAAAAACCACTAAAAAGGCCCCAATCTTCATTGACTTTAGGCAAGTGTCCTTCATATTGTAGCTCCTTGGAGCTATTGGGAAGCACCTCCTCAGTTAGGAAGGGCACAAGCTGTACGGGGATTTACAGTACATGCGATAAAAAGCACCTTGGTTTAGAAATCAATCAGGGGCCAATACAGAACTCCAGAACTGATATATACTCCTTTTGGGATATTCTCCAGGGAAGTTTGACTGTCACATTTTGAATTGGTTACAGTTTCCAAACCTCCTTCAAGGGCATCCCTATATATTGCATTGCAATAATTTAATTGGGAGTAACCAATACATGAGTTAACGGTAGCCAGGTCATAGCTCTCCGAGAAGGGACAGAGATGAAAATTGGCATTCCTCATCACCCCATTTACCTGTGTACTTAAGGGTAGCACAGAAACAAAGAGAAACTCCAAACTGCACACCTGATGCTTCAGAGGAAAAGTAACCCACCAGGAGCAAAAGCTGGCCATCTTTCAGTTGAGAATGCCCCTAAACATCAGCCTTTTGTCTGAATTCAATTTAACCAGTCACTTCTCATTTTATATGGCTTGGGGCCTGTGTATTGTGGAGACCACCTAACCGAAGTAAATTCTACCCACCCAACCTGGGTGAATAGGGAACACCTGCTGAAAATTGTTTCCTATCATATCCATGTGTAACAAAAATGAAACCCTCCTGCTTTCAACAGAACATCTTTCTAAAGAAAGAAGTTTCAATCTCCAGTTGAACTTTATTCTATAGAATGCAAAGAGGAAGTCTGAAAAAGTCAAGAACCCAGTGCCCATGCCAGCATCATTACCCCCAGGACCATGAAAATGAGGGAATGAAGAAGCAGAAATAGACAATAAATATTAGGGAGCATTTGCGACTAAAACTTGAGGCTAGCTGGGTGACAAAGTCCAGGCCAGGTTAGAGGGAGAGGAGGAAGTCAAGGAAGGGACATGCAAAACATGGCTCTACATTTAAACTGATCAGATACATCAATATATTTTACCAGTGGTTTATCAAAGCTTGCCAAATGAACATTCTGTCCCCATGAGAGGTGTTAGTGCTGCTGCTGAAGAACATTGCTTTAATGTCTGCTATTAGGAAAATTCTCCATCTCATTCATGTCCAGTTTGGTCTAGGAGAGCCAGTTTGGTCGAGTGGTTAAGGCTCTGGGCTAGAAACCAGGAGACTGTGAGTTCTAGTCCCGCCTTAGGCATAAAAGCCAGCTGGGTGACCTTGGGCCAGTCACTCTCTCTCAGCCCTGGGAAGGAGCCAATAGGAAACCAGGAGACTGAGAGTTCTAGTCCCGCCTTAGGCATGAAAGCCGGCTGGGTGACCTTGGGCCGGTCACACACTCTCAGCCCAACTCACCTCACAGGGTTGTTGTTGTGGGGAAAATAGGAGGAGGAAGGAGTATTAGGTATGTTCCCTACCTTGAGTTATTTATAAAAATAATAAAGGTGGGATAAAAATTAAATAAATAAATAGATCTCCTTGCTATCTCCTGCAATATATGATCACCCGCAGTAATAATTTCTGGTAGTCATTTGAACTGGAAAAAAGTCATTGTCTCAACTTTTTTATGCTCCAGGGAAAGCAATTGTGGTGAGTGCTGACACATCTTTTACCTCCTAAAACTCTGGGAAGATGCAGGTAGCTTTTTCATCATCCTAGCAGGGTTTGCTACTCGGCAATTTTTTTTTCACTTGACCAAGAACAGTAAATTGGCCCTGTGAATTTTTCAGATTTTTACTACCTCTCCCTTGCCGTCATTGCCTTACATTTAAATGAAATCTAGCAGGAGAGGGAGTGAGGGAGTGTCAGTGAATTGGCAAATTTGAGATTAAAAGACAGCTGTCTGACAAGCTCTAAAGGCTTCTTTGGAGAAATTTCTGTCCTGGCCAGAAGTTGTTCAAAAGGAATGAAAAAACAAACATGTGATGGGTTCATAAAGCTTCTGTCCATCTTAGAGAACAGGAACAATGTAGTCTGAAAGATAGCAAATTGAACTTGGTCAAGGAATCCAGTATTAACTCCCTGCTCAGCTTTAGATTTACTGTAATCTTGAGCAGGCTTATCCTTTGGGACCTTATTTTACTCTTGTAAAATCCTTAGTGTCTGCTTCACATGGATATGAAACATTGCAAAGCATTTTTGCGTATTGCATGTTGTGGAATAATATTAAATAATTAGAAAATGGGCAGTGGCTGTTAGTTCTCCTCCAGCCTAGCCTTGCTGTATCTGGCATGTTCCGGATAATTTATTCTTTACTCAAATTCCAAAGCTGCTGTGATATACCTGGAGGGTACCTCCCGGGGGTAGCTATCCTATACCTTATAAAAATGGGATTTAGGGAACATAGATTTTGACACAGAGACATCCCTGATAATTTGCATTTCCAGCCAGGAAGATTAGAAGGATAGATATTGGACAGGAAAAATATGATGGTCAGGTAAGTCATCTGTCAGAATTTGCAACACTTTGTGTCTCATGGGTGAGTAGCGAGGACAGAGCAATACTGAGTTCCTTCTCCTTTTTTTCCTTGTTGAAATCAGGACCAAACCATAATAGGTTTGATAAGTCATCTGTTGACTGCTGTACAGTGTGTGCTGCAACACTGGAACAGTAATTGGTCTGGTAGAATACTAGTAATTGATTTTCAGGTACACCAAAATCAACAAAATAGCTCTATACTATGTGGAAAATATAATTCAAATGTGACCATTATTCTTATAGTCCACTGTGTATATTGTATTTTATACTTTTGATAGTTATTTGATACAACTATACAGGGGCCTTGGCAGAGATGATCAGATTCAATAACCTGCTCATTGCAAGGTCTGCAGCATGGGTATCTGGTAGAAGCCATGATGATATCACTTGTATCATGCTGACTGATGGGAATAACATAATTTGCATCATGTCCATAATGATGTCATAATGCACATGAAGTCACTTGACCCTTCTTGTCCCCCCTCCTGTGTGTTGGAGTCTGGAATGTAGTAACAGAACTCCAGGCAGCACTTAGCAATTTTTAGCAGAGTAAAAGAGTCCCAGAATGGGCCTGCACATGAGGCTTAATTACATTCAGAAATAAACAGTCTTCACACATTTGTTAGTGGAAAAACAAAATAAAGATAGCTTACATTTTATTCAGCAGATCTTGGTTACAAGCAGTTTCATTGTAGAAAAGTTGCGGTGAGTGCGTGCAAGGTATTTTCATTCTGACCAGACCCGCTTTTGGCAGCCCTGCTGAAAGTGTGTGTGCATGCTGGAAGAGTAATGGAGAACTGGCCACGAGGGGCCCAAAGAGAAAGAGGAAAGAGGAAGTCAGGTGACAGGCACCTCCCACGAACACGGCAGAGATACACTCCATAATAAAAGGTCATGTTTCAGTAGAAGAGTCCCTCCCCTTATGTTTGTGAGATAATGCACAGTTGAAACCTGACATTCCCAACACTGTGGATGTCCATGATCTACAGTGCAAGTTGCAGTGCTGGTTCCCTTGAAAGATGATTTCTGCTTAAAAGTCTTTTCTTTATATACCAATGTTGTTAATTTGGGGATTATGAGAAATTGCCTAAAGCCAAATGTTAAGTAATCTGTATTTTCCACCACTGTGTCTTTAAACACTATTTATTTATTTAGTTACAAATAAATAAATCATATATAATGATTTATATCTACTCTTTCTGCCTCTAGGGCACTCAAGGCAGCTAACAATAAAAACAAAACATACGCGCTTAAAATGCTATAAGAACCATTAAAATCACTATCAAAACTAATTCAAACTACCTGAAGAATAAAGTTTTGAAGTTTTAAAGTTCTGAAATGAAGGGAATGGGGGCTGAGTGCAATTAGTTTGTGAGTAACATAGGAGCAAGCCATCTTGTGTGTGCTGAACAAATTGATCTCAGAAAGTGAGAGCCGTTTTAAGAGGCCTCTCCTGCTAAATTTAAAGTCTTGAAAGGTTCATCTTGAGATTGGCAGGCCCTCAGATACTCAGGTCCTAAGCCATTTATGACTTGAAAGGTTAAACCAATTCCTTAAATTGTACTAGGAAAACAATTGGCAACCCGTTTGCTCTTTCAGCATGGGCACAGTATATTCTGATACTGAGCTCCTGTTATCAGTTTAGCTGCTACATGTTACCCAGATGAGGTTTCTGGACACTACCCATAGTCAAGTTGACATATATAGAACACATGAGTCATCACGACAATACCTGGCTCAGGAAAACTTGCAGCTGGTGCATAAACATACTGTAATTGTACAAATGCATTCCCGAACAGTAATCCCATACACCATAGTCTCACTGAAATTCAGAGATTTTTGTGAGTCCTGGACAGTTGTAGAATGATATAAAGGTCTGCAGTGATGGAAGGCTAATGAAAATGGGCCGCATGTTCCTAAATGCACTTGGGGAATTTCCTACATTATTTTTCTGCAATTACCCCGTGATGTAGGTGATCTGTGGAATACAGAGATGAATAACAGAGTTGAAGCTGTTGCTCCTAGTGCCTTTTCCCTCTCATAGAACCAAATCAGCTCTTGGGTTGTTGGAATATGCAACAGTTATGGTAAAACTATTGTAAGCCGCCCAGAGTCGTTGTACACGAGGTGGGTGGCAGAGAAATTTAATAAATAAATAAATAAAAATCCATGAACTGGTAAAGCCACTAAGTGGCACAGTTATACAAGATATATAGTGATAGTTCCTCATGGAGGTGGTTAACTCCATAATGTCCTTCCTTTTTTATTAAGTTAAACTGCCAATTGGATTTTTATAATTATTTGTTGTATGAATTAATGTAATTTTATATTTTATATTCTATTTTAATTCAGTTTTATTGTAAACCGCCCAGAGTTCCCCATTGGGGGAGATGGGCGGTCATACAAGTTAAATAAATAAAGAGAGAGAGAGAGAGAGAGAGACAAGGAGAGGATGGAACACAGTTTCTTTACTGCTTCATATGACCACAGCTTTCAAGTATGTATGTTTGCTCTGAACCTTGCCTTTTCACCAAGCTAGTAATTTCTGTCTAAGTTACCTTTTAAAATCTTGGTTGGATCCTTAATTATCTGCTGCACAATGGAACCCACTCTGCTAGGGAACTGAGAGTGATGAAGAGGATAGAATGTCAACTGGAACATAAGTGAAAGAATTCTGGTGATGGATCAGATAAAGAAGAGTAAGACCCAACTGAAGGCCTGTTTGAACTCCTGTTCTGCTGCAGTGAAGGCAGCCAAAACTGTTTACTTCTCTACCTGTATTGCATTCACACAGAATAGACCATCATTTTCTGCATTTTGTGTCACCTCCATTGATATATTGGAGGGACTGAACCTGGACAATTGGTGGTTCATTGTGAATAACTTCCATGGTTCTTTATGGACAAAGTTGATTTGATCTGCCTTATCTTACACTGTATATGTATCACTAGATATCACTAGAGATGCCCAATTAAATGCAAAATTCCAGAGGTTAGCCAGAAGAGATAAGGAATTTTTTTTAAACAAGCAATGTGCAGAAGTGGAAGAAGACAATAGAATAGGAAGGACAGGAGACCTCTTCCAGAAAATTAGAAACATTGGAGGTAAATTCCAGGCAAAAATGGGTATGATCAAAAACAAAGATGGTAAGGACCTAACAGAAGCAGAAGAGATCAAGAAAAGGTGGCAAGAATATACAGAAGATCTGTATAGCAAGGATAATAATATTGGGGATAGCTTTGATGGTGTGGTCAGCGAGTTAGAGCCAGACATCCTGAAGAGTGAGGTTGAATGGACCTTAAGAAGCATTGCTAATAACAAGGGAGCAGGAGACGATGGTATCCCAGCTGAACTGTTTAAAATCTTGCAAGATGATGATGTGAAGGTGATGCATGCCATATGCCAGCAAATTTGGAAAACACAAGAATGGCCATCAGATTGGAAAAAATCAATTTATATCCCCATACCAAAAAAGGGAAGCACTAAAGAATGTTCAAACTATCGAACAGTGGCATTTATTTCACATGCCAGTAAGGTAATGCTCAAGATCTTGCAAGGTAGACTCCAGCAATTCATGGAGCGAGAATTGCCAGAAGTACAAGCTGGGTTTAGAAAAGGCAGAGGAACTAGAGACCAAATTGCAAATATCCGCTGGATAATGGAGAAAGCCAGGGAGTTTCAGAAAAACATCTATTTCTGTTTTATTGACTATTCTAAAGCCTTTGACTGTGTGGATCATAACAAATTGTGGCAAGTTCTTGGTGGTATGGGGATACCAAGTCATCTTGTCTGCCTCCTGAGGAATCTGTATAACGACCAAGTAGCAACGGTAAGAACAGAGCACGGAACAACGGACTGGTTTAAGATTGGGAAAGGAGTACGGCAGGGTTGTATACTCTCACTCTACCTATTCAACCTGTACGCAGAACACATCATGCAACATGCTGGGCTTGAGGAATCCAAGGCTGGAGTTAAAATTGCTGGAAGAAACATTAACAATCTCAGATATGCAGATGATACCACTTTGATGGCTGAAAGCGAGGAGGAGCTGAGGAGCCTTATGACAAAGGTGAAAGAAGAAAGTGCAAGAACTGGGTTGCAGTTAAACCTCAAAAAAACCAAGATTATGGCAACCAGCTTGATTGATAACTGGCAAATAGAGGGAGAAAAAGTGGAGACAGTGACAGACTTTGTATTTCTAGGCACAAAGATTACTGCAGACGCTGACTGCAGCCAGGAAATCAGAAGATGTCTACTTCTTGGGAGGAGAGCAATGACAAATCTTGATAAAATAGTTAAGAGCAGAGACATCACACTGACATCAAAGGTCCACATAGTTAAAGCAATGGTATTCCCCATAGTAACCTATGGCTGCGAGAGCTGGACCATAAGGAAGGCTGAGCAAAAGAAGGTAGATGCTTTTGAACTGTGGTGTTGGAGGAAAATTCTGAGAGTGCCTTGGACTGCAAGAAGATCAAACCAGTCCATACTCCAGGAAATATGAGAAGACAGGATACCCTGGAGAAGAAGCTGATGCTAGTGGAAGGCAAAAGGAAGAGGGGCCAACCAAGGGCAAGATGGATGGATGATATTCTGGAGGTGACGGACTCAACCGTGGGGGAGCTGCGGATGGTGACGGCCGACTGGAAGCTCTGGCATGGGCTGGTCCATGAAGTCATGAAGAGTCAGACGCAACTGAATGAATAAACAACAAATCTTACACTGTGGACTTAGGGCAGATCATATAGATGTAAACTTGGTAACTGTGTGTTGCATCATTCCGGACACTTTTCCTCTTACAGATCTCAAGGATGTAGACTAGGTTTATGGAGCAATAAGGGCTACTACCTGTTTACTTGACCTTTGCCCTTATTGATTAAATAAACCAGGATGAGATAAGCTCTGTAGTTAAAGGAAGTGGTTAGTGTCTTCTTGGAGAAGGAATGTATTCCTATCTGCATAAAGAAGCTACTAGTCTTCCTTAACAAAGGATATATGAAGAATTATGGGCCCATTTTAAATGCTACATTTCTGGGAAAGGTGATTGAGCTTCAGACAAATCTGAATTATACTGACATGGTACTGAAATTGCTTTGGTCACTTTGGTGGATAGCCTATGCCAAAAACTGGATGAGAAGGTGCAGCCTGTTGAGTTTTCCTGGAGTTCTCAGTCGTTTCCAATACCAACAACCATGACATCCTGTTGGGATTAGGATTCAAGTCCTGTTTTACATGGGCTCCAGCCCTTCCAGAAGGTGACACAGGAGAACTACTATTCAGTACAGAAGTCACTGACTTATGGTGCTCCTATGGTGTCTCATGGGATTCCATCTTATTGCCCATGTTACTCATCATTTACAAGATGAAGTTATCCTGAACTTTGGAGTGGGCTGCCATCAGCATACTCTGTTGCTTCTTACTATCCAGTTTCAAAGAATCAATAATGGGCTGGATGAAGGAGAACAAGACAGAATTAAATCTAGATAAGATGGAGATGGTAAATAAGAAAATGAACTAGGGATTCAGGTTCAGCCTGTTTTTGCTGGTACCTAAAAGAGAAGGTACCAAGTCTGGGAAGGTTTCACCTCTCTTTAGTTGTCACTGAATTTATAGGTGGTGACTGTGTCATGGAGCTCTGTTTCATAATATGTCTAATATGCTAGCTGCATCTTTTATAAAATGGTTTGCATTTGCTGATAGATATGCATACCCTGATAATATCCCATCCTGTTGCTGCAATGTGCTTCATATGGGGCTATCCTTGAAAAGTGCCTGGTCATTACAGCTGAAGCAAAATGCAGCTGTTAGGCTAAGAACTAAGGCAAGGTACAAGGA
This sequence comes from Charina bottae, assembly GCA_023362775.1. NCBI lineage: Eukaryota > Metazoa > Chordata > Lepidosauria > Squamata > Charinaidae > Charina > Charina bottae. The sequence continues at coordinate 209,544,459 of JALMGJ010000002.1, read as the reverse complement.
TCATGTGTTGGCTGTGTGGAAAGTTCAGCACTTGTGGTCAATTGCTTACCCAGCAAAATTTAAGTTGTTGGTGTTGACTTTTAAAGCATCATATGGACTGCCTCTCCTGTTGCAAACCTGTCTACCTATTAAATGCATCTCTTTTGACAGGTGTTTAATTGTTAAATGATTTTAGTATATATTTTATTGTTAATTTTCATCTTTGTTTTCATCTTTAATGTTCTGTTTTGATTTTACATTTTGTTAGAGCAGAAAGGCAGAGCATAAGGCACCTGAGTGAGCATCATATCACACTTCAACATTAAGTAAGAGCAAACCAATGCCTAAATTTAGGGCCAGCATATCTGAGCTGCAAATATCCAAATAAACACTCATTGACAGCAAAGTAATACACAAAATACTAACCTTTTGCTGCTGTTTAATACAGACCAGATGGAATAGCGCTACTATAGGAATTATAGAGTCCCCTTTGGGGGAGATGGGGCGGTGATATAAATCGAATTATTAATAAATAAATAAATTACATATTCTACAAATAATTCATAGTAATTCTGATATCATACACAAATAAGACTAATTAATGAAAGAAACATGTATGCAACAAAAATATGCATATATACTGTTAAGTATATGAAGGGACATCAACATTCATGATCACAATAATGAGAAAAATGTTTGGGGAAATATAAAATAACTACAAAAGATCAACCATCTTAGTTGAAATTGTCCTTCCTTTTCCCTGTGTCATTCTGATTTTAAAATAGCGATGTCATTCAGCACCAAAGGACTTATTAATAAGGAAGAAAATTTCTAGTGAAGGATTATCATCTTGATCAGCTTTATGAAAAGTTTCATTAAGTCTTATCCTGGATATCATCCACAACTTTGCCAGCAAAACACTAGATAAAACATGTTGCCTTCTTAGAATGGACTAGAAAAAATCATTACCTCATGAAATACTTTGTCCCCAGACCAAATTATATGTAACTGAAATTAATCAGTGTATGATAAGTAAAAAAAAATCCCTCCAACAGTTAAGTTTTGGTTTATATTTATCTGTTCTTCTGCTACTTGCTTTGATGTAAGGATTGCATTTGTAGTTAATTCATTTGTTAAGATAGTGAATCTTCTAAAAGACTATTTGTAAATGCTGGAATATTTTCATATTTTTCATGTCCAGTTTGTAGAGCTGATCTAATTTTTTTTCAAACTTTTTTTTCCCTCCTACTAACAGATATAAAATCTATCCTGTTCCCAAAATACTAGAACTAGAGGTTCTAATGAAATTGAACCTTGGAAGAATCAGGATAGACAAAAGGAAATATTTTTTACACAATGTGTAATTCAACTATGGAATGTGTTGCCATGAGATGTGGTCCAGCTACCAGCTTGGTTGGCCTCAAAAATAGATTGGACTGATTCATGACAGTCATGGGGATCAGTGGCTCTTAGACTTGAAGGCCATCTGCTGGGAGTCTAGTGGCCTTCCTTGTGTAGTTGGTTGGCCACTGTGAGATGGAGCAGGGCACTGCTTGTGTTCTATCTGCCTTTATACAAACAGTCCCTCCTTGGTTTGTCACTGATCACATCTGTCTAGGAATTTACTACTTGTCATAACCACGTTGCATTACCAGGATATTTGGCTTATTCTGTCAGAGTTAACCTGATGGAAGCTATCTGAGAAATTATTGTTTATCTTCTTTGATGAATCACTAGTTCTAATGCTGTAGACAACATGTAAAATACATGCACATCTATCTTGTATTTGAAGAGTTCTTGTCTGCAGGAGCAAATGATCAAGAAAAAGTTACTTCTGGTTGTATATTTTACAATATAGCAAATATATTCACACAATTACTGAAAATATCCCAAAGAACTAGTTCCACAATAGGCCTGGGAAATCTTCCAGTTAGAGGCTGAACATTGGGCAGTGCACTGATTTTTTTTTCTTAAATTGACCCCCAAAGTACCAATCTTTGTAAAATTATGTTAAATGCCCTGCTTTAAAGCAAAACAAATAATTACTTGAAATCATCAGCTTTATTATTTATTAGTTGAAAGCAGGTTTACCTTGCTTTCTAGGCAAAATACTGTATATTAGAAACAGAATTCGTCATTTCCAACTTTCCATCTAGAAGTAATGCAAAAAAAGGTCAGGAAAGGAAGAGAAACAATGCACTAAGTGAAATGGAAACCAATCAGGAAGCCAGATTAAATGTTGGTTGGTGAGATGACAATAGCAGAAGAGCCAAGGACAGCTCATCCATCAACTGGAGGGAGTGGAACTTCTCTGTTTCTTTTCCTGTCCCTTTTTTAAGGACACCTTAATTTTGTACCATTCAAGGCAGTGTACATAATGCTCCTGCCTCCTATTTTCCCCACAAGAACAACGACCCTGTGAGCTAGGTTGGACTGAGAATGATTGGCCCCAAGTCACCCAGGTGGCTTCACCGTGGTAAGGGAGGGCTAGAACTCACAGTCTCCCATTTTTTGTCCCACACCTTAAGCACTGCACCAAACTGGTTCTCCTCCTTCTGCTACACCATCAGGTTTTTGAACCTGATCCAGTAAATGATAAAACTATGACTTAGATCCTAAATTGCTCCTCCACGTACACAAGAAAAGTACACTTTCCATTAGCTGTTCCTTTCAAGTACAGCACAGCACAGCAGAACCCACACTACTTTGCCAATTATTTCCCATCCCCAGGAGTAGAATGTGCAAGAAGGAAGATGTAGAACATTCTTCTCTGAGCATGAAATTTGTCCTATTCATGGAAAGAAGCTGGACTCCAAACCAGTCACCTTGTATCTGTCAGAAGAAGAAAAGGATGAAATAGCTTTTCCTCACAGTCACCCCATACTATGCACATCTCAATATCTAGAGATGGGAGTATGAGGCAGCCAGCCTACATTTTGGTCTGGGGAAAATGAAATAAAAGAAACCTTTTCACATTGATAATTGCCAGCAGTCTAATCATGCCTCTAAAAGCAAGGACCTCTTTAATTTATTCTCACACAATACTTTTTCTTTATTGTAAAATATGGCTACTATATCCAGTAGTTGAGAGTTCACAGTGTGATAAATTACTAGGTTCTTAATAATATCTTTTCTTTTAACACAGAGAAATACTGTATCATTAACATTGTCATCGTTCAAATATCTGCGAGTCTATTTGGTTGGGAATGCAAGAATCCCTCACAAATGCAATCTTACAGAAAACATTTTCATATAAGTCTAATCCAATTATTTTTCAACCATAGCTATAGGAGTCTGACAAAATTTTGTCAGACTTTTTGACAAAACTTTTCCAACATAGAATAATTGATGACCCAATTACTTAATTTGCAGATCCAAAGCAGCTGGGATAGGTAAAATAGTCTACAAGTTGTGCAGGCCTGCTGTGACCATATATTCCCTTTGTTGGTTGGTTTTTCTTGATTCCATCCTCGTCATCCATAAAAAGGTAAAGGTTCCCCCCGCACATTTGTGCAGTCGTGTCCGACTCTAGGGGCTGGTGCTCATCTCTGTTTGTTAACCGAAGAGCCAGCGTTGTCCGAAGACGCTTCCACGGTCATGTGGCCGGCATGAGGCACACAGAACGCTGTTACCTTCCCACCAAAGTGGTACCTATTAATCTACTTACATTTGCATGCTTTTGAATTGCTAGGTTGGCAAGAGCTGGGGCGAGTGCGGGAGCTCACTCCGTCACACGGGACTAGGGATTCGAACCTCCGAACTTGTGATCTTCCGATCGACAAGCCTGGCATCTTATCTGATACCATACACACAAACGCACACCATATCATTCATATTCTGTTTTTACAATCATTCTATTGTAGTTTATATGGATTTGCCCATAGTACTTTCATTATGTTACTGTATATGCAGGTTGGAAACAACTGTTGTAAAAGCAGACAGAAACCTTACCAAACAAATATTAAAGATCAATTGCTGGCAGTGATGATAAAGTAATGACCCTTCCAGTATGATTTTATAAAACATAGCACCGGTTGGATTGTTGATTATGGCAGAAAAGTCCCTATCATGCTATTTTTCTCCTACCCAGGAACTGGAATAACAGAGAGATCAAGAAGGAGCCATCTTGGGAGTCTTTCCCATCTGCGTTGCTGACACTATGTTCAGTGAAAGACAAACCACATCAGTTCCATTTTGTTAAAGGTGAGAGTGAAGAAGAAACTACTACCAGTTGTAGCTTCTTTTCAGCAATCCAGTCCGAAAAGCTAATTCAGGGCATATGTTAATTCTTCCTCCCCTAATTTGCTTTCTTTTTTATTTGCCAATTTTACAAGTAGGAAACTGTAAGGATATAATTCGGTCCAGAGTTCAAAATGAAGTAATTTGAGCTTCATTGAAAACTAGAGCACATTGGAAGACACTTGTTATATTTGGGTACTTTTTAGAGTTTTATAATGCACCTCTTAGTTCAACAACCATAACAAAATAAATACAACAATGTATGTTTTAGGTTATTGTAGATTTAAAGGTATGTTTTCAAAGTACTTTTAGAGTTGCACATTTAATTTGTATATATATTTAAATGGGTGCATGTATGTGCGCAAATACATATAGACAGAGAAGGTCTAGAGCAGAAATGGAGTGGACTCAGGATGATCACCTGCAAATCAGACAGACAGATTCCCTACTTTTGAGCCCAAGCCTGTGAGGGGAACTTCTCATTTTATTCTCTTGCCAGGTGCATTAATGATGGCTCTGTTGCACTGACAGTCTCCTCCTCTATCAAGACGTTTCTCTTATCTGAAGCATAACTGATTCTTATCATTGTGCAGCTATTACCCTTAGCATTTCTGTTCTATAGGGTCCTGGAGATGTATGAATATCTAGGTGAATTGCAAAGCACTATTATAGAGATTAATTAAATTGGTATAGTCAAGCAGAAATAATCTTCCTGCTCTCAAGGCGCGCGTGTATCTATGTACCCCACAACACTGTGCCTTCAATCTTAGAGCTGGAAGTTGCATTTCTCTATAATGACAGGTTGAAAAGTAGTCAGCTATTCTTTGAATCATTTGTAGAAACCAGCAGGATAAGACATTAACAAGCTTAAAAGGTATTACCTGTCTAGTCCTACCAGGAGGTTTATGCTGACTGTAGGGGTTTCACATATCTCTTGTACTTTCATGAGGGAATTAGTTAAAATTGCCATAGTGGAAAGTATTTGATTTAGATTAATCTCGCTTTCCCAAGCAGTGGAGACTCATTATTCTGATTGGCTGTTCTACCCATACTGCCCTTAATGCTCCATCTATACACTCAAGGAAAAAAAAGGCTTCAACGCAAAGCTCTCACTGGATAAGTAAAATGGATCGTTATTAGCTTTGCAAGAAAAGCCTTTAAAAGCCTAAAATAATTTTTTTAAAAACCTGGAAAAAATATATGTAATGTACGGAACATTCAGAATTAAGGCAGAACTCACTTCTTTCTCTTCCCTTCTAGACAGCTGTTAATTGGCCTTTTCAAATCTAAATCCCCCAAATCATGATCATGTGGACTGCTTGTTAAGTATACTGTATATCACATGCACTTTTGGAGAAGATGAGACCAACAAAATGTGTAAAGATGTGTAAAAGTGCAATCCTAGACAGTAGCCTTCCTCACTCTTATCCTTTACAGATGTGTTCGGATGCAATTCCCACAATTACAATGAGAGTTGGGAATTTGGGGAGTTGTAGTCCCAAAGCATATCTGGATGGCATTATGGAGAAGAAGGTTATTACGAATATCTCCATCAGTACATAGGAATATATATACTTGTAAGCCACCCGGAGTCACCGTGTGTGAATTGGGCAGCTATATAAATTTGTTAAATGAATAAATAAGGTTGCTATAAGTATTTACTTGCAAGTAAGTCCCTCTACAGGGGCATGGTGGCTGGTCTATGGCTGAATAAAATTGATTTGATTTGATATATAACATCTGAGCAAGTAAAGATGATATCCTCATATAAAATCTGAGCATATAAACTCATACATGAATTTTCTTGTCTTTTGCAGAGGTCCTTTAGTGATAGCTACTAAAGAGGGGCCGACCAAGGGCAAGATGGATGGATGATATTCTGGAGGTTCTAATCCCTAGCCCCACATGACGAAGTGAGCTCCCGCACTCACCCCAGCTCTTGCCAACCTAGCAATTCGAAAGCATGCAAATTAATCGGTAACACTTTGGTGGGTAGGTAACAGCGTTCCACATGTGTCATGCTGGCCACATGACTGTGGAAGCGTCTTTGGACAATGCTGGATCTTTGGCTAACAAACGGACATGAGCACCGGCCCCTAGAGTCGGACACGACTGCACAAATGTGCGGGGGGAAATCCTTTTAATCCTTAAGTCCCTCTACATTGAGGAAAGCTGTTTCGTGTTAAGGTTGTGCCATTAAGACATATTTTTGGGGTGTGGGGGTGGGCAGTTGTAACTAAATATACTTTCATGAAAATATTATGAAAATATTAACTGGTATTAATGAATACCAATATTAATAGATATATTTTGGTCTCCACATACCTATTTTGATCTTAATACCAAGCAGTGATACATTTTTAAAACACCAAGTATTTAGAGATATTGCAACTCTCATGTTTCATCACTCTGATCGACCTGAGATTTCCCAGGTATGAATGGGCAAATGCCACCAGTATTTTCTAGGCTCTTCTGTGGGAATGAGAGCTGATAATGAGCTGTAAAGTCTCTAGGACCAGCTAAGTTGCTGTTCCTTGCCATTACACTCAGAACACAAGCTCAAAGAGCAAGAAACTTGAACCAGGGAGAACAGCCCACCCCATCACCTAGACTGATCTAAGCACTGCCTAAATCAGGGGTGAGGAAATTCTAGCCTCTGGATGTTTCAGAGTTACAGTTCCAAATATAGCTCATATTAGCCATTCTTGCTGGAGCTGCAGGACATATCATTCAGCAATTCTTGAGGGCCATAGATTTCCCAGCTCTGGCCTATATAGATTAAACTAAAAATGGAGCCCAGGATCTTAATCCTAAGTGTGAAGTATAAATATGTTGAACCAATGGAAGCAATTATCTCAACGGTTCCAATTTAATTTTTATGTAAATGAAAGCTTGCCAGGGAAATCCACCACAGTTGTATTTGACTTCAAAAGAGGAAACTTCTTCTGAAAAGAAAGAAAATGGAAGTTTTCTTTCCATTCTGAAAATGGAAGTCAAGGGTGTCTAAGCAATCCAGAATATTTGTGGAACAAATGGAATTTAAGTAGACAATAAAGGAAGCCAAAAAGGATCTGGAGGAGAGTATAACTAATAACATTGACCCACAACATTAACACAATTAAATTCACCAGAACCTGGCCAAGGAAACACTGATCCACTGAATGACAGGGGAGTTAAGTGAAGGCTAAAAGAGATTATGGAGCTATAGAGAGAACCTAAATGGTTTCTCTTCACCACAGAAAATTTGGTACATGCCTGAAGTGATATTTTCAGGGAAAAAGTCTAGAAATTGAAGCAAACAATGTGGACAAAAGATGACATTCTAGACCTAACTGGCAAACTGAAAACAAACAAATCATCTTTGTCTGATGGTGTGGCATCTGAAATTTTCTAAAAAAAAAGAGAGGTAGTCTTGCTGAAAAATAATCAACAGGACTTCTGTAGGTGTCATTAATTATTCAGAGGTCTTTGACAGTGTCAGCCTGTATGTGAATAACAAGGAATATGCAGATACCGAGTATCACAGCTCTCCACATCACCCTCCCATGTGTAAGGCCAAGGACAGGACTGTGTCACAATGGAGAGATCCAAGAAAAGTGACCTTTCCATTCTTCCCCAGTATTTTAAGATTATGCAGAATTCCCTTGTAAAATGTCCTTAGCTTTACTGAAATTCTTTTTCAGTTCTTTTTATTGAAGCAGCAGCCACCAAATAAATAATATGTATCGTATGACATTCTCTGTCTTTCATGCCACCTTACAAAATCCCCAAGTAACAATAGAATATAATACAGAAATGCACTTTGAAAAAGGGTTTTTAAAAAACAGATTAAAACAGCATCAGGTAATTAAAAATCCAACAGAAATAGTAACTTCAAATGGGTAAATGATAAGAAAATGCTACTAAACCATCAGATAAACAAGGTAGATTTAGACTGGCATCTGAAACATAGCAAAGGTGGTACCAAGTGAATGAGCCCAGAGATGAAATCATACTTTGGGGTTCTACCACAAAATAGGCCTCTCTTTAGTAAAGGTAAAGGTTCTCCCGCACAGTTGTGTCCAACTCTAGGGGCTGGTGCCCACCTCTGTTTGATAGCTGAAGAGCCAGCGTTGTCCGAAGACCCTTCCACGGTCATGTGGCCGGCATGACGTGCGCGGAACGCTGTTACCTACACACTGAAGTGGTACCTATTTATCTACTTGCATTTGCATGCTTTCGAATTGCTAGGTTGGCAAGAGCTGGGGCAAGTGTGGGAACTCACTCCATCACACGGGGCTAGGGTCTCGAACCTCCGAACTTGCGATCTTCCGATCGACAAGCCTGGTGTCTTACCCGCTGAGCCACCGCGCCCCCTCCTCTCTTTAGTTTTGTTGTTGTTTATTCGTTCAGTCGCTTCCGACTCTTCATGACTTCATGGACCAGCCCACGCCAGAGCTTCCTGTCGGCTGTCACCATCCCCAGCTCCCCCACGGTCAAGTCCGTCACCTCCAGAATATCATCCATCCATCTTGCCCTTGGTCGGCCCCTCTTTAGTAGCTATCACTAAAGGACCTCTGCAAAAGACAAGAAAATTCATGTATGAGTTTATATGCTCAGATTTTATATGAGGATATCATCTTTACTTGCTCAGATGTTATATATCAAATCAAATCAAGTTTATTCAGTCATTGACCAGCAGATGAAACAGAAGATTCACATCTAATTAGAATAAAAGGAAAAAATTTAAAATTCTAAAAAATCTAAGAAAGATTAGAAGAGATACTGTGACAGATTCTACATATATTCATAATTTATGTTCTGAATTTTCCAAGCATTTCAGGTTTATTATCTCAATATTCCTTATCCCCACTTTGCAGTATCACTATATTGCATTTATATGGATGAAAAGCTAAGAATTCATAGTTTCTCTAAATCACCACTTAGTTCATGACAAAAATTAAACATTTGGGATTTTCTGGTTCACAGGACTTAGCTACTTACTTTTACATCCACTGGGCAATTCCCTATTGGGTAAAATTTGGTGATGTCTCTCTTACGATGTTTTTGTGGCATACAGTAGCTCATTTAGGTAGTGCTAAATGAATGGAAGGTTCTGTATTATGTTGGACTCAATGACCAACTGGTCAATTCCTGTCATCCTCCTTCCTTCCTTCCTTCCTTCCTTCCTTCCTTCCTTCCTTCCTTCCTTCCTTCCTTCCTTCCTTCCTTTCCCCTCTCTCTGTCCCACAAAACACATACATGGTGCAAAATCTACAGGGAAGGAGATTAATCATCACCTATGCTTTAAATCAAAGAAATTGCACTGGGTGCTTTTGAAATCTCATATTCAGTTGTTTACACACATTGTAATTATCACTTTAAGTTTCTCAATGACTAAAGTAGCCCTGTGGTTTTATACAATACAGGCTTTCAGGAAGGTTGAGCCTCAGTTTTAGCTCTGCACTGCCCTCTGCTGTTCTGGAAAGAAATCAATCTATCATATTCATCTCCAAGGCATCAGAATTGCAAACTGGAATAGAGAATGAGTAGAGAATTGGGGGGGGACAAGTTAACCATGAGTATGTATACAGAGAGAGAGAGGGGGAGAGAGATGCAAAATTAATTATCACTATATTCACCAACTATGCACCTTTTCCTAATGCTAGATGATTTTCCAGCTGCCAACTTGTGCCATTGGCGTATCACCCTTGAAACATCATTTAGTGCGATTATAGATTTTGTGGTGAGTTTGTAGATGCACTGTGGCACTGGAGGAAATAATGTTGCACAAAGCAGCATCCATCATGCCAAAAGCAATATGATTACTCATGCCGTGCCTCACTCTTATGAAATCCAATTCCAGCTTTTTATCATAAGTTACCCTTACAGATATTCTTTCACTGCAAGAGGCAAAGCTGTGACCTGCAAGTGAGTTGTACTTCTTTGAATGACACTGTACTGTATATATCAAATTACAAGGTTTTGTCCATGAGACAGAAGTAGGCTGACCATATTTCCTTCAGACGAAAACGGGACTTTGGGGATGGCAAAACGGGACAGGGTCTTATGCCACCATGCCGGCCTCCAAACCCCGCCCCCCAGTCCACGCAATTGGCTCCTGCCTGCAAACCCCACCCCCGCCCCACACGATTGGCTCCCGCCTGCAAACCCCGCCCCCATCAGCGCGATTGGCTCGGATTTTAATTTTTTTTTATTATTTTTAAAGGTTTTTTTTTTCTTCTAGCAGTAAATGGTGCGGCAGAGCTGGTGTGCTTGGGGAAGGCCCGAGAACACACACTGTGCACACAGCACCGTCATTGGCCGGGGGACAAGGGGCGGGGATGGAGGCCCACGACTGCCCCATCCCCCTCGGGCTTGGCCGAGGGAGGGAGGAGAGTCGCTGCTGTTGCTACCGCCGCTGCCACCACACAGTAGAAGCAGGAGCTGGCCGAGCTAGGGGACTTCAGCCACACCACTCCGCCCCTTGCCACCCACCAGGAGCTCCCGCAGCCCGGCGGGTGGCAAGGGGTGGCGTGGTGTGGCTGAATCCCCCCAACGTGGTCGGCTCCTGCAGAGGACGGAGGCTCACTGCCGCCCTGACCCCCTCGGACTTGGCCAAGGGTGGGAGGAGAGTCGCCACCGATGAGCAGGAGGCGGGCGGCAGCACAGCGCGATGAGGTTGTGACGCCTCCCGGGAGAGCGGTGGCGGTGGCGGTGGTGGTGGCGGAGAGAGGGATGGTTCCAGGCGGAGGCGCTCGCGGAGAGGCCGCTGCTGGGCAGGGGAGGCAGCTCCTCGGGCCCCTCATGAGGAAAGGCAGAGCCATGGCTCCACTGGGCCCTCCTCTCCCTCCTCCGCCACAGCGCCTGACTCACTCTCCCCCTCCAGACACGCTTCAGGCTGCAGCCCAGCAGACGCACACAGCCCAGCCCCGCGGACCCCGCAGCGGCTGGCGCAGTGTCTCTGCCCCACCTCTCATGCAGCGCTGCCAAGCCCCTCGTAGAACGCCACCACCGAATCTGGCATGGCGGCGGGGGCTGACCCACTTGTGTCAGGCTTACTCCTGACTCAGATTTTTGAAAAACAGGACAAAATCAAGATTTTGACTATAACGACGGGACGCTCCAGAAATGGTGAAATAACGGGACAGTCCCATTCAAAACGGGACGTATGGTCAGCCTAGACAGAAGCTAATTAGCTGAGAAAGAAGGCTGAGTTGTTTAAAAGTTGGTGTTCCACGTCAAGTAATCTTTGTATTATATGATGGCGTTATAGTATCTTTAAACTATACAGTAAGAGGTCAGAAAAAAAGTTTGCCTAATGATTGCTCAAAACAGATTGCAAGTTTGCTAATCTGGGTTGAAATTCATCCAGCCCTCTATTGAAGAACAAGTAAAATTCTGTTCAGTAAACTAACAAATGGGATGCATATGTTTTATGCCACTGAAATTCTCAGGGCACAGCTTAGGGAATTCTACAAGTGATCAGAAAGAGATTAAATTACATCTTCAGACTCATCATCTTGGCAGTTGGGTTTATTCCATTTGAGGAAATATGGAGGGCATTGTTCCGAACCATGAGGTTTGGAATATATGAAAAGCAATGAAAGGCATACATTCTTCCTTGGTGGGCAAAACGTGAATGAATGAATTCTGCTTCTTGGATGTGCAGCCTAATCACACCAGGGGAACTACAGCCTCCAAATGTGTAGGATTGTAGTGCTTATCATCCTTGACCTTCAGCCATGCTGGCCGGGCTGATAGCTGTTCTGGAATAGCATGTCTCCACTCTGCTGTGCATCAGGGCTGCCAGTTGGAGAGGAGAAACAACATTGGTGGGAAAGAGGGGTTCAGCCAATCATTTTTGTTGTTTATTCGTTCAGTCGCTTCTGACTCTTCGTGACTTCATGGACCAGCCCACGCCAGAGCTTCCTGTCAGCCGTCGCCATCCCTAGCTCCCCCACGGTTGAGTCTGTCACCTCCAGAATATCATCCATCCATCTTGCCCTTGGTCGGCCCCTCTTCCTTTTGCCTTCCACTTTCCCTAGCATCAGCTTCTTCTCCAGGGTATCCTGTCTTCTCAGTCAATCATTAGCATCCCAGAAATTTGAAGAGAAACTATGTTGTCCCTATTTCATGCTGCTGTTTAATTTTACTGATTTTTTTGCACACTTGCTTTTGATTGTGCATTCACATGTATCACTGCAACAATAATCTGCTTCCCCTCCTTTCTCACACCAGACCTAGCATGGGGCACCTTTTAAACTTTTAAATCTGCTTCCAAATAAAGCATGTTTGGATTTTTGTAAGGCGTTTTTATTTCTTTCCCAATTTTTCTGAAAAACCAGTGAATCGATACAGTGTTTTGATGTGGGGTGAAATAGCTTCAAATGGAACTGTTGTCCAGGGGCAACCTCTTGTGGAACAAGGCTACCAAGCAAGATTGGCTTATCTGCCTTCCCACCTGCTTCAGGTACATAGGAAGATGCACATGGTAGCATTAATGCTTTGGACCATGGAAGGATCAGAGTATAAAAGCGCAGACATGACTGAATTCATGAAGATAGTTAGAAAGTGCCTTCCTCTACAGGGGGTGAGATGTAGAAACATAAGAAGTTGCCTTGAACAGGTCAAATTATTTGTTGAACTAGCCGTGCTCCGCTGTGTACTGTGATTGGCAGTACCTTGCTGGATTAACTCTTCTACATCTTCTGTTATATATTGTTTTAAACTGGACATGCCAGGGATTGGATCTACACGCAAGATATACACATAGAAACTGTGATATATTCCAACTTTTGGATATCATATATAGCTAGCAGCTCAAGAATGTTTGTCCATCCCTTTCTGGAGAGCTAACTCAATGTTCATAAATGGTAAGAAGGTAAATTCACACGGAAATCGCAGACAACCCAGATAATCTCCCCCGACTGGGGGAGATGGGCGGTCATATAAATTGAAATAATAAATAAATAAATAATTTAATAGTGAATGTGTGATTGGGGAATGTACTTTAGGTTTTAATCCCTCTCCTCCCAGATATGTTCAGAATACATTTTATATGGGAAGAAACTAGGAGGATCCTCCAGTAGTTAAGTTATAAAACTAGAAGGTTCATGAAAGATGTCACAGCGCCTCTAGAATTATTATATATTTAAAATCAAAACTCCAGGATAAGCAACTAAAGAGGGATTCGGGAAATGAAATCAATTTTTCCCTATCTTAGTTTCAATACTCCATTTCAATTTGATCATTCTACTTGTCCTACTGCCAAATGCCAGTGTATTACACCCTAAATTGAAACACAAGTACATACCAGGCACAATATTCAAAAATAATCATGATTACAGTAAAGAGAAAATGCTGCTGTGATAATTCACCTTAACAGCCTTGAAAGTGGCATTTTACAGAGGTTTTAGATGTGTTTCTCTTGTGGGTTTTAACTGGAGTTAGGCTCTCAAAAAGTCAGAACTCCCGCTTTACCAGTAACTCTTATCAAAAACAAATTAGAGAACAGTCCAGCTGATTGTAATGGAAACTCCATGAAGGACCCTGGGCAGTGTGTCTGTCATTTTCACATGGTCATTTCCCAGCCAGCATACTGTAAGGTTCCAGTCCTATTGTATGTATCTGGGAGTTAATCCAGTTGTAGTCAGTATACAGTATATCCTGGTAGGTATGTGTACCATTGTTCTGCACCACAGTTGTTAGCAAGGACTAATAGACCATTTGTATCATTCAAGTAGTAGCTTTCGGTTTTACCCCTCCCATCATAGAAAGCAATCACAACAGGTACTGAAATCACACTAGTGTTTCCTAAATGAGACACAACATGGAAAGTACCCGTTGGTGTGTAATTTATTCCCTACCTTCCCTCAGATTTTCAAGGAGGCTTTCAAACAAAGTTTAACATTAAACCATTAAAACAAGAACCTTAAAATGTATTATAAAAATGATATAAAAGCAATCAATAGAATTAATTGATTATGTACCATCAAGTCGGTGTCAACTCTTAGTGACCACATAGACACATTTCTCCATGACGATCTGTCTCTAACCTGGTCTCTCATGTCTTCCAACAATGCACTCATTACCACTGTAAGTGAATCCACTCACCTTGCTGCTGGTCATCGTCTTCTTCTCTTTCCTTCCACGTTTCCCAGCATTAGAGCCTTTTCCAGAGAGCCAACAGAATTAAAGCAAACAGCAAAAAGCATAATCCAGTGGAATGAAAACCCTAGGATTTAAAAGATCTTTGCCAGCTGCTGGAAGAATATTAAAGAAAGTGCCAGGCAAGCCTGCCATGATGATCTTACATGCCACTTCTCCTGTAACCATCCACCTGTGGCAAATGGTAAAGGTACCCAGAGGCACATTTCTGTTGAAGATAGTTCAGCTGTGGAATGTGCTGCCTTTACATGGTGATGGCGACCAATTTAGATGGTTTTACAAAGGGACTGGATTCATTCATGTAGGATAAGCCTCTAGCTGCCCATTGCCGATTTCAATGGCTGTTTACTAACCCTGGAACCACAAGTAGTGTACCTTGAATGCCAGCTGCTAGGACCACAGCAATGGAGCACTGTCACCATCCTGTCCATGTTTGTGAATCACCTGAATGCATCTAATTGGCCACTATATGATTTAGAAAGCTGGACAGGATGGGTTATTGTTCTGATATAGCAGGACTTTACGATCGATCTTAGGAAACAGACATATGTGAGATCATGTAGTACAGATGATGGGAGCATACAGTAGGTATCCACTACTAACCACAAGGAAATAAAAATGACAAAACAAGGACATCACAATGCAAACCCTGGTCTTCCATACTTGTGTTCCTATATCAGTACATTAGTCATGGATTTTGCATCATCACATCCTACACCCCATCCCATGGATGTTTATGCATGGAGGTAATGGCACCATAGTTCCAGTTCCAGTAAATAGATTTAGAAGTGTAATTTGGGTGAACTTAAGTTTATTACAGGCTATCATCAAAGTCAACCCTTTACAGCAAAACTAGGTAAACCTTTTAAGGCTGGAGGCAGTTCATAAAAAAGAGGATGAAAGGTGGGGGGAACAGTAAGTACAATAGCTGTGTTACCACTAACAAAGGCTTAATGCATCTTCATGCATTTTTTTCAATCCTCTGCCCCCAAAATAAACAAATCAAGAAAAATCCTGTTTCTGAAAGTCAGAATTTGGAGATATAATATTTGTTCTAATGGACAATATGTGGCCTAGAGATTTTGGTGCCCACCTCTGTTATATATAGTACCATATTGTTGTATAAAATAAAAGTTGCAAGGGCCTAGATTTGAGGTAGGTAGGTTACTATTAACATTCGAAACCAGTCTTAGACATAATTCATGGGAGCATTCTCACATGTCTATGTTGCACTCTTGGGGTCCTGTGCATCTACAAGCACCAAGTCAGAATCAACTCCATGCTAAAAACAGCTGTCCTCCTAAATGCACATAACATATATAAAGCCTCAGAAATGTCACACACAGAGAGAAGGAGATATAGACAGACAGACAGACAGATACACACACACACACACACACACACACACATACCTTAATATAAAGGCGGGATAACAAATTAAATAAATAAATAATCTTTGAACAAGAAACATTATTTTCAAGGATTTCTGGAAATATTAATTAATTAATAATTATTAATCAATTTATAAGCTGCCCTAATTGCCAAAGCAACTCTAGGTAACATATAATTGATTAAAATATTAAAACAAAGGAAAGGAAAGGAAAGCAGCAGAACCAGTCTAACAAGAACATTGTAGTTACTATGTCAGGGAAGAAAAACTCCCAAAATACCAAGGAATTAAAATATCAAGTATCTATATCAATGTGAGGTCACAAAACACCCTGTCCAAGGCCCTGTTGAAAAAGCCATGATTTTAAGGTTACTTAAACAACAGTAGAATTGGGGCTGAGTGGACTTTGGAGGGAATATTGTTTAGGGTGACCATACGTCCCGTTTTGAACGGGACCGTCCCGTTATTTTAGCATTTTTCAACCGTCCCGTCATTTTGATAAAAATCTCAATTTTGTCCCTTTTTTAAACCCGGTGGGAAGGAGGACAGGAAGACAGGAAGGAGGACTGGAGCCGGACTTGCCATTGGAGGCAGCCCGGAAGAGGCCCTATCAGCGCGGCAACTGGAAGCCCAGTTGCCACGTGTGATCCCAGCAGCAGAAGCAGCACCACAGTCCAGGTTCCTGCCTCCTTACCTGATCCTGAGATTGTCTGCCCAGCAGTGGTGAGGCCAGGGAAAGCAGGCACGGGAAGGTTGTGGAAGGAGGGTGCGTGTGTGTAACAAAAACACGGAAGTGCCGGTGGCGGTGCTTCCGGGTTGCCGCTGCTGCCGCTGCCCCTTTGAAAGGGCAGGCTCCGGGGACCCCGAAAATGCCCTCGGTTCTGGCAGGGAGGCAAAAGCCTCCCCTCCCCACATGCACACGCTGCCCTGGAGCCGGGGTGGAAATTCTCCCTGCAGAACAGCTGAGCGCCGCTTGCGCGCAGCCTCCCTGCCTAAACTGAGGGCATTTTCGGGGTCCCCGGTGCCTGCCCTTTCGAAGGCGGGGTTTGCAGGCGGGAGCCAATCGTGTGGGGCGGGGGCGGGGTTTGCAGGCGGGAGCCAATTGCATGGACTGGGGGGCGGGGTTTGGAGGCCGGCATGGTGGCATAAGACCCTGTCCTGTTTTGCCATCCCCAACGTCCCATTTTCGTCTGAAGGAAATATGGTCAGCCTAATATTGTTCCATAGGGCTGGGTCAGCCATGGAAAAAGTGTGAGGTTTCAGAAGATGCACTGTTTTATCGATGAGACCTAGAGCATGCTCACACTACATATCTAATACTATAATACTCACACTACATATCTAATAAGATGGGCAGACACAACTGGAGAGAGGCAGTCCCATAGCTCTCCAGGCCATGAGCCATGTACATATTTATAGATGACAACCAGCACCTTGAATTGCACCCAGAAGCTGACTTGTAACCTGTGTAGCTTGAGGAGCAGTGTTGTCAAATGGGTAAACCAAGGTGCACTATAACTATTTGCACTGCTGCATTCTGGATTCTGGGCCAGTGGTGGCTTCAGAGTGATCTTCAAGGGCAATCCCATGCCCATACACATTCTAGTACTGCAGTCCAAATGCAAGGTGACTAAGGCACGAGTGATTATGACAAAGACCTCCAGGTCCAGGAAGGGTGTAACTGGTGGACAATCTGGAACTGTGCAAAGGCCCTCATCACCACAGCTGCCATTTACACCTGATTGTATCAGAGTAATTTTTTTGGTTTTATCAGTGCATGAATGCTAGCTGACAAATTTATAATTTCCAAGTGGTGTACAATTCTATCCAGTTACGTAAAATTTAAAGGATAATTTTAGCCAGCAAAGTCCTGAATAGGTTTTCATGTATGAATGATGTTCAGTGATGTATAAGATCACTAGACCTGTTAAAGGAGATTAGAATGACCACTAGAGTTGGGGAGAAAGACTAACATTTCCATAAAACAAATTACCTTATTAGGAAAGACTGAAGGGAACAGAAGATAACAAAGCTTGTATCTGTCACAAGTATATGTATTATACATATATTTGGGTATACACCTACTCATGAACAGAGATCAGAGTTCATTTTGCAATGAGTGGTTTTGTTATGCTGGGATTTTGTGCTGGGCACCGTTGGATTAGCCTAACAATTGGATATTCCTTTTGAAAATGAATACCATTTATGCTCATGAGGGCTAAAAGACTGTAAGAGCACAGCAAAGTGGAGGCCTCAATTTATCCAAAGGTCAAGGATTATTATAAGCAGACAGCCTGGTAATGCTATCTCATGCCAACTAGATACTAGAAAAGCAGGAGTATGGAGAAATACAAATTTCTCTCAAAAGCTGCAAAGTGTAACAATTTCAATCTTTCTTTGGGAAGAAAGCAGACATCATGTTTTGCATTTTTCTAAGGCATACAGAGAAGAGCTCTTCTGATGTAGAAGGTTGCAACTTTGCCCATTGCAAACTGTAGTGTGA
The DNA here is from genome assembly GCA_023362775.1 of Charina bottae. NCBI lineage: Eukaryota > Metazoa > Chordata > Lepidosauria > Squamata > Charinaidae > Charina > Charina bottae. The sequence goes on along the minus strand of JALMGJ010000002.1, from coordinate 209,526,199 downwards.
CCCAGGAAGTAGCAACAAACAGAGTCCACTTGTGTCCATACAACACTGGTTTCAGAACATTGGGTCCCAAATGACAACATTATTTGGGAAACATATATGCAAAACAGACACAAGGAAAAAACAACACAACCCCCCCTGAATCTTAGCAGTGGTTGTGTGTCTTTAAAAACTCTATGCTGGAGATATGTACACTAGTGTACATTGGAGAAATTTGCATTAAAAAGACATAAAAAGAAACACACATAAAATGTACCAATAATATTTACACTGAAATATAGATATTAGGGAAATAACATAACAAGAACTCTCTGTAAGACAGGTAATCAGAAATAATGAATGGATCTGGATTCTCTGGTGGATTTGTTTTATTTACAAAATCCATACTGTTGTACAGGTAGTCTTCACTTAACAACCACAATTGAGCCCAGATTTTTGGTTGTAAGTTGTAATGTTTGTTAAGTGAGTCCAGACTCATTTTTACAACCTTTTTTTACCATAGCTTGTGGTTTCCTTTGGTTATTAAGTGAACAGTACGGTTTTTAAGCGAATCAGGAGTTACTTTGCAGTACTGTGGGGGGCAGAGTATGATAGTCATGTTTTCTACCAAAACTTGACTATGGAAATGCTTCTACTGGCTATAGTAGTATTATTTTCAGTTAATATTACTGTTATTTTCAACTAATATTACTGGTTGATTATTAAAAACTTTTACTGTAAGGTCTTCTTTGGAATCTTTGTTCTGCAGTACAGTACTAAACAGGTTTAAAGGTACAGTACTGTACAGTAAAGGGTATTATATTTATATATGGTACTGTACAGTACTGTACAGTAGTTTACTGTACTGTACTGCAGAGTTTACTACAGCAGGAAAAATTTACAGTACTGTACAGTAAAAAAGGTAAAGGTTCCCTCCACACATTTGTGCAGTCGTGTCCAACTCTAGGGGCCGGTGCTCATCTCCGTTTGTTAGCCGAAGAGCCAGCGTTGTCCGAAGACGCTTCCGCAGTCATGTGGCCGCATGATTTGCACGGAAAGCTGTTACCTACCCACCGAAGTGGTACCTATTAATCTACTTGCATTTGCATGCTTTCGAATTGCTAGGTTGGCAAGAGCTGGGGTGAGTGCGGGAGCTCACTCCGTCACGTGGGGCTAGGGATTCGAACCTCTGAACTTACGATCTTACAATACTGTACAGTAAAAGGGGAGTGGTGGCTCAGCGGGTAAGATGCCAGGCTTCTCGATTGGAAGATCACAAGTTTGGAGGTTCGAATCCCTAGTCCTGCGTGACGGAGTGAGCTCCCGCACTAGCCCCGGCTCTTTGCAACCTAGCAATTCGAAAGCATGCAAATGCAAGTAGATTAATAGGTACCACTTCCGGTGAGTAGGTAACAGAATTCCACGCGCGTCATGCCGGCCACATGACTGTGGAAGCGTCTTTGGAAAACGCTGACTCTTCGGCTAACAAACGGAGATTCACAGGAAGTAGTGCGACCATGTGACTGGGCCTGCTGCCTCAGAAATCCAGCGTCGTAAGCCTGGAGGACTTCCTGGTACCAAATGGTGGGCATGTGACCCAAAATGGCCACCGCTTCCGGGATGGCCGAATCCGGGTCACATGATCATGGAGGACTTGTGAGGGTCGTAATTTCAGGCCCCAGTTGGAAATCTACTTTTGTGGTACCATCGTAACTTCGAATGGCCTTTAGGCATCCGGTCGGTAAATGAAGACTACCTGTAGACTGGAATATGACCGTGTTAATATAAACACTAATATGGAATGGTTTTATACTAATCTCTGGTAGCTCTAGTCCAATGATCAAAGTTTCACCTACGCGATAAATTCAAAACCATTCCAATGATGTAGCTATAATGACATCTGAAAGTGTCCCAGGATTTCAACTTGTGAAGATGCTTTGCTTCCTTTTTGTAAAATTGTCTGATTAAGATGTCTTAGTTGGGAACATTGGCCAGTTTGGTCTAGTGGTTAAGGCGCTGGGCTAGAAACCAGGAGACTGAGAGTTCTAGTCCCGCCTTAGGCATGAAAGCCGGCTGGGTGACCCTGGGCCAGTCACTCTCTCTCAGCCCAACTCACCTCACAGGGTGGTTGTTGTGGGGAAAATAGGAGGAGGAAGGAGTATTAGGTATGTTCGCCGCCTTGAGTTATGAAAAAAATAATAAAGGTGGGATAAAAATTAAATAAATTAATAAACATAGTAGACATACAGGTTGGGAACAAATTTAAATTTGGGTGTAAATTACACTTTAATTTGGAACTGTTGAAATAATTTGGATTCTGGCCATGGAATAAAATGACTGGGCAATTTCACATTCCCCTCCCCACACACAGACACACACACAGACACACAAACACACACACACACACACACTGTCAATTTGATCAGGATTTCTCTTTTCCCTAAATATCACTATTGGCATGAGCTGAAAAGATGGAGGGTTAAATCCCAATTGCCATTCAGTGTAATCATATAATATTTGTTTACAAATAAGCTTGGCAGAATGTCAATAAATCTCTTTACACTCGTTTTTCACCCTGTTAACCTCTGAAAACCATGCATTCATTATCCTTTCTAATTCTAGTAAGTCAGACTGGGAGTACCTAGATTCAAATTCCAAATTAGGAAACTTATTAGATACAAATTTGAGCCAACTCTGATGGTTCTAGTGGTTGCCAATTCGTTCATCATTGTTGGGATATGCTACTGTAAGCTGGATCTTGCTTGTGGCTTCATCTGTGGTTTCATCTGTCTTTGTCTACTACTTTTGGTCCCTAGCTGTGTAGGACTCGTTCTGTACATACTGTATATGTTTTCATGCTTCTAGTTCAGTCATCCATTTCCCCATTTCCAGGGAACTCTTGCCTAACTCTGTTGATTAGAAACCAAACAACCTTTGTACAGGAGGATGGCCCAACACAGGAGAAGTAACACCACAGGACCAGAGTCAGCAGTTTATCTTCATCTAAAGGAAAAAAGACACTCATTTGAGGACATTAATGTTCACATTTTAGACAGAGAAGATAGGTGGTTTGAGAGAGGGGTCAAGGAATCCATTTATGCCAACTTGGAAAATCCTTCCTTGAATAGAGGTGGGGGCCTCAGGCACAACTTTTCCCCTATTTTCCTTCCTGCTTTGTCTTCTGTGCCTAGGAAGATTAAGACCATTTCGCAAGCTCAACAGCAGCAGGGTAATCTTAACGATCCTCCTTTAGATGATAATGGGACTTAGAAATAAACATCTCAAAATAACCATGACCTAGCCCAAGGGTCGGAAATGGCGGCTCGCGAGCCAAATGCGGCTCTTTGGCCCCTTGAGTGTGGCTCTTCCGCAGGCAGGCGTGGTGGGCGTGGCGCGGCAGCGAGTGTGGCGGGGCAGGCGCGGCAGCGGGCATGGTGTGCGTTGCTGTGGGCATACCCCTGGAAACCTGGCAGCCGTCTCCGGCAGCCATCTTGACGACGGGCAGGGCTTTCCAAACTGTGTGTCGCGTGACAAGCCGGAAGCGCTGAAGGGAGTGGAAATTCTCCGCGCCAATCAGCTGTGCGTCGGGAACCCCGGCAGCCTGCCCGCATGATTTTTGCCTCCCTGCCGGAACCGAGGGCATTTTTGGGGTCCCCGGAGCCTGCCCTTTCGAAGGGGCACTGCTGCCGGAGCTGCAGTGCTGCCCCTTCGAAAGGGCAGGCTCCGGGGACCCTGAAAATGCCCTCAGTTTAGGCAGCTGTTCTGCGGGGAGAATTGCCACCCCAGGGCAGCGTGTGCATGTGGAGAGGGGAGGTTTCTGCCTCCCTGCCGGAACTGAGGGCATTTTCGGGGTCCCCGGAGCCTGCCCTTTCGAAGGGGCAGCACTGCAGCTCGGGCAGCAGTGCCCCTTCGAAAGGGCAGGCTCCGGGGACCCCGAAAATGCCCTCAGTTTAGGCAGGGAGGCTGCGCGCAAGCTGCCTCAGCTGTTCTGCGGGGAGAATTGCCACCCCAGGGCAGCGTGTGCATGTGGAGAGGGGAGGTTTCTGCCTCCCTGCCGGAACTGAGGGCATTTTCGGGGTCCCCGGAGCCTGCCCTTTCGAAGGGGCAGCACTGCAGCTCGGGCAGCAGTGCCCCTTCGAAAGGGCAGGCTCCGGGGACCCCGAAAATGCCCTCAGTTCCGGCAGGGAGGCAGAAACCTCCCCTCTCCACATGCACACGCTGCCCTGGGGTGGCAATTCTCCCCGCAGAACAGCTGAGGCAGCTTGCGCGCAGCCTCCCTGCCTAAACTGAGGGCATTTTCGGGGTCCCTGGAGCCTGCCCTTTCGAAGGGGCAGCACTGCAGCTCGGGCAGCAGTGCCCCTTCGAAAGGGCAGGCTCCGGGGACCCCGAAAATGCCCTCGGTTCCGGCAGGGAGGCAGAAACCTCCCCTCTCCACATGCACACGCTGCCCTGGGGTGGCAATTCTCCCCGCAGAACAGCTGAGGCAGCTTGCGCGCAGCCTCCCTGCCTAAACTGAGGGCATTTTCGGGGTCCCCGGAGCCTGCCTTTTCGAAGGGGCAGCCATTGCCGCCGCAGCGACAACCTGGAAGCGCCGCCGCTGAAGCAGTCAAGCCTCTCTTTCCCTTCTTCTTCCAAACCTCCCCCGCCCCCTTCCATGCGATTGGCTCCCGCCCGCAAAACCCGCCCCCTTCCACGTGATTGGCTCCCGCCCGCAAACCCCGCCCCCTTCCACGCGATTGGCCCGCGCCCGCAAACCCCGCCCCCTGGCTCTCGAGCACTTCAAAATGTGCACGAGCATGTCAAAATGGCTCCCGGCAAAAAAAGTTTGCCGACCCCTGACCTAGCCCCAGGTGCAAGGTCACACAGCCACCCTAGAAACGTATTTAAGGATCCCCTTACTAACTTTACTCAGACTGAAGAAGCTCCTTGGATAAGGAGTAAAACGTTTCTACTGAGAAATCCAGTTGACATGATTCAAGCCACAGACTCTTGCCTAACTCTGTTTCCCTATTCCTGGGCTTAAGAAGGAATAGGGAACTCTTAAGAACTCTTAAGAGCTCTTGCTTAACCCTGTTTCCTCCCGTAAGTCAGATCTTTCATGGGAAAAGGGTAACATGATGTCTTTGCAGCTTCCACTCACAGAAATAATCCAGATTTTTTTTTGATATACAACCACTTAAATATCCTTACCATGAAGTAACAGAATAGATGGGTACAAGTTATTCATTTTATTTGCCTTTTGCATAGAGTGGGGGCAAGGGGATGTTTGTAACTTCAGGATCCGTGGCAGCCCTACATGGGGCAGTGATTAAGTGAGATAGCTTGCTCTTTGTTCTCATCATTTTGAAGATGGTATAAAAATAATCATGGAGCAGTAGTGCTTTTGGAACTTGGAATGGAAACTGTGATCTTGTGGAAGTGTCCAGCTTACAGGAATCATGAAATGTTACATACCATTTATAATTCCAGTCGGATCCTTAGATACAAGCCTTGTTTCTAGATCTTTCTGAAGGAAAGGCTATACAATTTTCCCTGTTCTTGGGTATCTGCTAATTCAGATATGGACATTTTATTTTAATTAAAAATTCAACTTATTCAATGTTATTTTTCTCAGCTTTTTTGTTTATTTGAGGAATCTCTCTCTCCCTCTCTCCACACATACACACACACACACACACACACAGAAGGAGAGAGAGAGGTCAACAATGAAATTTGATTGATTGATTGATTGATTGATTGATTATGAGTCATCAAGTCAGTGTTGACTCTTAGTGTCTACATAGATTTTCTCCAGGAGGATCTGTCCCCAACCTGGTCCTTCAAGTCTTCCTGCAGCCACTGCTGCTGTAACTGAGTCCATCCACCTTGCTGCTGGTCATCTTGTTCTTCTATTTCCTTCCACCTTTCCCAGCATTATAGACTTTTCCAGAGAGTTCATTCTTCACATAATGTGTCCAAAGTATGATAATTTGATCCTAGCCATTTGTGCTTTGAGGAAGAATTCTAAGTTGATTTCTTTGATGATCCATGTGTTTGGGGGTTTTGTTTTGTTTTTTTGTTGTTTTTTTGCTGTCCATAGCATTTTCAGCAGTCTTCTCCAACCAAAGCTCAGAAATGGCAATCCTCTTTCTATCCTACTTCTTCAAAGTCCAACTTTGATAGTGTCACAGAGAAAACCATTGCCTGAACGATTCTCATCTTTGTAGGTATAGACACTTGCCTGCATCTGAATCTCTTTCCAAAGCATTCATGGGTACTATAACAAGTGCTAGTCTGCAGAATATTTCTTGACAGTTGGTTCCTTTACTGTTGATAGTTAAAAGGCAGAAGCAATTCATCACCTCAGTATATTCATTGTCAATTCTAGGGCTAGTTGCTGTACCAGTTGTCCTCTTTATATTTAATCTTAGTCCCATTTTTTCACTTAGCTCCTTGTCTTTCATTACCAGAGCTTCCAGACCATTTGCATTTTCAGCTATCAATAATGAAATTAAAGAATCTGAAATGCACAAAAAGCAACTAGTAAATTCTAATGATTTGTTAAAGCATAACTTTTTTTTACAAAGTGCCATTTACATACTGTATGCATTATTTGTATACATATAAAGTGCTGAAGTGTATTTTAACTTTTTAAATGAACAGTGTAGTATAATGAAAACATGGAGTGAAAATGCACATTTCTGTTTTGATCAGTTAGTTATCTGAAAGTATTAAGATATTACAAAGAACATGGTTCATCATCAGCTAGCATTAATATTATCTATAATTTTAAATACTGATGAATTTGATGCTGTGTGTGTATTTTTTCTTATCCACAACGCATTTTCAGTAAATTGTTGTACATGTTTTATTTTTCTCTCCTGCTCAATAAAAAGTTGAAGAGCATAGCTGTAGAAAGCAATGGCTAGCATTTTTTATGGGACACATTTATGGAGTAATGTGTCTACTTTTAGCATGACTATTGTTAAACCTGGGGATCAAGCCAAGTGACACCAAGTATATTGCTTTATCAATTGGATTCGTTCAAGAGAAAAATGCTGATTATGCCATGTCTCTCCCCTGGGTGAAGAAACACTGCTTTGCTACTTGAATGGTCGATACATAAAAGTCAAATTCATTATAATTTGTAGCTTTTTTTTCTTGAAGAAGAACACAGTTCTCAGTACATCAATATCAACTCTTGAATCCACATAGGATAGAGAAGGTACAGCACCATAATTCAATCTCTTTACACTTAATGCGGTCAGGAAGGGAGAATGAAAACAGCCTCTTGTAAAATGATGGGGAAAGCAGGATGCAATCATTCTGATGGAGCTGTGCAAAGGAGTCATTTTACACCATTTGTTACCAGGGCAACAAATATAGTGAATCCCATACATCTAACAGGTGACATTTTAGCTAAGAAATTGCTTCTTTGGAATTTTTTTCCCGCCCGTCTATGAAAAACAATGTTACCAGCATTTTCACTTGTCATGTGCTATAGGGCAACATATTCCTGCTGACAGGCCTATAATGGAAAAATACAGCAGTTAAATAGTATTGCAGTCTAACTTTTAAGATACATGCTAATCTGGTTTTTAAAGAAAGGCTTCAGACATTTTTAAACACCCTGGAGCTTCAAGTGACTAGAACTTTATATGTGGGTGTATTTGGATGAGCCGACAATGCATTTTGTTGTGTGTTGCCCTTCTCTGTTCTTTTTGATTTAGCTCCATCTGACTAGATTCCTTTGTAGATAAACAAATCACACTGCTCATGCTTTGGTAATGGACACAGGCCAATTGTTATAATAGGTGCTAGAACAAATCATATGCAGAGTTTGATTCAAACGAGGTGGTCACAGAAATGCCTGACTCTTTTTGCAAGAATTTTATACATACTGTGTTCCTAGAGGGACAGGCTTTATTTTAACAGTTACATGAAATAAATTCTATCCTACTCCTTCCAAAAAACAAGAAATGAATGTGGGACAGGTGAATGAATGGATACCAACATACCTCCTTGGCCATAATCAAGAGGCCCTCCGAACAGTCACTCATGCCCTTGTCATCTCCCATATAGATTACTACAACGCACTCTACATGGGGCTACCCTTGACGAGTATCCAGAAGTTTCAGCTGGTCCAGAATGCGGCTGCGTGGGTAGTCCTGGGTGCTATAAGATCAGCACATGTAACACCGCTGCTCCGTGAGCTGCATTGGGTACCAGTTTGCTTCCCGGTCCAATTTAAGGTGTTGGTTATCACCTTTAAAGCCCTACATGGCATGGGACCAGGGTACCTGAGGGACCGTCTCATCCCAACCACATCTACCCGCCCCACCCGGTCATGCAGGGAGGGCATGGTTCGGACCCCATCAATAAAAGAATTCCATCTAGCTGGGTCCAGGAGGTGTACCTTCTGTGCAATAGCACCCACCCTGTGGAATATCTTGCCGCCAGAGGTGAGGCGGGCGCCCTCGCTCCTGGCCTTCAGGAAGTCTTTAAAGACCTGGTTCTGCCGCCTTGCTTGGAACAAAGGAAATAATAGTTCCTCCTGGGGGTGGTTAGCTTAGTAATACCCTCCTTTTAAGAACTCACCATCTTTGTATTTTTCTATTTATTATTATAGTGGATTTTAGATGTATAGGTTTTAATTGTTTTTATAATATTATTGTAAACCGCTCAGAGTCTACTGTTGTAGAGATGGGCGGTGATAAATTAGAATAATAAATAAATAAACAAACAAACAAACAAACAAATAAAATAATAGTTTAACTGTATACTTTGCCTAATGGTAGGGCTGGCCAAGGAAAGGAAAGGAAAAGAAAGGCTTATAAAAGAGAAAAATCTGTGAATCATAAGGCAGAAAGTAAATTACATAATAGGCAGGAAATAAAAAAAAAAGCATTTTGCTTCAAGAATAACACACACACACACACACACATACAAAACAGTACATGTAATATTGAGACTGAGATGAGAGTCTTCTGTCTTTAGGCAATATTGGGAACCATCAGTATTAGTTACTGAACATGATGTGTGTGGCAATGCCGTGATCATGATATGGAGTATTAGAGAAAGGACAGCACAATACATTTCAGAGCCAAAGGAGCTATCTACTTCAATTGCAAGGTACATAAATGGAATTAAACTGAAGTACAAGAAGAAATACAGTTCAAGGTGAATTTAGTGCTCCAACCAAAGATTTAAAAATGGCTAAAAAACCACCAAATTCCAATTATGAAGAATAGAAGGCATTATGAAATATGCCAATGATCTCTTTCTCTCCTCTCTGTCCTTTATGATGTGTAAATGTGTAACCATCTCACCAGAAATCATCTCTTTTGAAAGAATATCTATCCTGGGTTATTAAACAAAGCAAGCAGTGGAATGCCTCCTGCAAGCATTTACTTAAGTCCAATTATGGGTTTGTCTGTTAGTTTGCCTCTTTATTTATAGCATGTATAATCCAGCTTTTATTCCCAGATCAAGCCCAAAAGTGAGAAAAGAATATATATGCACATACACACACTGTATATGTATACACACACACACACACACACACACACACACACACACAGAGTGTGTTTAGGAGATACAGTGTGTATCTCCTAAAACAGAGCTTTCCAAACTGTGTGTCGCGACACAAAATTGTGTCACCACACACAGTCTGGTGTGTCGCCACACAACCCGGAAGCGCTGATCATCATCAGTGCTTCTGGGTTTTCCCACGGCGACACACCAACGGCGGCGTGCAAAAACCCAAAAGCGGCAGCAGCGCTTCCAGGTTTTTGTGCGCTGCCGCAATGGCGGCAATTCCGGGTTTTCCCGCGGCGACACACCAACAGCGGTTGGTGTGTCGCCGCGGGAAAACTTTGGAAAGCCCTGTCCTAAAAATACACACAGTTTAAAAAAATCATGATCAGCCAGAACATCAGTCCCGAAACAGAAAGTGCAGTTGCAGATTTCTGGCAAATGTTGCAGCCCCAAGAGAGGGGCCCTACCGGAACCTTAATAGCTTAGGAAATCCAAAAGGCAGAAGAATTCTGGCAGATATCGAAGGCCAAAACTTAAGGAGCTGTATATGTCTTCATTAATACCTTGAACTGCTTACATATATTTTTATCAGACTTAAGATGTTACTGTTGTATGACAAGAAAAAGGGGAAAAAGACAAAGTTAGAAAAGGATATGCATATTATATACTAAATGAAAAGTAACATGAGAGAGATGGAGAGTACTGTTAGGAAATAAAGTTATTAACAGATAAATCAGTTTACTTAACAATAAAAAGTGAAAGTAAAATTCAACTAAGGCAGCATTTTATACAGCTCTTCAAAACAGCTGTCTAGCAACTTAGCTATAGCGTTCTACACTAGCTATAGATTTCAAGGCAGCCTTAAGGGCTGCCCCACATACAGCACATTGTAATATTACAGGACAATGTAATATCAAACAGCAAAAAAGCAACAATTCCAGTCCATAAGAGCTGACACAGCCTTCTTACATAATAGCAAAGGAGGTTTTGGCAATAAGTACAGAATTCAAAACAAAATTGATTAATTTTATTTATTTTTTAATGTTTATCCCGCCTTTATTATTTTTATAAATAACTCAAGGCGGCAAACATACCTAATACTCCTTCCTCCCCCCCCCATTTTCCCCACAACAACAACCCTGTGAGGTGAGCTGGGCTGAGATAGAGGGACTGGCCCAAAGTCACCCAGCCGGCTTTCATGCCTAAGGCAGGACTAGAACTCACAGACTCCTGGTTTCTAGCCTGGTACCTTAACCACTAGACCAAACTGGCTCTATGCTACAGAATGCTACAGAAATGCAGCCTGACCTTTTTTTTAACAGCCTATTCCATCTATCTGACAAGCATAAGCTACATATTTGTCACAGACATGTTTTACATTTTTCAATTGCTTGTAAATTCTTTGTCATAAACAGAACACCTATTGTCTAAATTATTCTGCATTCTGCTATGGATAAGTAGCTGGGATCCAGTGGATAAGCAGCTTGCACCAGTAGATAGCACTTTTATTCATGGAAAAACAAACAATTCAGGTTAACAATCATCCCACTGCACATCTGTAGCTCCAACACCATATCCAAACGCCATATCCAACATCATATCCAACTTGGGATCCAAGTTAATGTCTCTGATGACAGCTGATATCATATAATGAGTTCCTGGTAAGTATAAAATATAGTAACAAGGGTGAAACACAGCCATTGTATATAGAAAGAGACTGATCTTATGAATTCAAATATATCAATGCAACAGTGAACAAAAAAGGACATTACTGAATGTTTCAGTTTTAAAACTAGATCTCTAAGACAGCTTGAACCATTTTTAAAAAAATACAGTATAAAGGTTCCCCCCGCATGTTTGTGCAGTTGTGTCCGACTCTAGGGGCCAGTGCTCATCTCTGTTTGTTAGCCGAAGAGCCAGCACTGTCCGAAGACGCTTCCGTGGTCATGTGGCCGGCATGACGCATGCGGAACGCTGTTACCTGCCCACCGAAGTGGTACCTATTCATCTACTTGCATTCGCATGCTTTTGAATTGCTAGGTTGGCAAGAGCTGGGGCTAGTGCGGGAGCTCACTCCGTCACGCGGGACTAGGGATTCGAACCTCCAAACTTGCAATCGACAAGCCTGGTGTCTTACCCGCTGAGCCACCATGCCCCTTATACAGTCACAATATTAAAAACGCATGAAATAACACAACAAAAATGAGGAGGACCAAAGCTATCTAAAGAGGAATAAAGTACACAAAGAACATACCCTTTGTAGCTGAAGCATAGGAATATTCTCAGTGTCCCAGATTTGTTGTAACAAGAGCTGAAATAGTTGCTTGTGGAGATCATAATGAGAGCATAGGAGAGTGCCTCTTCTGTTTCTGCAAACTGGTCATCTGCAAGTACAATATAACTGTCTGAAGGGAGGAACCCTTCACCGGTTCAATTGGACACACACAAAGGCTTCCATAGGAGCTTGACCCAGACAGACAAGGACAGCCAGGGAAGTCGTCAAGAACCTTAGTTGCAGAGCACAATCAAAGAAGCAAGATTCACATACATTTTTTTAATGAGTTTCAATGCCAAGGATTAGAGGTTAGAGGACAGGTTCTTGAGAATGGTGATTGGAACCCACCAGCAGGCCTGCAACTAGGGTCTGTGTCACCCAGGGCAAACATGGATTCCACGCCTCCCCCATTGATTCTGTGCCCCTCCTCAGGGTCAAGTCCCTCGTCCCCTGTGGGAAACAGCAGCACAGTGGGATGTGGGGGAGGAAGGGGACCCTCCCCATCCCTGGGGGCACCGGGGCTCCTGCCGGCTGGCACAGATGGGGCAGGGGAGGGTGCCAGGGGCAGCCCCGGCATGGCCGAGAAATACTGCCTTCCCCCTGGGAGTCGCTCCACTGGCCCACCATGCCTAGTGGCTCGGGAGCTGCTATGGGCAACAGAGGTGGCCCCCCTGGAGCATCAGAGCGGTGGGACCACCCTGCGCCTCCCTCCCTCCGTGGTGGCGGGTGGGAAGAGGTACTTCTGCAGAAGCACTCGGCTCGGCTGCCGGGGCACGCCTACGCAGAGGCAGGCTGGGATTGAGGGCGGTGCTCAGCGGATGCAGATTGGCTGCAGCCTCAGTCAATGGTGAGCATACATGAGAGCTGCTTGGCCTCCTTGGGGCAGGGGGCAGGCCAGCCAGCCTGTCTCCATGCTGCCCCGCAACCAATCACTGCTGGCGGGGGTGGTCCTCTGCCATTGCATGCTGCGCCCTATTGGCGATCGTGCCAGGAAACAGTATACAAATATTATTTTGTCATTTTGGTGCCTCCCCAGCGTGGCACCTGGGGCACATGCCCCACTTGCTCCCCCTAGTTGCGGCCCTGCCCACCAGACCTCCTTTATTAGTGAAAACACTAAGGCAGGATCTTTTTAAGTTTTTGCATCTCTTTTTCACATAATGTTCTCATGACAGACCAAGAGTCCCTTCATCTGAGAAACCTATTATGTGATCTCCCATTTGCTGATTGTTTGTGTTTACAGTTATTCTTTCTTTCTCAGCCTCAGCTAATCTCTTACAGAAGTACTGTCCATCATTGCTCACATGGTGGCTTAGCTCACAGTTGTATTGCTTAAATGGGATGATATCATCATCATCAAGATCATCATCATCTCCCATCTTTCCCTTACATTTCAGTTTTGGTCTAGAACAGAGCTTTCCAAACTGTGTGTCGTGACACAAAAGTGTGTCACCACACACAGCGTGGTGTGTCGCCACACCACCCGGAAGCGGCGGCGCGCGCGTGCATGGTGGCGGCGGCAGCGGCAGTGGCGCAGCGTCAATGCTTCTGCGTTTTAGCGGAGGCTGCCGCCGCTGCCGCCACCACCATACACACGCGCACCACCGCACGCCCCCCCGCGCCGCCACCGTGCACGTGCGTGCCGCCGCACGCCCCCCACACCGCCGCCGTGCACGTGCGCCCCCCCGCGCCACCACCGCACTGCCACTGCCGCCGCCACCACTAGTGTGTCGCCAGCAGCGGCACTTTGGAAAGCCCTGGTCTAGAAGTTACAAATGACTAGAAACCCAAAGAAGACAGTTGTGTGAAATGCCATGCAGGTGGGGAATAAGTTGGCGGAAGCAACTGGATTCCCACATTCCCTTCTCTGTGTGCAGCAGTGAAATCAAGTGAGGTGTTGAATTGACTGACATGACAAAGTACTGAAATTATGTTTGGATCACACCCAAGCAAAGTAGAAATCTCCTTATCTTTTGATTATTTTATTGGTATTTAATTGGTAAAAGAAAACCTTTTGGGGTAGGTTCTGCATTACTGGTCATTGGTATCTTGCATTTGATTTTTCATGGGTCTGAAATCAAGAAGACAGAGAAAACAAATTCCTCCTCCTCCTCCTCCTCCTCCCCCCCCCCCCCTTCCTGGAAAGCAGCCTGTTAATATGGTGGATCCAAGTTTTGCTGAATTTATCCTAGATTCCAAACTAAACAAAAATGAAACTGAGCTTCTTACCACTTAAAAACTGTTTATCATTATATGTAAACTATTTATGAAGATTTAATAATTTATCCTAGATTCCAAACTAAACAAAAATGAAACTGAGCTTCTTACCACTTAAAAACTGTTTATCATTATATGTAAACTATTTATGAAGATAAAACCCTTAGTGAGTAATGTGAACTGTAAGTCTGAGGAATTGAATCAAAAATTTAATACTTTAGATTTTAAAAAGTGGCAGAGAGAGCCCTGGTGATTGAATCACATGAAACAATAACCAATTAGTTAGAAAACTCTGATAAACAACTTAAAACATATGTGATGAATATGTTGAAAGTGAATAAAGATGAAGGATCTTTATCACAGAAGTAATTTCTGTTTTTCTAAATTGTTCTTATACCACTGAGATCAGCTTATAGCTGATCAGCCTATAGCAACTTTCATGGGAAAATATATACATGCAATTTTATTACTGCAGCTGGAGTATAAACTTGAAGTTGAAGCTGCATATTATCTGGGATTCCTTTTCCATTTCACTCAGAAATCTTAGACCCATTGTTGTGAGATTTCTGAGATCTACAGTATTGGACCATCAGTGAGCAGAATTCCAATGCAGACAATCACATGGAATGCCCTACATGTGAGTGAATACTCTGGTGGAAGACAACTGCAGTCCCATCTTTTTTCTCTGTGCCCACACAAAAATCAAGGGGGATGTTAAAGAACTTTCTTCCATAGGCCAGCATAAAAATACTGCTCTTCTTCCTTCCTCTGCCAACTCCTCCCAACAGGCCAGTAAAAACATGTGCAGGCAAACTTTTATGGGCTTATTTCCAAGTCTGTTCTAACTCTGTATGAAGAGTCTGTCCCTTCCATTCCTTGCCCTCCTACATTATACCACATGATTTATTGTATTTGAGGAAGAATGGTAAATCTTACAAGCCGAAGCTCTTCCATTCTCTTGGAGATTCTATTATTTCAAACTGCCTGTGAGTTCCAGTTGAGTCCCTAATGGTTCTCCTATTTGCCTACACACTGTTATTACTTAACTCTGCATGCTGAAAAATTACTTGGGCCACACCACCACGAATACAAAAGATGCTAGATAAAACTAAAATCCATTGTACAGTGGAAGAACTTGCACAATAAAGTACTTTTCTTAAGAATAAGACTTTTTTCTCCTTACAGATTCACAATAACTGAGGCCCATGTTACAATAAAATGATTTCTATTACATTCACACTGAGCTTAGATTTATCTGTAGAAAGGCTGTGGCCACTTTTGTCTGCATCTGCTGATGTACAAGTGCTGAAGGAATAAAAGCCGTTATCATGACCAATTTAAAAGGGGTAAGTAAATGATGTCTGTGAATCGAGAAATGCATCTTAAAACTTTCATTTTAGACAAGTCCTTGTCTCAGGCAAATGAAAGGATGGATTCACCTTTGCATGATTTTTCAGTAAAATGAATGAAAATAATAAATGAGCTGAAGCACAATCTAAGTATACTTGGCCACAAAGTCAGCCATTTATATTCATCCCATATTGTTCAATGAGAAATTCAACAAGTAGATAAATCTGGAAGATGTTTGTGAACCTGGTCCTGAATTTTTCAGGTTTTTTTTAATATTGTATGCAGAAATTGTGTTTTGATTCTATCTTTGATATGAAGCAATGATGACCATTGTACATGGCATTCTTTCTGTAGCTGAACATGGCCCATTACTGGTAAATCAGTCCATCTCTGGGCTTTGTTCTTTTATGTGTTTCAATTTGATCAACAGTTAATCTACTCACATATAAATCACTAACAATTATATTAGAAGAAAACAGAGTTCCAAAACTGGAAAACTACCAGATTACTCCAATTTTAGATATTCTGTTTCCTAAAATAATCCTGTTAGCAACATAATCCCCATAATAGCATTGTAGTTCTGGGGACTATGTTTGAAATAGAATTTGTAGATACTGTATTATTTCTTTAAAATGTGTATTAAGGCTGTGCAATGCTTCAGATTTGAATGGGAAAAGATGCTTCAGAGAATGCAAGAGACAGCAACATGATCCCAGGAAAAGGCATGTCTGCTTTAAGGAGTTGCCAACAAGTCTACCTGAGCAGCCTCATGCACTTCAAAGCACCCTTTCTCCTTCACATCTGAGTTGCTATATAGCCCTGATACATGTATTATTAATTTGTTAATTCTCATATGATTGAAGGAGGAAATAGTAGAAGAAGCATTATGTCAGGTATGATGACAAAAGCTGAGGGCATTTTCACAAATCACAAAGTTCAGTAGCAGTTTTCTCATAGTACAGTATCATATCAAATGGTTGATTCTGTAGAAGAAAGCTAGTTCAGATGTTCCCTGAATTAGTAGCAGAAATGTGCACCAATGACCAGATTAACTTCAGGACCTAAACTGGCTCTTCAGAAAAGAACCTGCTTTGATTTAGACTAAATCAGATGCTTCTTTTTTTCACTTTCCACAGCAAAATTTGGCTCCTATTGACTAGCGAAAGGATAGGTAAAGGTAAAGGTTCCCCCCGCACATTTGTGCAGTCGTGTCCGACTCTAGGGGCCAGTGCTCATCTCTGTTTGTTAGCCAAAGAGCCAGCATTGTCCAAAGATGCTTCCACGGTCATGTGGCCGCATGCTGCATGCGGAACGCTGTTACCTACCCACCGAAGTGGTACCTATTCATCTACTTGCATTTGCATGCTTTCAAATTGCTAGGTTGGCAAGAGCTGGGGCGAGTGCGGGAGCTCACTCCATCACGCGGGACTAGGGATTCGAACCTCCGAACTTGCGATCTTCCGATTGACAAGCCTGGTGTCTTACCCGCTGAGCCACTACACCCCTAGCGAAAGGATGAAAAACAATAAATAGCATGTAGGCCACATGTGGTCTCAGCACCCATTTTGTAGCTCTCTGAACTTCCCCAGATTGTACCACAGAAACCTAAATTTTGGTACATGGGTTTCCCATTTTTAATTCACTGATTTGGCCTCTTAAAAGTTTACCACTCTCCCCCAATGGCCCACCAAATCTTTCACATTTTATTTTTCTTCCCATTCTATCCTTCCACTCAAGATATTATTGCCTCATAATCCATGCCTTCTGCTGAAGCCTTTGAACAAGTCCCAGCTCTAAAAAGGTTCCCACATCCAACAAACATTTTCAAGAACATTAAGCAGTCTTTATCCATCAGAACTGTCTTATTTTAATGAAATAAATCCAGGGTTTTAGAACTGTGTTCCATTCAATTCAGGGTTTTTCAAAATCAAAAGTGCCTAAAACCTTATTCTTTTGGGACATATCTGTCTGCCATCCATACTCATTCTGAGTGAGTGACCTATAAATGTGAAATTAAATAAGGACATACTGTACATAAATAAATGTCTGGATAATATTTGCAGGTATTCGTGGCTATAGAGTAGGGATAAATCCTCTGAAATTTCAAATAAATAGTAGAGATTAAAATTTTGATGGAAACAAAGGTAGTAAAAGAAGTACAGTAAATTGCTTCTTATTGGACAGTAGAGTAAGATGGTGGAAAAGTTAGGGACATGTAAGAAGTTAGTGTGATGCACAATGGACAATGATACAGTTGGATACATGCCACTTGAGGCACTGTCACCTCCATTCTGCCTCAGCTCCAGGGAAAGTACTGGGAGAAGTGGTTGGCTTCTTTGTTACATGTGAATTGAAAGTATACTTGTTGCTTAAGTAACTCCATTTCTATCTGCTCTCTCTCTCTTCTCATCCCAACATTTTACAGAAACAGTCTAGATCATTTTACAGACATGGTGTCTGCCTTTATCAGGATTACAAAAGCCTGAATTATTTCCACTTTGAGGGGTTCCACTTCACCTCCTATCGCCAGAGATTTTGTCTGAATCAATCCACTTAGACTCATTATTGGTCCTTAGTATTTCATGTAGGGCATTGAGAGTAAGTCATACCACGTTCTGGTTTCATATATTTACTCATCCTGGCATGTCTGCGACTATATCAGAAACATCTACTTCTATTTTTAGATTAACCACTTTAACATAACTAGGTTTTCTATTCAGTCTTCATGAGGCTACCAAAACATATCACCAAAATAATACAAGTTTCTAAGGAGCTAAGAATTTTCGTACTGTTGATTTGGGACTGCTTCCAAGAAGATTTCTAGCAAGAGAAAGCTAGTCAATTGATTAAAAGATGGGGTGCAGCTTATAAAACGTCAGAATCATAAGCCAAAAGCCTAGTTTGGCTTTCTATTCTGGCATGTAAGATAGCAACTAGCTAGGAATCCAAGTGGGTATATGCTGCTAAATAAGCACAGTTAGAGATTCACTGGTTTGTTCAGCCATTTTCATTAGTAGGAGAAACTGAGAAGGAGCAGTTGGGCATCAGGGATTCCTGTGCTTGGTTATCATTATAACCAAACTGACCTAGTGAGTAGTGAAAAGTGAAAGTAAGGTAAAGCAGCTACATAATTATTCACAATGAAGAGGTATACCTCAACTCTACCTCCTCCTCCTCCTCCTCCTCCTTGCCTTTGAGTCACCAGCTGTCTTGGCAAGACAAATTGGAAGTGGTTTGCCATTGCCTGCTTCCTAGGGCTGAGAGAATGACTGGCCCAAAGTCACCAGTGGGATTCATTTCTAAGGCAGAGCTCACAGTCTCTTGGTTTCTAACCCAGTGTCTTCAGTGTCTTTAGCCATTACATCAATCTGGCTCTTAACTCCATCTATTATTAGAGGGAAAAGTTTACAGAAAACTGGAGTAGATGGGAATAAAACATTCAGGTTTACAGGACAATCTCAGGAGCAAATAAAGAAAACTAGAACCTTTTCAGGTTTCCCTTTAGTTACATCCATTTGGAGAAAAATACAACACAAGGTTATAATGAACTGAAGATCCACTTATACAAGAAGGCATATTGACGTATTCTAAGTTCTACACATGTATTGGAGTATTATAAGTTCTGACCTATCGCACTAATAAATGGATAATACTCAAGAGGTTAAAACAAGGAAGTGTGAGTTTGGAAAGGAAATGCCAAGGAAAACATTGTCAGAAACTTGTGTTCAGGGTCAAAAATAAAGTACTGAAGAAGATAGTTACCAAGTTTGAACAGAACTTCTAAAAGGCAGTAGATATTTGTAGTTTCATAGACCACCAAAATACATATGGAAATTATTTCTGCAACATGTTCAGAAATGTTCACAAGGGAATCTGCCACTTCAGGCACCAGAGAAAATGAAAACATCAAGAGCTCAGACAAAGAAGCTGCACACTTGCTGTAGCAAATCACATTTTCCAAGATCCCTCCTGGTATTTGGGGTGAAATATAGATGTAGAAAAAGAAATCACCATTCTGTATACAAAGCAAATATTATAGCACAATGTAAAGACTATAAAATACTATCTGAAGTTTCTTGTCATCAGATGTTCTTTCTGAATCTAGTCTCCCAAAGGAAGTAAGCTCACACAGTCTATCCACAGCTACAATATTTCTGTATCATTAAATATGAAAGGTATATATGATGTTCAACCTGAACATTGCTGCCAAATCTCTTGTTCTCTTAATTCACATTTTCAACAAAATACAAATTTGATTGCTATTCCACCCCAATGTTAAGAGGATGCACCTAAATGTGGTTGAATTTTTATATACAGTACAAGTACAACTCTGCTTCTAAAAGCCAATATACGAGTAGAGGAAAATGGATCCTAAATAGGAAGGTTTGAATGTAATTTGCAGAGACTTTTTAAAAATACACATCATATCAAATAATGGCCACTGTCTTGACTTTTTTGACCCCCAGATACCTCTGACACCAGTGATAGCATCATAGATCTTATGAGTGGAACTCAATCTAGAGTTCCTTTCCCACAGCACAAGGGGAACAAACCCAGGATCCCAATTACTACCTTTTAGTTTTTCTATGCTGAATACTTCTTGATATTTTCATCACTGAAAGCAACACTAAGCAATATTCATTTACTGAGCTAAACCAACAAAAGTTGTCTGATTATGATGGTGGTGGTGGTGGTGGTAATGGTGATGGTGACGGTGTCTTGACTTCCTAAAATTCTAGAAATTATAGCTCAAATAGAGATTGTGAGGGAAATTCAGTATAATTGGGTTTGGATGGATAAGTTACAGCATGAATATACGTATTGTTTAAAAATAATGGCATGAAGCTAGCATCCATAATGGAGGAAATATATTGATCCTCTCCTCCTAAATAATGTTTTGCCTCATTTATACTCTGATGTGTGCTGTCAGTTTAGGCAATTACTTTGGTCTTAGATTCCAAACAAACAACTTAGTGTCTGTGTGTTTAGACTGTGAATTAGAAGTTACAGGCCTTTCTGGTGCAGAAGCAATGGCAGCCATTGCACTGAAACCTTCTGTCAGAACTTACTTGAGCCCAAACCTGCCTGAATCAACAATTTGTTGCAAGTCATCTTCATTTAATGTTGTTCACAAGCTGATGATAAAAAGTGCATGATTGTGAATGCAATAGGTGGCTGTAATGGGACTGCTTCATTGCAGTGCTCCTTATGTCAAATCATTGTAGTCTACGGATTATTATCTTAACAGCAATTTTTCCCCTCCCTCAAGTGGTGGAAACCTGTGGCCTTTCATCATGATCAATAATCTTGGATGATATTAGGTATAGGACAATACTCTCCATACCAGTTCAGTAGGATAACCACAATAAGAATAATTAGGCAATTTGGGTTTAACGGCCAATCGAAATGGAATATTGATGCAGAGTACAAAGAGTAGGTTTGAAGTAAAACAAAATGATGCTAGGAATCAAGTAGATAAATGGTAAATAAAAGGTAGATATGGCTAGAATGAGAGCCAGTTTGGTGTAGTGGTTAAGGCACCAGGTTAGAAACTGGGAGACCGTGAGTTCTAGTCCTGCATTAGGCACAAAGCAAGCTGGGTGACCTGAGTGAGGCAACTCACTCTCTCTCAGCAATGGCAAACCACTTCTGAAAATCTTGCCAAGAAAGCTGCAGGGTCTAGTCCAGGCAGTCAACACTGGCTTGAAGGCAACCACCACCCCCTCCAAAAGCTATAAAAATATGAAGCAACCTGTCACCTGTTTTTCACTTGTGTCCTATCCCTCCAGCCAACTCAGTCTCATCCTGACAG